>CM045458.1:11668081-12868081 GCA_024666655.1 Dascyllus trimaculatus
GGGGCTTTGCTTTATTATATGAATTAGTTGGATTAGTCTTCATCTTGAATAATATCGTAGGGACTTAGCCTTAATACTCAAATTGCTCAGGTTAATCTTCATAGTGAATAATACTGTCGGGGCTGAGCCTTAGTATTTAAATCAGTTATGTTAAATTCCATAATGAGTAATACTGTAGGGGCTTTGCTTTATTATATGAATTAGTTGGATTAGTCTCCATCTTGAACAGTATCGTTGGGACTTAGCCTTAATATTTACATTAGCAAGGTTAACCCCCATAATAAATAATACGGTAAGGCCTTAGTGTTAATATTTAAATCAGTCAGGTTAATCACCATAATTATTCTGTAGGGTCTGAGCCTTAATATTTGTCATAGTCAGGTAAAATTGCATTTCTTTTGTTGTTTCTGTGGGATTTTAATCCTTAATATTTAAATTACTCTGGTAAATTCACACTGTAGGTTCCCAACGTCAATATTTAAACTTGTTAGATTAACGCTAAGCTTATCCTTGCACTGAAAAGGACTTTGGTGCAGCAGCTGTTGCTTTAAATGTGCTGCAAAAATAACGGAGACTTGACTTGTACACAGTTACTACACAGAAACTTTTCCAGTGATCGAGGTCCTGGAGTTTTTCTGGGAATTCTTTCCCCTTTCTGCACTATAATTACCTGAATCAGTCTAAACGTCTCATTAAACAGATTATAAATAGGTCAGTGCAGGGTGGTAAAGACAACTGTCACTTATTTCCTGTTATGAAAGGAAACAGTAATCTTTTCTCTGCAGGTATTTTTCTTATTTTGCGGCACAAACCTGCATATGGTGCACTGAGGAACTGTGATTAAAGAGTCTTTGCTTTCTTTGCTGAGCACCTTCTATTGTATTACACCTGCAGGCTGACCTGGACCCCCTGATGGAGTCTTGATTGTCATGTACCCACCGGAAATACAGAACTACTGTTATTTCATATCTGAGGGCCTGTAGCTCTGGAAATATTCATAGTATGAAGGTAAAACGTCACATGGCTTCATTAAATACACTAAAGGTATTGTACGTAAAAAAGCTGATTCTGAAGGAGTAAGTTTGGAAACACAAATCGATTTTTAAAGGAAATAAGTTTTAGAAAGTTAAACCGATGTTTTGTTGACCCATCCATCCACCTTGACCTCCTCCTAATTATTAATATGGTAGTTGACCCATCCATCCACCTTGACCTCCTCCTAATTATTAATATGGTAGCCGACCCATCCATCCACCTTGACCTCCTCCTAATTATTAATATAGTAGTTGACCCATCCATCCACCTTGACCTCCTCCTAATTATTAATATAGTAGTTGACCCATCCATCCACCTTGACCTCCTCCTAATTATTAATATAGTAGTTGACCCATCCATCCACCTTGACCTCCTCCTAATTATTAATATAGTAGTTGACCCATCCATCCACCTTGACCTCCTCCTAATTATTAATTTAGTAGTTGACCCATCCATCCACCTTGACCTCCTCCTAATTATTAATATAGTAGTTGACCCATCCATCCACCTTGACCTCCTCCTAATTATTAATATGGTAGTTGACCCATCCATCCACCTTGACCTCCTCCTAATTATTAATATAGTAGTTGACCCATCCATCCACCTTGACCTCCTCCTAATTATTAATATAGTAGTTGACCCATCCATCCACCTTGACCTCCTCCTAATTATTAATATGGTAGTTGACCCATCCATCCACCTTGACCTCCTCCTAATTATTAATATGGTAGCTGACCCATCCATCCACCTTGACCTCCTCCTAATTATTAATATGGTAGTTGACCCATCCATCCACCCTGACATCCTCCTAATTATTAACATGGTAGTTGACCCATCCATCCACCCTGACCTCCTTTTAATTATTAATATGGTAGTTGACCCATCCATCCACCCTGACCTCCTTTTAATTATTAATATGGTAGTTGACCCATCCATCCACCCTGACATCCTCCTAATTATTAATATAGTAGTTGACCCATCAATCTACCCCGACCTCCTCCTTATTATTATAGTAGTTGACCCATCCATGCACCTCAACCTTTTCCTCCTTATTATTAAGATGGTGGTTGACCCATCCATCCACCCTGACCTCCTCCATATTATAAATATAATAGTTGACCCATCCATCCACTTTGACCTCCTCTTAATTATTAATATGGTAGTTGACCCATCCATCCACCCCGACCTCCTCCTTATTATTAATATGGTAGTTGACCCATCCATCCACCTCAACCTTCTTCTCCTTATTATTAAGATGGTGGTTGACCCATCCATCCACCCCGACCTCCTCCTTATTATTAATATGGTAGTTGACCCATCCATCCACCCCGACCTCCTCCTCATTATTATTAATATGGTAGTTGACCAATCCATCCACGTCAACCTTCTTCTCCTTATTATTAAGATGGTAGTTGACCCATCCATCCACCCCAACCTCATCTTAATTATTAATGTGGTAGTTGATCCATCCATCCACCCTAACCTCCTCCTAATTATTAGGGGGCCAAGCCCGAGGGGCATGGGACACGCGTATGCTAGCATACGCGTTTCCCAGGCCCGAAGGGCTGGGAACCCTATTGTAATCGTTCAGATTATTAGGGGGCCAAGCCCGAGGGGCATGGGACACGCGTATGCTAGCATACGCGTTTCCCAGGTCCGAAGGGCTGGGAACCCTATTGTAATCGTTCAGATTATTAGGGGGCCAAGCCCGAGGGGCGTGGGACACGCGTATGCTAGCATACGCGTTTCCCAGGCCCGAAGGGCTGGGAACCCTATTGTAATCGTTCAGATTATTATTATTATTTACCCTTTTTATTTTTCCGTTGATAAAAGTCATGCTGCAGGCTACACCGTGCAAGGGAGGGTGGTGCAATTTGGAGGGTTGGTGCAGATACCTGCCCTTACCTCAGATGCAAAAAATTGCACATGTTTGCCAGCAGGGGGCGCTATAACCAAAGGCAACACGTTTTGGGTTATAACTCCCACACCGTATGTCGTACATTGAAAAACCTCATATCCACAGATTCCCTGAATAGCACTGAATCATCTGGGATAAGCCACGCCCATTTCCGCCTATAATTTTTTTTCGCAATATCGCAAAAACTGGAAAACCTACTTTTTTGAACTCCTCCTTGAGTTTTTGTCCAATCAGCATGAAACTTGGTACGTACAGTCTTCAGTTGGACCTGATCTAAAGTTATCAAAAGAATTTTGTTCTGTTTAAATATGCGCAAATTATTAACGAATAAATTTTTATAGCTAGCTATAAAACCGCCAACTGTTGCATATCTTGGTCAAAACAAATGCTAATAACACCAAACCTTAGATCTCATGTTGTCATGTGACTGTGGGGGTATGAGCAAAATTTGGCTCATGTTGGCCACTAGGGGGCGCTACAACTATGGGAAATTTTTATCTTTTAAATGGCAAGACGCATTTTTCCCAAATTTGGTAGGTATGATGCTGGGTCACTCCTGAGGCCATATCTTTACGCTATTCATGAATGGTCAAAGTGGGCGTGGCTTATTACAAGGCAAACAACAAACATTTATTTCAGCTCAAGTATTATGCTGAGGACTGTGAAATTTACAGGGTTTATATAGAAGAGCAGCCAGACCACCAACACCAAAACTTGTGCGTCTACTCCACTAGGTGGCGCTATAACGGTTGCAAATGCACTTTGGCCTGTCACTTTCACGTTTCAAATCAGGTGTTTGTAAACTTTATATCTACGTGTTCCCTAAATAGTGTCGCATCTTCTGACATAGGCCACGCCCACTTCCAGTGAACATTTCTCTTTGTATGTCAATATACATCAAAAACCTACTTTTTCAAACTCCTCCTACAGTTTAAAGTCCATCTTCACAAAACTTTGCACATATAATCAGCAGATGTGTCTGAGCAAAAGTTATCAAAAGAATTTTGTTACTTCAAAAAATGTGCGACTTATAAATACACAATTTTTTTCTGCTAGCTAAAAAGCACATACTGTTGCATAATTTTGTCAACTTGAAAGCTATCCACATTGAACTCAAGTCATTTGTGTCAAAGGTCAACCAGAGGCTCTGTGCCAAATTTGGCGCAAATTGCCCAATAGGGGGCGCTATAGACAGGAAAAATTCAAGCAACATGAAAGTTGATCAGATTTCCACCAAATTTGGTGAGCATGATGTGGGCTTGCTCCCGAGGCCAGCTGTAAAATTTAGTAATGTTTGGTCAAAGTGGGCGTGACTTGTTACAGCTGACACATTGAGCCTTTCACGCTTCAGCTGCTCTTCCCATTACAATAAAACATTGCTGAACATGCCCTTACAGCCTGTGTGTGTTGGTGTGCAGGCAATCCAGATTTCTGATCACACTTCCCTTTGCATAACTGGCTTTTGCTTCCACCTGCCGGGTCAGACTGTCTTGGGTTTACTTGATGAGACAAGGGAGGAATGGGAGGGGTGGACAGGAGATTTCACAACTTTCCTGTCAATGTAATTACATCTAATTTTAAACGTGTTATTCATGGCATATTAACCAGTGGTGGACAAAAGGGAGTTTCATGAGGCTTTTCTCTATATTTACACGATACAATACTATCAAAAATTTAACTGAACATTGTTCAAAACATGTCTCATTTCCTCTCCACTGCTTATACAATTTCTCACAGTATGGCAGGTGTAGACCACAGCATTAATTGTCACTTAATCAAATAAAGTGTCTCATGTCATTATGTTTAAAATTGACCTGACAGCTGTATACATCCAACATGTATAATATTAAGGTTGTCTCATTGGATTTCATGCAAATGTTATATGAAAGTTAGGGCTATCCACCAAAATGAGGACTTTCTTTCAAGATTGTCATCCTAACAACTGAACTCTGATGTTTCACGTTTCCAGTCACTTAATCAAATGTTTTACTATGGAGCTGTGAATGACCAAGTACCCTTCTGTCAATGCATTTGAGGTTGAAGTTTGTGGTTGGTCTCCTCTCTGAGGAAGAGCATGAATGACAGATTAGTTTGCCTCAAAGTGTTTCATACATGCTCCCCATTCCTTACCTGCCCTGTGCTTCAAGCAGCTCAAGTTACACAATGGGTAACTTGAAGTGGCTGAAATATACATTATGTCTACATAATTTTACATAAACCACTTTACCAAATCAAATGTTTACTATGCTACACCACTTTAACACATGCCACATAGAATTTGAATCAAGACTTTTGAAACGTTTTATTGATCTGTATGAAACTTTGCTCACACAAACTCCAGATCAGTTCATTAATAGTTAAAAAGTAAAATTTGGCATTCCAAAAAAAATGCAATGGTTTTAACCACATGGATTCTACAGACATGCCTGATCAGAAGTGAGCCAAATACCTTTTGCATTTTCCTGTAGCATTTCTGCAATACTGCAGCAGAAAATCTATTGTAAAACAATGTCCATATAAAATGAAGGTTGAGGAGCTCAAAAGATATTGATAGTTTTTATTTGAGATTTGTAGATGTGTCATGGCTCAAGTTATTTTTCAACTTGCAAAGTCATCTGTACATAGAAACACACAACTTAAAAAAAGCCAGAAGGATATTTCAGTTTTTTGGATATTACATTCACAATACTTGGAACTCTTGGACAATAACATGTTATAAGACTTTCATAAATACATATATTTACATAAAAATGAATATCATTGTAATATGACAAAATTGTCAGGGGACAGATCAACAATCACTTTTCCTGACTGAGTGCATGAGGAACATTATGTCAGTACATGGAACAACTTTAAAGGTCACTATAAAAACAACAACAAAAAAAGTTAAAATCCACCAAATCACAATAGTTAAAACAGATTTTCCTACAATCAGTCATGAACAGGAGCCAACTGCCTTCAGTACCAAATCAAATATTTGCATCTGTAAATGGTGACTTTGTGGTCATTGTTCTTGAGCAGGGAGGCTGAAAAGTCTCTGTTGTCATTGTTGTTGTTTGTCCTGTTTGTCTTGTCATCTGGTGGTCCTTCTGCTCCTGTATGGGCCACATATGTGCTGTTCCTCTCAGGGCATCTTTTTTCCGTTTAGCTTCCATGTAGCCTGCTCCCTCCATTGTGCCTCACTGTCCTTAGACCTGCATTTTGGAGTGAGAAGGCACTTTTCAGTGGCTGATAGACATTACAGTGGATCTGTCATCCACAGATGTTCGGTCACATCCTTTTACGCACCTTTGAAGGCAGTGAGCCAATTCACTCTGTCTGTGCATCTTGCCAGGTTTATTCACACCATTTTGGACTCCTCTTTGGCCGTCTTCTGCCCGGTCTAGTCTGCAGCCTCTTGTCAGCTCATCTTGTCTCTGATGTAACTGCTTGTTCTTCTTCTGTACAGAAACAATTCAGAAAACACATCATCATACAGGTTGTGAACTGTGGAACAGTCAGGGACACTCCCTGCAATCAGTCATACCAACATGCAATTGAAAAATGTTGTGTGTAATGTACAACATACGAGCAGAAGAAATAAGACATAATTTCACTGCAGAAATGCAATGACAATAAACATCTATTCTGTTCTATAACTGGCCTTTTATAGTGAGTTTTCATCAGGGGTTTTTGAACCGCTCTTGGTCTGGCCTGTCATCTAGGACCTGTTTGCCATGGGAGACCCTACCAGGGGCATTAAGCCCCCGACAACATAGCTCCTAGGATCATTCAAGCACTCAAACCCCTCCACCACGGTAAGGTGGCGGTTCAAGGAGAGGACAAATATATTCATACATGAATAAATAAATATATAGATAAATATGTACATTGAGTAGATAAATAATGTTGTTGTAATGTAGTTTACACAATCAATCAAAAAAATATATGGTATAATCAGCACAATGAAGTAAATGTAGTAATGTTTGCAGGATGGATCTGTAACAATACAGACAAGGGTGGACATTTTACACTAACTGGGGGACTTAAATAGCTTCAAGTGTCAACTGTGAAAAAAGCTCCATAAATCAGGAATGGTTTGTATGGTTTTTTTGAGGGGCTGCAACAATCCTAAGACTGAAGGCTTCTCTCTTGCGGTGCTGTACCCCTATGACAGAAATGGTTCCTCAAGTGCATGACAAGTCCTGCCATACACATGAAAAAGCTCATAAGCTCACTAAAAGAGCCCCCCCCACGGTCATACAGACTTTCCACCTTCAGAGATGAACGTTGCAGGCCCTACTTAAAACACATACAAAGACATTCATGATAACTGTAATATGTTGACATTAACTGGACATCTATAGTTGTAGGATCTATGTCTTTAATGTAAATATGATCAATTAGTGTCCCATGTTCTGTTGTAGGGGAAGTAACAATTTGGCTGAAACCATGTTGAGTCATCAAGTTCTCCATAGACTTGGAAATAAGTGCATTATCATTAAAATCCCCCATTATTATTTTACCTCCTGATAACTCATTAAAGTGATTGAGTACAACAGTTAGGTTTTTTTTAAATAGGCCAATATTGTACGATGGTGGTCTGTACAGCACTATGTAATTATGGTTCATAGGCTGAACATTAAATGCTATGGCTTCCAAATCTTTACAGTGCATACTGATAGTGTTGCAAATCATGTGGTTTTTGTGATAAAAGCCAACACCACCATGTTGTTCCTTCTGTAAAGCAGAGAAATGATCCAGGTCACTATAAGATTGGGATCTAGCTTTACAGTGGAATGTCCATCCTGCCATAGCAATGTTACTGTGTGGTGTGTTGTGTTGTAGCCATGTTTCTGTGAGACAGAGCAAATCAGCATCTAGCATCCTACGGTCTTGTTTTAGGTCTGCTATGTGTGCTTCTAAACCTTGAATATTAAGTAAGCAGACTTTGACAGAAGCATCTGATCTTGTTAATGGAGTTTTGATATATTTTTCCATTTTCTGCAAATTGTCATCTACATCACATTTTGCATAAATAGCGGTGGCTTTAAAATCTTGAATAATGAGATTTTCTATAGATGTAACACGGCTTAAAGCTACATAAGCCTGGCCAGCAGAGAAAATCTTTTTAAATGACACCACCGCTTTGTCTAAAGTTAAGCCTTGCACTTTGTGTATTGTGCAGGCCCAGGCTAGACGCAACGGAAACTGGCGTCTAACTCCACCTCTGTTGGTTACTTTGTCTTCATCAAGCCCAACTGGTGTGGCATTTTGAAGACCGGGCACTGTACATGGGAACTTTGCTCTTAATTTACTGCCAATCCTTTCATCATCAAAAGTTACATAAATAGTTTTTGGGAGATTGGTATTTTCATTAAAATGTACAATAGAAACAGTGCCAAGTACTCCATTAACAAGACCATCTGAAATGTCAATGTTTTTGATGAGCATGACACGAGCATTTGGACCAACACTCAACAATTTACTTAAATATGTCTGTTTATCAAAGGTATGTGAAGTAGCCTTTTGTGCAAATCGTCCTGTTTGAGGATTTTTGTCAAAGTCTTGTGCTTTAATCTGCACAATATCAGAACATACCTTGTGCAACATATTGAAGTTATGTGCATCTACATCACTATTTGTTGCAAAAATGTGAAGGTCTTCTGTGTCATCACCCATCCCTGTCTCACATTGTTTTAAAAGATTTTCATCCTGGTCCGTTAGTTTGTTTCCTTTTGTATGTTTTCTGATACGATTTAGTGTTACAGCAAAGTCTTGATTTTTCTGTCGCACTATTTCTGTCAGCTCTATGTGTTTAAACACATTTCCCCATAGGTCAGTCCCTGCTTGGTCTATGTACAGAGGCTTTCCTTTTACTGGTGGAAGTTGATAAAAATCTCCAACAGCTATTACAGACACATTACCAAAGGGGGAAAAATCAGCACATTGTTTAATTTGTCTCAGTCTGCCATGGATGTATGTCATTAGTTTGTGGTCAACCATGGAAATTTCATCTATGATTAAGATTTGGAGATCTTTCAGACTAGCTCTTAAAGTATTGACCTTTTCCTCTTTTAGTGGCTGATATGGTAATGACACATTATTAGAAATAGCAAAGCTATTGTGTATTGTTGTAGCATTAATGTTATAAGCAGCTACACCAGTAGGAGCAGTGAGTAAAACGTGAACGTCATCTGGATAATGTGACATTCTTGCTAACAGTCTTGTGGCCTCATAGTACACAGCTTTAATCAAGTGGGACTTCCCTGTGCCTGCTCCACCAGAAATAAATACATGAAAAGGTGCAGGATTTTCCCCATTCACTTTATGTAAGCACCACTGTCGTATCTTATAAAACACCTGTGACTGTAGGTCATTCAGGGATCTCATGATAGCCTGTGCTTCAGGATGATTTATTTTCTGTTTAGAGAATTCAATAGACACATGTCTCTTTTCTGGTTCCAAATCTGGAATGATGTCTCTTTCCATAGGAAACAAATCTTTGTGAGCATTCATTTCCTCTACACTTTCTAATCGTTCTAATTCTGCTTCAGGACAAAGATCAGCCCAAGCATCTTCTTGAAAGCCAAAGTTTGCTATGTCTTCTTCACAATGTTCTAATTGTTCAGATTCTTTCTCAAATTTAGACTTGTTCAAATCAACCAATTCTTTGACAGATTTAAGTTCATTTCTGCTGTTGTTAATAGAACCAGTCTTATAAAACTCTTCAAAAGACCCAAACTGTGGGGGTTTCAACTGTGTGTCTGTATAATAAGGGAAGAAAAGCTGAAGCAAGCTTTGGTAGTGCTTTTCAGGAGAATCATATGGTGAAAAGCGTGCATATCTCACAACAGCTACATCTGTCCTTGTCCTTTTTTTTACCAAACCACAGTCGTTATCTAGTTTAATAACGTTGTTTTGACATTTTTCACTTTTGGGCACATTTCTATATTCTGAAGCAAAACTTGCGAGACACATGTCTTTAAATTCATGACTTTTTGGTCTACTTTTGTATCGATCAGCGATGTTTGTCATCCACATTTTGTCTTCATTTAGCTCTTGCTGTTCTGCTCTTTTCTTAATGATATTTAGAGGAAGACTCATCCTGACAATATTATCTCCAGTCGGAACAAATACAACCTTTCTGGAGCACTCCTTTAACCGCATATTTGTTAGCCTATACACACTTTCCTGAGCAGATACTTCTCTGTTATGCAAAAACACACCTCCTAATCTATTAAGGGCCTGTTTTGCATCCATATTTCCTTTACTTTTAACCTCATTTTGTGCATGTTTCAGTAGCAAACCCATTTCCCTTTCTGCTTTAGAGATGTATGAGATAATGTATACTACACATGCATATGCATCACAGACAAACTGAATGTCCAAATTAGCATTCCAGCAACGCAACAGATCTTTGTTGTACTGATTTACCCAAACATCGTTGATATTTCTTTTAAGAATAACACTAGTTTTCTTTGTAGTTAATTGGATAGCTTTTTCAAAAATTGACTGATTGATACCCATGGAACTAAAGAGAGCATCAATACTGTCAAATGTTTCTTCTTTATTTGAAAGAGCTGCTTTAACTTTGCTCATTATCTGTTTAGCTTTTGCAGTTACATCACATGTTTTAATATTACTTTGCTGTTGTTCTATGTCAGGTTTATGTTGCTGCTGCTGCTCCTCTGTTTTTGGTTTACAGATAAATGTTTGCTTACTTGGAGGTCGTGGGAAATTAAACCTGCATGGTGTGCCCTTCTTTTTACAACTTTTAGAGTGTTTCTTACTGTGCATTTGAACACTGGAAACGACCTCATGCAGATCATCACTTTCAGGTGGGAGGTCACATGTTACATATTTATCAATGAAATCTATGACCTCCTGATCTGCGTTACTGCCAATCTTTGGTGCATTCTCTACCCAAAACAAACAATGTGTATGTGGAGATCCACGTTGTTGAAACTCAACACGATAAAAGTAATCAATAATCTTTCCTATTGGCTGAGCAGGGGACATGATCACATCTTTTAGAAAACACCGGAACCTATGGTCAAACATCCTGGCTGCTGTCACAGGATTATTCTTTAACAAATTACATTTTTGAGACCAGTCCATGTCACGCACATTGCCTTTCAAATTGTGCACTTTCGCAAAGGTTTCCATCAATTCTGTCCAACGTAAATCTGCAGATGAAAAGGAACAGAACCAAGTAGGAATCCCAAGCTGCCTGACCATAGCAAACAAGTCTTTCTGAACACCTTGCCAAAACACAGGTGTTCCACGAATAGGCTTTAAAAATTTGTAGCCCATATCACAACTTAAAACATTCTTAACAAAATCTGTGGTAGCAAGCATCGAGGATGTAATCTGGCTGTTCTGTCCTCCATGATACCCTTTCCTTAATGCTATGGAAACATTAGATACTACTTGATTAATCTCTGACAAATACTGTGCATAAAAGATGTAGTCCAAATTACTGGCAAATCGACCATCAGCATTAAGTATTCTAGCATTCAGATACCGACTCAATGTCAACTTATGCTGTCTGGTGTCATGAAAAGTACCAGCTCCCTTTGGGAAAAGAACAGGAAAGCATTTAGCCTCATTGCTAACATCTGTGAGCAGACGTACAGGACTGTTACCTTCAGCTGGAGCTACTGATAACACACTGTCAAAATGTTGATCTAATACTTCCTGTGCAACATCTACTGGCTGCATACATGTATCCAAATACATACCATGCTGTTGCTGATCAGTAATATGTTCATCTTGAAGGTCTACATCTTCACCTTCATCACTTTTATTAGGATCATCATTTGTATCTTTTTCAAGAGGATTTGTCCAATCTGAATTAATCTGCACATCTTTATACCACCTGTTGTGGTACTTTAAA
Source organism: Dascyllus trimaculatus (assembly GCA_024666655.1). Lineage (NCBI taxonomy): Eukaryota > Metazoa > Chordata > Actinopteri > Pomacentridae > Dascyllus > Dascyllus trimaculatus. The sequence goes on from CM045458.1 coordinate 11,679,913, forward strand.
TGTTCTAGTGCACTATGAACTTTATTTGTGTGGACATACTGATATTCATAATGCCCCTTGTAGGTAATTTTCCTCTTTAATTTAACACGAATCATTAAATCCTGGTTTTCTAACCTAGGAAGCACATTACTAACAGCATGATTGTTGGATGGAACACATGTTACAGGTCCATGGACACCATTTTGTCCTCCCTTCGGTAGAGCCAATACCTTCATGAAGGGAATATGCTGTGCAATTAAATGCTGTTCTAAAGAGTTTAGTGTACCAAGTTCTTGTGGAATTGCATCTAATTGTAGATTATTAATTGCACTTTCTTCAGGTACTTTTCCACCAATTATTTTTCTGTGGCAAGTATAACAAATCCACAATTTACCAGCAGGTGTCATTTTAAAAGTGCAGTCTGTCATACATTTATCCTCACATTCATGAAGGTATGTCAAAGTTATACATTTGTCTGCCAGTGCAGCTACTGCAGATCCCTTCTTTCTGTATTGTTCTTTTTTACATTCAACTACCTGATGCTGGAACAATAATCTATGGCATACACAGCAAACAAATTCTGGCCCATGTTTAACAGTTTCTGTAAATTGCTGAATTACAGCATCTATGTTATGTTTTTTTAGCATTTGATTACGTTTTTTTTCCTGGTTGCACTTTTTTATACACTGGACATAAACTGGGTTAGACTTATACTTTTGTGCAGTATACTGTTTGACACGAGCACGATGATCTGGAGAATTAGCATATTTTTTAATACTGCTCTGTTTTACTGCAGTTCTAAACTGATCGTCTGAAGCATATTTTTTAATACTGCTCTGTTTTACTGCAGCTCTCAACTGATCGTCTGAAGCATATTTTTTAATACTGCTCTGTTTCACTGCAGCTCTAAACTGATCATCTGAAGCATATTTTTGTGCCTTTCGCTGTTTTACTGCAGCTCTAAACTGATCATCTGAAACATATTTTTGCGCCCATTTTTGTTTTATTTGGGCTCTGTAGGGCTCATTGGTATGATATTTATCTGTAGCAGCTTGTATAATCTTTGTTTTGTGTTCTTCATTTGTAGCATACTTATTAACACTAGCCTGCTGTAGGGTTTGTCTATATGAACTGTCAGTTGAATATCTTTGTTGTACTTTCATTATTTTACCTTTCCTAAACTTACTATCATTAGCATATTTGGCCCTCTCTTTCCTCTTCTGCCTATCATTACAGACTTTATGTGGAGACATGACAGCAGAAGTTGACTTTCCATGACTATTTTCACACAAAGTACTTAAACTAAAACATTTACTAGAGATATTATCTTTCACACATGCAATGGGCTCATAATGACATTCATTGCAGTGTTTTAGATAAATCCCTTTGCTTCCACTTGTTGCACCTCTTGAACTATACTTTAACCACTTCTGGCCACTATATGTATAAATGTCAACGTTAAACAAATCTGCAGCAGCCTGAATTTCAACCTCTGTAGCCCAAGTGCCAACATATTTCATATGTGAATCAATAACATACTGCTGCACTGATTCAAATTCTTCTCTAACAACGTGACAGTACACATTTGCATTTTGTTCAATATGCTTGACAACAGCCAAGCGAATAGCTCTATGACATGACTGTAGCCCGCTAACAACATGCGACAGAGATCCAAAGAAACAGTTACCATCTGCCCGGATATCAATGGTAGTACATGGTTCTGGCTGTTCAATATCTAAAGCATCAACAACTAATCTGTCCTCATGATTTAAACTGGGCACAATGCCAAGTTTGGTACAGATGCTCCTCTTGTCAGCTAATGTCAAACAGTTAAATATTACATTGCTGGCATTTGTCTCAGACACTAAACAAACTGATGATGCATCATCACTGTTACCTGTCCCTGAAACCATCTCTACCTGCACCTTGTCACAGTCAAACACATGCGCACTAGAACCATGCATGCCTGTGTCAGTTGTTGAACAACGTGATACAACAACAGCCTTAACACCAGTGACTTCAAACAAAGTGTCACTAGCATGTGCATCATGTACATACAGTGAATGGACAAGGTTAGTGATGTGTGTGTATAGAGCATCCACAGTATCATAATGTGCAAGGATGCTTGTACCATGAGGTTGCCAACCACCATCATCACCACGTGCATGTGGATCAAACACAGCAAACCTGGACCCTTGCTTAAAAACCACACATGTGTTCTTCCTAATGGTCAACAAACAAGCATTTGCCTCAAACATGGCCCTCTGGAAAGCTACATCCAGAGCCATCACCACATCTCTAACAGCTGGGTCATAGTCGTCTATATTAATGTCTCCAGTGAATGTCTCCATGTACTCCAATTTAAATTTGTGATTAAACACCTCATGCTCCCTAGGCAACTCTCTTACAAAAATGTAACCACTACGATGCACATCACTAATCATGTGGTGCTTCCTCATGTAAGTGTACAAGGAGTTACCACTCACCAAAACATTGTCCACGTCAGTTGTAGTCCAAGTCCATGCACTCTTTAAGACATTGGCCATAACTGCAGTGACACTATTTGTGGTGCACTGTTTTTGCCTGTTACGACCAAAACGCTTGTGCCCCTGATGAAAAGACCCACGAATAAAAGACACGACATGGTCATGACTCACGTGATCCTGGACATTAGCAGCAGTAGACAGAGCGGGAGCATCACCATCATCCACATGGTCCACTGTTGTCCCCTCTGCGTCACGGTGCTGATGAATCCAACATACAAACAATTAGGCATCAATTGAAGAAGCTATACAAAATTCTAAATTAACTACCACAACAACATGTACGCACATGAACAAATATTTACTGTAATACAAACCCAGTAGTCTGTTACACAAACTTAACTCAATGTTCAAACTGTGGGAGAAAATAAGTAACCTGTGTGGCCAACACAGAAATATGCTTCCACTGAATAAAAATAGCTTAAAAATTAATGCTGCCATTATGTAAACAGATAACAAACCTGCTGCACATCCTCCGCCTGCAGGTCCATGGCACGCTCCTGTAAGGACAATGATACCAAGTCAATTGAAGACACTGTAGGAAACTTAAAGGTAGTGTTCAATAATAGATGACACATTTTTATTTTAACACCACATGACTGAAAATTGTAGTTCTAAAATGTACATACCTTCCTAGTGTCCCCAAGTGACTGATCAGAAAGAGGTGCGCTGACCTCCTCCCTCTCAGCCACTGTGGCAACACAGACAGGCGATGAGATGGGAGAAGCCTTGCCCACGATGGTACCTGACCCCTCCTAACAAAAAACATGAAAAACACCATGTAACCTGCAGGCACTTACACGCTTACTAACAAGAACTGATAAAATATGAAAAATGTTGTCACTGATTAGCCTAACTGTACTAAATCTTTGCAAAATGTTTTCTTTTAATATAATCTTTAACATGCATAAACAGACCTGTGGCTGAACCACCCTCTTCTGGGAGGCAACACGTCTCCGGGGACGTTCCTTCGCAGTCTTCTAAAATAAGGAAACGCAAAAAACAGTTTGAATCCATATTTGGGAAATTACTCAGTTCAAACTATATGAAACAGCATAGTTGGTTAGCATCACAGATTGTCTGAGATCATCAAGGACATAAAATAAAATGGACAAAGTTTAAATCATGCAAGTTACCTTCTGGTGAGCTGCAACTGCTCTGGAAACAGGAGCAGGAACATGGACCGCACCATCGCCCAACACATCCAGAAGTTCCCTGCTAAACCACACGGGATTTAGCACGACAGAACATTCCTTCAGCACCACGTTCCCCTGACAATAAAATAAGTTGATTAGACAATATGTAAACAAATAAGTAGAATACAAGTTTAATTAATTAATCACTGCTTGTAACAAAGATGACAAACCTCCTGCTCAACCACCGTCTTCTTGGCAGCACCTGGCCCCTCAACGTCAGCTGCTCGGGTCCTCTTCTATTGCAGATAAAATTATCTTAGTTATGAGAGTCTTTTCAATTAAATGAAATACTGTCGAGCATACAACTCTGATAAACTCCACATTACCTGCCTGCGTGGTCCAACATCTGTCCACTCAAAGATGTTTGAGTGCCTTGGCGTCGCAACCTTTCCCGTCACAACCACCCGAGGGAGGCGTCTGGGAACAAGGGGCACAGACCTGGCTCGAACCTCTGGCTCTGGCTCCCTCCTCTCCAGCTGCTGGTTGGCGGCAGCCCACAGCAACTGTGACAGGATAGGCATCCCATCACTGTCACTGAGGTGCACCTACAAAAATACATAATGATTAATTTGGTGAACAATTTTCTGATTTAAAACATGCACCTGCCATCAAGTTCAACTACAAATAGCCAGTACATCAAACTTTTTCTATAGCAAATTTTACTTACACCATCCCTGCACCATAGCTCCAGGTGAGACAAGGGGATGTGCTCACTGCTGGACAGGTAGGGGATCTCTGAAAGAAAAAATACAAAATTTTCAGAAATACTTGGTTTCAACTCTTTTTGTGAACTACAAACTCCCAATGAAAACAATAAGCACCATTTGATTTATAAATGTTTCGTTACACTTAATCCTTCATACATACACATATAGTCTATACATACTCAGCTGGGCTGCAACACGGTGGTACTCCTGACTCAGTAGCTCCTGCTGGTCCACCTCAATGGTCAGGCGCCGTGGGAAATCCAGGACACACACCTAACAAATACATATAAATTATTGTTTTAGATATCATGCAGCTGATGCATCAACATTGCCACTATCACAGATACTAAAAGTATAGTACAAATTAACACTTGCCTTTGGCCAACGCATGGAAACTGCACAAAGGAGCCTCTGAAAGTGTCCTGCGGCCTGTTCGACGGTCCGGCTGGCAGTCAAGTCATTGCCAGGGGCCAACAGACAGACTGCCTCTGGGATCCGAGGGAGAACAGCATTCTCAACCTCAATCCTCAGCTGCGCTGCTGACGCCCCTGGCGTTGACATGAAGCCAAAGGACATCCTCCCCTCTGGCATCTGGACGAACCCATCTACGAAAGCACGTAGATGGGAATCCCCAACAATCAGAACGAACTGTAACAACAGAGAATTGCTTTTTAGAACAACAACAACAATGAATCATCACCAACACTATGACTGACTAAATACTTTAATAACAATTACCTGCTTGTCTGGGGAGTCTGCTGGAACGACCAACTTATGGCTCCTGCCCGTGAACGGTGAAGTTGGCCAGCGCCGAACTGCATGGCGGTATCCAGTACCGCGCTCTGAATAGGAAACGCAGACAATAGAATAATAAGACTTAATTGGCCTTTTTAAAGTAGCAAGTTTAAAACACTTCACACCCAAACAAATACTAGAGCTTGACCCGAATAGCCGACTATTCAACCCCCCCCCCAGCAAACAAAGTACTCAGATCGAAACCGCCCCTCCCCTCCTGAACAAACAAACACTGGGACATTCACCAAATGTAGTCCCGACTATCCAAACCCCAGGAATTCGTATTCACACCAGACCTACTAACAATTTACTAAAAGAACTTAACAAATGACTACTTACGGGCAACAAAAGTGCTGCAGGAAAATTGCAGTTCCGCATCCAGGGAGCGCGCAGTCATCCTCATCTTGGCAGCCTGGGAGCGACGGTAGCCCTTGCCACGGGGCATCTAAAAATGAACCAAACAAAAATACACCAAATGTTAGCACAGCCGTTTTATAACAGACACAAACAACTGATGAAAACATATCATTATGGTTCGGAAAAACTTCGACTTTCACAACAAACACAGTCCAAGCCCACAGTTTGCTATAGTTAGTCATGCACTATCAACCTGACTGCGAATGCTAGCGGTGTTAGTAATACGTTAACAGACGGACAAAAACAAACAAGCTCTCGCATTGATAAAAAAATATAGTTAAATACACTTACCTTTAGAGCTTCCGCAACCTACTAACCAAATTGAAACCTATAAAAGAGAAAAACAGAGAGAAACAAGACAGAAAGACAAAAAGACAGAAGACTACAAAAGCTTTTGTTAAAGTTAGTCAAAATATTCAAATGTGAAAATATCAAATAAATCCTAAGTAGACAATACAAAAGTATCCAACAGGTCAGAATCCAAAAGCACTCCAAAACCGATCCAAAAGCAGCAAACCCAGGGCAATCCAACAGCAGCTCCGTAGAACACTGGCGGAAAAGCAATGAGTGAAGTTCAGCGTTGTCGAGGCTCTATTTATAACATCCAACAGTACCTGGCGGCACACCTACAATGTGACGTCGCTTCGCTGAATAGGCCATTAGGTGAAAGCCTATTGTTTCATCCCGTTCCGACAGATCAGGCACGGCAATCTTTTTACTCAGTTACAAAGATATGACAGTCCTGACATAGATGTCAAAAGTTACCCATTTGTAATGCTGCAGATTTTATAAAATCCGTATTTAAAGTTGGTAATAGTTACTGGTAATGTTGTCACGCGTGCTGCGGTTTCAGTCACATGTAACCTAACACGTGACTCGTGTTGTTTTGTCCAATGAGAGAGCGCAAAACAGCCAACATGGCTGCGACCGCGATACGATCTTCCAGCGGTTCGGAGGAAAAAAACCATTGAATTGAACCATAACACAAATATATTGCATATAGATCACTCCTCTACCAGGACATTCCCTAACACAAAAACTATAACTCATAAACATGTACTGTGTCAGTCAAAACGAACTGCTGTGTGACTTCATAACAAATATACCACCACTGTTAAACTACTCGTGTAACAGCTCACGTCAAGTCTCTGAATATAATGAGCACAATTTTTTTAAACGGTTGTTTAGCTCAGTTGGTAATACTGCGGACTTCGGAGTGGAAGTTACCTGGTTCAAATCCCAGTCAGACTAACTTTTTGGACATACAGCTACATAAACTGTCTATTTCTTTATTGACAATTCAGTGCGCACAGCTGCTCTCTGCTCACATCCACAGCTCTGCTCGTGTTGTTGACCCCCCTCGCAGTGTCAGTCCTCCATGATACTTCACATGCTGATTTGCTCCATTCATGTAGATGACAAAAAGAAATGACCATAATTACACCTCAGTGTCTCTAAGGCCACACCCTTCAACGTTTACAAACCTTTGGGTTTTTACACTGCTGCAACCATGTTACAAATGTTTTGGGTTATAACTCCCACACCATATGTCGCACATTCAAAACCTCGTATCCACAGATTCCCTGAATAGCACCAAATCATTTGGGATAAGACACGCCCATTTCCACCCATCATTTTTTCTCGCAAAATGGAAAAAACTGGAAAATTTACTTTTTTGAACTTCTCCTTGGCTTTTTCTCCAATCAGCGTGAAACTTGGCACGTACAGTCTTCAGTTGGACGTGATCTAAAGTTATCAAAAGAATTTAGTTCCATCTAAATATGCGCAAATTATTAACTCATACAATTGTAGTGTACAAACTGTTGCATATCTTGGTCAAAACAAATGCTAATAACACCAATCAACCATCTGGCTCACTCCAGAGGCCATAGCTTAATGTTATTCATGAATGGTCAAAGTGGGCGTGACTTGTTACAGCTGACACATTCAGCCTTTCATGCTTCTGCTGCTCTTGTCATTACCATTACAACACTGCTGGTGACACGTTGGCCGGTATTATGACACTTGACCCGCGGCCGTGGTCCTTCTCACCGAACCTCCGTGGGCTCCGCGGGACCTGGGGACCGGGTCGCGCACGGGGGCTTGGCCCCCTTTCATAACTGCTTGCAGTTCTAGTTTGTGTTGTACCTTTGTTGAGTCGTCTAATGAAATGCTTCTCTGTCTCTCTCAGGTGTGGACATGCTAAACCAACAATACGCTCTGCAGCACTCCAGATGACTTCACATCGCATTAACCTTTCCACATGATTTCCTCCTCCGCACCCATTTCTTTGATTGTGATTTACTCACTCTTTAGTGGCCTCATCACCGGTGCATTACAGCACAACAGGACAAGCTGCCTTACGCTTGCACCACACTGGACCGACTGGACGCTGCTCCCTTGTAATCAGAGCAGGAAGCAGGGAGGATTCTAGTTGTTAGTTTTTCAGACAGTAGAAGGTCCTGCCTGCTTCCTACAGACACACCTGCCATTTAAGAACCGTACTGATGATGCCTAACGCATACTGTTTAAGTAAGTCTAAAGGCTGGTTTCACAAACATACAGTTACACTATGTTCACCCTAATGTATGTCTTGTATGACTTTTCAAAAGCCATTTACTCCGAAGAAAAATCCTAGAAATTGCACAATAACAGACGAGAAACTAAAAGCATTGGAAGACTGTTTTATACAAATGAAGTATGCACAGTTTAACGCTTAAACTGACCTGAAGACTTCCCAGAAAGTCTGTTTCCACATGTTTCTTCACATTGTTCCAGTTACAGCTGCTACTAATAAGGGTTTTTCTTTGTGAGCTTTTTGAGCTACATCATTTGCCTTCACTGAAATTTCTTTGTGAGATAACCTCAACTGGTAGATGAGGAAACTGTCTTCCTCTTTAACTCCTTGTTTATGAACTCCTGGTTCATTTCCAACAAAAAGCTTTTGTTCTTGGAGTTATAGATGTGAAAGCACTCTTGCATAAGTTTGTCCCTGGGATTTTACATTAACTGACATAATTTGGAAGAAACAGACAAGCTCAAAGAACATTGTCAGCCGCACTTTCAACAAACTGGTTTATCTCACACTCCATTTTATCGTCACTCCTGAAAAAGATCCCATGATACTCAAACTCCTTCCATTGGTTCAACAACTTGCCCCCAACCTGGCAGAGAACCAGGCCTCAGACTACATCAAGGGGCTGCTTTTGCAACACCAAGTGGAAACGTGTTTGACTTTGTGCCAAGATGACGAACACATCTCTTCCTTTGGTTATACAAGGACTGAATTGCTCATAATAACCACCCCAATACCCTGTACTTGTAGGCTTTCTTCTAGTCCAGAAAGAAATGTGGACTGGAATGGTTGAGCTCCCATGACCCCCTCAGTAAAGAGCTGATCCACTTCCAGGATGGAATCTGCATTGCTCCTAATGAATCTGGTTTGACAATCAGTTGGACACATAGCACCCTTGAATAACATTTCAAGGACAGGACTGATGTATTGGTGCGGTTCCTGCAGTAATGTGGCCATTGCAGCAGGCTTTTGTGCTGAAGACGGAGCTGAGCCAAAAGGCAAAGCCCTCAATTCACCAACTTTTAACCCTTACATGTGGTCATGACTTCTGTGTACAGACTGAAATGTGTTCTCTCTATATGGACTAAGCCTTAGAGATGGGGTGAGGAGCTCGGACATCCGGGAGGGAGCTTGGAGTTGAGTTATGAGATGTTTCAGATTGCTGGTTCCTGGGCACTTTGGAGATTTTCTGGGAAAGTCCAGCTCAGAGGAGACCTAAAACCTGCCGGAGGGATTACATATCTCATGTGGCCGGGGAACGCCTCTGGATCCCTCAGAAAGACCTGGAAAATGTTGCTGCGGAGAGGGACATAGACTTGATGTGACATCAGGTCACCATGACTCTGGACAGGTGGGACAAAATGGATGGACAGATGAATGGAGTGTTGATAACACTGGCCAAGTAGCATTAAAGATCAACTAAAGACATCTCCAGTTCTAATCAGATCATGCCTAGGTTTTAATTTTAGACTCACTGTGGTTCTCACTTAGTTCATCTTTGTGAAACCAGCCTTTATTAAACACCTTTTAATAAGTGAAGACTTTAAAGAGAATGACAGATCTATAGATTTAGAGTTTTATATTAGTGCCATGTTGGAACTGTTTTCAGAGCCACTCAACGGTTGTACAGTTGTGTAAAATAACAGATAGTGCCGAGCCTGGACATGTGCCCACAACATGACTCACAGCGGCCAGGAGAGAGGACGACGGTCTGCGTGCATGCACGTGCCTGTTATTGTGTATATGTGAGTGTGTTAAAATGAGTGCCATATGTGTGGATGGAAAGTAAAGAACGGCCGTAATGATGTGTCTTTTTCCCTCCTCTATCTCCCTCCTCCTTCCTCTCTGACCATAATGAACACAACCGCAGATTAACACAAAACACCCAGCCGACTGTGTGTAATTAACCTTAACGCTCTCAGAGACAAACGCAGACAAAGAGCCACTGAGCTGAAGTCCTGCATTCCTAAATTATGTTTGAGGACCCATATTGGGTTGGAAAAAATGACTAAATATACCTGGGAGGATAGCTGATGAAATTGTGTACTTTAAATTTTGACACTTGTGCTCAATCAGATTTTTACAGGTGTTTTTATTTCACCATTACTTCCTGTGTAGCCTCGGTAAGGAAGGCAGAGGGAGGGAAGAGAGGAGGAGGTGTCTTCACTGGTCACAGTTTCAGTGATTTATTGTATACTTGTAATCATGTAAGCCTGAGTTGATCATTGATCAATAAAACTGTTGTACACTTTGAGAACTGTTCATCTGCTTTTTTAACAGTGGAACTTAAAATGGAGCATCAAAATTTATTTCAACGAGAATTTAGTTGGTTCTAAAAACCCTCATTGTCTACTTTTTTTCTTTCTCTCAATTGTCTTCGACCATAGAGGTTACAACAAGCTTCATGTTATTTTCTAAGGACTATGAGATGCTCTTGAACGCTCTGGGAAAAGTTAGTCAGTAGAGTTTGAGTTAAGTTCGCGAAAGTTAGAAACTTGTGTATTAAACCATTCGTATTAGTAGTTGCCCAATATCCCACAAGCCATAGCAACCTAAAGCAGAAAACCCTAATTCAGCTATTCAAAATTATGTTTTTGTACTTACATTTTTCCAAAATATGCTCCTTGATTATTGGTTGATTTCATCTCTTCAGCTCTTTCTTTCTCGTGCAGATTTTAAAGATCATATGTAATACATATTTACATTTTTATCATTTTATTTTTGGTGTCTACTAGAACAGACTTACATGCTTTAATGTTCAAAAAACATTGTTATTCCTCATACTTTACATTTCTGCAGCACCTCTTTTCACTGTCCATCTAAAACATGCCGTTTTTTAACTCGTGTCCTGTCACATCCTGAAATGCTCTGATGATGTCATTGAAACATGTATCAGGAACCAGTAGGAAGGGCACAGATGCCTGACAAAGACCTTCAGCGACTGGAACCTCTTAGTGATTACCTCAAAAAACCACATGGACAGTCTAAGCCGCCTCTTCAGCCAGTCAGCATTCAGGGGACGACATTGAGGTGGTGCTGACATACAAATACCTAGAAGTTCATCTGGACGACAAACTGAACAGGTACCTGAACACAGATGTCCTCTGCAGATAGTTTCTTATTGCTAAGGAGGCTTAGGTTGTCTGACCTGTACAGTAAAATACTTTACCAGTTGTATTCAAGACAACTGATACTGCAGCAGATGAGCTGTGTGAATTTGAAGGAGTGCGGATGGAGGGCTGGAGACAGGCAGCCCTCCATCCGCATCTTCAGCCCCACTCACTGCTGCACAGACATCATCATAACGATGCCATTCACAGGAATAATTCAACATTTTGCCAAAGAGTTACATGAGAAGAAGGACATCAATCTAAAGTTTGTATGGTAAAAGTTTAGTGAAAGCACTGTAAAGGGGGAACGGTTAGCCTGTCATGTGGTATCAAAATCCACCTACCACCAACTCTGAAGTTACACGTCGTTTAAGTGCAAAAATTCAAGTGTGAAAAGACATTTTTGGATCTCAATGCTAGGCTAGGCTAGGATAGTAGTCTGCTAGTAGTAACCTTATGATTACCACAGTGACATGGGCAGTATCGATCTTCTCACCTAAATCTCAACAAGAAGGCAGATTTGCAGAGAATTAGTTATTGACTTGTGCTAATGCCAAAGACTATAAAAGATGGACGTATCCACCGTGATGTTATGGATTGGTTTGTGGACTTTTATTCTGAAGGCTCAAGTTTGGAATCTGGGCCTAAAATGCCTGAATTCATGGGAGCTTTTCTTAAAAAAAATTGCAATGTAAGTTGTGATGTTTTAAGCGTATTTGGTGAGATGAAATTGCGGGAGACGGTAAAAAAAATTGCTAAAAAGTTGCATTTTTTCTTTGTTTTGTATAACTCATTAAAAAGTTTTTTAAAAAGTTTAAAAAGTTAATTTCACATCCTGGTACACACGTATTTACACACACATGCTCACAGCTTGTCACGTCACTTAATTAATCTAATTTACCTTCATTGTTTCAGTGCTGGCGACAGATCTGGATGCAACAGCTTCCTTCACGGTGATTTGTCTGGTCTGTGGTCTGCTCCTTTCACCCATTCTCCTGATATGTTTACGGTAGAAAAGTGTCTGTCAATCGGTGATTTTCGTTTATGTTCCACCTCAATATTCCACGGGGTGCAAAACAGTTTACCTCCGCTTTCGTGAAGAACATCAGGGAATTGTTTTGCAGGTCTTCAGCAGGAATTTTTGTTGGTAACTGAGAATCATTACTGTCGCACACGTCCGCACTGTCAAACCATAAACAACGAAGTGAATTTGATGACGTACGCGCATTACGTTTGCGCTGGGGACTGCTGTGATTGGTGGAACTCATGGGAGGCTGACCAAAATTGCGGGAAAGTCGCGGTGATTGGACAAAATTGCAAGGTCACACAGAATTCATGGAGATTGGTTGAATATCGCAAATTCCTGGAGGGACTGACTAGCGATTGAGACCATAAACTCTTTAGGAAAATGTTTACTGACTTAATAAATCAAGAGAAAAGTAGGTTAACTTTCTCACTGATTTCTATATAATCTAACTTTTTTTTCTAGCCAGAGGAATCGCCCCCTGCTGGCTGTTACAAAGAATGCAGGTTTAAACCACTTTATGAAGACCTTAAGGCTTTATCTATTTTTAAAATACAGTCTATGATTAATGTATTTATGTGGTGTCCTTCAGAGGATGTGAAAATGTCAAAGTGGGCACAACAACACAAAGGGAGGCTGTTAAGTTTGTATAGAACATTTATTTATTCAGAGCAGATGGCCATAAGATGCAGTCACTGCAAGCACACCACTGTCCAGTCACTACAACACACACTCACTCTCTCTCTCTCACACACACAGATTTCATACTGTCAATAGCAGAGCAACACATAGCACACTTGGCCTCTCTCAAGCACTCGCATACAGTCACTGCAGAGCAGAGGAGACACCAGTCAGGTGTCTGTTCAGATAAGCACAGGCGGAAAATCAAATAAAAACAGCTCAAAATAAAAACAGCTTGGCTTTATCTTTTGTTAAGAAATAAGAAATGAACAGTACTTTTGCTCCACAACACATCTGACCATCTGTGTTTTTTTCCACCATCTGCAGTATTTCATCCTTGTAGCCTGACCCCAAACCCCCGAGCACCTGAACACACTTCAAAATAATGCCGACGACATGAGATGACCAAAATGAGACCCGAGGAGGAAGGAGAAAAGGCAAAATGTTGCTTGGACATGATGATGCCGAGATTAAAAAGCAGGAGTGTCTCGAGCTGTAAGCTGCACACACAGTACAGGACAACCTCGACAGTCAGAGGACTTCACTTAGACTTAAAATTGACCTAGATGTCTAATTTGTAATATCAGAGGACATGTTGGTACCAGATTTCTGTTAGTAAAATTCAAGAGAAAACCAAATATGCAGCTAGACAAGAGGACAGACCTTCTGCATGCACTTTGCAGTACATTTTCTGCAACACTTTAATGTGTTCAGACATGCTTATTCACTTTCCTGTGTAAGATTAGGTGAGAAGGTTGATACCACTCATGACCACAGCAGGTGGCGTAGCAAAATTTCTAGCACATCATACATTGTGCACAGAAGAGTCCTGCACACAGAACATTACTTGAACTCACTTTAATTTCATTACTTTAATCAAATTATTAAACTGAATGGAAAGTTGAACAGAATGTGGGATTTAAAGACTGGAAACTGCCTGAATCTGTCGAAAGGTTAGTTTCTACACTTCAGTTTTTGGACAAATCAGACAGTGCAAGATACTAACTAGTAACCTAGCTAACTTTTCCTTCCAGGTTCCAGTCTTTACACCAAGCTAAGGTAAGCATGGCAGCTGTTGGCTATAGCTTCACAAGGCAGCTTTCCACTGCAGAAACTCAGGGCTTTTCAGATTTCTGTGCTCGTCCACTCCGTGTTTAACCAATTTGGGTCAAGACCCACACAGCAGTTTTTTAAGAACTTTCAGAAGCACCAACCTTGGAGTAGATACTTTCATCTTTCCCCGTAAAACAGCCCAGAACAAAGTTCTATAGGTGTTGTACTTGCAGTTGGAACACTTGGATAGAAAAGTTGTCCCAAAATGGATTACAAACTCCTGCAGTGGAAAACGGTCTTTATTTAACACAAGATGCCTTTCAACTGCAGGAAGGAGGTGCACATGTTTCACAATAAAGCCCTGTAATCGGCCTCTTCAGACTTTGTATTTCCATTGTGGAGCAGGATCCAACAGCTCCGACCGTGACGTTAACACCAACTGTGCCATAGCAAGGCAAATAGTCGTTTTCTGGACGCACCTCCAGAGGGTTTCATATGCTCGCCTATATGTTAAATTTTACCTTAAAGATGATGATGTTAAAGAGGAAATGACTACTACACGATAAGAAAATTGTAATTGTAAAAAAAAAAACAAGTGGTGCAAGCAATCTTGTCCATATTTAAGCAGTCAGAGCCAACAAAGCAGTTTTTCAGGGCGGTTCTTGGGGTCAGAACACACACAACGGTTCAGACTGCCCTAAAAGTTCCTGCAATGGAAACTGCCTGTATGTAGCATACAACCATAAGAGTAGTATCGATCTCCTCATCTAACTCTCGGCAGGAAGACTGAAAAAGCGCATTTCCCCAAATCATTCCCTAAATATTTCAAATTAGCACTTGAATGAAGCAGCTCACATTGGAAACCCAAAGGTTATGGAAGCATGTGAACGCATTATGCGAAGTAGCTGAAGTGTAGCTGTTTTATTGGAGTAAGGTTGATGCTAACTGTCCAATCCCACTCTGATTTAACTGGGTTTTCTTTGAGCCTGATGAGCTTATGTGTCAAGCATCACGTCTCATGGGGATGGCAGCATCGTTTGTTTTCATACCGCTATATCAAGTAAGATAGCAAAACGGAAAAAGAGAGAGATCCCCTTATATAGTACATACCCATCTACTGTATTGTAGTCAGACCAAAATCACAAAGCAAGGCACATGTTTCAAAGAAAAGACATTTAAAACAATACAAAAAATAATTAAACTGAACAACAGGGATTGTTGGTATTATACACATCGCCACACCTGGACACTTGTACACATGTAGGCAGAGAAAACAATAAAAAATAATAATAATAATAATAAAAAGAACAGTTCCTGGAAATATCCCAACATGGTATCCTACAATGATTCATCAGCTCAGACCACTTAAGCATGTAGAAGCAAACTGATTCAACACTCAGATTAAATCTGTTCACTTTGAAAAATAGTCTTCAGGATGACACACACATCATAAATACACTTCTTCTTATTATTTTTTGCAAATATCCATATATATATAATCTCTATGTGATCATAATTTAAATACCACAACTATTCTCTGAAATCTTATTCATTTATGTAAGGAGTGGCTGCTATGGGACTGTGAAACCTATTTTTAATGGGCCGAGGTGCAAATGAAATCTCAGAGAATTGCACCCATTTCTGGAGCTTAGTGTCGCACCGAATCAAACCATTAGGCTTCACAGGTCTCTGCCGCTGCTCGCTCCATCCTAACACTTTTTTTTTTCTTTTTTCATCCCATGTACATGGTGTCGTGACAACACACTGAGTAGTAACCATGGTGATGCCGATGAGAATGGTGATGATGTAGATTGTCATGGCAACATGGGGTGGGTGGTTGGGAGAGTGTGGGACGAGAGAGATAGAGGGGTTGTGTGATGAATTGTCAGGGAGTGTATCGGAATTTCCTTTCTATCTTAATAATAAAGGGTCTTGAAAGTAGGGACACGACGTTAGGGGCTGACCTCATTAACTAGATCTGCTGTCGTCTAGAGGTGCCCAATCTGCATTAAACACAACTGTTTCATCACTATTATCACTGAATTCAGTGTCTCTGCAATCAGTTACATTCATTGACTCAAGGCAGGCTGCTGACTCAGCTTTAGCACAATAGCAAGGTCTGACCTTTTGTTACCTCACATAAAAATGATCTCAGTTCCATGCAGTGTGACACACAAACAGTAAGCACCACCCCTTTGTTTTATTGTTAAACACATTGAATCAAAGTGGTTTTAATGTGGGTTTGATCAACAGAAAAAGAGCCTCTACCAGGACATATCTGAGTCAATGCCTATGCAGCCAATTAAAAACTTTGTGTAGTCAAGGGGTTGTGGCTAATTGTTGTACGGATGCCCTTGTGGTGCATATGAAAGGAACCCCCCGAGCACATCAGTGAAAAGGTGATTGAAAAGCACAAGTCAGGGGAGGAATACAAGAATATTGTCAAGTCACTGAACATCTTTTGGAGCCCACATCTGAAATGGTAGAGTATGGCACAACTGTAAATTTGCCACGACTTCAGAGGGTCAGATCAAAAAGACACAGCTTTACGTGAGAACAACAAAGAAAAAGGAAGTTGCAGGACACATTAAAAAATATAAGTCAGTGGGAAGAAGCTTCAATGGTCAGAGGAAACCATCATTGAGCCTTTTGGACATTTAACTAAGCACCATCATCAAAAACAAAGCATTCCCAGCGTGAAGCATGGTGGCGGCATCATCATACTGCGCTGGCAGGTGAGAGTAGATTGAATGCGACAAAACACTAAGAAACTCTGCAGGAAAACTTGATGCAGTCTGTAAAAAAGTTGTTTTCCAGCAAGACGTTGACCTTGAGCATAAGCAAAGCAATGCAGCAGAACAATGGTAATACCCCGAAGTGGCCCGAATCTATATTCAATAGGGTGACTTGTCGATTGGTTGGTCAATATGCTTTCAAGTTCTAATTGGTCAGACAATCACTGAACGTTTACTTGGTGTCGCCCTTAAACTAATTGAGATGAAGTCAAAAAAGTTGTTGGTGTAGCTGTATTTGACAAAACAGATGGAAGTCATGTGTAATCGCTGGTCTACTGCAAGTCTGTTGGTATCATTTAAGTATAAAATAGTCACGTAACAATGATTTATTATGCTGCAAATGCCTTTTTTATGTTTACTTCAAATTTATTGTTGACCAGTTTAAGCCATCTACAGATAAAAGGCAGATTTTTTTCCCCTAACTGACTGGCTGTAGAATAGGTACACTATAGCCCTGGTGTTAATTTGTGTCAGGACTTGAAAAATCACCTTTGTGAGCAGCTTCTAGAAAGAGGAATGGGCAAACATTGCCATGCAGTTAATTAAAGTCTATCCACACAGCCGCCAAAAATAAATCTACTGAACTGTGGGAATGTAATTAATTAAGATCACTTTGCAGAGACGTGATTTTCCCATTTTTCTGTTGATCAGAGTCAAAAAGCACATTAAAATCTATTCAGTGCCGTAAGACAATAATGCATGGGGACTCTGAATAGCTTATACTGGTGCTGCACGTTTTACATTTTGGAAAAAGAAAGCAGTGCTGTCGGACTGGTTCTGTATCAGCCTATGCCCAATGGTTAGGTAATGACATTAGTATCGGGAGACAAAGAATATTTAAAAGTAAAACAGAATGGGAAACCTGTTTTTGGTGTGTTTAGATCCAGCTTATGTCATTTGACCTAACTGTGGTGCCTGTGCAGGAGAATTGGAAGCAACTGAGCTCAATCTGACCTTTGACCTCAAGACTCTACCATCTCTACCTTACCTCCCTTAAATCCCGGACCCGTTTAACTGCACCCTTAAATCCTCTTCCTGAACGTTCACCTCCTTTATCCTCAAGACAACCTGCTGTAGCCTTACTGAATTCCTTCCCTCCCCTCCTCTCTCATTTCTAGTTTATATTGTGCAGACTCCCATGTGTATGTGTGTGTGTCTGTGCAAGCCAGTTGCATGGGTCATTGTGCTTCTCCTGTGTGTGTGTGTGCACGTGGGTGAGTGCATGTACAAGGTGGTGATGAGGATGTGAAAGAGATGCAGCCAGGATAGGAAACTAAACTTGATCCTGAAATTCCACAAGCTCACATAGTGCACACATCTGTCAAACACACGCACACGCACACACCTGCACACGTACGCACTCACACATACACACGCAGACACACACACACGCACGCACACACACGCACACACACACACCAGGAGCTGAATAGTCTCGTTTTGGTCACAGATAAAAATTTTTCCACCAAGTCATTTACATCGTCACAACACCAGAGGTCACCATTCCACACAGAACCAAGACATCAAACCAAAGAGCTAGAGATTCATATTTATCGGTATATTATATATTACTGTGCTAATGCAGGACTTTTTCAGTAGATATAAACTCTCCATGCTTAGAATGTACACATACCATACTATGATTCATTACACAGTTGGTTTTTCAATCAGTATTAGTTTAGTTTATTTGTTCGCACGGAGTTCTTAAAAGACTCACGTTTTGATTGCAGTCTCCTCCATTTTGTTGCATTTCTTCATCTTTTTTTCTATTGTTCTCTCTCATCAGTCGTTTTTGGTCCTTTTTTTTTTACCTCCTCTCTCTTTTATTGTCCATCTCATCATCCATTCTTCACTCTAACTCTCTCTCTCTCTCTGCCACAGGTCTGTCCAGGCCTGCAGCCCTGCTCCATCATCATTTTCACCTTCTCCGACAGGAGATGAGAGGAAGAGGAGGAGAATAGAGTGTTCTCCGGAGCAGCGATGGACAGATGGACGAACGGATGGATGACAGGGAAGAGTGATGAGGGGATGAGCACGGCAGAGAGAGAAACAAGAGGAGAAGGAGCGAGAGATAGAGAGAGATAGAGAGGCGTGTTGCCCATTGTGCCGTCTGAGTCACTCCTGATGCAGCGTTGCTGTGGAGACACGCTGACTGGTTTCCGTGGTTACTCCAACATGGCGTCTAGCTGGTCGGCCAAGTCATCGAACATGCTGCCGATGTCGTCGAGGATGCTAACCGTGGTCTTCTGCTCAGCCACAGAGCTGGATATACACACACACAAACACACACAAAAGCATAAATTTATAGCATCAGATGCTACAGATGCTAATGGAAAAATTTCTAGCATGTTAGCATTCTGACATTAGCATTTAGCTTAAAGCACTACTAGTGAACTTTGCTAGGATCTCAGAAAATTAGTGAAAATTAGTGGAGACTATCCACATTGCAAATGCATCAATTCTGCATTCTGACGCATGTGCAGTCAGCGTGTTCTAACCACATGCTCGTTCAGAAAAGACTGTATAAGGGAATCCTCTGTCATCCACACTTTTATAATTCATCATTTAAGGAGTTGTAACTGAAGTAGTTGCTGCCAGACGTTGGAAGACCTTTGATTTGTACAAGCTTTCCATCAACAGAGCCTAAACGCAACGGGAAGTTCTAAAATCTCCAGAGGTCCTGTGCTATGTCCACCCACTGTACAGTGCTGCAGCCCAATCTGTAAGTAGCTGCTATATCCTGTATGATTGCCCCGTGTGTTTTTCGGTGTTTGGTTTGAGGGGCAATGCGACTATCTGACTGGCACAGGCTGTACGTCTGCGGTCTGCTTTCAAAGTCTGCAGAAAGCATGAATTGGCCCTTTAAGGCTAGCAAGTCCTTGTGGACCGCTGCATACTTGCAGATGTGTACCACTTAGACCTTCTTGTTAAAATACTCCTTAAGTATTTTATTTTTGACTCAAACTTTGCATCAGTTAAAATGTATCAATTCATAACATTTATTCTGTTTAGATATGCACTGATTTGAAAGTTGGCCTGAGAATTTTTTGAAGAAATTTATGCCACCAAACACTGAGTTTGAATCATTTATATTTGAATCCGAATTGCTTAACTTGAATAAAAATTATGGAATATAAATCATATCATTTGAATTTAATAAACTGTATTACAATAAATGTGAAATACACATAAACTAAACATAATATTTTGAAATTGGACTCAGTTACTCGGTTAATGATAACTATATCTCTGATAATCGCGATAATATTGTTCCTTCAAATGTAATGTAAGGAGGAAAACTGATATTTTGAAATTGACAATTTTATTTTTCTTATGCAACACCACTATTGATCCCTCCCTGTTTGTGATAAGCTTATTTTTTTATGTATAGCCAAACACGTATAGCCTACAAAAACCATTAGAATGACTTCAGTCTTGAACTAATTATTGGTTATCAAAAACTACTGAACTTTAACAACTCACTTCAGTTTGCTATTTGCATAACAAACTTTATTTAGGACAGTGAGTCTTAAATGTGCATCCCTACTTCAGTGAACTTACTGTAACAGAATGTCAACAGTAATATCATGCTAACAGTAAGTTAGCATGTGCATGTGTGTGTGCTCCTTACTCTTCCTGCCGCAGTATTTTATCCTCCACGGCCTGCAGAGCAGCAGCCAGCGATGCGCTCGTCTCCTCCAGCTTCTGATGCACCAAAGAATCCACACCAAAGTCTGGTGTCGTAGCGGGTGGCGCCGTGTTCCCGCCCCCAGCCATCCCACTGTCCACTGAGACGCCCCCGATGGACGAACGTGGGGGCTTGACGGGTGGCGGGGTGGGGCTGGGCGTGGCGGGGGTCTGGGGCGTCTGTGGCGTGGTCGGGGTCTGCGGGGTGTGCGGGCTCTGGGAGGACGGGCTCGTAGCCTTGGCATTTGGCGGGCTGGGGGTGTTGGACGGAGGGAAGGAAGGAGGTGAGCTGGTCTGTCGGGGTACCACAGGGTGCTGCTTGGCTGGGGCGGGGGCTGGGGTCGGGGAGGGCGGGCTGGTCATGGAGTGGATGAGCTTGGCCGGTTTGGGCGCCGTGGGCGGAGGCGCTGGTTTGGGCGACACTGGTGGAGGGATCTTCTTTCCTTCCACTGCAGAGAGAGGAAAGAGAATGACTGAATGACTGAAGTGCGAGAGCAGTTAATGGGACCTTGAAGGGTCCCAGTCTCATCACATAAATCCCAGTAACACCAAAGCAGAAACTCAAGGTACACACAGTAAAAGGTGTGACACTTTATAGGACTTTTTATGAAAGTTTTAATATAAGAACTGCCCATCAATACTGTCCTGAAAATCTGACTTTTATGAGAGCAAATTTGAAAAACTTTCTGATTTGTTACTTTAACAACTGCCGAATAAGAACAAAGATTCCAGTGTGCATCATTTTATAGCCCATAACAAATAACCAGAACGTACCTGCAGGATTTATTATAACAGAGTTGCTGATCCATAATGAATCAATGATTAGTTTGTAGAAGACTTTTTGTGGCTCCTTCCGAAAGAATTTATTGCTTTAAGAACTCACATTCTGACTTTGACATTCCCAAAATGGCATTAAATTTACCACCATCTGCATCGTAATACATCAATGTGACTTTAAAGAGGTCAGTATGCTTCAGTGGAAGAGCTTTCCAGAGCCACATTTTAAACTCCCTCCATTCACACCTTTCAGAATTAGGAGTTGGAGTGTCTGCATTCAGCGATTTCTGTACAACATATGAGCTTTACAGAGGGAGTTTAAATATTGTCAGAATCAGCTATAAGACTGGGATAGTGCACACAATTGTCTTTGGTTGAGACATTGTCGCTTCAATAATTTACAATACTGATTTGAACTTCATTTACAGGAATAAACTGGACTGTTATATAAATAAAGCTAGACTAAAGTGATTTCTAAAAAACATTGGAAGGAGGGAATTTGCAAGAAACCAAAGCTTTCAAATAAAAGATTATTACTAGAAGAACCGTTTATAAAATTCAATTTACACAGGATGCAAAGATCCCTGTGTGCTCAGTCACAGAATTTTTCACAGAATTTATACTTAATACTTCTTGTAAATGATCATATGAATAGTTAATGCATCCTTTTGCATGTTTTATGATACATAAGGCAGAAATTCAGATGAAAAAGTAGGCACTTGGGGTACTGCTCAGATTGTATTGCCTCAGTGCACTGTGCATTATTCGATGGTAATGTGTCTGTAATTTAGAAAGCTGGTCTTTTTCTCTTTCTAACTACTTTGCATTTCAGTTTTTCACTAAGGTGTTGTCGTTGTGTATGTTCCTCAATTTCCTCTTGGACTCCAAACTTTTTCAAACTATGGAGCTGCTTTCATGGTCACGTGCGTGGTCATGTGCACCACTTATTTCAGACAAGAGGATGAAGTTCCCAGAGATATGATGCAATTCTGGATGGGATGTCTAAGCCAGGACATGTGAGACTTTGGTACGGGCAGCAGCTTCAGCTCCACCATCGGCAGCAGCTTCTGGCTCTGGCGCCAGCAGGATTTATGATAGCCGATCTGTCAGACATTCAGCTTGATGAAAACGCAAACTGTGCACTGTAAGTCTTTTTTATGTTTGCAGACTTATAAATTAGTCAGCTCTCTCCTGTCTGTCTCTCGCTTTCTCTCATTTGGCACTGTAAAAAGTACTGTCGATTTATGTTAGACAAAACTAAGTTTGACTGAGAGCAGCTGATTCGCTGAGTTGTTATGGCAAACTTTGCAGTCGTGTGATGTAACATAACATTAGCTAACGCTGTCAACTGTCAGTTGCTCACCAAGACACCTGCCACTGGTTGTCTTCACACCACAAATATTTTTCTCAGTGATGACTGTCATTTCTTCTAATCCTTGTCTGTTCCTGGTGTCTGTGACATCCAGCCTACTCCTCATTATAAATATGTGGGTCATCATATGTATAGAAATATAAATTTTCAATGTCTGTAGTGTCAAATCTACTGTTAGAATCCACATCTCTTATTGGTAAACTAGACCTAGCTTGGCTGCTATCATAGTTGTGTCATTTTGAGGCAAACAAAAAACTCTCTCAAAAAACTGTAGTCCACATATAGACATGTTTTTTTTTTTCAAATATGTAGTTTCTACTTAACATAGAATGTGTAACCTCTCATAGCCTCATGTATGCATTGTCTTCACAGTTCTGCTGTTGTAAGCTTTTCCATTTGGTATACTGATTATGGAAATTCCATAAAAAGGGGTGGATGTTAAAGAAAAACTGGCCAACAGTGAGTTCCAGTATCCCCAGTTGAATAATTGTTGTGTTTTTCCCCTTTACTGTGATTGGAACTTTCCACCTGCGGCTGCAGAACACATTGTATGACTTAGTTTTGAGCATACTGAGCCTTTACAAGCTTGGGTAGCTTGTAAAGGCTCAGTAAGCTTGAAACAAAAATCCCTTTCTGAACCCCTATTCCACAACACCTTTCCAGCTTTTTGATACTGGAGTCACTTTTTGAATGTGCAATCAAGGACCCCATAAATCTCTTTTGTCTTCCAATTTTCCTTGAGGAAATGCTGTACGAATAAGTGTGTCCAAAGCATAACGATACCTTTACAGGCTAAAGTAGTAGATCCTTCAACCCTATCTGAGCTGAGGGCCCATTTCAATATGTAACTATTTGTACAATCCAGCTTCATAGAGAAGGGAAAGACATTCATCAAATATCTTGCCCTTCTTTATGACAGCAGCAATATTGCTCCACAGACATGCGATCATGAGCGTGATTACCTGGACTTCCAGGCGTCCCAGGGCCCGGCAGGGGGACTCTCTTGTTGGAGACAAGCTGTGGAGGCGTTGGAGGCCCTCCCTGTCTCTTTATCTGTGCCACAACAGGCTTTGGGGACACTGGAGGCTTTGGTTTCCTCACCGGACCTCCTTCATTTGCCACTGGAGCTCCCTGGTCCATGCTGTCCCTGCGAGGAGCGGCAGTCACTTGCGGTTGAGGTTGATGTTGCGGTTGAGGTTGCGGTTGCTCTGTCACTCCAGCGTCAGACACTGGGCGGCGTTTCACGGTGGACGTGCCGTTTTGGTAGGGTACTGGCTGCATGGTGTTGGGCTGCCCAGTGCCCACGGGTTCCCCGTTAGCCGCAGCCATATCTGCGTATCCCTCGGGCTCCTTGTCCCGACTCTTGGGTCGTCGTTTGACAGTGGACGACTCCTGGAGGGTGAAGTCGGAGCCGTTGGGGTGCTGCTTGGAACTGCGGGGCCGTCGCTTTAAGGTGGCTGTAGCTTCAACCCTGGTGATGTCCTCCTGGGTGTAACCGCCGTCTCCCTGGGGCCCCTCGCTGTCACCCTGCAGACAAACACAAAATACACACTAACGGAAAATTCATACATTCGTGGTAAGAGGTCATTTTTGCACAAACAGTCAAAAACATTGACAAAGATAAACAGAAAACACAAATAAAGCTTAGCAAACACAGAAGCTTCACTATGGATTTGTATTACATTAGCGTACATTTAACTTTAGCACATTACATTACATGAATATTGAAGATGCAATATATAGATAGACAAATAGGCAGATAGATAGAGAGATAGAGAGATAGATAGATAGACAGATAGATAGACAGATAGATAGATAGATAGATAGATAGATAGATAGATAGATAGATAGATAGATAGATAGATAGATAGATAGATAGATAGATAGAAAGGCAAACAAACATATATATAGATAGCTACCTGTCCTTCTCCTTCTCCTCGACCCTGACGACGGATGGTCAGATTTCCATCCTCTGCAAATGGCAGGTTCTCAGATGAGCTGCCGCTGCCTCCCGAGCTGGGATGTGGGGAGGACGGAGGGTGGGGTGAGGAGGAATTTACAGGGGGAGGCGAAGTTTCAGGCTGAGTGGCAGGAGAGGGGAATGCCAAGGGGGTCGGTTGGTCACGCCTGGCAGCTGCCACCAGCTCACTGACAGGGCCACTGATGGTCCGCCGTCGGTTCACCACCTCTCCGTCCAGACCAATAGCATCACGCGTTTTTCCCACCTGGTTGAAACACAAACACAACATTGGCTGGCCATGTTTGACTTATTTACCACATGAATAAATAAATGACTTCAGTTTACATTACAGAGAAGCGGATTATATACAGTACCTGCAAGAAATTCTTCTGCAGTGCCATGCCTTTGGCTCCACCGCCTATAGAAGACATCTCTAACATGGCGGCGATGCTCCTGACACTACCCATGCTGTTTGTCTCCACAGCAGGTGTCTCCCCAGACACCCCCAGGTCGCTGGCCCGCCTTTGTTGGTGGTAAGGCACGTCCAACATCCCCCCTGTAGTGGTGAGCGTGTGCTGCTGTGTGTTAGCATCTGTCAGGTTGGAGTTGGAGCTGGAGATGGCAGAGCTGGAGCGTTTGGGCGGGGGTGGGGGCGGACCTTTCTTCTTCTGACGCAGAGCAAAGGATTGGGTCTGACTGCGGCTGGCATTCTTTTCCTGGTTGCGGACGGACTGACTGCGGCTGACGCGGTGGGTCACTGTGGCGTACTTAACTCCATCACCTCTGACAACTGCAGTGCCCTGACCTCTCACTACTTCTGGTTCTCCTTCTCCACCACCCCCTCTTCCTCCTCCCCCTGCCCTCTCGTCGCACTCGCCGTCTGAAACGGCGTATCGGTTGAGGCTGTGGGCACGTTTCTTCTGAAGAGCTGAAGGATCTGCTCCTTCTTCCTCTGCCAGCTCAGCCTCTGGTGGGAGACAGAGGAGTGGGACCTGTGGTTGTTGATTCTCTCTAACCTCAATCTCCTGCGGTTGTGGGTGATGCTGAGGGTGTGCCTGGTGCTGAGGGTGTGCCTGCTGCTGCGGGTGGACTTGAGGTTGCTGCTGCTGCTGGGGCTGAAGCTGACACGGGGCTCCGCGGTGGGTTGGAGACTGAGGGGGGTGTGACCTGGGGGACTGAGGTCGCTCCCCTTGGATGAACTGCGGGGGTGGCTTGGGTTTGGCCTGTGGGGAAGATGTGCTCTGGACGGAGGAGGTGGAGGAGGAAGATGAGGTCCTGGTCTTGGTTGGAGTGTGAGGGGGTGTGTAGGGAGGCGCAGGCTGAGAGTGGGAATGGGAGTGACGATGTTTGCCTTGAGAAGATACGCTGCCCCTGTGCGAAGAGCTGCTTCCTTGGCTGCTCTGCTGCCTCATAGTCCGCGCCTCCTTCTTAGGCGGCCCACCACCTCCTCCAGTCATCACCTCATCATGGTCTTTGCTGAGGCTGCGTGTTCGCTGGGCTTTGACTTCCTGACCTGGCTGGGTCATGGCACTCTGTAGCTCGGTGCTCAGCTCGCTGTCCTGGAAGGTGCTCATCTTTGGAGACATTATCTCTGAAGAGATATAAAGAATTCACATATCATAAATATTCATCTTAATAAGTAATGAAAGTCAGATTAGCAAATTAAAACTACGAATGTATGACCACTGGGAGATCTCATTAGATACAGCAGTTAAGGCTCATTAAGAGATCATCATTATCAAACTGATCATCTGTTAGCTCACCGTCTGGGGGCGGGCTGTCCATTGACATGACGTCCTGCTGCTGGGTGATTGGTGGGGGCTTCTTTCTGAGGGAGCCCCGCCCATCAGAGCCACGCTGCATTTCAGCCAACCGCTTCACTGCCAGCATGAGCTTCTTCTGGTGGCCTACAACGTGAACATATTAGCAATACCGTTCAGCTTAAAGAAGAAATCAAATTCTTTAAATATTATTTTCAATTACTGAGTGATGTGAAGTCACTTTTATTAATATAGCACATTTTAAGCCGTCGAGCCACAGTGCGTTCCAGCAGAGAAATAAGATTATCATTTAATATTAAGATTAAGACTGAGAATCTACCTAAATAATTTATATATTATAGAACCACCATCTTTTCAGTTACAGAATTGTTACATAGATTTCTACTGAGTATTCTGTAAGTGGCGAGCAGGTTTTGTCATATTTCCAGAAGACCTGTACTAAATCTATGAAGCATGACTGTTTTTTTTGACAAAGACAGATGGGTGTCAGTAGTTTAGTTTCCGAAAATTCAGAGTTACAGGAGTCATTGGAAACTCAACACTGCCACAATATACGTCGTTTTAACATGTGCACGTAAACTTTTGTTCACCACTCTGCATATTCTCACTGAGGGCTCAGGAGGCAATGAATACATTTATAAGCTTGCAAAACCTACAGTGAAAGAAAACCTGATTTACAGCAGCTTGTGGCGTCAATAGTAATGTTTCTTGATGGTAGATACCTGCAGACTACCAGTGCTTTATAAGGGATACTGTAACTATCAGGGAGGTCATATAGTGTAATGCATTGATTTGTTTACAGTAGATGTATGTCTTACCCAGTTTGGTGATGCCTATTTCCTGCAGATCCTCCCAGGTAATGTCTGTGATAAAGTCGATGTTCTCGTAACCGTTCTGTACTAACACCTGGTGGTACTGACTTAGACCAATAGCAGACAGCCACTCTCCTAGATTGGCCTGTAGGAACACCAGACACATGAGTGCTCACTGGGCCAAGCAGAATCAGTCAGGGTGGATCACAGAGGCCAATGCTTGTAGCTTCCCTTAGCTAGTTCAGAGTAACAGCCAAGGCAGCCAAAAGACATGACTTAATCCATCAACAGCAGAATGATAGTAGACATTAAACCAGACAGACATATAATTTTTTCAAAAACTATTGTGTGTGAGTGTATGTGTTGAGTTTTACTCACAGGTTTCTGCTCGGGCAGCCACTCTGTGACACTCAGCTTGTTAATCTCTGATGTCATCTTCTTTCTGTGACCTGGTTTAGTTATTCCTATAGCTGTCAGATCCTATGCACACAAGCAAACACACGCATTTAGGTGAGATAGTAACATTTTCAGGCATTTTCTTCCACAAAGTTCCAACAAAGTCTCCCCAAGAGGCCCAGCAGTGTCTCTCATTCACACAAAGACACACTCATAGAGGAAATGTTGCAACACAAGCGACAGCGTGACATTTGGTGAAAGCTTCTGCCAGTCGAGGAGAGAAGAGCAGGGAAGCAAATGTCTCAAAATCATAAGTAAAGCAGAAGAAACAAAAGCAAATGTCTGCAGTGAGAGAAAGCATTTGAAAGAATCAGCTTGATTCTCCGTTATTCAAATTAAGTTCAGCTAGCACCTGTATAGTTCTCAATACGTTTATAACAGCGAAACATGCAAATACTTTAGTTCGAAGAATTGGAAGTCACAGAGTGGAATTCAATTTGTAATTCATAAACAAATACAGTGCCACATTATCTTTGCTCCTGTGAAATTCATAGGTAGTTGTGGTGGACACACTTTTACAGAATACTTGAACTTTTACACCTGACACACCCACACACACCCACACACACACACACACACACACACACTTGCATAACGCATTGTAAGCAGATGTGACAACACAGCAGAAAAGGCCTTGATTCTGTGACACATCTGTGATAACAAAAGCCTTTTTCTTCAGCACAGCTCTGAACTCTTTAGCATGCACATAGTGTGCGTATACGTACAAATAATTTATGAGTGCGATAAATTATTTGTGTGTTGGTGAGTGTGCATCAGTCTGGTTCCTCAGAACAAGCAGCAGCAACAGCGTTGGAGGTGAGGGGAGGGTCAGGAGGTCGAGTCAATGTATTTATACATCTACTGTAAGTTCACCGAGTTTATTTTTGTTTAACTGGAGCCTCGAAATGGCAAAAAAATTAGTAAAATAAAGTTCCTGTCATTATGTGGAAATGTAGAATTCATATTACTATACTTAATAACACATTGTTTTTAGTTTTCATAGATTATATTTACCACATCATGTTGGTGAATAAATGTTTAAACCAGAGCTTATTTTTAAGTATTATGTTTTTAGTTTAATTAGACACATTTTCTATCTTTTGGCTTCAGTAATGTAATTAAATTAAGCACAGCAGCTATTATATTTAAAACTTTGAAGATATGATGCAGTAAAACTGAATAAACTTGTTAGAGGGAGATAAAAGAGGGCTGTGCTAACATATATTCACTTCTCTACATATTTAGTTTAAAGCGATACTCCAGGTATTCATGAAGTCAGAAACCTCACCAGAGACAAATTAAAAAATAAATGGCCAAAATCAAAGCAGCGGCAACCAAGGTATCCTCTCTCTCTCTAGTGTAACTCAGGCTATAATAACATTAGATCACATGATGCAACACTGCTGCCCTCTTTAGACCCTCACTATCTGGTAAATGGCAACTTTTTAAACATTCTGCACCTGAAGTTTGAAATACAGGCTTGCTATTAAAAAGTTATAGTGCCAAACTGACAGGACCCTGATCCCATCACTTAACGCTGCAGTAAGTGATCTTTAGAGCACTAGGGGGCACCAGGACCCACAGTAACACAACTGTGAAATAGCTAGTTTATAAAGTTAAACATAGGCGCACTAACACACCCAGCTACATAATTCATGTGTCATCATGCTCATGACCAGTTGACTAATGCAACTTTTTGGACCTTTTAGCTCTTTGACAACTTCTTAAAAATGTATTAGAAGCTAAATGCGTCACTTTCTTTACCAAGGGGTTGGTGAGAGCCATGAGATTCAACTATACGCTATGTTTGTCTGGAGAACAGAAATATTTTGCTAAAGGCGTTAAAATATGAGTAGTGTAGCGATGGACACCCTTTTACAATATAGTGTACTGGAATCGACCAAGATGTTTGTTTTCAGGGCTACTTCTGGTACAGATTGTTAGTTTTTACAGAGACCAAGAACCAACATTTGGAAGTGACAAATATTTGCAGTGAAACTGAAAATCTTGTTGTCAAAATTTAGAATAGCTCAAACTACAGCACAAAACGTCACTGGAATCCCTTTGTTTATTTATGTTTTGCATTCATTTTTTCTTAAACTTTTCAACATTTGTGCTTTAGCGCTGATAGTAACCTACTACTTGATGAGTAACCAATCAGAAAGTGCTGTGGGCGGGACAAACCTCAAGACCACAGAGTGACTAGAGACAGAGAGAGGCAGCTGCATCAAAGTAGTGCATTTTTAAGTTTGTTTATTTCATCAGAAATCAATTTTTAAAAATCTATATTTGGAAAAATGTTGAATTTTGGGTCCAATAATTGGTCTGGCCAACAGTCTGTCAACTACAAGTATTGCACCATACTATATTAGCTTGAAATGCTTTTAACTGCAAAATATATGCATTTTAATTCGTCCCCTTGGCATTATTTTATTGCACTTTATATATTATATAAATTAAGTTATTAGTATTTCGGCTTTGAAACCACAGACTTGATATTGAAAATGTAACATTTTATAGAGGAATAGGTCTGCATTTTATGGATTTATGCTTGTTCCCGTTGTTGCCAACCTTTAGATGAGAAGATCAATTACACATGTATGTTCATGTGGTAAATATGAAGCTATCGGCTACAGATGCTTAGCTCAGCTTAGTACAAAGAAACAGAATGAAACAGTTAGTCACAAGAGTGCTACTAAGCTTTTCATCTAACTCTTGGCAAGAAAGAAAATAAGCATATTTCCCAAAAACTCAAACTACTTTTAAAGAGAGCAGAGATCTTTATCATCTAAACTGAACATAGTCCTCTCAAAATTCAACACAGCAAGGTTGTGAAACGATGCTTTGCTTGTGCATTTTAAATCCACGCAGTATTTGATCCACACGCTAAACTATAATCTTTTTAGTACATTCTAATTTTTTTTTAGATTTTTCAGACTGCCTCCAAGTGTGTCAATGCTGTAAAGACATTTAAAACATTTCTTGGATCAGGAGGAGAGAGCAACACCAGGTCAAGGAGAAATCTTAAACCAGGACAAGAGTGGCAAAATGCAGGGAAAGGACAGCTGACATCAGTTTGGTTCAGTGGTTTAATTGTGTTCACTCGATTTTTTTTAAAGGAAATTATATTCAATGATACACATGCATTTCGACAGCACAAATCAAAGTCGTGCAGACTTGTTTCCATTGTGGTCCTTGGATGTGACTGTGACCTCTCAGGGGTTCAGGGGTCAGTTGCCTTACCTCCGGGGTCATTCTGCTAATGGTGGGCAAGTCATACCCAGCGCCCAGGAAGTTTGGAGCGTAGACCTGCAGCTGAAAGTCGCTCAGCCATTGGACAACGGCCTCTGAGCTCTACGGGAGAGAAAACAGGGGGCATGCGGTCACTGGCTACGTGTCTGCTTCTTCAACAGCCACTTTTCCTCAGCAGGGCCAAGTAGAGTCAAACAGAGGCCACAGTTTAGTTACTATATCAACAAACTGTTCGCCATGTCTGTCCTCATGTTACTGCATGGCAGAAATAAATTCTTAAAAAGTCTTATACAAGAACGATTGTCATGATTCATTGTAGCATTAAGTCAAGCCCTGGTCAGCCCTCCTTGGCCCTGCAGGGAAAACCAGGCTAAAGGTAGGAAGGAAAAAGGCCCAGCCCACAGTATCTGACTTTACAGCTGGAAAGTAAAGACAACATATAATTTATCTGCCTCTATTACACTCTATTCCTGAAGCAGAGGCCAAGAAATGGTGTACTGCAGTGGTGACGATTGTAGAAGCATACACATTCATTATTACACGCTTCCCCTCAAGAAAAAAGTTTTTTGAATATTTTCAAAATAAAATAGGACTCCATATAATACTACCTGTCATACACTGACAAAATAATTGCAGACATACAAGTTATTTTGTTAACGACTCTCTGCTAATTACTGTTGATTTAATCCTCTAGTAATGTGACTCAGAGGTTTTCATTCTGAGCATTCTACAGGTGATTTATATCAGAGCTGCTGCATTTTCAAAAGTGGGTTGTTTTTCCAACGGGCTCCACATTGAAAACAAGATGTGAGCAGTGTATAAATGCTCCTGAAGCATTTGGTCCATTAAATCTACACCAACTCTGTGGGTGAAGTTAGTTTCACTCTTCGACGTCAAAAATGCCTCTGTGGACTGGCATTAGTGGTAATGTTAGCACAGACAGTTTGAGCCAGTTGCACATCTGTTAGCCTAACAAACTAAAACTTTTACAAGATTAAAGTAAGTTGCATAATGCATACAGAACATTTTGTACTAATTGTTAGTTTAAAGGGTTACAGCAGGCTACACATTACTAACTGCCAGGATAGCTAATTCAGTTACCTCCCTAACAGATACACCTGGCAGTTAACATTAGCTTGCTAATTGCCTGCTTAGGGTGAGAAGTAAATGAAACGGTGGTCTTTGGTCAAATATATATGGTTTCTAAAATGCTGTTTAATAACTATGTGAAGTTCATATAGATTATGCATAGATGTTGTAGTTTATAATCACCTTTAACTAGGGATAGTGTTTGTGTTGAGGCCTTCATATTTGGGGAGCAGGTCCACTTCCATGGAACAGAAAAACCAGACAGCTGGCCCACAAACTATTTATCAAAATTAAAATGAACTGATTCATAAATGCATTCACATTGGGATTTTTTTTTTTTTTTTTGGTTTGGTATAGAGTAAATGGTTAGTAATGCACCTTGACTATTACTTAGTTAACGTGAAGTTAAGAATATTCAAAGGAAGATGATTTATGGGCCTTTTCCTGTTTACTCATTTCATATGATGAACAATATCATTTGTTTATTAACTGGCTTCATGTCAATTTGCAAAACTGGCCACCACGCTAGTACTTAAAGTTGCAGTTGAACTTAAGTGGCCTCTGTACATTTCACTTAAACTGCATGACATACTTGTATTTCAAGTGCTGACCATTAGTCAAACAATGTCAGTTAGGTTAGCATAATCAGATATTTCCCCCTTGCTTGAAACTGAATACAGCTAACTTTTTTGCACATACCCGATCATGTAAGTATATATAGATATATATAAGTAGAACCAAAGAAACAAAAACTAAAAACATTACATTTACAAAAGACTTCCCCTTCCTGTCAGTGTAATCTATAGTTTAAAATATTTTTTGCAGCTATGCTACAGCATGGATATTACAGCTTCCTGCAACAACATTACAAATGCTTCTTAGAAACCATTTCACACAAGCTTATTAATTAAATTACATGATAAACTAGCTAGCAGCTACAAAGAACTGTGGATTTATGAATAGCCGGTGTGGCTTAATCCAGATCAGCTATAAGGGAGTACAGATATACAACCTTGCTTAAAAGGTGATGATTTGCTGCGATGTCCTGCTCTAAATGCTAATGGATGACAGTA
This sequence comes from Dascyllus trimaculatus, assembly GCA_024666655.1. NCBI lineage: Eukaryota > Metazoa > Chordata > Actinopteri > Pomacentridae > Dascyllus > Dascyllus trimaculatus. The sequence continues at coordinate 11,713,047 of CM045458.1, forward strand.
AATAAACGACTGGGTTTGACTGTAAAACACCTGCATGACTTTTCCCCTCACCCTGTTTCTCTCTAAACTCCCACATCCCTCCTATCCCAATTATCTTTCTTCAGTCTTCCTCTGTTTTTTTTTTTTATCCTTTTCTATCCCTTCCTTCTTCTTTTCCCACAGTCTTTCCGAGATGATTGGTCTTCCTCGCCGTTTTTCTTCCTCGTCACCCTGCCGAGGGAACTATCAGGAGGCTGGGTGCTGAGGAATCAGGGCTTCAGCTAACAGATGGTCATTGCAACATGGCTTACATGGTAGCGCACACACACATGTACCGCAGGCGCACAACCACCACGACCACCTGCTATTTAAATATGCTCGCCGGTTTATCAACTTGAAATTATTATACAATGAGACGTGAACTTAAACGCATATACAGACACACACACTCTCTACAGTAGATGACAGCTTATTGTACATGGTGTGAGCTCATTTTTCACACTTCTTGCGCCGAGCTGGTCCGCCCACGCCACGCACTCTGCTGGGCATCTGCCAGCACACACACATCAATATCTTAACTATAGTTATGCTAGCCTGAGGTGCCCTAACTATCAGTATAGAGATATTTATTCCAGCAAAAAAAACAAAAATACTGCAATGGAAGAAGAGAAGCTGCAACTAAAAGGAGTGAATAACAATGGATAGCAGGTAGCAGAGAGGACAGGAATTTCTCTCACGTACAGAAGATTCCTCACTCACAGATCCACACAAGATCCAGTCACACACTCACCGTGTCGTGGCTGCATCCGAACACTCGCAGTACGGACGAGGCCAGTTGTGAGAGAAACCGCTGGGACATCTTAGTGTGTGTTTGTGTGTCTATGTGAGTGTGACAGTGAGTGTTGAGGCTGAGGCGGCTGAGGAGCTACCTTCCCATCATGTTGCACTTCGGTGCTGATGCTGCCTGTATGTGACTTGTGTGTGTTTGTAGACTGAATCTGTGGGGATTTGGGACTGTCCTACCTTCCCCTCGCCTGGACCCTCCCCCTTCCTGGCTGCCGTGGCGTCGTAAGGCGGCGCTTCATGGAGTGGACAGCCCGATTGGCTCGATGTCCGAGAGGAGCTGACAGAGCCTGCCGGGAGAAATATCATTGGCCTGTTACAAGCTGTCGCCCTATCTGTGGATACTTACATCGATCAACAGATGAGTTTACTCAGCTCGCTCTCTGACCTCTGCCCTCCTCCTCCAACTCATTTCTGGTCAGTCTCCCTCTTTCCTTTGACAAGCAACCAATCGAATTCTTGCTTTCCAAGACAGAAAAAACCCTCTTAACCAATCACACCCTTCTACACTTCCTCCTACATCCCCTGCCTTGGCCATCTGTCTGCTGAACAAGCCAAGATCTGTGTGTGTGTAGAAGTGATATGATGACATTTTTTAAAAGACCAGTGATGTATGACTCTTGTTTTTCTAACCCAATGCTCTTGCTCGCTGATTTTTCATCATCTTTCTCTATTAAAAATTCTTCTCACCAGTTTCATGACATTTGCAAAGCATTGTTAGTGTGATACATGTCATACAGAGTGATGTCTAAGGCAATAACTCAAGCACATTGACAGGGCTGAAGAAAGATCCCTCTCTCTTCTGGTTGCAAATTTTCATTTTTGCAGGGTGGCAAAGGCAGGACCCACCCTCATCTGCCTCAGATTGGCTTACCTTGACATTCTCCCTAACCTTTTTTCCGATAACCTCGTTGAATACTATTGGGTGTTCCCTTGCCATCCAGCAAAAAGAAAATCCGCGTTCTGGTCACCCCTGTACTACCTGGAGGCTGGTCCACAGACTTGGACTGCTCCAATAGATGCTCCTTGGCTTTGGCAGACTGGGACAAGACTGTGGCTAGAAGCTGCAAATACACACAGACACACATATATTTATAAGCACATGCAGACATCCACATGAACAGGCATGTTGCAACTTACATTTTGTTGCATTAAAGCAGCCTTCATTCATTTTTTGACCACTGGGGGGCAGTGAGACAAGCTGAAAACACAACACATTATTACAAGTTGTAATATATGTAAAATGAAGCTAAGAGGTGCGTATTGACACATCTAACAAACACACAGCAACATTAGCAGTCATTTGGATTTGTGTTTTTGACTACCTATTGAAGTAAGTCCAATAATGACAATATGGTTGCTGCCTGCTGGAAACAGAGTTAATGACAACAGTGAGAGTGAATCAAACCAGTAGTCTGGGCTTGTAAAATCAAAACAATGACCTGAAACATGCAAAAAATACTCCATAGAGAGGAGTGATCTTTTTTTCTGGGTTTATCACACTAAATAACCACTTCCACAGTTTTTTAATCTGTTTTCAGCTAAAACTTTTTTCTTTTAAATGTTACATACTCTTAGATTTACATAAATGGGAAATTATCATGAAATTACATGCTCTTAAAGTTAATTAAAAAGCTGTATGTCCATGATAAATTACCTGTGGTGGCCCTTAGGGAATTGTGATGCCTTTACACAAGACTGTGTCCTTAGTAGGAAAAAAGTGAATGTTTAGGTAGTATTTTGCGTTCTATAAATTCTAACTTTCAGCTCATACAAGAATGAGCTTGGTAAAGAAGTCTGTCTGTAGAAATATTGTGCTACATATGCTGACTTTTCCTGCATTAATCACATTTAAACCTTGATTCTGAAGGTTCCAGTACTGCAATGAAAATGTGCCTTGCAGTAATGCGAATTGAATGGAGTGAGACGCACAGAGAAATGGAGGCTTTCAGGCAGTCTGGGGTGCACAATTTTGCTGCGTGGATGTTTTTGTAGGTTTAAAAGTGTCTCACTGGCAGTTTCTTAACAGGACGCCCGCTGAAAATGTCTGACATGCAAATGTCTGTTTTTATCAGTGACAAAGGAACACATACAGTTTGTGGTTATATGTTTGTGTATCTAAATATGTGTTAAAATGTGTTGGTAAAAGTAAAAAATAGTTTTTGTTATGAGGATGTACCAGGGTCCTACCCCTCATGAGAGATTTCTGTAATTGTTGACTCCAAGTTAAGAGGTGGCATTCCATTATAGTCAGTAAAATGCACTTAAAATATTGGAGTAAAACTGAGAACCATAATTGTAATCTTTGCTAATGTGCTATATTTTACTAGATTATCATTTTTTTCTGTATAAATGTTATTCCTAAAAGTAACTAAAAACTGCAATTGCCAGATACACTAAAAACAATCTAGCATAAAACTGAAATAGTCAAGTACAAATACATCAAAATTAAATAGTATAACACTTATCTATTAGTTATTAAATTATTATTAAATTACCATCACATGCATTGCATTGTCATACAGTGGACAAATTTTAATTTTTTGCATTTTAACAGCATCTATGGTTCCACCTGCAATTAAATAAAATAATCAACAGTGTACCAACTGAACATCAATTTACACACCTGATGAAATTTAGAACATGTGAACTAAACTTCTGCATCTTTTCTTGCACTAAATAACTGACCTAACAGAAAACTTGTCTTGGCTATACATGTGTGTGTGTGTGTGTGTGTGTGTGTGTGTGTGTGTGTGTGTGTGTACCTTTATTACTAATTTGAGATGCAAATCTGTTTACAAGTATACATTATGTCGACCTGCCTCTCTTTTGGGGACGAAAAAATGTCCCTACCATAGAAAGCATTGGATTTTAGTATAAAGAATCAAAGTTCAAGGGCCAGGTTCAGGTAAAGGTTAGGGTGTGTGTGTCCATACATGTTTGTTTTTATGTGCTGGTGGGGACTTTAAGCTGACTGTACAGCAGCTCCTGAGGACCTCCTGTCACTGTGGGGACCAAATGTGATCTCCATGGGTGCAGACTGCTTTTTGAGGGGAAATCTGTAGTTTTGGGATTAGAGTTAGAATTTAGTTAAGGTTAAGCTAAGGGGCTAGCATTATATTAATGTAGTGTCCCCACAGGGTTAATAACACAAACATTTATGTGAGCGTGTCTGTGTGTATGCAGTACCTTAACCCCTTCAGCTTGTGCATGGAGGATGTGTGCAGCACTGCCAGCACTCTGACCACTGCCTGACGACCTCACACTCGTCACACTGCCCGAACTACCCACACTGCTGCGGTCTCCACCTGCAACAAACACACACACACATACACACACACACACACACACACAAAAGCATACACATGCATTCACACATGCATGCAATCACCCAAGCAATATGTATTGTTTTTTTTCATACAAATGCACACATGCAACAAACAGATGGATGCATACAGTCACACACACACCCAGGCACACACACACACACACACCGCGCACACACACACACACACGCACACACACACACACATTGAGTGGTTTAGCTGATATCCAAAGCAACATGGTAAGAGATGTGACTCTCCTTTGAAATGCACTGGGCAGCATGTGGTTGGATGGACAGGACGGACAGATAGTTGACAGTCGACTAAGTGACAAACACAAAAGTGGAATAAAGACGCTTTCACACACACACATCATTGTATCTCAACCTCTTTCTCTCTCCTTTTGTCTCCACAAAACACACAGACTGTAGACCGATGCAGATGGCTGCAGTCCTACACATAAGGCCACTGAGTTCAGCTAAGCTTCAGATGGAGGGATAAGCAGAACATGGGAGACTGTCAGAAACAGGTCAAAGAGTATCTGACAGCCTTCAGACAACATCGTCTGAAAAGTTGGGTGGATTCTGCTCTTGGGCACATTTTAACTACAACAGGTACTTGCAAATGGCAGTGCCTGGTAGAAAAGTGTTTTTTTAAATGGACGTCAGATACTGTTTGACCCCTGGTCAGACTTTAAGGAGTCAGGGGTTGAGGGTTGAGGGCTCAGCGCAGCGCGGCTTAGTTACCTGCCACGGGTTTGCGCAGTACCCAGATCTCTTCGTTGGAGCCTCCATGGGGCCCGCTGGATGGGGTGGGAGAACTGTGAGGACTTGCCTCTGAGCCGCGACAACCTTCAACACAGAACACCACTGTTAGCCGCTAACCGACCCTAAAGTGGTCAAGGACCTGCTGTTGTTTTGCTGTCTAAAATTCCCATTCAAAGCAGCGATTTTTTAGGCCGTACACTGGAACAACGCTAATGCTGTGTTAACAACCTGTTACTTAACCCATCAGTACAACATTAGCAGTATTTTGCAGTTGTGTTTGGTCTTTTAGCTCTGTAATAAAACAATTTGGCTGTTCAACCTCTAAATGTTCACCAGCTAGCTGCCAACTTTGTCTGTTGTAGAAGCCAAAACAATTGGCTGAAAAAGGCCAAATAGCTCCATAGAGCTAAATAAAACTGCAAAGTCTTGTGACAATTGACTGTGGATTAATCACTCTTCGTGACCTTTCTCACACTGCACACTGTCATTTGAGCTATTGTTCATATAAATACTTATTAGTGCAGCATTAATATTAGGTTAAAACCATTACTACCTTTAAATATCAATGAACTGAACTTTGGTGACATAATAAAACCACCAATGTCAAGAAATGACTATAAATATAAGTTTCAAATCACAAATATGTTGTACCAATGAAAAAAACTGTATAGAACATTGCACGTGGTATTTAGGCCTTTCAACTGGTTTTGGATTTTGTCACATAGTCATATATAAGGTAGGTATATTATTTCAAAAGGGTTAAGATTAGTTTTACCTTCCCCTAGATTTAAAATGGTTGACACAGGACATTCCTACTGCAGATGTCATTCCTTTGTAAAGCACAAAACTTGACTAATGAATGAATTTCTCAGATTACAAAAGTTATAATTTACATTTCAGCCAGTAACCCCGAAAAGTAGAGGCTACTGTTGATATTTCTCCAGATTTCAGTTGAAAACCATCAATCGTAATGGCTGTGTCTGCTCTTACTGTTACATGGTAAAGTACTGTAAACTATAAAAACTTTAAAGCAAGCCCGCCTTGATGTATAAAATCTGTTGTAATGCTGGCTTTGCATTGTAATCTGCCTTAGGTTCCCGCCTGATATTTTTAGAAAGGAAAGGGTAATGTGGGTTAATTAAATTAATTCCAAACTTGAAAAAGATAGGAAGTACAGAAGGGCCATTAGGAGAGGGGGATGATAGAGTAAAGGCGGATAAGGGAGGTTTTAAAAGGATATATAAATCTTAAGCTTATGTACACTCTTCACTTTCATTCTCACATACATGCTCGCATACAAACACACACACATACACACACAGAAAAAAATACAGCATATATATATAGATATATGAAAACATTTATATACCCATAGTACATAAATAAATCTATAACATGAATATCTGTGTATATACACATATATGCCATAATGTACATACACATACATATATAATGCATCCATAGGTGTGTGATTATATATGTTGGGCTTTTCAGAATGGGGCTGCTGTAGTGCATTTGGAGAGTGCCATAAACCATTATAACCATCTCGGTATGGGTTTATAAATGGTTTATATGTGTGACCAACAGTGCTCCAGAGAAACACATACATTAAAAAGTTCCTTTTGCTTTCATGTGATGTCACAGCTCCTTCTTGTGGGCATTTTGCATCCCTCCAAGTGACCTTAGGTGAAGTCCTGATCAGTCTGTTTTCAAGGACTTTCAACAGTCTTGATTCAGCTTGAATCATTTGTAAAATTTGCTGCTTTCAACGAATGTGACCAAGGCTCAGGAAAATGTGCTGAGCTGATGTACTTATTGTGAAAGTGGTGCTGCATTCCCAATTCTGGATAGATTGTATGACGGGGAATTGGTCTAGAGGGATTTATTCTCTTGGAGGTAACAAAATGGTGTCCAGTGAAGGCTCCCATTCACAGAGTCCAAAGTACAAAGTTCACAGTCAGTGAATACCTTACCTGCAAAACACTGTGGGTGACATTTTCTAACAATGCTTTTGGGTCTCTTATGCAACACTTGACATTTTACACTTTAGCATATTCTTTGCATGTAATGCATGATGTCAGCCTGTTTTTCTTATATCATGCCTTCAAGAATTCAAAAAGATAAAGTGAAGATTCACAATTTGCATTATTTAAGATGTCATGTCTTAATGAAAACTGTAGCCAGACAGAAAATATCACCCATTCCTTCATGTGAAAGAGCTTTCCTTTTGAAGCAACATCTGTGACTAAACCTCTGACAAACTTAACTGTTAATAAAACAAAAATGCTGCTCTTTCCAGAAAGCAAATGTGCTTTTTTCCCCCTCAGAATGATTATGACAATTTACCTGAGACTCACTGGTGGTATTTTTAAATTATTGCAAACCATGTTTTAGCACCTTCATAACAGCTTCCACCTCTCCAAAGCTTTGTACAGACACTGTATTCTTACTGAAGTATACCCATCCTTCACCACCACGCACACACACACACACACACATTGAAGGTATAATAGCAAGGTGAGTAACAGGGATGTTAAAATGATCAGATGTGACAAAAACACGCAGGACAAGGACAGAACAGAAAACACTCTGGTCAGGAAAGAGCAGTGTCTGGGGTGTGTCTGTTTAAGAAACTAGCAGGGTTTTCCTGGCGGTTGGGACAGTGGTGATACAGACATAAAGAGGAAAGAACGAAGGGGAAAAGTGGGAACAATAAAAAACAAAACAAAATCAAATAAAAATCAAACAAAAAAACAAAGAACCAAGACATTCATTTAAAGCACAAACTAACTGAGGTGAACAGAGGCCTGTGGTAAAATGGTCATTGTTCCTTCCCGCTTAACACCTACTCTTTCTTACTAGAAAAGAGAAAATTATACCATTTCTTAAAACATTGCATTGTTGTTTGATCAAACCAAAACTAGCTAGCACATTTTAGAGTCATTGCTGTCTTTAAGAAATCTTGGAAATTCCACAATCTATCAAAGTCAGAAAATGTCAAAACAGAAAGAATCGTTGGATTTCTTGACAGTTCTGAAATGTATGTTATGTTATGTGCATAACCAAATCTGAGCTTGAAACTGCAATAACAACCATGAAGCTATTAATGACTCAGCTATGACCAACAATCACATGACAAAAATGCAAGTTCTTAACTGAACTGGGAGGTTGTGTTTTCATGGAACAGGCAGGAGACAAGTATGGACACTGACTTAAAATGTAAGTGCTATCTAACACCTTTTGGTTCTTGGACAAATGTTGCATATGTTGATTCCAGTTTTGTTTCAACTTTTGCTGAATAAATAATAGAAGAAATTCAACTTCTTTTATCATTTATGAAAATTATTTTTATCTACTACTAGCTGTAGTAGATAAGCCTGAACCTCTGTCTTCACAGAGGTTCAGGACTTTATATTGCAGAGAGAAATTAGCTCACAGTGAGCAAAAATGTGCCAGGAGAAACAAACAGCCAGAAATTGCTTGGGGTTCAGAGGGTTACAAAGACCAATGCTATATTACATAAATGCATTGTTAGGTCCTCATGTATGTTGGTTTGTGTAAGTGGCTTTTCTCACAGTCTGGCAGCTTAAGTGTCCTAAAATAAATAATTACCTTTAGGCTACATTAATAAAATTAGCTTCTCTAGACTGGAATAATACCAACCCAGATATACATGTAACCCAGGAAAACTAAAATGGGTACAATCACATTTGTGATCTGGTTAACAGTTGTGCATATATAAACAAGAATAAACAAAAATGTATTAAGTGACTTCTGGATTTTATCCCCATATGAAACATTTGAAAAAAAAAAAACTTTTTCTAAAGCCTTTAATGCATATATACTGGTGTTTTAAAAAGGTTTATTCAAACTGGCAACTGCATGGATACATTTTTTAGGAAGAAAAAACTGAAAATATTTTTCTGTCATGTTTGGTCTTGTTTCATCTTTGATCACACATGCCCACATAGTAAGCTCCACTAATGATACCAGAAATAGCAAGAAGCCTGAACACTTCTTTCCAAAAGCTGATTTTGGGTCTCACTAATGAAGATGAGAACAGCAACAACAGAAAAAGGAAAGTTAGACAGTATGAGCAACATATAAAATTACATAAATAATAATAATCCATAACAGAAAACTTTAATGGATGCCTTCTTTAAACACAGATTAGAATCTTACATGACCAATCAGAAGTTAATTTTTACTTGCAGTTAGTTAAAAAAAAACAGAGGAAAGCATCCCTTGAAGCTTTGGTAATAATAATAATAATAATAATAATAATAATAATAATAATAATAATAATGAAAAAGTGGGCGTGTACCTGGGGCAGTGGGTGTGTCTCCCTGTGGGGTTGTCACGGGCGACCTGTTATAGCCAAAGGAAGTGAAAAGTGGAAGCAGTGGCTGATGGGAATGTGGTGGTGGAGGAGGCGGTGGAGGCAGGATATGGATCTGATGGAACGTGGTGTCGTTGCCGTTGACTACCGCGTTGGCAGGGGCAACCGTCGCCGGGGGAACCAGCGGTATCTTTTGAAACTGTTGAGTGCAAATGACTGTGCTGGCCAAACCTAGATAACACCCACCGTGACGACACACACACAACCAGTCAACAGTGGACCACCGCCACGTAACAAACAAACGACAAAACAGAGAATTACACATAAGAAAAAGGGGAAAAAAGAAAATTAAAAACAAAGACTGAAGTTACAAATCAAACAAAGAGAAAGAAGGGAAGTGAAGGACGAAGCTGATTTAAATGGTGGATTGATAGAGTGACGAAGAGGACAAACAAATGTGGGTATTAGTGAAATGAAAGGTGTGGAGAGTTGAAAGGGAAGTGATTCACGGTGAAAGGGGAGATGATCTGAGGTTATAATAATCAAGAGCGACGATTCTGCTGGAGTCACCCAGACTTAATTTGTGAAACTAAAAATGCGAACCGATTACACTCCATCTAAAAGTCCTATTGCATGCTAATAGCTACTAGCAAACAACAACATGCACATGTAACATGCAAGGATGTCCCAGTCTTATCTCAAAGATAGAGATGGGGTCAAAGAATTTTATGCTAATTGGTATTTGCAGAATCTAAGCCTGATCCTTCTTTTATGTCACACAGGAGTCATAAAGGTAGAACACAACTTGTTAGAGGACAATGGGGATGCAAACTCTGAATATTTTTTCTAATCAGTAATCAGTTAATTGATACCATAGATTTAGCACAATAAACATTTGTCCTGTGCTGACATTGCTGTTTTAGCCAACAGACACATTATATGGACCACAAAGTCAGTCTGTTACATGTGTCATTGGGATATTAAAATGTTGGCATAGTGGATCCCACCTTGTTTTAAATACATGAGCCTTGGTCTAAGGCCATTAAGTATCACAAAAGACTTGGTCATGGTGCCCATTGCTGGCTAAACCCCCACAATGCTCTCTGTTTGCCAACACAGAACTGCCCGTAGTCCGAGGGGCTTTTACTATTAATACTATACTGCTGGTATAACATTAACAGTAAAAGGCTCCACATGCACCTAGTGGCAAAGCCTGGTACTATAGCCTAATTTACAATTTATTTTAAGACATGCACGTAAAGAATACAGGTTTTTGCTGTCTTTTGGAGCCATACTACACCCTATCCTCTTAATCCTCTTAACAATATTTTAGATAGTGCTCTGCCAGAGCTTTACAACAAGGTTTATGACCACGTACATGACATTAAGGAACAGGTTTAATGCAGATTTTTTTGTTGAAGCATTGCAGAGCTTGGTTTGATAACTTTAATGTACTTGAAGTGTGTTTTATCTTGGAAAATGGTTTTAGACCACTGTCAGCAGATACTAAATAATAAATGACGATCATGGATTGGATCAGTGGCAAAAAAAAACTTGATCAGTACATCTCTGGTGATGTTTTTGCAGTAATGTAATTTTACTATTGTTTATTTTTGCAGGGTTTTTTCACTCATGAGAGCCTTTTCTCACCAAATGCTGCTGGTAGAGACACGCCTCCACAGGAATGTAGCCAATTAATATCAATATGTCTTTGGTGTGAACATGCTGACATTGTGACTTGCTAAAATTCACTTAAAAGTGTAATGACTGAATGTTTTTTGTTTTGTATTTTATTGGTGCAAACTAGTTAGCAAGCACAATACATTTTGCATTGGAGCTGTATCATTGTATGCTCACAAAGAGAGATGCACATTGATATTGCCATCATTATCTGTTGTGGCTGATAACAGTTTTAAAATTAAATACTGGCATCAGTCCAAAATGAACACTGACAGACAGATAATACTCAATGAATGTGTACATTTGGAAAGCATTGTATTTTGTGTCTGCTTCTGCCGGTGGGTGATCATGATAAGAGTCGTCATGTTAAAGAGTCCATATGATACTTTCTGTGTTTTCCCTTTTTTAGTGTGTTCCAGCTTTTTTGTGCATTTAAAAGATCTGCAAACTTACAAAACCCAAAGTATATGCTAAAGGGAGTTATTCTCTCCCAAAAAACCTCTGCTTCTTACCTGCTTTAAACACTTATTTTGAAGTCAAGGCTTGTTTTCTGTCACCTATGTAGGCCCCCGTAGCCCTTTATTAATTAGATATGTAACATTACTGCCTTCATCAAACTGTCAAAGTGACAGCATTCTGTCATTCAGACATAGGTCACTTTTCCATTAATGTTCCTCATGGTTTTATTCAGACATATCCTACTGGGTGAAATTCAGACTTGTGTCATGTTCACAGTGATAGGAAAATGCTACTAAGTCTGTAACACTGTCACTGTGACTTTGACAGAAAAGTGACCACTCAGACATGAAGCTGACATATTTAGTTGCCGTCAAATGGTTGCATGTCTGGAAGTGGCTTGGAACATATTTACACAATACCCACTCAGCCAATACAGTCCACCTGTATTTCCTTACTAGAGCCACTTCTGGTGGGGCTACATCCTTGTACTCAGAAATCTGGTAACCCATGTTGCCTTGCTTTTGCTGGGCTAGCTCACAAATCAGAGGAGACTGCGCTTTTAAGGAGTGGGACCTTATGAAAGCAGGAGCTAAAACAAAGTGTTTCAAACAGAGTGTGACAAAAGGTGTTGCAGCAATGTACAGCGTGAGAAAAATATATATATTTTTTTACATTAAAGCATATAAACATATTCTAGTAGACCCCAAAAAGAAAATTATGAACTTGTAAGTGAGCATAAGATAGGTTCTTTAAGCCCTCTGCTCACTGTTTTGCTTCTATAGTGTTCCCCTGAAAGTTATTCTACATTACATGTAGAAAGGACAGACTGGGAAGGAATTCTAGGAGAAAAGAATAATTAAAAATTGATGAAAAACAGCTGAGTAAATGAAACTTCTTGCTAGAACAGCTGCTGCAGCCCCCAAGTGTATGTCTGAGTGTGCGGATGTGCCGTGGCAGTGATTAGTCAGTGTGGCTATGCTAAGCCAAGTGGGAGTGCTCCAGCTGTTTTCTGTACTGTACACAGCTGCCATGTACAGTATAATTCTGCTAGCAGCTGCTATATAATAGACTGTATGTAAAGACAGATGAAGCCACAATAGAACTTAGATGATGGAGCGGGTTCCATTGTGGCAAATGAACTACACAGCATGTAAAAGTAACCAGAGGAGAACATTATGACCATGAATTGTGACCAGATGAGACAGGATGGATAATATGAATGTTAAAGGTGTGAAAGGAGTGAAAATGTGTGATCACACAGAGAGACAGGCATACAGACAGAGACAAATAGACATATATTGTACTACAGAGAGACAGGCAGATGGACAAACAGAACTACCAGGACGACACCAATAGACTGTTAAAAACATCTGAGGCTCTGTGCACTTAAATGACAGGATGGATCTGAATGTGTTCTGTAGGTCTCACCCAGGACATTAAAAGCTTATTGTGCTGATAAAAGATGGACGTAGGTGGTAAAGTAATGAGCAGAGTGACTAGTCAGCATGCCTATTAATTAATGAAAGTTTACATGAGCTATACCATATAGCTTGATATTTGGGAAAAAGGCTCATTATTGTTCATGCTGTGGGTTAGATGACCAAGTTCAGTACCACTCTCACATGTGCCCATTAAATATGGAGCTAGCTAACACCAGGAGGATTTTTATTCTAGCTTTTCTTGTCTTCATCGTCTTCTTCTATCTTTCTCCAAGTTCTTCTTTTGTGCTCTTTCCACATATGCGCCATATATTCACACTGACTGACTCGCTGACACTTTTTATCAGTCAGCTTGGTCCCAATTTTAACAGTAGCTCCAACACACTCCCACATACACACACATAGCAGTGCGAACACACCTGTGCGCTTGCTGATGACCTCTACCATGGTGGATGGGAAGTAGCCCACCCGGTCATTTCCTGTTCGGTTGTCATGGATACAGCCTTTCCAGCGTCCGTCAGGGTGCTGCTCCAAAACCTACAGCAACATAATTAAACAATATTGTACAGTTAAAAAGAACAAAAGTGCAGACATGGGATGCATAAATTAAACTGTTATTTAAAACTGGGTAGAGTAGGCAGTGTATGAAAGAAACATTTTCAGCTTCGACTTAAAATTGGTCAGAGACTCGTCTCACATCAGCTGAGAGGATTTTCTATGTCTGTGCTGCAAACAATGAAACGCTGCTTCACCATGTTTTGTTCTAACTCTTGGGATGGCCAGTAGATCAGCCCCAGATGTCCTAAAGGTCCAAAAAGGTTCATATATCACAGGAATGTCAAAGTTGTATTTAGGTTCTACATTTATACACAAGTAGTAAGATTTTGAAATTAATTCTCTGATTCGCATGTCTTTCAAGTTTCATCTCAAAATACTGCACAGATCATTCATTCTGCCAAGTCTGGAAGTGGTGTGATCAAAAATGGCCGTACAACATTGTGCTGTCACACACATTTTGTGATCACTGGTAGGTGTGCGTTAGCGATTTCACCATGGACCACAAACTGGGGCAGAGAAGAAAACATCAAAGTCTGTGTCAGTCAGCACTCAGGATGACGCAGCCTTTGTGTGGAGGATCAACACATCACATCGAGTGATGAGAGATAGGTTTGCAGCTATTAATGAGAGGAAAAACAACAGTTTTTGCAGTAATAAAGCCTGTAGTCTTTAAAACCGGACACAATCAGAAACGCTCCAGGAGCATGCTCAATGTTTTCTTTAACATGCATGTGGTTATGCATGAATTTGTCCCTCAGATTTAGACTGTTAAAGTAAAGTTTCGCTTTAACTTTCTGAGGTGTCATTGGGAACATTAGATGCAAATGACCTAAACTGTGGCCTGACGACAGGAGGGTGTGCTGTGCACTTGGTCGTAGTGTGGTAGGTTTTGTGGCCACAACAACAAAATCATCAGTTAGTTGATGGGAACCTCAACTGATTACAATAAAAAAGTGAATTTTGCATAATGTATCTCTTTTAGTTTATAAATACATAAATGAAATAAAGATAAATTATCGATTTAATGGCATTATTTAGAGCTAGTTTTAAGCTTTCCAAAGTGGAAAATAGTTTTCCGTCAAACAGGAAATATAAAACTGCACTTGGTGCTGTCTTAAATCCCCTGAGTCAGTAAGCAGCAATGCCAAATTCATTCAGACCCTGAAGGAAGAAAGCACAGCTTGCTCTCCTTACTACTGTAATAAGTACCCAAAGGCTGCATAAATGCTCATAAATATTCATGAATGGTGGGAGGATTGAAATGTAGCAAGTGTGTGCATATTTCTGTAAAACATATTTGTTGTAAATGAGGGATTCTGAAACCATTCATTCTTACATTTTTATCTGTAATGTCACCGAAAAGGGAGCGAAAATTCTCTGGCTACCTGCTAGCACAACACAAACAGGGCAGTTTTCGAAGGAATGCTCAGTAAATCTACGAGCTTTTATGTAATCCATTCTTCTAATCATTTTGAGACTGAAGCAAGCTGCTTCCTATGTGATATTATATACAGCAGTAATGTTCAAATATAGATATTATTAGTGGAGCAAAACCTAAAGCTTCCTCTAGGGACTAGAAGGAGTATTTGCAGGACAACTGCTGTTTTCAATGGTCCCTGCATCTCTACTTGTAACCCTTTATCACAAGCTGCAACTAACAAATGTTTTTGACATTTGCAGTCTTTTTTTTTTTAAATAGTTGATGAATCTTTTTGGTGTAAAGTGTCAGAAAGTGAAAAAAGCAAAATATCCTTCACTGACCTAAATCAAAACTCAAATGTATTCAATTTGCTAATAAAAAGGATTAAAAAAACAAGTAAAATTTACATTTGTGAAGCCAGACCAGTGTTTCTTGAGGCATTGTTGCAACAAAATGCCTTAAACAAGTTGTTAGAATTGTTTGTGATAATCAGCTAGTTGTTTTAGGCCTGAATGAATTACCGTTGCGTTAAGAGCCTTACAATTAAGAAGTCATTTTCATCTCTCACATTGTTCTAATATTTTCAGACGCCAGAAGAAGTAAAACTATTTAGGATTACACAAGAAAAAAGCTAAATTGAAAATAAATGGCCAGTGTGTGTGTGCGTGTGTTACCGTAATGACATCTCCTGCTTTGATGTTGAGGCTGGTCAGGTCGTAATTGTTGCAGTAATCTTTCAGAGCTCGAACCTGCAGGGCTGCTGACGCATCTGAGAGGCACAAAGAGACAATCAATTAAAATCTACATTGAATCTACAGTCCTACATTCAATGAACGCTTATATACATTTGTTCATAATTCACACCATACTGTTTAAAATAGCTTCAGTTATGTAGATATTCATCAAAACAGGCTGTTATAACATCACAGCTTTCAAAATTTTAATTTTCAACATTACATCTATTATTTTCTTGTCATTATCATATATCTCTGCATTTTTGTCGAACAATGGCTAAAGAGAAAAGTCCAAATTTCACAAATACCATTTTCACGTCTGTGTGTCAATCGACCTGGTCTCAGCTCACGTTTTACTTTGTTGACAGTTGCTTTCATGCTTCCTGGCTAATTTCACTCCCCTCTTGCTTTAGTTTCCCAGCAGTTTTCATTCATCACCTGTGTTCAATCAGCAAATTACTTACCTCAGTATCTATACACCAAGCAGATCTTCTCCTCCTTGCCTGATTGTGTTAGTACTCTCCATACTTCTTGCCATTCCTTGTGTTATTTTTGTGACTCCTCATTTATGACGCCTATTCCCAACTTCTATTTTTATCTGAACATCTATAAGTCTTGATGCATCGTCTATTTTCAGATTGTCTCTGGTTTTTGCCTCAGCTTTTAGCACAATAATACTAATTTTGTTGACTATGGCCCAATACCAATCTCCACCCTAAAGCCCAAACAGTGAACCTTCATATACTGAATTGACACAAAGTAGTGAGGTAGTGAGGGTTGTAAGGACTTGAAATGTTATAAAAAGAGGAACGAGACAAACAATTGTAACAGTGCACGTTGCTTGGAAACAATGCATCGCCATGTTTGTGCGAAAAAAGTTAATTTTAGACTCGTGTTTTAGTTGCAGTTTGATCAGCTGCTCAGTCAACATTCCCCCTTTGAGACACTACAGTGTTTGGAGATTTCACAAGCGACCAAAATTCTGAAAAGCCATGAATATCTGTAATATACAAGCAACTGTGCAATAAATAACCACAACAGTGAGCAGTCACATGCTGTCACTAGCAGATACATGTCCTAGTGATTCCTCCTTTCATTGTCCATGCTTGGTTTTTGCACATTTTCTTGGACACAAGCCATGTTCATATGCCAACAATTTTGCTTCAAACTATGGACAGGTCCATGAAAGGTCTGCAGACTTGCATAGAAAGAATTCAATGCATAATAAAAATGAAACATCAGCATCAGAAACTCTGATGTGCTTGGTAATTTGACAATGGAATAGCCCTAAACCCTAATGTACCCAGCAGGAACCAACCTCAAGATCTGTGAGTCCATGAGTGTGTAGATTGAGATTGGGCCATTGGACAAAGTCTGGCTAACCAATGCATTCTGTTTCCATTCCATGTGCTAAGCTATGCTAACACATTGCTAGCAGGAGGTCTTTATTCACTGTAGCAGCACAAGGATGGTCTCAATCTTCTCATCTTATTCTTGACAAGAAAAAAAAGGGATAGTTCCCAAAATGGTAAATAATTCTATAAATGTGATGCCCTTCACTTGTACTTTTCAAGTTAAATTCTATTTCTCTGTTGCTCTGTCCATCAGTGCATTGTGTCTATTTATGCAAACATAGAAATACCTGCCATCCATCCATCCATCCATCCATCCATCCATCCATCCATCCATCCATCCATCCATCCATCCATCCATCCATCATACCCCTAAGCAGTTGTTTGATCTCTCTGCTGGCTTGTGTTGCAGTGAACTGGTAGACGATGTCCAGCGCAGTCTGACTGTAAGTGTTTCTCACTGTAGCATTGATTCCACTCTGTAGAACAAAAACAAATGTTGGTTTTGGTGTTTTCACATCATAATTTAATTAGTTTTAATTTTTAATGCATGCTGTGAGTGTCAATTCTCAACTAACTTGTCTTTATTATATTGTCTGACCAGTTATTACATTACACCCCATGCACTTGTTCAAACAAGAAAAATCAAAACACACCATATCCAGTTACTTACAACTCATAAATCAGAGTCTCTACATGCTGATTAACCACCTCGGGGATGTGATAATTTACCACCATGACGTCAACAGAAAATAACCCATATCCCCTGCAGCTCCTGTACTAATTACAGCTCCATGCTATTTTTCAGCCTGAGAACTAAGGAAGGATATCACATTCAGATCTGTTGAATCAAATGTAGGCCAAATGAACAAAGATGAATTCAGTCCGAAGACGCTGCAGGGCAAAACCTTTCGCAGCTGGGGATGTAAATGACAGCGTTAGTTTCTCATGCCGGAGCAAACGTATTCATTAAAACATATTGCCTCTTTTGTTTTCATACTCTTCATAGCATTTTAATGTCACCAGTATAAGCAGTTCATTTCCATCATCTTCCTCTTGCTGTTTAGCACGTGGTGTTGATGGGGTTTTTACATATCTTTTTATAAACAGGCAACAGGCCCCAAACGCCTCACTACATTGAAAATATGTCATACTTTCCAAGAAGTTCTAAGAATATATTCCTGATGACAAGACCTTCTGTTAAGATGTACATAAAGTGGGCTGTCAACAGGAGTAGCAGAGTAAAATCTTTTCTGAAGAACCAACATCATATTCCCATTTTGTTTTTTTCAGTATCATATGTACAGGGTTATGTTTCAGTAATTATTTTGTACTTGACATATTTTCATGTTGTAGATTTAATGTATGTCCAGATGACCTTGTTTAGAGGGTTTGGGTGCAGCTATTATAGTGTGATGAATAATAGCTTGTGTCAAATATGTTTTTACCCCCTTCAAAAACAACATTTACTACAATAGCTACAAAATATTAAAACCTCATCTACTCCCTCTCCAAAATCCAGATTTAAAGATACAAGCTACTGCTGTGGATCAAGGTTAAAGTCAGTGAAGAAGTACCTTGAAGTGCAATGCAACCAACAATGTTTTTGGGTTAAACTTGGTTCCATTAACAAACGTGTTGGTGGAAAATAAGATTTGAAGGCTTATAGAGAGCTTTGATGTCTGCTGTGTGGTCGCTGACTGACAGCCGTGACTGACAGTTGGTTCACTCCCTGCTTTCACCTGCTCTGGTGTCGTGTCAGAGTTCTGAAGCTTCTACTTAAAGAATAAACAGAGATTTTTCTACCACATCGCAGTTCCACTTTGTTTGTGGTTCAGGAGTTGTAGCAACAAAACCTTTGCTTGATGTTATTATAATGCAATATTCTACTGAACTTGATGTTTGTTACTGTGATTTCTGCTTTGTGAGCGCAACGTGACTAAATTAGCAAAGCTGAGCCCATGAGTGCGAAACGCAACTGTGCATTCTTATACGAAAGATTCAAACGCAAAAACATGGTGCCAACCAAAGAAGCTGCTACTCTGGGCTACAGTCAAACCAAAGGGTGACGTCACACCTCGCTATGTCCACATTTATACACCACTTTTGCTTTCACATCACACCTGTTTAAGTTACATAGCGAGTGGCTTCCAAAGTGGTTGTGATGCCACAAAAACCAGAACTTTACATTGAGATTTAGGGTAAGCAAAAAAAAACAAAAAAACAACCTTTACATGTATATATGGACTAAAGTGCATCTTTCTTGACTGCTTTCTGCTTATTTTCTTGACTGATTTCAGATTTTGGAGCAGTTCTCCAGATTTAACTCCTCTAACCAGGAATTGTTAGTCTAGGTCGACACTATTTGGGCGGCACTGGTCAGGGATTTTAATCCAGTCTGTAGTCCAAACTTGGGTACCTTTTTTAACTACTACCACAGTAATAATTACATCTGCTTTAACAAATTCATTGGTCCTCTTATATTTATATCCCTCCTCGCTGTTGTGATTTCCTGAGTTCTTTTTGCCAGTGACACTGACTTAAAAATAGGAAGACAACAGCATAACAACAACCTACAGGCCCATTTGTGAAGCAATATGCCAACAATGTTCTACTCTGCATGTGTTTTTAGCCTTTATCTGTTGACATTTTGGCAAACTGGCACCTTTAGAAGTATGTTGTATTAGCTATGAGCAGTTTCTGTTTCCACTGCTCAGACAACTGTCACTGGATTACTGAAGAAAACTT
This sequence comes from Dascyllus trimaculatus, assembly GCA_024666655.1. NCBI lineage: Eukaryota > Metazoa > Chordata > Actinopteri > Pomacentridae > Dascyllus > Dascyllus trimaculatus. The sequence continues at coordinate 11,732,688 of CM045458.1, forward strand.
GTTTTGGCCTTGTCCTGTGGAATATCCTGTAATTTCCTCAGTGATGAGGTAAATTATAGAGGAGCACGGTGTGTATCATTCCCCACCTCCCCCTGTGATGTTCTTTCCATCCCTGCTTCTAATATTTTGACTCTAGTGAAGACAACAACATATGTTTGCCCTTGAACAATGTCTATACCTTATTCAGGCAAGTCTGCAGTAAGTTAGATTAAAATTGTCCTTTCAGCTGGAAAGTTTTCAATAAAGTTCCACTAACCTCCAGCAGGAGTCTCACTGCCTCGGTCTTCCCACAGAGGGCAGCTTCATGCAGGGCAGTGCCTGCTTTGGTCTGCCTGTTGATGTCGATGCCGGCCTGGATCAGCAGCCTGACAGCAAAGAGCAGAGGGCAAGAGAGAGAAAGTAAGTAAAGGAAGGAAGTTGGAGAAGATAACAGAGCAAAGAGGGAGTGAGTCAGAGAGAGAGAAAAATTAATGAGTGTGAAAAATAGCACAGGAGAGAGTAAGAGGAGAGGAGGAAGTCGAGTGTGGTGTCAGGAGGAACAAAGATGCAGAGATATAAGGATGCAGGAAGAAGAGGATATGAAGTCAAATAGGCAAGAATTGTAGGCAAGAATTTTTGCTTTCAAATTGAACACTATAATTTTAAATATTCACTGCTGGGCAGGTGGAAAATGCAAAACTATTCAAGTGAACCATTTGACTTGCTAAATTTAGTTCAGTTCAGGTACGCAAGGTAAAAGTCAAGGTAAATAGTTGCAACACACAGCAACCACCAATGTGTTTAATACCTGCAGTGGAAAGTAACCGAGTATATTCACTCAAGTATTATCCTTAATGACAGTTTTGAGGTTTTTGTACTGATGTATTCCCTTTTTAATGCAACTGGACACTACTTCAGCCAGAAAGGATTCAGTTACTGGTTACTTTACAGAATCACATTTTATTGTAAGTTTATCTAAGTTTATAGGATATAATGAAATATTGTAGCATTTAGAGAGACATTTTACTTTTTAATACTTAAGCTGCTTTTCTTAAGTTATGTTTTAAATGCAGGGCGTCTTTGTATGTTTGGTAAAACATGAAGGTATGGTGAGGTGAATAACTCTGGGGTCATTCCATGTCATCTCCAAGCTCATGTGATGGATTTCCTTGAAAACATTCCTGTGACAACTTCTATTAAGGTAACTGGACTTTGCAAAAATCCCAAACCTATGATCTAGATCATTTTTCAGTCATGATTTTTTAAATTTGGCACTGGCAGTTGCTATGATTCCTTCTAAAGCCTTACCAATCGCTTGCTATTCACTAGATTGTGTAAAAATTTGAACTGATCATTCACAAAAAGTAATCAAATTAAAAACAATAAATATCTAATACCGAAACAAGTAATCTTCAACTTCCAAAAAATTTGATCTTTGCTCATTTTTACTGTCTTGCAACCAAATTTGAATTCTGTGTAGCATTAATATAGTTCGATCATATAATATCAAGAATAATCACATAATTATTTGAAACTTTTTCATGGTAAAGTGTCAACATTTATTGCAGATATCTAAAAAAGTAAAAGGTGTTGTATTAGTCCCTCATCATTTAGTAATGTTTTCATACTTGTCACTAGCTATCAGATTCTATTCAGTGGTTTTATTTCAGAGGCCGGTGGGTTAACAGGTTAACTTGCTGTGAGATTATGGAATGGTGTGTGAAAGAGGCGATATTAACACATTATGAGGTGTTTATTTAACCTGTCCAAAAGCCAAACAAGCAGCTTTATGATGGATCATGTGTCTGACTTTCTCGTGACCAGGCACAGTAACTTCCCTGGAGTCTCAGCTGGTTGACTCACAGCTGCTCAGAGCCAAGGACTCATCATCACACAATCTCCCAAACAACAGTGAATTGTAAATTTTACACAAACTAATGCTTTGAAGGACTCAGAGAATGTGAGGAAAAAAGAAAAATGTGTTCGGCCTGACCTTTGCGTGCTAACACATTTTAGACGATTGGTATGTTAATGTTAGCGCTGTGATAACATTAGCATTTAGCTGATTGGTCATTGAGCTGGTAGGAAGGCTGTAGACAAATGTGTTACTGTATATGCGGCTCCTACTGCAAAGGCCACACTTGTTTGGAGCATCACTTCATTGTTTGTGTAGGTTTTGCAGATAATATGTACATAATATACCCATAAAATAACAGGGTCAGAGAAAAGTTCATCAAGAAAAAAAGCTGCCAAACACATTTAATTTTCCTCTAACTTGGTGTGTGTGTGTTTGTGTGTGTATGTGTGTGTGTGTGCATGTCTTCCACAGACTGCTGGCCATGGCAAATGAGCATCGTTTATCAGTGTCACTTCGAGAGAGGAACGCTCTGCTCTATCAGCTTTGACAGCCTTTATTCTCCCACTCTGTTCTAAACTCCATTGCTCTCTCTATCTTGTATTTTTCGGCCTTCCTCTCTCCTCCTCTCTCTCTCTTATCTCCCCTCTGTTGCAGTCCTCTCTCATCCTTCACTGTCTCTCTCCTTCTTCCCTTTCGTCTGCACCAACACACATATAGCCCTGAGTAACTTTAGAAACAGTTGAGAGCGATGAGAGCAAAATGGACTCTGTGGTGTTAGTTTATTTGCCAAGGCGCGCCATTCCACTGGGATCTTTCCTGCCCGAGTTTGTGCCGAATGCTGACATCACCACGGCAACGAGAGCCACTTTGCTGTGGTGCAGTTTTGAGAAAACATAAACAAAAATTAGACTGCAGAGGCCCAGCTGAGATGAGCTTGTAATGACTTGACATTTAGCGTGACAGAGTGGAGCACTGTGTGGATCTATGGTCGCATCAGCTGCCTCCAAAATGTATTTAGAAGCACGTGACTGATGCATCACTGTATGGCAACACATTTGTTTTTATTCTTTCAGCATATCGGATGCTATTGTTCCCCCGTTGTGTGGCACATCTGTTTCATCTCAGGAGGATATTTAACCTCAATGATTCACCAAGCATGGTGTGCGATGAAGTGGATGAAAGTGTGTGCATACCTGATGATGTCTATGTGTCCATTCTTAGCAGCCAGGTGGAGCGGAGACGTCCCATTAGGATCGGTGGTGTCTCCTTTTTTGGGCTCCAGCAAAGCAGCACACATATTACTAGACAGCAACAACTGGACCACCTGCACACGCGTGCAAAGAGAACATCAGCAACACATTTTCCCGTGGATCATTGCAGTTTTAAATAATGACTAAAACCATAGGTTCTTACCCCAACTCTGCCGAACTCACAGGCCAGGTCCAGAGGCGTTTTCCCTGCATTATCCACGATACACGGGTTGGACTGGTGCTGTAGAAGCATCTCAGACTAGAGAGACACAAACGCAAAAGCACAAAGACACATCAGATCTATTCATATGTTAAAAGGAGGCCTGGAAAGGGCATCAGGCGAACACATGTAGACGAACAATCACTCTGACAGTTGACATTTACAGCTGTGCTATTTACTAAAAAATATTTCAACAGGGAATTTTCCCCTTTTTTAATGTGTTTACATGTGTACTTTATGGAAGACTTAACTTTTACCTAAATCAGAGTGATGAAGAGGTGAATCCATCGATAAGTTGAGGGGTCATGGGAAGATCAGACATCATAAAAGAGAGCGATTGTGAGTTTTATGGATATGGACGTTTGGTTGTAGGTTCTTCATGCAAGTTGTAGTTTTTTTCTGTCATCACAAAGTAGTCCATGTTTAACTTTTTTTGCTATTTTTAAACAATAATCTGTTATTAGACTATTTTCTGAGCAATATCCAGCACAAGAATTTCCTTCAGGATTAATAAAGTTCTAATTTATCTCATTAAACCCCTAAAAACATCACGGTGTACCAAAGTTACATATTTAGTTTATTCATGACAATAATCTCTTCCTACCTTAAAATGACTTCCTCTAGAATGTGCATAATATAAAGCTCTTGCCTCTCTGTCCAAACACCCCTCCCCATTTGTTGCAGCTGAAGCACACCAGCTCACCTATGACTCTGCTCAAACACTGCGGCAAGTTGTTACATGTTCAAGCCAGAAACTGATTTTTAAAGAATAACGATACAGAAAGCCCCACCCTGCAAGCTGATGGGTTCCTTTGGTTAGTTTCTGATTGCTTTCTTTGGTTTGTTACATATCAACCCCCCGCTGTCTATGCACGTTTTTAAGATTGTCATCAGTACACTGAAGTTACTAGAGGAAAATACTCAGCCAGTGACTGCTTATTTGGCCCATGATTAGTCTTCTAGCATATTTTTTGCCTATCAACAAGGCAAAAAACATCTTTAAATCACAAAGGTTTCAGTGTCTTATCGCAAATGCTATAGCCATCATAGTTGGTCTTAGAATAGTCAAAGAGATTTTCAGGAACATGGGTTGACTTTTCACAAAGAAGAAAAGAATGAAAAGATAAAAGAAATTCTAAATGACAAATTGCGTTACTAAAACTAGCGGAACAGAAGCTAGCCCGGTCTTTAGCTCTCTATTCAGTGAACTCAATTAGCTGTTTAGCCTTCCAATGTCATAGTTTAGCAACTGATCCTGCATTTGAACAGTTTTAAGGATGGTATCTATTTTTATGACATTTCAAAACCAGACGAACAAGAGAACAAAATGTGAAGAAAGGATTAAACAGTGTGTTACCTAGGGTAGCAATAATTAGCATGTTTGGCTAACTAGCTTACTACCTGTAGAGGTAATAAACTAGTAAATAGTGCCTTCAGATGAGGTCATGTTTACAGCATTGATGAGGAGACTCTCGTCTTAACTCTTGTCACAACTGCAAAAGTGCAAGTTTTCTGAAAGCTCACAAGTTATAATGTGTTTGCTAATGTTTTTAGAAATGGTTGAGACCATGGAAGTCTATTTTTCAGTGGGCTAATTGGTCATTTAATATATTGTCATTTTTTTCTTTGTAACTTTATACCTTCTGAGAAAATATTCCTTATTTTTTCATTACGCCTTCAAATTTCATATATATTGTTACCCTCTTGTTAGCTTACTGAATGATTAGCCTTAATTAGCAGCTCTAGTCACTTGCAGTAACATCCATGTTGCCTCTCCAAACAACAGTGTTTTCACGACTCATGGGCCATGTTACCACATGAACACCTATCATTTTATGTATTCATTTTAGATATTTATGTATTCCAATGTTCTCTCTACATCTGCGAACACAGAGCTTAGCAGCGCAGCTCAGTGAACAGCTAACATGCATTTGTTCGGACTTGTGAGAGGAAACCAAACACAAAGGTCCCAGACAGCCTGCAGGCTCTGACCCACGCTCTTGCTGTGGGGCGACACTGTTATTGCACCACATGGAAAAAAATGCAAGGATAAAAAAGACATAATTATGTAATACAGGCACAAACAGACACAGTTACAAAGAAATACATAATTACACAGTCACACACATACAAATACAGGCTCAGTCAAAACACAGTTTAATGTTCGCCGTTGAAAAAGACAAGCAGAGCTGAGCAGACAAACACATTAGCAGGGTCACATCATTACGCCTGTTGATTTGTATCTCAAAGTATCTTTTTAACATCCTTGTCTGACAAAAAATCACTGATGCAATGTTTTATAGGCTTGTTTTAAATTTAAATTTGTAAATTTGACTGTCAAAATAAAAGCACAACATGGTAATGACTGAGATCAGTACCGTTTACTAAGGCAAGTTGAGTTTACGGTACATCTTCAAGTTTTTGTCTGGTGTCAAGTTAAGAAAAAAAATTCTGAGTAAAAAAGCCGCCTGTCCCTGTCTCATGACCTCAGAGGAGAACAGCAGTATCAGTTGAAAAGAAAAGACAAGATAAAGTGGAAAAAACTTCATTTACTCTACCTCATAAATAAGTTTACTGTGCTTTCAGCTTCACAATGCATCTTAAAAATGGAACAAATTAGGAGAATACGCAAAGTCAGAGTCCCTCGTCTCAGATAAAATACAATCCCTCGTCATCTGTTTTAAAGCAAACGTCTCTCAAATCTTTTTTATTTTTATCTTCCAGGATGTTTATCGGTTTCAGTTTTGGTTATTTTTTATTCATTTATCTGTGCTCACAGGGAGCAGCTGCGGATTAAAGCTTTAGCTCCAGTTTGTTACCCTGCATAAATCATAGACATTTAATCAAATAGAAGCAGCGATTCTTCAGCTGTGGAGTTTGTGAATGCTCAGCTCCGCTCTTCTCTCCTCCAGGGTACATTAGCTGCTGTACTGAGTCTGCTGTATTTCACTGTTGTTTCTTTGGCAGCCTGCAGCAGCACTGCAGTGTTTCCCCCATATTTTTTTTCTTTATTGGGAAAGCCTCTAAAATGGAATGTCTTTAGTTCATTTTGTTTCCTAAGACATAGTGTTATATATATGTTAAGTATAACTGAGGAAAAACCCGAGGTAAGTGATAGATGTTAAAGTTTAAAACACCTGGTTGCAGACATCTCAATTGCAGTTAAAGCACAGGTATGATAAATTACACACACGATGGCTCAGAATTTGCAGAATAAGTGAAAACACTTGTGTGGTAGTTGTAGGCAGTTCACTCTTCTTATCAGACTATGTTCAACCTACAATATATGTTTCTGCCACTTAGAAAGGAAGAGACAAGCTGTGAGCACAGCACTCATATTAGGACAACAAGTAAGTGAACAGTTGCCAGTTTACACATCCAGCAGACACAGGGCAACATTAGCATTCATTTGGAGCTGGGTTACTGGGGGTCTGGGGAATGTAACTCTAATATTTTCTCTCTTACTATTTTTGCCTTTGTCTATTCCACCTCCCTGTTTGGCTCTTTAGCTGCTAAACACTCCACTATATTCACTGTTTCATCTGATGTTTTCTGGGCAGGTAGTGTGTGCAGTGGGCTTTTTTTGACTTGACACCCTCAGAGGGCTGAGAGTAAACGAAAGCTTTAAATCTGCAAGCCAGAAAACTAACACAATCCACTCAAGGATGTTAATATGATCTGTAGAACCAAGAAGGACTGGAGAGTCAAGTGGTAAATCTCTGTGGGTTTGTCACTATGATGTCTCATTACATGTTGTCATTTTATCCATTATGATATAAAAAATGTTGACTATAGCAGCTTTCACTGTTCACACAGTTACTAATGATGACAAATTCCAACTATCAGTACCTACATATGCGAGTTAGTACACACTGTGGTCAGCTTGGGTTCTTGTTTGGGTTTTTCGAGGAGCTGGTGTCACTCACCACATCGTAGTGGCCATGCTGTGCTGATAGGTGGAGAGGAATTTGTCCTTCATCTGATTGGCCGTTGACAGACGAACCTGATTTCAGCAGCATCTTCATAGGCTCCGCTTTCCCCTGCCAGGCTGCGTAATGCAGCGGCCGCATACCTGCACACACAGAAGCACATACATGCAGAGTGTGAACACAAAGGATGTATCAATCACACACTGAGCTACTGTGTATCATGTTGTTGATATACACTGATCAGTCACAGCATTATCACCACTGACAGGTGAAGTGAATAACATGGATCATATTGGTACTATGTGGAGTTCTGATGGAAAACCTTGGATTTTGACATCCATGTTGATGAGACTTAGACACCCAAATAAACATTGTCCCACAACAAGCACACTCCCTCATGCAAATGGAAACCCCAAATATCACTGGTCTACCACCACAGGAAAATGCACCCCACCACATGGAAACAACATCAAACAATCAGGAACATGTTGAGGAACATGACAATGGCCCAACATGTTGATTTGACCTCCAAACTTCCTACACTCCATTCTGATCAAGCATCAACAGGATGCAGTGGAACAAGTTTGATTGACAGAGGCCCCACTGCACAAGCCAGAGTACCCAAAGGATCCACTGCCAACGTCCTGGTTCCAGATCCCAAAGGACACCCTGAGAAATCCTCTTGTCCATGCCCAATGGTACAGAGTATTTTTGACCACATAGGGGGGACCAACACAATGTTAGGCAGGTGGTATAATGTTATGCCTGATCCGTGTATTAGTATATTTATGTGTTTGAAGTTCACTTTTCCTTCTGCTTTCCTACATTTATGTGTGTGTTTGCCTCTCACCTTTCTGGTCTCTGATGTCGACGGCAGCCTGCGACTCCAGCAGCAGAGAGATGAGCTCCAGGTTGCCATTAAGGGCTGCATGATGCAGTGGAGAGAACCTGTAGCATACAAACACATCACGGTTACATTTCCAGCCCATTATCTCACCATTCATTTAGTTTTTTTCAGCTTTCTGAATGATAGCTCTTTGGATCAAACAAGCATGTAAAAACTAGACCCCACACAGGCACATAAACACACATCCAGGTCAGCGATAATGGCAGAGCTTAGCATGACAAATAGATTTAATAACAGAGAATTATGGAGCCAGCATCTGATATGTATCTGCTGCAGAGCTGCAAAATAGAGCAGAGGAGGAGAGATGAGATGGTGAGAGATACATGGACGAGAGGCAAGGTATTATATTATGAAGAGCTGACAGTGGATGTGTGTGTGTGAGGCCAAAGGGTGTATGCTGAGTAGATGAGATTGATATGTCAGCTCTGATGAATAAACGTGAGAAACAGTATAAGGAGGAGAAAGCTTCAGACAACCTGAGGACACAGACAGGGAAATATAAATGAAAGCACAGAGAAAAACACGTCCTAACTCGCACCTTGTGTCTGACTCAGATTGGCAGTGACGTGTCGTCTTTTTCCTCTGTGTGATTTGCTGTTTACTGCCAAACACTATCACAGATAGCTTAAGGAGGGTTACCATGACGAATCATGAAACCGAGGTAGCAGAAGTATGTTGCCCTTACCACCCTGCAGGTCCTTGCATCAGGACCGAGCTGTATCTGTGTTTAAAATGCAACCTGATGACATTTTTAGAAGGTTGCCGAGTGACACATCCAGTCCCGCCTGGCGCTACTAAATTTTTAGAACAGGTTGAGAAACATCAGTGCGTCCTGACTCACTGTTGTGAGGATGTTAAGGATTAGGAGGAAGTAAAAATGTCAATTTCTGCTGTAGCTTTTCAAATCTCACTCTGGCCTCGGGACACACACACTAATTGCATTTCAAAATTCTCCCAAGTGTCTCTTATCTATAGAACCGGAGGCTGTTAATTTTGACCTTGCAGTTTTTCAGCTGTTAGTGTCTAAATTCAGGAATGTTTTTTTTAAGTGGAGTTTTAAAAAATAGCCTGAGGCTTAAAGGGTTAATAGTGACAAGGGCAATGAATGGAGCAGTTGTTGACACTTGTTCCAGTCTGATGTTTAGCACAGGAGGCAGTTGAAGAGATCATCTTTTTTGCTTGATGGGAAATGATGCTCCAAGATAAACCTGACCAGAAATTTTTCAGGAACTGACCAAGTCCCAACCTGCTCAATGAGCCTTTCACTATTCTGGACATTAGGAGCTGATGAGCTGAGCTTGTAATCTTAGAGAGAATTTTTTTGCTGCATTGCAAAGTGTAGGTTGTGATGTCGGCAAATTAAGTATACTTCTACTGATTAATTTCCTAATGTTTAGAATTTTATCTACACCTATACATTAAAATATTTTTAAAAACATCTCTACTTTACTGTTAGCGTTTAAAATATTTGCACAGCACTGCATGTGTGTATATAGATATAGAGAGGCTTTAGGTCAGCAGGTAGCAATTCACTCAGTTCATTAGGTAATGAAATATTAAAAGGAACCCTGTCCTGCAATAAATGCCGCCTTCGGGGAGGTGATAACCTTTAGCTGTATTGAAGCTGCCTTAAAGAGGTTTTGATTCAATATTACAGTCTTTTCAGAGGCTGCAGCTGAGTCATATTGTATTATAATGAAGAGCGTCTCTAATAGTTTGTCTATCCTGTTTTTATCACTTTTTGCAGGAATGTTGTATTACACTGCATTATTTATAACTAGGTGTCTGATAATCCAGCCACTGAGTACTAAATGAATCACCTATGTTACATCCATATGCAATAAAATGGACTTACATTTCATATTTGCCAACAATCCATTTAAACAGGCAAGTTAACTGTATGACTTGAAACAGTAACAAGTTAAAGGCTTAATAATCATTTGACATTGTTCATATTAGCGCTGCATCTTGCATGATATACTGTGTGTGCTGTGATGTTGCAGGATATGAGCATAGAATTGATCTTCTATTTTACTGTCTAGTTCTCCATTCAGCCCCAACTTAAGTGCCCCTGCATGAAGGGAAAGTGTTGAGAGATACTCCAAAACAATATGAACAATTCTCTATTCCAATGGGAATCCAGTGTTTATGTGAAATTTGCACTTCAGTGGCTGCTTTGGAATTGTTCACTTTCTGCCAGTCAGACTACAGACTCTCATTTGCTTTTAAGGACGCTCATTTACATTTTGCATTATTCTCTATTGTTTGTCTGTGGCTTTCAGTTGGGGATAATAGAGTGAAGAGAGTAAAACCAAAATAAAAACCACTGTTTTAAATTGCCTCTGACTGCAACTTTCTAGTGAATGATAACACACATTCAAATGAAATGCATTTTAGATACTTTTCAAGCTCCCTTGGGAATGGGGGTTTCCTTGATCCCAGCCTGGGAGCTGCTGCCATACATCATCATTAGAAAAGGTTGAATAATGATCCAAACAAGGCAACGCAGTGCACCTGTGAAATCAATATCATATTTTCTAGTCTACATTCCCGAAGGAGCCAAATTAACTGAGCGTAACAGAAAAAAAAAGAAGACAGAGAAGAATGTTTTCTGTCATCAAACTGCTGCACACAACTCCAGCCGTCTTCATAAGAACTCGTCTCCTGTGGATGAGCAGGTTTTGAGTATGTGTTCCAGGATTCGTGTAAATGTAAACTCAGACTTTGAAGGTGAAAGCTAATGAGAGATTAGTATGGTTGTGTAATGGCAGAAACAAAATAAAATGTGAAGCATTGTATCAAATGAGGGGCTTCAAATGCACCATCTAAATATAAAAATCAATGCAATACCAGTTCAGTGTAATTCAGGTTATTTTTAGTTGTAAGAAGTGGTATCCTACCGCTTCTATTGGACCACTATAGGATCTTACTTCAGAAAAAAAAGTGTCGTATTACATTTGTCAGCTTAAAATATAATTTTGCAAGTAAATAAAGCTGCAGTTTGTAATAAACTGAAAAAAAGTATAGTTTAAGGCTGTAAAAGTGCATAATTTGAAAGATAACACACCCAAAACTTGCACAAGTGATGTCATTGTAAGTTTCTTTTTGCAGAAGCTCCCTGGAGCTACTGAAGATTGAGATAAACAATTAGATTTGCTGCATTTGCATAGCTATTCTGGAAGAACAGGGTGAAATATGCCAAGGTTATGGCCATGTTGGTGTTGGTGGCGTATATTAAGCAGGAATCAGTATTTCGAAATAAGAGTAGTGTAGGACATTCACTTTTTCAAAGAAGAGGTTTGTTTTTTGGAGGATTTTTGGACAAAGCTGAGCAGAATGGACCTGTTGTAGGCTGCGATCCTCCAGCTGGGAAGTACTGTGTTTAAGATTAATGTCAGGGGACAAAAGTCTTTTGTGCATCACAAATTACCGACTGTAAAATAATTGGCTGCTGTTTTGTGGAGCAAAACAAGTAGCAACATGTACACAATGAATCAAATATTCACCATAATCATGTTTTGGCATCCCACAGTTAAATGAACATGATCGAGAGCAATACTGACTTATAAACTGCTCCACTCCTTGAAAACAACCTATGTTGATAGAAGAACAAGGTTTCATCGAGAGTAAATCACCTTACTTCAATATTTTCAAGGTCATTCTTGGTCAAACTGCTGCACTGCAGTAACTGAGTGGAGACTAGAGGCTTCTCTGTGCACAGCTACCTAGCTAGCATCTACCATAACCTGCAACCCCAAGTTGCTCCCAATGGTAGATTAGCGCCTTGCATGGCAGCTCTGTTCAACAGTGAGGCATTTTGGGTAGAGTTCAGTTTATATTTAGCCTCTAAGAGATGCTGTGAATTCAGGAGATGATTATTTTAAGTCTTATTTTGATGCAGATTTGCACATTATCATGAATCTGGCACAATCTTTCATTTAAATGTGAAGGTGCAATAAAAATATTTTGCAGTTAAAAATTGATGAATAATTGTGATCTCAATACTGATTAATTGTGAATATCATTTTGGCCATAATCGTGCAGCACTGTGACAGAAGAAAACAACTGCTGGAGTCAACATTTTAAAGCCTTTAGGTGGATCGTAATTAAACCTCTGAATTAAATATCACATGAAGAAGTCACCACCACTGATCCTTCCAGCTGCTTTAAATTCAATGTGTGCAACCACAAACATCCAGCAGAGGATTGTTCCCACTGCGCATGTGTCATAACCCATTTCTGCATCTCAGCAACAACTGCGTCTTCTTCACATCGCTTCTCCCTCCAGGGTTAAACAGGGATACCGCTACACAATGCTGCGATAGGCTGAGTGAAACAGTGTGTGTTTGTGTGTGTGCAGGGCTGCAGAGTGTGTCAGTGGGGTGCGTGTATGGGGGAAGTGGAGGGAAGCCCTTGCTTTTTCCAAGTAGTAAAACCTGACATGTAATATTTATATCCTCCTTCCTCTCCTCTTCTTCCTCTCCACAGATCCTCCTCTCTTTCCCTTTTTCTTATTCTACCCATCTCCCCAGCTGACAGTTTCACATCTTCCCTCCACAGCTCCTGTCCTTCCTCTCCAGTGTCCTCGCATCTCATCTCTTTCTCTCTTTTTTCTCCTCCATAAATCCTTCACTGTGTTCCCATCTTCTGCCTCCTGTTCCTGAGATCAATCCACAGGCCTGGAACTGCAGTCAGTGTCCTCCTTACACTGCAGCGCCGCAGCCAATCAGGTTAGAGTCTATCATGTAATCTGTGGGCTTCTAACGTTATAAACAGAGATTAGTGTCAGTAGCAGGTACAAAGGTGTGTTCCATGGCTGCCAACAAAACCTGTACAAATAAAAAAAAGTCCAATTTGCTTGTACAGATGGTCCATCATGTATACCTTGGCATTTTGCCTCCCTAATTCAATTCTGATAGTAAAGTTATATATATAATTCAGCAAATGAGAGGGATACCATGCAGCAAAGCTCTATATATGGCAGGCATTTAAACCACTCCGGCTGATGCCCTGTGAATTTGGTTGCACACTTTTCCCAACTCTCGTTGATCTCTGTGCATCAAATTACAGATGTTTTTCTACTAAAATAATTCCCTCATGTCTTAAAATGGCTTAGATGTAACTACACCATTACTTCCTCTATAATGTGTGGAACTGCAGTCTGCAGGAACTGCACCCTTTCAACACTCCCTGCAGCTTGAGCACACCTGCCAGAGCCGGCTCACCCATTACTCAATATTGGCAAATGCTAAGGGCACTGTGGCCTCCAAGGGGCGCTACAAAATCAGGAAAAATTTCACCTTCAACATAATTATATTAAAAGTAGTTATTACTATTAACTCTTAAAATGGAAAAGCTCACACTGGGTGGCGCCATGTGAAATCTCGCCGAGTGCACCACATTGTGTAGGGCTGGCTCTGACACCAGCTCACATACGACTCTGCTCAAACACTGTTAAACTACTCTACGCTACACAATGGCAAGATGTAATAAACAACAAACAGATTTTCAAGAAAAATACAAAAAGCTGCACCCTGCAATTGGAAGGGATTTGGTAAAGTTGGTTGCACCAGACTGTCTTTCGAGAATCTTGTTTTTATTGGTTTAAGTTTGTCACTAGTACTGGAACTAACTTCCTATGACATCACCTGACATTTTTCCACTCTAGTGGCTTAGCTTAGCATTAAGACTGTAAACAGAAGGAAACCTGACTCTTTGCAAAGGTAGCAAAATGTAGCTCAAATGGTTTTTCTGATTTCCTACAACACCCAAAATGTAAAAACATTTTCGCAGGGATTTTGTATCAGATCATTTCACTTTCTAAAACCTTGTTGTCAGGTAACTAACCAAGTCTCAAGGACGTCATGGATCTTACGATGATATATACCTTTTGAGGTAGGAATCACCCAACATAGAAGCATTTTCAGTCAGGAATTGATGTGCATTTTGATAGTCTCACGACTTTGTTCTTAAACTCTGAATAATCATTGAGGTTAAAAAGTCACATTCTCCACATATTAGCTGATGACTATCAACTGTTTGTAAAGATGCATTTTCAAACAATTACAAATTGCTTACCAATTGTCCATATCTTCTTTTCATTTGTGGAATTTGCCACTATATTGACGCTAATTTGTTGTCTTACATATACAGTATGTGCAAGATGATACCTTTCACTTGTCCGTATGATAAATTGGCAGCAGTTTAGCTTAGCTTAGCACAAAAACTTGAAACAGAAGAGGTAGAACGAACTCAAAAGCTCACTGATTAACACATTATGTATTGTCCGATTAGCTCAAAAGAAAGAGTAAAAACAACTGTTATGCAAACTACATCATGTAATTTGGAGGAGCTCACTTTTTTCACTTTTTCTGACCTGTAACCACAGATACAATATTTCTAAAGCACTGATTTTGCTTTAATTCAGCACTATTCCTCATAATAATAAGATAAACAATAAGGACAAGAAAACAGATGAAAAGTAGCCGCTGCTGCTTGTGAAACAGAAACAAACAGGGAGAAATACCAGTAGTACAGTTTAATAGAAAATGTTTCATAAAAAATATATTACTTTCTGTTTTACAAGGGTGAGAAGGAAAACCAAGTCCTCTATAAATGTTACATCTACTATTTCTGACCAGAAAAACGAAAAAGGCCTTTCGATTCGCCCTCATGCATGAATCACACATCAATAACAGCCTAACACACGATCCATGATGAAGAAGATACAGAAAAATAGAAATGGATGGCAAAAATGCCATATTGTTGTTCGTAAACCATATTTTCAAGGCGCTTGTGTCTCATTAAGATCAGCAGAGCTCTGCCTGGTTTCTCTGTAATTCACACCCTGAAAACAACACGGGGGGAGGGTTGTGTCGGACTATTTCTTAGCCGGCGGCAGTCACTTTCTGAAATCTCGTTATCAGGCAACCAGCAGAGACTCTGGCAAGCCAAAAAATAATCATTTTCACAGTTCTGCTTATTAGAAGTGTAAAAACTAGCTTGCTAAGTCAACCAGCTGCTGGAGGTACACTGTAAAAAAAATCCTGTAAAATCACAGTGAAATAGCGGCAGCAGCAGTCGCCAGTATTTTACTGTATTTTTGCAGTGTTAGAATTGTAATTTAATGAAACAGTGTATTACTCTATAACTGATTACAGTTCTCTAATATATAATTAACTATTTAATACAGTGACTTTCCAATAATATATTGTATTTATATTGTGTTGCGGCTTTAATTAACATTAACTGTGACTGTACTGTACTGTGTTGTTCATTACATTTTTTTATTTAAAATGTAAAACCATGACTGCAAATTGCAGATGTATAGCAAAAATTACAATATTTAATCTTTCTGATTCAGAGTTTAGACCTACCAACTCTGGTTAGATTTTAAAATACATACATCACCAAAACAACTAAAACAATGAAAGATAAGGGATAAGGCAACTTACATTTTTACAGATTGGTAAGATGGTTTTAGTGTAGTCCATTTCAACTGTAGTCCAATAAATATATATTTTTGAAACCAAGGAATATGTTATATATTTATTTATTATGCTTAAAAAAGGGGTGGGGTGGGGACCTGTCTCCGGGCATCAGTGTAAAGTCAGTAATTATATTCTTTTATTTTAATATTTTTTAATCATTTTGTTTAATTCACACTGTCAGTTTTTACAGTAGCCTGCTGTAATTGGTCATTCTTGTTTTCTGCTCCAAAAAACAACAGATTTTACAGTATTATAACCACATTTTGGAAAATCAGCACACTAGTGTTAGAATTTGACTGCATTTTTCAGCATTTTTACAGTGTACTCCTGTATTCCTTTAAAACACTAGTAGCTAAGTAACGACAAATACGACACAAGCTACAGCCAAACAGAATCACCAAGACACCGCTGCACCACATCTTATATGCTGTATATCCATTTTAGAAACCAAATTCATTTTTATATCTCACTTTTTCAGTTCCTCTCACCAGCTGCCTCTGTTTATTTATCTCTGTCTCTCTTATGATCCTCTCAAAGTCTGAGCGTCATTCCTCCTTTCCTTCCCTCTGTCCCTGGATTTGTATATTTATATATAAAAGTCTCTTCACCAACCCTTCCCCCATGTTCAGCACACAAACCATCATTTCATGCTGGTCTTTTTCACCTGTCACACACACACACACATACAGTATACAAGCCTCCATACATAGACTCACAGGCTTTGACCTATTTTCAGTAATGAGAGATTTCTTATGCCTGCAAGGCTTTCCAAAAAGCACACCGCTCCAACAATCACATCCTGGACAGAGGGGGGAAGAAGAAAGGAACAGTCTGTCTTATCACTCTTCACTCCCATCTGCTGCTGTGCAGTTTAGATGAGCCTCTTCTATGACAAACCACATGTAAACCTGTCAGTGTGAGCATGTGTGAGGCTGCCAGCTACTGGCTCGTATATCACACTGTGTTGTGTCTCTGTTGTTTGTTAATCAGTGTCTGTCACTCTGCCTGTACAGAAAATGTGTGTGTCCTCCACTCTCCACTCGCCATAAAACACACACAAAACATCACACACATGTGATTCCACAGTTTAGAGGCAGCAAAAGCACAATCACCTCCGTTTACGAGGCGAAATTCAGGAATAATTCCTGCAAGAGGACCTTAAACAGCCATCAGGCTCATCAGCTGTTATTAAAAAAAATCACAAATGTAACCTGGCGTCTGGTTGGTTGAAGCTTTAAAGACCCCCTGGAATGAAAAGCAAGTTTTATACCTTGTTAACATGTTTATATAGTGTTTATTATATGCTGGAAGACACCACCACCTTGAAGCTGCAGTGTACTGATGACACTCTTTAAAACAGACCTTCAGGGTTTCATACCCAACAAACTTATGGAGCCAATCCTGTCAACTTTCAGGGAGGCACTTCCTGTATCCTTATTCTTCTTGAACGGTCTCCATTTTAACATGTATGGTTAAAATAGTAATTAGAATAGTTTCACAGTGTTTGAGCAGACTCGTAGGTGAGCTGGTGTGCTCGAGCTGCAGCTGCTAGAGTAGTGGTGGGTCAAGAAAGAGACATAAATATCAAAGATCTGCACATTATCAAGGAAGCAAAGGTGTCAAGTTACATCTAAACTATTTTAAGGCTGAAGGGATTGTTTTCATGGGAAAAACTTCCAGATATGTAACGTTGATACACACAGATGAGTGTTTTAGGGGTAAATCAATAAACAAGCAAGAATTGGGGTGATGTGGTCACTTGTACTTGAACAGGTTAAAAGCTGAGCAGCAGCATTTTGAATTAATTGAATAAAAAGCCTCCCTGGAGGGAGCTCATCACAGTAATAGAGCCTGGAGGTGATGATTGCATCAGTGACCTTTTCTAAGTATGAAAAAGAGAGACGGAATCCGACCTTAGAGATCAGACTAAGCTGAATAAAACAAGACTGTTCACATTCGTCACCTTAGCATCAAAGGAGACACGTGAAATGAAAAATGCATGGTTGGCTAATAGGCCCAAACCAAGTGTTCAGTATTATTTCTAGTGCTAGAACGGCAGAATCATAGAGACTGTGGAAAATTTTGGACTTCCAGCATCAAACGTCAGATGGACAAGACAGTAAAGATGACAAATCCTTATTTCTGGGCTGTAGTGGGACATGCAGACTCAGTGGTGTCTGGCAGTGAAGTTGTGGATTACCACCAGATGAACTCATGTAAAAAAAACTTTAACATAAAAACAAGGAAGGCTTTCTCATGCCAGTCTTTAGTATGTCCATTCTGGGCTACTGTAGAAACAACAAAAACACAACAATCAGTAGTCACAGGTGAGTATACACTAATTAAAGCACAATTATGCATACTACATTCCATTTCTGCAAAACTTAAATCCTTCAAGTGTAAAATGACTCATATGTTATAAGCATCTTTAAAGCAACACTCTCTCAGTATCAGACCATTTTTCATTGAGGAATCGATGTGTGCCTTGATAGTGTCATTATTTCATCTTTAGTCACTGAGGAATCACTGAGCAGAAAATACAGCAAACAACATGAGCTATCAATTAGATGATTACTACCAAGGTTCTCTGCTTTCTGAGTCCATGGAAACGGTGGTGGAGAGATAATTAGAGGAAGAATCCCAGTGTGTTGGTGCTGTGAAATACTGAACAGCATTTCTGTCACGCCTGGTGATTCAACCTCTTTCTGGTTATGTCCAACTGTACCTGGACATAACCAGATAGAGAGAATTTAAGATTAAAACATAATGTGATTGTAATTTGTTTTAAATGTGCTGTATTGTCCACATTCTCAATTAACCAGCCTTGTTGCTACACATTTTTTTATGGCTTTGAAAAAAATATATCTAGTGATCTTTATTAATTTAGTTCATTAGTTCAGTTCATTTTAGCAAATGATCTGTTGGTATCAAGGATTAGGCAATGGTAGTTGAGTTATTTATGAAAGAATAAGATTTGCAAATGGATGGGATGGGAGACACAATAAATTAAAAAAATAAAAAGTATTTCTGCATTAAATTAATAAATACGAGACCACCTTTTTTTCTTTGCAGTCTACACAACAGACCAACAATACTGATAATTTAATAATGATAGTTTTTATCATAGTAGTACAACACTTACAGCATCTTCCAAAACACACAAAAAATGTCTTATAATAAATCAATACATGCAATAGATAATGTTTAAAAATATGATGCATTGAAACAAAGCTGTATATAAATCCAGCAAATAACAATTTATAATACAACTTGTGTTGAGTAAAAATTGTTAAATTCTATGAACATTTCTGTTTTCTTACTGGACTAGCCCTACTTAAAATAATTGTTTTGTTTCCTTTATAGATGGCTAATACTTCTATGTGACCTGTTTTGACCTTGTCTTTTTAGGAGAATATCAACAGTAGATAGAAAAATATCTAGAAAACTAGAAAAGCACTCAGAGAGTGCATACCTCTACCAAGGACCTTCAGTCCACCCCCAACACAATCTCCCAATTCACATATTTTGTATGGAACGTTACAGATACAAATGTAATCACATACAGTTGAAATTTCCTACTGACATTGCGGCATTCACCCCATCCGACCTAATGAACAGGTGCGGCAGCTCCTAACAGCCTCCCAGCTTCCTAGACAACCGGAGATAAGAATGCCAGCCTAACTGTGCATATGTTGCTCAGGAAGGAAAAACAACTTCGCCATCGTCGCTGTTTGTCGCCCCAAAATCTCATGTGGTCACAGGGGGTTACCGCAAAAACAAGAGTGCCCTCTGGCGGCTTTTAGAGTAAACCACATTTAATTGTCCACCCGGTTACACTTACATTAAAAAAAATTCCTGGATCCAGACACTGATCCAGATCAGTCCCAAAATGTCATCATGTTTTCCTTGTCCTATTTCACACATTTCCTGCAAATTTCATCCAAATCCGTCCATTACTTTTTGAGTTATTTTGCACACAAACAAACAAACAAATCAACGCCGGCCATCACATAACCTCCTTGGCGGAGGTAACAAAGATGACATTTACTTTTTGGGGGGCTTGCATTACGTTTATCAGCCCTGAGTCCTTTCTGCAGGTATTTCTGTCTGATTGCTTCCTTCCAACATGACCTTTACCACTAAGATAAGAGAGACTGAATGCAGCCCGAGAGGCAAAACCTGCCTGCATAGACAACCTCATTGCTGCTTGTTAAGTTAATTAGTTTGAGTGCACATTATAACAAAAGGCGACTCAACAATTTTATTAGCACATGGGCCCGGAGAGTTCATCTAGGATGTGCAGTTCTTTACTCAGCTGGTGTCATAACATGTCTGGTCATAAACAGTTCGAATTAGGCTTTAGGTTTCTCCTGTTTTAAAAAGTATTAGCATCAAAATACCAAACATGAAAGCAGTCCGTATGCAGAACGCCTTATTTCTGAATATTGCATATTACTGGATTGCAATTACTGATGCATTAATGTGTTCATCACTTTAATATTGGAGCTGCTATGTGTATATATATAGTATATATACACATTTTACTGCTGGGTTCATTGTGAGATTCACCTCCAAGATCAATAAAGTTTTATCTGAATCTGTTATATTACATCCTTATTAGTTTATGGATTATATTTTGTATCTTTAAACTAAATCTGGAAATCAGCTCATAATTTAAGCTATGAAACAAATGGAGTGAAGTAAGTAGTACTACATTGGCCTCTGGACTGTAGTGAAACAGAAGTACAAAGTGGTAGAACTGGAAACATTCAAGAAAAGGAGGCTTAACGTTGGTTAGAGTTGTGTAAATGATGCACACGACATCCAGAATACGTCAATTTGAGGACGTGTTCATATAAATCACGAATCTTGGGTCTGAATCCAAAACAACAGTGTGCTAAAAGCGCTAAAATATAAGGCAATTATCAAATGAGAAAAAGGCCCATGAGCGGCTTGTGTTCAAGGATTTCTCTCAGCTTAATCATCGTCATGTAGATTTAATGAAGATTCAGAAAAGGCTGATATTAATATTGTAAAGAGAGGCAGCGTGCTTAACTCCAAATGTTAAAAAATGTATTGGCTGCAGATGAAAAAAGACAAAATGCAGACGCTCACTAATTAACAGTCATTTTGTTTGTGCCACAAAAAACAAGATAACTATTTATTTATTAGTGAGTGCTGGCATTCGGTCTTTTATCGAACAGAATGATACTATTAGACAGCCAGATGAAGTGATTTTAATAACCTTAAAGCTACTTAAAGGGAAAAAGTGTGTGTTAAGAGACTGAAAATGAGGCTCACACTTTAACTGTTCAACAGTCCAGGTTGCTGGTATGTAAAATGAAGAGTGCTTAATCACCAACCACAGAACTGGCCAATACCAATAACCAATCGTCAATTACAGGGCCGATTTGAAGCCATGTATTTATCATGTGGCATTTTATATTTGTCTATTCGAAACAACACTGTGTATTCAGTATATTAAGTAGGCAGCATATGCAACATATTCCACTCTTTCTCTTAAACTAGAGACATTAAACCAAACTCAACTCATGGTAATAGAAGCCTATTATTATGTTATTAGTTTCACAAACACATCTTTCCTGTAAAATAATTTTTAAATACAAATTTAAATGAGAATAAAAGCTAAAGATGCACAACACACCCAGTTAGAACTATTAACTAGACTGGGGCAACAAAATTCCATTTCAGTACACAGAAAACAGGGATTTGATCAATATGCTCCAAAATTAGACTTTGAAACCTGCAACAAAAAGTTGGTTCAAGTCGATCTATCTTTAGCATAAATAAATGAGAAATGTACAGTTAAAAAAAACACTGACAGTGTATTGAGTGGTGGATCAATTCCTCAGATTATACTCTCCTACAGATGAGCACACACACAGCTGAAGACACTCTTTGGACACCGCTGACACATAGTTTTGTTATTCTACTTTCTAATCCACTGGGAGGACCTCGTACTACTGTGTAGGTTTCGTACAGGCAGAGTAGTAAATCTGCATGTTGTGCACTACTGCCCTTGTAGCGTAGTCATCGCACAGACACGAAGTTTGGGCTGCATGCAGACATCTACTGAGGAATCCTCTTGCAGACTCAGGAAGATGATAATATTTACATCAAGCAGACTCGAGCAAAGCAAATCCTCACCTACTCATGGATGCTGAAAGTACAATGTTGGCCTTAGTGCTAGGTACATTTAAACATCATCTTATGTGCGATGAAGTTCACGTTTTGAAGTGTTTTAGTTGCTTGTCTTTATCAGATATCTGGTAGAACTGCTGATCCACTCTTTTGATCAGTCTTTAGGTCTAGAGACCACCAATCAATCTATTTAGAGCAAATATCGGCCATTCACGATGTATCTGAGCACCTTTAGTAGTATTGTTGATGTTTACATTCTTATCCATCACCCAGTAGCATCATGAAGGCATCTGACTGGGCCTGAATTCATTCTGTGGCGCACAAAATGAGCCCAGTTACACACAGCCTGAGGATACAGAACTATCTTCAGCCAGAACAAGGAGTCCTGCAACAGACGGCCTGGCCCCCACCGAGCTCTGATCCTAACATCATGGAGTAGATCTGGGATTACATGAGGCAGCCTGTTTCCACATTATATAAAGTTATTAATGAATAAAAAATATTCATGGCATTATTTTGAAAGAGTCATCCCTTTTAAACCCCTAAAGCCTCTGCACAGCACCGTATGGTCCACATACAGTAGATTCTGTATGTTGCTATACGTGTATTTTCAGTCGAGGCTGCTTTCTTCTGGTATATTTTTCAAGTCTTTTCTGTCTGCCTGCACAAACACACTCCCGTCCACCATGACATTGCATGTATAACTGCAGTGGAGCTCTCTTGTAATGTACTCTGGAGTCTCAGTGGGGAACTCCTCGTCAGGTTTTATAAATCCTCGATATGCTCTAAGTGCTTTGTTGTTGTCACAACTCGGCTCTCTTGTGAAGCAAACTGTCCTAACGTGTCTGTGCGACAAACCTTCCCTCTCCGTTCATCCCTCTCCTGCCTCCATCACCGCTCTCTGTGTTTTCTAATTATCCTAATAACACAAAACTACTGACCAGCGTTCCTGCTGTTTATAATCACGGTGCAACACCAGCCGATTGACACCACTTATCTTGTGTACACACCAACAGCAGACGAGAAATCTCTGACAATGAAAGCTGCCAATTAAGAGTTGTCTTTTTCCTTTTTTTGCAGAGTGAGTTCATTATGAGTCTCCAAGCGACTGCCAAGAAGTGTAAATGAATCTGAAACGAATCCGCTGCTGCAGACTCATTAACTACATATGCTCATTATACACTAACATTTAACTTGAGCCATGCATTTGTATCAAAAACAATATTCATGACTTATTTGTGCAGCAGATAAACACACCAGCCGACACTGAGCACTTAATACTGTGGGAGGAATTAGGGAGCAAAGAGGCAATAACAGTAAACACACTAATTAGATTACACTGTTCAGTTTCACTTAGAGTGGAAGCCCTGCTCTACAAGGATTACTTTTAATCTTTATCTTTACAGATACAACTTTATTCAGCACAGTTTGAAGGCCCCGTTTAAATTATTCTCGTGAGGGCTGAGGCTGGCATGACTCACACTGCGAGGAATTTGCATTTCTATCTGGTGTTGTTTCCTGCTGCACTGCGCAGACAATCATGTATCATGGATGAACTGATACTGCAGCTGCCACATTGATGGAAAAGTGACGGCCACCACGAGAATCTGGAGCAGCTTCAGAGCTCTTTGGCACAGATTCTCCTCCACTGCAGGAAATGAATAGGATCCATCCAAAATAAATCTACTGAGTGTCTAGTAGCAGTAAAGATTCTGGAGACACCAACTCATTCATGGGTTTTCCCTCATTTTGACTATGGTCTACATTATAGAACTCAACTAGAGACATCAAAACCATCAAAAAACATATACAGAACTTCGATTGGGTACATAGCAGAAAATATGCATCATATTTTGAATTCCTGTAATTAGTTGCCTTCCGCTTAGATAACAGCTATGCACAATCCAGCTTCATGATGTTGTCAAATGTTGTCGTCTTTAGTTAAGGTGGTAAGCCTTGTCAGAAGGTAGCTAGGTGAACTTGTTGCCTTCATGATATATTTAAGACCATCAGGGGTTGATTTCAGAAAACAGGTTTAACAAACTCCGACTCTAAACCTGAACTCTGACTTGATCAACCCCCAGATGGGAAACTCAGAGTTTTAACTTCTAGAAGAGCTGATCAGAGTCAGTTCAACCAGTAAATGACCCAGAGTCTGAAGTTTCTATCTGGTCATTAATTAAACACCTAAAAATTCATCTCTTCGTATCAAAGTTACTCATTTAGAAGTTTTCCCCCATGAAAATATTTATTTTCTGAGTGCAATATTCACGTAATTCAGTTATACATGTTTCAGCTGCAAACTGATTGTAAATGCTAAAGAAAGTTCAACCCTGTAAACTGGCAGGACTGGTTCTTCAGGTGTGTTACATATAAAACCCCAGAAGTCTGCATCCATGTTCCTTTTTAGATGCCATTGTGAAAACTGGTGGTGTCAATAATAACTTCTTAATTTGATAGGGGTCTTTAAACAAAGAATAAATGAGAGATGTATCCAGCACAGTAAACATAACAGGCTCTTAGATGATGTGGAATTGTTGATAATGTGAGTATAAAAACACCACATGTACATGTTAACAAGGTACAAAACTAGATTTTCTCCAGAGGGGGCCTTTAAATTACCACTTTCTCTAGAACAGAAAGCCAAGAATTCCCCTCATCTCTGGGTTAACATATGCAGATTTTACACTAAGCCTGCTTTCTGGAACAGACCCCAGTTGTGCTGTGCTGAAGTAGTGTTAGTATACAACAAACTGCCTTCTTCAGCTACTGTAGTAATTCACATTATGACAAGAACCACTGAACTAAATAAGAAAAATGATAGACATCATTGCTTTAAGACATGAAGGTCAGTCAGTCCAGAACAATTCAAGAAGTTTCTTTAAACTCAGTCACAAGAACATCCAAAGCTGTGAGGACCAATACATCAGTGATTCCCAGAGTTTAAGCAGCAGACATATCTCAATATGTTGGGGGGAGACGGTGTGGATCAGGCCTTCATGTTCACTTCTGCCGTCATGTAAACCCAACTGAGATGATCTGGGATGAGTTGGACCACACAATGAAGGAAAAGCAGCCAACAAGCTCTTAGCTTAAATGAGAACTCTGTCAGTAGTGTTGGAGGAGACTAATTCATGAAGCTAATTGGAGAATGAAAACTGTATTTAAGAATGAACAATAATGCACTGAATTTCATATTCTCTTTGTCTTATAGGCGCAGACCTCCTTCTTTTAGTCGCCTGTGATGCAGGCTAATGAATTCCACTAATAAGCACTATTCAGGGCAGTGTGCTGTGTGCATTAATTAAAATGAGTAAAGCACAGCCACACAAAGGATTTATTACGGCATCAATCATAAATGAGCTGCATTATGCTTGTAAATTGCAAACGATGGCAGCAAAGCAGCTTTAAATTATACTTGAAATGTGGCAGCTGAAGAAAAGAATGAATGGAGACACTCGGCTTGAAGGATACGCGAAAGCAGAAGCCATGTTTCAGCCAGAGGAACCAGGAGGTTGGGTTTAGTATCAGAAAGTTCATTTTCTAAAGGTAGGACTGTCTGATGGCTCAGGAACTTTAACTTTATAGGTCTGCTGAGAAGACAGAGAGGCAGCGGTGATGAGAGAACAGTGAGTCACCAAGAGAAATAAAAGTTGATTTGCTGGTTGTTTCATGGCTGTTATGTTCTGAAGAACCAATAAGAATCAAACACTGAGGAGTTCTCAGCCTTTAATAACGTATTAACTCACACACAGAATAACATGACGCTGCTGTGCTGTTATTTCCTTTGATTACATTGTTGTTTTTTAACCCAACACTGACTGTTCAGATGTGGTAGAAATGCAAATGCTCAGAGGGGACTTTTAATTTGTAGTTTGAGGACAGATGAACCATAAGAGCAATCCATTAAAGGTCTTAAAACAGCTGCAAGTAAAAGACGGTTTCAGTTGTTATTAATACATCCTTACTATGTTCAGATATGAAAAAGAAACAGATTTAATAAATAGAAGTCTTTTTTTATTTAAAAAAAACAACTCACTGATATACCCACTGATTGGACTGCACACTACTATATGTTGAATGAAATGATTTGTAATATACTCACTGTTTATTTTTTTCTAAGTGTATTTTATTATATTTCTTACTCTATCAATATCACTGTTGGTGTTAGTACTATTTCACTGCATTTGTTTTGCAATATTATTATGTCATTATATGTGTGCAGATGATAGGTCGAGTGAAATAAGTTTTATTTAATTTTCTCAAATGAGCCTCAAGGGTTTTCTTTACAAGGCTGTACGGCAAACATTACCCTGCCTCCAAAAAGTAATATTCTTATACAACTAAACTACAATATTCATGTTTCAAAAGAAAGATATTTTCATTTTTAAGGATACATATTTTCTGACTGAGTAATTAAACTGTGATGTATTCAGAAAGGGCTCTTAGAAGGACTTTCATTCAAGAGACCAGGGTTACTTTTGGTTTTCACTTGGCTAGTTTTAGACACCAAAACCATGTCGTTAGGTTTAGGCAAATATCATGCTTTGGTTTACTTTGACAACATGTTAGAAGCTTGGTTATGTTCAGGAACCAACCTACTAATCACAGTTTGGACTAAAATGTGACCCTTTCACAACATGACAACCTTCTCCTTCATTTTCTGGATTACCAGAGGCGTTATCAGTAAATAAACTAAACAAAAACAGATTACAGAGATTATTATACAGTTGCTTTAGAAAGTATTCAGACTCCTTTGGAACTGGTGCATTGGCATTCTTTACCACTTTCTCATTATTGGTTATTGAGAGTAGAGGAATGGTAAAGACTGTCAGTGCTGTCAGTTTTAAGACAGATTGAACAGTCACATCAGAAAGTATTCAGACCCGCTCACTTTTATAGTGCTGTAAATTATTTTAAACTGGTAAAACCACCATTGCCTCATCATATGGTGGACACCATTCCTATGATGAAGCAAGGTAGTGGCACCATCATGCTATAAGGGTGCTTTTTAGAGTAAAAGACAAGGAGACTGATCAGAATTTAGCCTATAGATTAATGGAAAAACATAAATGTTTGTCCATTTAAAATATAACAACAACATAGTGTGGTCAACAAAAAGTAAAGGGGTCGGAATATTCTTTGAAGCAACTGTATTCATTAATGCTACAAGATTAAACACCAAACATCAAATGTCAACATATAATATTACAATTATGCTACAAAATACAGAATTTGAAAAACTACACTACTGTCTGTGTCAAACAGAAATAGGAAGAGTCTGGTGACGTGAAAAGGACTGGAATATTATATGGAAAAGCCAGACTAAGACTACCAGCCAGTGGATCTGGAGAGAGTTCTGTTCAGAGGGGTCATCAGGGACGGGATGAATGCTGATAGCAACAACTGACTGATTTCAAATTTTCTGGGCTTGTCCTTTATTCTGGGACAAAGACAAGTCCCACACACTTACTCGCTTACTGCTAAAATATTTACTTGATTAAAACATTTCAGAGTGTCCGACCTTCGCTCGTATTTTCTTGGCTTGCCATTTAATTTTGTTCTTTCTGGGAAAGTATTTCTAAAGGAATAATGAACCCTTTTGGAACAGATAGTTCTTTTGTCACATCATACCTGGATTAAACGGCAAGACAAAGTCATTGCTTTGGATACCTCCAACAAAGGACGACTGCATTGCAATTGGAAACGAAAAAATTTGAATGGAGAATCTGACCTTTACCCGAGCAGCAACCTCAGGGGTTAACAAATAAAGCCAACGCAGAAGTGGCAAAAACTGTAATTCCTTGAAAGTCCACTTGAGGCTGATTTCATAAGTAAGTTAATCCCCATAGACCCCCATGTTAAAATGTCCAACTTTACAGCAGAAATGAACCTATTTGTTGGTTTGGTTTTGGTCTTTATAGCTAATTTCCTCATTTATGACTACTTTGTATGGGGTGAGTTTTTTTATGACTCCCCTGTTTAAACTGTATTAAGGCAACAGTTTTCGGCTGCTTTGAGTACAGATGGGTAAAGGACAGTCTATGGTTTGCCTCAGCTCTACTCACACTCCACATCTTTCCTTATTTTTGGATTAGCTGGGAGTTAGGAGCACCCAGACACTCCCAAGATGGCAACAGCTGAAGCCACCAAAACTACTGTTCAGAAAACCTATGGGTGACATCACAGAGGGTCTATTCATCTTTATATACAGTCAGTACCTTTACCTTAATGAGGCTCTTTCCATGGAGTGCATGCCAATCTAAAGGGTCACTCTTGTTTCATCTCAGGTTCTATCACTCTCCCTATTTGCCTTCTTTGCCTCCTTTAACAACTGGGCTCTTTTTTCCACAGTCTTTTAAGAGTAAATCAAACCTTCATTTTACTGTGAGATTTAGGATGAAGTAGCACGGTGAAAACAAGGCTTATAAGGAACCAGTCTAAAAACAGATGGTGCAAATACCCTATAGTCATTACAATGAGCAATCAACATTTAATTCATTATGATGGATTAAATCAAAAAGACTGTATTACTCCACTTTAAGACTGCGATATGATCAACATATCAAACAGCAGACACTTTCATTCATGGTAATATCAGATATATTTTGACATATTTAACAGGTTAGATCTTATAGGAATATATTGGTAGTCTGCTTTTTCTTCTTTCTCTGTCTGTTTTCGTTGCCAGCATTCTGAATTCTGACTGGGGAGTCAACTGCACATAACAAACTACGTGATTTTACATTGTGAACCTGCTTTGTTTCTGCCCAGCCTTTACTCAAAAAGAAAGAAAAATACAGTAAAATGCAGCCAGTCTCTCTGAATGTTCTGTTACATAATGAAACCAGATTGCATGGATGCGGGCCACAGTTCTCCATTTGATGCTTTGTTTATTGTTGTTCTATGTGTTTTAAGCAGCAGCTCACGAACAGGAGCTCACAAAAAGCACGTAGCCACATGCTGAGCACACGCAAGGCTTTTAATGATGAAACGTCAGCAACGAGGTCAGGAGAGATATATGTAACACCTATCATATCATGAAATCAAGCCAGTAATGCTCTCAAAATGTCACACACACAGAAGAAAAAAACACGCCATTCTAGTTTGTACTTCTGCTGAGTGGTATGTAGGG
Organism: Dascyllus trimaculatus; assembly: GCA_024666655.1. NCBI lineage: Eukaryota > Metazoa > Chordata > Actinopteri > Pomacentridae > Dascyllus > Dascyllus trimaculatus. The sequence goes on from CM045458.1 coordinate 11,761,618, forward strand.
TAATCCTCTAGCTTTTAATACTATGGAGATAGAAGTGAAACTGCCGTGATAATACTGCTTTTATATGAATGGCAGCAAAGGCAGGGAGGGGGAAATGGGAGAGAATGCTGGGATGGATGCTTTAAACGAGGATGGCAACGGGGATGGAGAAAGTGAAGCTGGGAAAAAAGGGAACAACAGTGGAAGGAAAAGTAGGATAACTCACCCATCTGTATCCTGGAAGTTGACATTCACTTTCTTTGCAGAACCGAGGAGCTCTGAAACACAAATAAAAGGAAACGCCAGTTGAGTTTTGCAGCCAGGAAATGACAGTAAAAGCCAGTCAACGCCTTTTTACATTAATTTGTACAACATTACGCTACTGTGGGGGACAGGTACTCTTTATTCTGTCTTCAAGCCAGAAAAACCAAACATTTTTCACTTTTTCCTCAACCATTTCTCACTAATGAAAGCAAATATGTCATTCATTATGAGTCATATTGTCGTCACGTCTCACATAGTATTTGCACAAAAGAATGTCATTTCCTCAGTCCCGGCTCTAGCGAAAGTATGTATCTGTCATTCTAAGCGACATCATTCATGCTGGCTGCTGTGTGTGGTTGTGTAAGAAGTGAGGTAATATGAAACTAACTGCATATTAAAGGTCTTCAAATAGAAATAACATGAAAACATATCAGATGTGCAACAAGTTTGCAGAAATTTGCAAAAAAGCATCTCTGTGTTTTTTCTCCAAATCCAATTCCAAAAAAGGTTATTAAAGCAAAAACACAAAAAAAGTTCCAAAAAGTATATTTGCTAATATATTTGCTGATATAAATAGGTGTGTTAAATTGTAAAACTTAATCCTGTGGTGGAATATTAAATACCTGGCTTCTATATTGAGGGCATTGCATGTGCTGTATGTGACTGTAATTTCCAATTTGCTTGGATTTTCATGTTATCCTTTCGAGAAAATGCATGTTTACCTCATATTTTCTGTACGCAGTATGTGTATAATTTATACCAAGCCCTGGGTGACATTGCTGAGGCCATGTTTAATATGCCTCGTTTAATTTTACTGCTTGACTTTCTTGCCCCAAACCACTTTCTCACATATGATATGATTACGCACATTAACTTTTATTATTGTTGTTTCGTGATGGGTTTAAAAATATAGTCAACTTAAAGAGCCCATATTGTGCCTACTTATGAAAATAGTATTTTATTTTTGGGTCTGCCAAAGTATGTTTACATGCTTTACTGTTCAAAAAACACTTTTTTTTTTTAATCTCTTACTGTACATCGCTGCAGCTTCTCTTCTCACCTCTGTCTGAAACGCTCTGGTTCAGCTCCTTACTCTCTAAGACGACCCTCCTAAAATACCCAGTCAGTTCTGATTGGTCAGTTGGATCAATGAAAGCGGGGCAACATTGTTTGTATACCAGAACTCCAAATCTGTGAATTTAGCCAGAGACATGTAGCCCTCTAGCAAAAGCAGCTCTAGTGATGAAATAATGGTGCTATTCTTTGTTTGAGGGCCAAACTGGCCACTGTGTAGGCGTTATGCAAATTTGTTACAACGCAATGTAGATAAGTAACAAAAGAAAAGCCTGGAGTTTGTAGGTTTGCAGATATTTTACAAGCAAATTAAAGCTATAATTTACTAAAGGAAAGGGGAAACCTTGAAAAGCAGAATATAGATTCTTTAACAAGAGTATAGAGCAATGCTAGCACCTCTGTGAGACCTGACACTAGTAAGACACAGACAATACTAACATGCTAAGGTCTAGCCTTTAGCAAAGCTCACCATGTTCATAGTGTTGCTGAAGAAGCTCTAAGGTATCATTTGCTAATAAGTCCTAGGTGCAAAGTAGAGCTAAGGCTAACGGGAAATTAGCAGTGCTGCTTTTTTGTCATAATTTGAAAGTTTTGACCTCATGATGGTGCTAGATGAAAAGTTAAGGGATCACCATAGCTTACAAATAATTTTGGTCATGAGATTATTGCAACTGACTAACTGCATGACAAATTATATCATAAAAGCTAGCATGATTAAAAAACAGTACAAACTCATTTTTTGGGACATTCAAAGAGAAAAACAAAAAATTTAACAGCTAGGCGTGCAAGACAGACATGCCTAGTCATGGTAACAGATGTCTCTGTGCAGACCAAAGTTAACCTGCTTCTTTATGTAAACAGCTCTTTAAATGGAAATGTGACTTCAAACAGCCACTGAGAAGAAATCAAATCTCCAGGAAAGGTTCTGGGCTGTGCAGCGATTCTGGGAAAGTGGCCAATCCGTGGTACTACAACTTCCACATTCATCATATGATGCACAGTGGATTGAAATAGCATGTCCGCCACACAATCACTGGAAAAGGAGTAGCTGTAAAAAACTGAATATATATAATATAACATCAAAAACCAATAACAACTGGAAAGTTTCAAAGACCTGTATCATTATTATGTTTTAACCCAGTTATGATTAGATGAGTTATCTGTGCTCTGTGGGACCAACAAGCTTCAAAGGGATAAATAGGGTACCATCGTGGAGCGTGTTATCCAGTTCTCCCTGACACATCAGAGATCCATTTCTCTGATCTTAGCGATTCACTCACTCTGTCCATCACAGATCAGAGGGCCTGCTGACCGGCTTACTAACAGAGTAATGTCACAGGTGACCTCTCTTGTGATATTGCACAGCTAATTAGAGGGCTACACAAACAAATACACACACTTACACATACTTGTACATATAGAGATTTTGGAGCAACTTCATAAAAGAGAAAGGAAGTTATGAAGTTTGATTCAGGTCAAGTAGTTCATGCTGACTTGAAATAACAGATGCAGACCCCTGCACACACACATACATATGCACACATACAAGCATAGGAACACACTAACTCCACTAACACAACATTCTGCTGCTTTCGCCCTCATTATTTTTCATTTTCTGCCCCTTGTTTTTATGTCTCCTGTTAGCTGATGATGCAGAACTGAGGCACAGCAAAGATGAGCCTGCACTCTCCCTTTCTGCTCTTTCTCTCACTTTATCCCTCCATCTACACACACAGACACACAGACACACAGACACACACTCCCCCTAGGGTGCAGGAAACAGGACAGTCCCTCCATTGTAGTGGAGACAGCTCCCAGCGCCACTGGGAGAGGAACATTGATTTCCTAAGAGGCTATTTCTGGCTGCTAAATGCAGGATTCACTCATACACTCTCTCACACACACAAACACAAGAGCTTTCAAAGGCCAGATCTACATCCTGTGTGCTGTGAGTGCGCCATAGATCCTGATATATATCCACTAGCACACATTAATACTAAAGTGCAGTCAAGTTGTGATAAAAGCAAGGAACGTTCAAAGAGAGCGGCGATTCAGCTTTTTTCTTTCCTTTTTTGGGATTCACTGATAAGCTCTGTACAATGACTGACTTCTCCCTAAAAAAAATGACAAAACACATACACACACTCCCGTCTTTGTTGAGTCTTCTGCATCTGCTCAGCAGCCACCAATCATGACCTTTAAACCCCATAACATCATGGCTGCTGGCCATCAACTCTGACCCCTGTCTCTATGTAGCCCTGTTATGTGACAAGAAACTGGACACGCCCGACGAAACAGAGGAAAAAAATCCCCTGTTTGAGTCATAATGTCTTTGACAGACCTTTGTGACTTCGAGCATCTGCTTTTCACTAGTTACAGGAAAAATCCACCTTGCATACGGTTCTTTTTCTGTAGGGTGGATGAACTTTGCCTCAACCTATTATCTGCATTGTTACGTGATGTCCTGTAGTTCCTACAAACTTTGCCAACAACTTTTAAGAGCCTTTAAGCAGATTTAAAATCAAAATTCTTAGCAATTTTTGCTCTCAGATCGCTGACAGAAACCATAAGTTGGAGCTTATGTCCCTGATTAACTTTGTACTGGGTCCAGCTGTCTCATTTCAAACTAATATATGTCTATGGCTACATGATTTTGTGCTGAAATTAGCAAAATATCTGTGTTTCCTTGCCAGCTGACTAAATTTGTAGCAGCATGTTTTGGAGCGACTGTGATACGAGGCTAGTTGACAGAATGATGTGCCACCTCCTGGCTAGCTACCAGTGTATTGCCGGGCCAATATGAACACCACTGGCAGTTTCTTTCAGAAGTGTTTTCAAGGTGAAGGTAACATTGCTGTCAATAAAGGTGAAAGCTGAGGGTGAGTCAGTGAAGTACAGCACCTGTGAGTGCATAACTGACCATCACACTGCAGAAGGAATGAAGTGAAAATGGACGAAACTGCAGCCAAGAGAGAATCTGACATGACACTATCCACAACTCAAGGTTAGTAGTTGATTGATGCTGCAGTTGTTGCATGGTGTGAATAATTTGCTACTGAAAAATTCTACTTCTAAATAAAACATTTGTGTTCAGGACACCATGAGTCCAGAGGTTGTAGTGTACAATGTGAGTTGTGTTTAAATGAATAAATGGACAGTGCTGATAAAAGGTTGTTAAATGGAAATATGACAATTGCAGAGTTGTTCTGTTGCATTCAGATTTAGTTCAACAACAAGGGACCCTGCAGTCCTGCCGCATAGTGAAAGAACAAGAGCCTAAGTCAACATAGCACAGGCTCAGACCTGAAAACAGTGTTATCAGCAGGTAAACAAATCACGTCTTAACAAGTGGATATCTATTTTATCCTTTAGAGGGTCAAAGGGGGGCTGGATTCTATCCCAGCTGATACTGGGCAAGAGATGAGGGACACCCTGGACAGGTAGTTGGTCAGTCAAAGGGCAACACAGACAACCATTAATGCTCACTTTTACTTTGCTAGGAACAGCTGATTTCTCGTTAGGAACTCTTCGCGCAGCTATTACATAGCACAGGTATATAGAAGAGGAACGAGCACATCCATAGTTTTATTTTTCATATGCTCATATAGTATGTGCAGCGAAATGCATCGTGACTGTTTTCAAGGCTGTGCATTAACAATAGGACATAATAAAAAGAACCAGTCTTTATAAATAACAGAAAATTAGACCATTAATATCACTTACAAAGATACATCTATTAGCGTAGCATTTTGGTGCTAGATTTGCCAGATGATTTCCCAGATAAAGGACTAGTGCTGAAATGTAGTGCTAATAAATGGACCTTTGCCAGTTAAAAAAAGTGTGTAAGAGTCTGGCTAAATCTTTAAAATTTGTCTTTATTTCCCGAATGTTGCCTGAAGTTTGTCTCTAGTGGCCCAAACCGGCAAACTGGTGACAGTAAACTAATGTCTTTGCTGCAAATCGGCAAAAAATTTGCCGCAAATGTTATGCTTTCATAAGATAGGCCTGCCAGACCTCAGCGAGGTGGCTAAACTAACATTTCTGTTCAACTGGACACTCACTAAAAAATCATGCGAGTAATTTTCCTCATCAAGAAAAAGTTTTAACTTTCACTTTACTCAAAAAAATAAAATAAAGAAAGAAACGCAACTTTGCAGTCTGCTCTACCGAGGCTGTCTTCATCGGACAAATTGGCCTTTCTGTCTTCTCTGTAATGGGATTTCCTGTTCAGCATCAGTGCAAAATGGTCAACATTTGATGTAAAGGGTTGCTGACGAAGTTGTCAATTCAGTTGTTGCTGAAAATCCGTCTTGTGAGAGAACAGAATTACTGATCACTAACAGCAGGATAAGAGTGGGTTCTATGGAACATAAACTGCTGGTAGTAACACATGATGGCTCATTAATACTTCAGTGTTTTACTTTCAGGCTACATAAGTGAGATGGTCAGTAATGTAATATTACAGTTCAACTGCATGAGTAGAAGAAGCTCAAAGCAGCACAACAACATGTTTTAAACTGTTTGTTCAGTGTTCAGGGCAAAATGATGCGATTAATCATCGTCAGCAGACAGTTTAGAGACCACTGTGCACATAAACACCGTATATAACTCAGACATGACAGATAGATACCTCGTGTCGAATTTGTTGCCATTATATCACTTGTGTGTGTGTGTGTGTATATGTGTGTCTGTGTGTGTGTGTGTGTGTGTGTGTGTGTGTGTGTGTGTGTGTGTGTGTGTGTGTGTGTGTGTGTGTGTGTGTGTGTGTGTGTGTGTGCTGCTCAGACATGCAGGACAGCATCGCAGCAGACAGTCATAACAAACAGTGAAACCATGGTTATAGAACACAGTCCAACAGTCCACACCCACCGAGCTGCAGTCACATTTCACACTCACACACACATAGTATACATAAATACACTCATGTCCAAACAAAAAATATCATTCATGCTTAAATGCACAGATAAAGAGTAAACACACAACACTAAACCATCTGTCTCCCCTCTGCCTCCAGCTTCATACAAAGCAGCTGTAAGGACGAACACTGAAACTCACTGTCAAAGCATCTGACAGCACCAATAGGTGTTTCCTTTATTCTACCGGCCAAGACATGTCTGAGCTGAGGACAGCATCTGCAGTGCAAACCTATACTGAATACAGAAAAATATAGCACAAGAGGAAGAAGCTGGTAAGCAGCTGAAAGCCATACATTTCAGAGTTTATTTTGACCCTGAAAACTCACCAGCATGTTATCTTTGAACAAAAAAAAACATCATTTCTATGCAAGAAAAGAATTACAGGATTTTTAACTTTCCAGCATCCTTGAATGAATGAAGTGTGACGTGTGATTATATTGGGGAAAAAATCTTATCTTAAAACTGTCAAACAACAAACAATTCTGTGCACTTTGGTGCAACACAGAAGCCATGATTGACTCAGCTGTGAGCAACAGTGAAGTGACAAAACTTCAGGTACTATTTGGCTGAACTGCAGGATGTGTGTCCACAGAGCAGAGAGCAGAACAAATTAGAGAGACCAAGTAAGTAACTAAATACAGAAACTAAAACTGCAATATCATGCTGCCATGATCATAATTGTGTCAGACATAGCAGCTCTGTATTTCTAGCCATGGTTTTACTGTTTCCATAGAGGTGCAGGACTTTATATTACAGAGAAAAATGAGCCCACAGCGAGTAAAAATATGAAGGGAGTAAATAGAAAACACCTAGAAACTGCTTGGAGTTCAGAAGGTGAAACAGTGAAGTTGAGATCCGAAAAACCCTTTCTCACAGAAGCCAAATGTCTCTGAAACTGCTGGAGGCGAGCAATCTTTGAAACAATAAACTGAGAAATAAAAACCTGTTTTTATGAAAGTCAATTAAAAAAAGTTTCTTTCTTCCTGTGTGAGCCAGCCAGGAAGTCTTTAGTAATAAGATAAATCTAAAAATAAGAAAAATATTAGAATGCAAATTGAAGAAAAGGTGACATAAACAAGTGGGTTAGGAGCTGTGCACTGTATTAGGTGAGTTTAAGGTGTGACAGTAGTTAACACCACAGTCCACTCTGCTCACTGCCTGACTTTTCATGTCCTGCTGTTGCATTGATCGCTGTCTGTTAACATGCTCCGGCAAAGGTGGAAGGTCAGAGAGAGCTGAAAGGCATTATGGGTTTTTTAATTACGCTGTCCGTCCGTGAGCGAGCACACAGTCACTCAAGGTAGAAGAAGAGACAACACAGTTCTTTAGGGGCGATTATTCTCAGTCTGCTGATTCGCTGTTTTCTTACCCGTGGCAAAAAAAAAATAATAAATGGGCTGATTTTATCCTCCTGAGAGAGGAAACGGGAACAGTGTCACTGCTTTTCTTAATGTGCTGCTCACTTATGTAATATCAGTCCTGGAGAAGAGTGAGTCTAGTGGAAAGATGACTTTTAAACAAGGGAATTTATTGTTCTATTACATCAAATACTGTTTTATTACATTACAGATAGGAGAGGAAAGGAAGATTGTCTAGCTTTAGCGCTCCCTCCTGCCTCTCCTTATTTCACTCGCTGGCAGTGAAGGTGGAAAACAGTGACCAGGACTTTCTGAAGGCAGACCTGTTGTCTTGGCCCTGATCGATCTGTCCCGTCTCCCCTCTGACTATTTTCCCCGACTCCTCCTTTCCTCTTTCTTCCTTGCACTTTCTCTTCTCTTCACCCTTCCCTCCAGGTCTGCAAAGGAGAAAGGTGACAGCTCTTCTGTTCTCTCTCATGCAGTCGTTCTTCCCCTTTCTGTTCTTCGATCGCGGCACAAAATTAACACTGGCAGGCGATGAAGCAGACTCTGTTCTCATGCATGTATCCTGCATTATTAAGGCGAAGTCTTCTTCTCTTGAACGGCACTCAGCAGAATCAAATCAGGAATGTTGTAAAACTACAGTCTCATTGTGGTTTAACCTCCGCTGACTGGTTTAAAATGCCAAACCCAAGAAATGTCTCTTAATCGACCTTTGAATAATCCTGTTTCTATTATGTGGTTCCTGGAGCACCTCTGGGCATTTGTGAGCACCCACCAAGATATTATATAGTGACCTGAACGTATGAAAAAAGGTAACATAATGAAATGTGGCATTACAGCCAAATAACTGTTTTGATTCAGCCTCATCTGTGTTTCTGCTACAGCAGGTAAAATCTCATTCAGCTCCAAATGACAGATACAACACACTAGCTAGCTGGAAACAAAAGGAAGTCTTTGGCATCTAAAGGTTGATATTTCCTTTATGGAAAACGTGGAAACCAAAACCAAAGCTAAAAAGCAAGGGAACATTCATCAGGAGGCGAGAAACACGTCTTCAACTGAACGCTAATGTTGTTTCACATCTGCTAAAAGTGTAGACGCCCAAGTATGCCATAAACAAAGTCTGAACAGTGTTGCATGTTTTGTTGCTGTCCAACAGTCACTTAAACGTTATGTGACTGTCCACTCAGTCAACCCCCTTCTCATGAGCTTTTTCAGTCTGTTCAAGTTTCTTCAATTGGCTAAGGCGGAAAATTGGGAAACTGATCAAGGCAAAGAACAAATGATTTGTGAAAACTTTTGCTGGAGAGGCAAAAACACAGCAAAAAGCGTAAGATTTCAATATCGTCTTTTCACAGTTGTTGATGTTTAACTTCCGTTCTCTTCTTCTGCAAAAGTTAAACAGCACCTGACTGAAGAATTAGAGCCACAAGCTTTAAATCTCAATAAACAAATCCTAATATGTGCATGTTTTGCAACGACGGTGGATGGAAAAAAAGCATTCATCCATATTCTATTTTGCCAGTTCTCTCAGAATTCTGTCAACATTTGCACTGCATTTGGTTGGAAACCTGGCGATGTAGTGTTTTCCCATACCACCACTTTACCTAGTCTCTGTGACCTTTTTGCTCTCAGGAATGCAACAGACACGTAATAGCTTTGTGTCTGAGGCCTCTGCTAAGTGGGTTAAACCAACACAGTATTTTGTCCATTAATAGTTAGACTCTTAAAACAGACACTGACAGAGGATCAAGCTGCTTACAGCGACCATTAAGGTGATACAAGCAATAACAGTATGTGATAAAATGTGATTTACAGTCACTTTTACTGTGTAGTTGTAAAGTGTTGGCATATGGGTGTGGATCCATGCATGTATAACCTGCCTGTGCATATAGTAGTGTATGTTTGGTGACTCCTCACTATTCCTGATTTGTTGAGTGGGCTTTTTTCTTTAGTATTGACTTCATTTATTGGATTTAGTTGGGTAATCGGGTGGTTGATCAGCCTACACAGCTTTATGTACTGTTTTTTGCCATGAGTTTCTGAACTCTAAATTCTAATTAGGTAACCTTACTTGAAAAAATAGTAATGTATGTTATACAAGCAGATGTTGTACACTTATATTTGAGTTTAAGTAACCTAAAAACTGTATAGAGAAGTTCATAACTTACTTTAGGTGCACTCTTGACTTACTATAGACCACTCACTTCGCCTGACTGATTATATTGGTTGATCAATACTGGAAAATCACAGATATATTGGTTTTTGCGTATATGTTTAGTGATAGATACTGTAAAATGCATTTTTTTTTCAGAACATAATGCAGAAAAAGATGCTCGACATCACAAAGTTTATCCAGTTTTCTGAACCTATCGTTTACAACACTTTCATCACTTTCTGCAGCACATGCAGCAGAGTACGTATCACACCCAGGCAGACTATGTAGTTTGTAAAATACTTTGCTGTAAAGGTAAAATTTAAAAAGACCCCATCGATTCCTCTTCTCTGTATAACTGTTTACAATACTCTAAGCAATATCTGCAGCACATGTAGCAGAGTACGCATCACACCCAGGCAGACAGGGGTACAGAGTCAAGCTGTGTTCTAATAGTAACCTGCAAACTATGTAGTTTTTGAAATATATTGCTGGAAAGTTAAAATGTAAAATGATGACCGCATCAGTTCCCCTTTTCTGTATGACTGTTTATCACAATATTTTGCTCCGTAAAATTTAGCAACATCATTCCAAGTGAACCCCTCCCTGGGAAAGAAAATTTAGATCCGCGATGTCAAGTTGCCAAATACATCCACCATCGCCCCGGACTGCTTCTATAAAGAGCTACTTTTACAGAATCTGAAGCCATGTGTTTGTATGTTTCCATCCCCTCACATGCATACGCCCGCAGGCCCTGACCTTTAATCAAAGATATTTTCCAACACAGCCATTCATCTTTTTTGCACTGATAATTCAAGCAGCATATTTTCACGTCTGTCAAGGCCTTGAAGTGCTCCAGCTGACAGTCACACAACACCGTCTAATGCAGAAAATGAAAGGGAGCTCTAAGTGCAGAACCCTGGGCAAGCTCCCTCTATAATGCACACAGAGAATAGAGGATATAGAAGGCCATCTCTTCCCTTCATGCCTGCGCACTCGTGTGTGTGTGTGTGTGTGGGTTGAATACTTTGCTTTAACCTGCTCCCTGTGACCTCCCTCTTCATGTTCTGACATCATAAAAGGACACGGCCGCCCTCATGTCATCAAATAAGGACCGGAGCTTTGTGCGAGACATCATATAAGGACAGAGTGGGTAAGAGTGGGAGCTCTGCCAACACCATCCTCTGCCTGCCAGATGTACACTCGCAGTAAATCAGCCCACGCACTCGCACTCGCAAAGTGCTGCATCATGAATGTACACACACACACACACACACACACTCACACACACATAATCACACATGCACACACAGTGACAGGCAGCTTCCAATCCAAACACACACACATTACATCGATTTGCGAGCAAGTAAATAACTCTGAGGCCTCAATATTATGAATATGTTAATACAATGTAAATACCAATAGACGGCAAGTGTGTGTGTGTGTGTGTGTGCGAACGTATGTGTGTGACAGCGTGATAACCACAGGAGATGTTTGATCCTCATTGACCCTCTCTGCTTCCTCCCTCCTCATCATCGCCGGTCAGAGCTTCCTGATCGGTAACACACACACACACACAAACGCCATCTGCTCACAGTTCACACACATAAACATACACACACTTAAGTCCTGGCACAGCTACAGTCACACATTTATGTTTACTCACACGTAGAGTTACACATGTTAAAATGCACATATGACCATGGCAAATACTTACATGTCTACACACGTTTTCAAATTTTCTACTTTCTCTCTTTCTGATTCATGTGCTTAACTCACTAAATAAAGGCAACCGATGAGCCAACGTGTCGGTTAATGATGTGTTAAACTCAGCTGTAGCTGTCCAGCGTCTCACTGTATTTTCAACTGCCATCCAGCTTTCATAAAACATGCAGAGATAGTCAGAAGTGGGCTGATAGATCAAACGTGCAGCGTGGCTGGAACTCAGTGTTCTGCCAGAGAGCGAGTCCGGCCAGGAATGGCGTAGCGGCGGGAATTGGAGGTAATTTTGGAGTTAGTTTCACATCTGTTGCTGTTTCCATCCAAGTAACCAACACATATATGGAAACAGGTCATACTGCCCAGCACAAAAGGGACGGATGGGACTGCATGGCCTAAAATTTCTACTGAGATCTACATGCTTTGACTTCTGGACTGTTGTTCCCCTTATAATGTCATAACGTTGCATAAATTCATTATATAACTCAGTGCTGGGCTCCACTGCCTGGATTTCAAATTCAAATAAAGACAATGCAGTGTGTATTCTATCATTGCTGTTACCTCACTGTTTACTCTCCTGAAGCGGTATCAGAGCTCTGTTACTGCTAATGCTAACCAAACAGCTTCTACTGCTGCTCTTTCACAATAAAAGCGTTTAAATGGGACAATACAGTGGCTTTGAGCTCACTTTCAAACAAGGCTGAGGAAGACTGGATCATATCCTAACAGGTACAATGTTATTGGTTATATTAAAGGTGGAACACACTATTTTGTACACATCCATGTCACACAACACTGTCCAGGGCCGGTAGACTAGTATCTGCAATATGCTCTAGTAAAAGGCCACTTCACAGCCCAGATCTACAATATAGACATTCTATGGCAGGTGGAGCGCCCATCTTAACTGGAAACACATTCGACATAACATTCGACTCATTTTTCGACCTGTACAGCCGGGCAGTGGGACATAAAGCAGACCTTGTTACACATGAGCCTTCCATCAGTACCACAATCCAACTCCTCCCATCAGGCTGCAATTACAAAAAGTCTCAGAGCAGGACAAATACTAAAAATCAGTTATAGCAACTGTCAAATACTGAGCAACAAAGGTATTTGTACAGTAACTATTTCATATATTTGCACTTTACAGCCAAACTGTTCTCAGCATTAAGTTTCATGTTAATGTTGTATGTATGGTTTTGCTAAATGTCTGTATTTTATTCAACTTGGATTGCAAAATTGCTGCCTTGGCTACTATGCTGCTGATATCAAAGTCTTCTTTTTCCAGAACTGATGTTTGCACGGTTCACTGAGTAGAACTGATTGGGATCATTTAATTGTAACACGAGGCCAGACGTTGCCGTGGCACTCGTAACTAGTTCATCACAACATCCCAACTTCTGAAGAAGAAGATGATGTGTGTGGATTGGTCACATCAAATCCATACAAAGTCACTATTAGTGTTTTTCCACTATCACAGAACTGGTCAGACTCTGGTACCCAAACCTTATTTATAACAAATTTAAAGCACTTCCAGCAAAAATAGATACATTTGGCATTGACAAGTTGGTTCTCACTCTCATTTAAGCAGCAGCTTAAATATCAATTCACACGGAGAATTGATTTTTTTTCTGGTGTATCAAGTGGATTACTTCAGAGAGTAACAGTAGACCAAACTGTTCAGCATGCGACACTTGGTACTGGATGATATTTCCTCGGTTCAGTACACCTTTCCTTTTTTATTACTTGATTTTTTTTCATACTTGAGGGCAGACCATTCAGAGCCATTTCCAATTGACAATATGCAGAATTTAAGCGTCTCCACAGTCGAGTCAAGAATTATGTCTAATTAAACACTTCTACATATTTTCAGTCTTTGAAAATCAAGATTTGTTCATTGTCATTTCATGTGTATTTACATACATAAAAGAAAATTAAATTCTGTTTTCCCAGTCCCAGTACAGTGCAAATAAAAATAATACCAACAAATATAAAAAACAATCCCATAAAAACACACACTCTTGAGAATAAAGTTCACAATGCTATACCAGAAATGTACCAAACCATGAATTTTGTGCACAGTTAAAAGACTAGTGACTGGTCACTGTCAGCTGCTGCTTATAGCTGAAGTGTATTTTAAAACACTGCTAATAGCTGTTGACTGTTGACAGTGATGACATCCAGTGAGTTGTGCTAATAGTCCTGATGCATGTTAGGCGGTAGATAATGAAACATAATATCACAAAAACCTAAGCAAACAAAGCATTTAAGTAAAATCTTTGTCTAAATAGTTGTGAATTGTGTTCTGTATCAGCTGCTTATTTTATTCCCTACCTGCAGCGGACACACACATGCACTGACACACTGAATTACTTTGCTATTTTGTAGCCTGCCGCAGCAGAACTCTGGGAAAATACTGATTTCATGATGTTGCTGCAACCCCTCAGCCTGCAGCCCAACTCTCCCTTCCTCCACACACACACACACACACACACACACACACACACACACACACACACACACACACACACACTGGGTTGCATAGAGGCGGTTGCTAGGTAACAAGCATCCTCTAGTCCTTCCTACACATGGAGAAGTGAACTGTACACACACCCAAAACACAAGCATTCAGCATCACATGCACCCACACAAACATACACACACAAAAAAGACGTCCACAGTGGCGTAATGAGAGCGCTGACAGCGACGGTGTGACATCCTTTTTTTTTTCAGATGAACTCTCTAAAACAGCATCTGCCTCCCCCACAGAGACTCCCAGTGAAGAAACGCTGCTCGGTGGAGGCTCCTCTATTCAGACATCAGCTGACGCCTGAATCCAGATCAGCTGACCTCAGCACTGCAAATTCACTCCAGTTCATTACCACATTTTTACACTCGTTAATTACTGCATTAAGTACAGACTTTCTCTGTGTGCCTCCGAACCGTGTGGGATGCCGGTAGTAAACACACTAGCTGTGCATTTTAATGTCTCTCTAACAGCCTGAGTTCTCGTTTTCCAGAGAGCCCCGCGTAAATCAAAGTAAAGCCAAGGGGAGCGCTGGGCCATTAAAACAGAAGGCAGTGCAATTACAATCATAGACAGGAAAACAAAAACAAAACACAGCATTAACGCAAAGAAATGATACACCGGGGACAAGCAGCAGCATTTATGTCACAAATGAGTGAGTCTAAGTTAGGCGTTTGTTGTGAGTTATTTTAGTCAAATGCTGTGAAGAAATACTCATTACCAAAACTGTACACTGATTTGAGGGTTGTTGAAAACTTCTGCAAATGTGTCGGTAATATAATGAAGTGCTGAAGTAAACAGTTCTGTGGATCTCATTTATCAAACACAGCACTGATAAATGTGTTCAGATAGAACTAGGAACCTCCTATTTATCATTTAGCATTTTAGTTATGCACTAGGTCCTTCTGTTTCACATGTATCATTCAGGTATTTAGGCATTTTAGTAAACAATTATCCTACAAACATGACTGAAAACAGGCAATTTTGAAGGGAACCATTTTTGAAAAGAGGTCTGTCAAAACAAAAAATCCACAAACTTAACATCGCCCTCATCTGACATTGTTGGACTTATGAATGGACAGTCTGAAGTTCATTCAAGGTCCACAAACTATCTTTTCCAGAGCTGTCATGTCTTCATCATCTTCATACCTTCAAGAACACTGTGAGATGCACTCAAAAGTGCTTAAAAAGGGCTAATGATTTGTTTTTAATGACTCTGAAGGACATGTTTTCTTTACAAAGTCGGCAAAAATACACCATTTATCAGAGCCAGAAACCGTAAAAACAAAGGAACTGTAAAATGCCAGTCGAGCTTTTAACGTCTTGTGCTGCTTCCATATAGGTCCAAGACTTTATATTGCAGTGAAAAATGAGCACACAGTGAGTAAAAACATGACAGAGGGGAAAAATGTCCAGAAACTGCTTGGGGTTAAGAGGGTTCATTTGCACATATAAAAACCTTCTCCTGGAGGCTTCTGACTAGATTTCTGAACCTGGCAGCTAGAGTTTGCTGATATCTGCAGCAGTAGCGAGGTCAGCTGCTGATGCAGTGATAAGGCCTGGTTCAAAGAGTTCCCTACATTGCAACAGTGTTTGGACAATATTATTTTTCCATATATCAACAAAAAGTTGAGAGGAAGGGTGGGAGAAGGTAGAGCAATGTGTTTGGGATTCAACAGGGAGGATGAAGGGGAAGGAAAGGTAGCAGGGCGGGAGGAAGGGAGGAAAGAAGGATGTAAGGAGGAGGAGGAGGCATATCAAAGAGCAAAGGAGGCAGATCTGGAGGAGAAGCAGGAGAGAGGAAGCAGGAGTAATTGATCAGGTAATAGAATCGGAAAGATCGGTTCATCTGGGAGTCAGTTTATCACACAATAACACACACAAACACACACTCTAACACACACAAAACACTCCCTCCGTTACTCCATCCTGTGTTTCATCCTCCACCCTCCTCCTCCTCCTATCTGCCCTGTCAGAGGCCTCAGAAACAGATGTGTCAGGATCACACGTGTGCGAGGAGGGAAGCTTCTCCGGCTGTGTGTGTGTGTGGAGTTAGCGAGGATATGATGTGTGTATTTATAGTAAATGGATTCAGCTGGCCCGAACCCCTGACTTCCTCCTGCGAGCTCGGAACAAAGCTCATCATTGTGTGTTTACCTGCATCCTCTGTTCGTACATGTGTTCACGATGATGCCGTGTTTACACGTCGCGCGCTGCATGCACGTGCGGTTCAGTGTTTATTCATCATGTGACGTCGTCCGGTCTGACAGCGTGCAATTATTGACTGTCGCTTTCCCATAATGCAGCTGTCAATCAATAAAACTGTCCCGTGGCAGCGCTCTGAGTGACAGAGATGCTCTGAGGTCAATCAGGTAGAAGGAGAGAGATCATTTAGACGTACGGTCATCATTTTAATCTATTTCAGTTTGATCTAGCCTTAATTTAATAATATTAAATGATTTGCTCTGCAGTAAATGACTTTGCTTAATCTGTTTAACTTTACTGAGCAATGATTTGTATCCTCCAGGAATGCCATAGCTCCTTTTGATTATGTTATGTAAGTCATTGTGCAAGTTTTAATATTTTTTTTTGATTAGTTTTTTAAGATCAGTGTTTTATCATTGCATAAACTAAATGTGCTCCCAATGTTAGAGCTCCAGTGTGTAGGATTCAGGTGGATCTATTAGCAGAAATAGAATGGAATATTTATAATTATGTTTTCATTAATGTACAATCACTTGAAAATAAGATTTATTGTGTTTTTGTTCCAGTGAATCTGCCCTGCTGCACCACAATGTTTTTACAGTAGCCCACAAACTAAACTCTGGCTCCAGGGGCGGTGAGGAAGGGGTATTTAGTTGATTGCAATCCCTACCCTCACCACTAGGTGCCACTAAATCCAACACACTGGTCCTTTAAGTAGTAATGTTTGACAAGAGATAGTCTGACTCACTGGATGTTGACTGTGGGTATAAGCCTGATATTGCCTTTGAAAAGGGTTTCCCTTCCTCTTTCACTATCTATGGGTTACTGTTTTCAAAATCCACTTTATTACCAGAAACAACAACAATAACACCCAAGCAGCAAACGGTCAGCCTCTAAATTTCCAGTTCTGGATCAAGCACTAAGGCAGCCATGCAAGTTTTTCTGTTTTTATTATTGGATTATCCATTGTAATCATGGTTCTCGCTGTATCAATTCTAGAGAATGGTCTGTCAGTGTGAGAGATTACACAACAGTTAACACACAGAGACTGAGTTACATTTATTTGTCTTATGGAGCAACTTAACACCGAGCTGAGGAGCAGTGCTTTGCCGCCCTGTCTGGTGGAAAGCTTTTCACCCCACCCAGCATCACAGGTGTGGTCAGAGTTTTTCTGCACGTGCAACCACAGTCAACAGAAGCTGTGTTTCCATATGACTGTCAAGAGAAACTGAAGCAACCTTCTGAAATAAGGAATAAGTCTTGTTTCCATCCACTGCTTTGGAGTGAACAAACTAGGCTGCCTGGTGTCATCAGAGTAGGTAATAAACAGAGCAGAAGAAGACGGAAACAAAATCAGCTGTTTTCCAAGTGCCAAAAAAACCTCGAAGAAGTAACAAACAAATCTTTGGCAATCTACGAGAGAAGCAAGTCTTCAGGAATTGTTTTAAGTTGAGGAAGTTGTAATTATTCTTTTATGTCAGCTGGTATTAGTCAAGTTAATGATGTCTGAAGCAGCTGATCAGTCATGTGAGTCAAGTGTTTACTACCATCCATAAAAACTTATTTCAAGAAGATGTTTTCATCTCCTGTTATGTACATGAACTCTTTTTGGAATAAGTCACAGCAGGCTTAAAACTTTGTTGCAAAACTGTGGATGTATTTTTGAACGTTGCTATTTCCTTATACTTTAAATTACCTTGTGGAAGCACGGCCAGTGATGTAACAACACACCTGTGCGTCACGGCAGGAAGGTGAGAAGTCAAAACGATGAAGGGGTGCTAAATCCGGTTTATGTCAACCTGACATCGTTTGACTGTGATTCTGTGCACCATTACACCCTTAATTGTCATTCAAGTGTGTTTTATTTAGAATTTTGTTTTCATCACCTGTTTTGCCAGCATTATGTAACTGCTCTTGGAAACTATTCAGAGGAGATAACCGGAAAAGCATGTGGTGGTGGTAGTAGTGTGTGGTGCACTCTACCGTAGGCTTTTACTGGGAGCCTGGCTTTGTTTCCATTATAAACTGCTATTTATACACCCAGTGAAACTCTAACCCCTGCTTTGACCACATACACTCACACACTCGGCTTACCATGGGAGGCTGTCTCCATGGAGACGAGAGTGCTCCTCGACTGAACTCCTGCTGGAAACCGGACGGGGAGCTGCACTCCTATTATCTAACCAACATTATCTCCTACAGGCCATCCCCACTGAAACTTTACCACCACAAATCAGAGCGGGTCTCTATCTCCGAGACGCAGAATGAAGCAGTGCGATGGAGATAAGCTGGACTGAACATAGAGCTGGGAGGTCAAACATGGCATCCTGCTGACCTTGAGGTGTAATTACTAACCGAAATATAAGGGGGAGGAGAAGAAAGAAGAAAAGTGGTATTAAGTTTCTCCTTTACTCTGTAGATGTGCTCAGGATGAAATAAAAATCAGAATAATGTCTGGAAACATTATCATTACTGATAAGGGCCAAGTACATAGGCAGAAAAATATTGTTCTTCATAAAAAAGACTTGTAACTTTTACCTAAACAAATCCCTCTGCTGGAAACAGCAGTGACCTGCAAGCAGCTGTGTTTGTCAGTGTAACAGAAATAATAAGTCTGATGAACAGTCTCTATGTCGCGCTCAGCAAGAAGTGAGCTTCACACAGTCGAGGAACTGAGAGACGTGTTTTTAAATCATGATTTCTATTAGTAGAACTGAGCATCAAGCACATCTAAAGCGCTTAAGGCTCCATCTGTTTATGACTAGCATTCCAGCTCTTTGTCATGTTTTTCCTCTCTCTGACCATTTCTGCTCATGGCTGAGATCTAACAGAGCAACTCCATCCACAGCAGGCAAAAACAGGGGACTGAGCTTCTTTAGGCTGTCACCAAAAACTGCATTAAAAAGATGAGAAACGTGCTTTGTGTATTGATTATTGTTGCTCTTGAGACCTTGGTTTGGAAGCGTTACAACCGCTACAGTCAGAGGTGCACAGGCGCTCTATAGTTACCTAGCAACAGCTTTCTCACCCGCTATCAAGGTTATCTCCCTGATGGCTAACACGTTTGTCATGCACACACACACGAACACACACATCTGAACGCCATGCACATTCTTAAAAAACAAGCGAGAACCTCCGCGGCTCTGCGTCTTGTTAGTGTGACATCAAATTCCAACAGAGTTATTTATTCCATGTAGTTTCGTCACTGTTTTATCTGATGTTTATTTTTGCCGTGGTCACAATTTTTTGTTTTTCGAGAGGGTCACATTAGATGATTCGTTTGATGTGAGGCAACAATGTTTTGATTGATTCACAAAAGGCCTTCAGACATGTCGAAAATGAAAAAGGTTTCATCCTCTGAGGAGCATGAATGTGCTCTATATGTTTCATGGCTGACTGACTACATTTGGCCTGACACTAGTGCTACAAGAAAGGTTGTAAAGGATAAATAAAAAACATTAAGAATTATCCTCAGGGGACCATGAACATGCAGACTTACTACACACATTTCAGTACAATTCTATTATTTATAATTCCTTTCAATGGATGTGCTTCATGTTAACCACCAATTGGCACATGTTAGCAAGCTAAAGTAAGATGATGAACATGATAAATATACATCAGCAGGTTATTACCATCAAATCATAGTTGGGCTGCCGTATAGCTCGCTGAGTTAAGGCGTTACCACATGGGCGTAGGTCGCCAGCAGAGGTCGTGAGTCGGGCTCGAGACCCTTTGCTGCATATCTCTCTCCTCTCTATCCGCTTTCACTCTGTCCATCAATAAAATTTGAAAAACCTCCCCCCCAAAAAAATATTAAAAAAAAAAATCTTAGTTACATCAACATTAAGTATAAAGCACTGTCCACAGTACAGCTTTAAGAGCACTTGTACACTCTGAAAGCAAAGGGAATTCTGGAGTTATGTGAGGTCAGGAGAGGCCCAGGTGGCCAAAGACTAAAGTCCACACGCCCAGCAGTGAAGTCTGTTCTCATAAAACTAGAGTTGCATCCAAAACTACTATTTTTCCTGCAGAACTTCTTTGGGGAACCATTTCTCTACATCCGTTGTTCCCATACAGGTGCATTTGAACAGCGCAATCAACCCACATTCAACCACATACAACCAAGCAGTTCTAACTAAGCAGCTGTAGCAGTTCAAAAACGTAATATTGTTGTCATTGAAACATGCACAAACGGTGAATGCATCTGCTCTTATATGCAAATAAAGAATGTGTTTGTACATGTTTTGCTTAGTTAAGGTCTGTATGGTTTAGGTTTAGCTGTAGATTTAGTTGAAGCTCTTACAGAGACTCTTAAAGACTGCAGGGATGAAACACACTCTGAAGAAACAAGTGGTACAAAATGCTCAAAAGTTGCAAGACTGACCCAGAACCTGCAGCCAAGATAAAGGAACTGAACACTAGATGTGATGTCTGAACTAGGTGGCCATCCAGAACAGAACAAGGACTCCTTAGACATGAGTGTCTTATGTGTGCCTGTCTTCTGAAATTCAAATTGTAATCATCATAAGCAGAACTTTCACCACTGTTCCAGGCTTATAATCAATTGAGGTTTAAACAAAATGCTTATTATACTGTATATAAGTTATCGTGTACTTCTACATGGCAGTCTTGCCTGCATTACCAAGTGATGAGTGACTGAAACAATAAATGACTATTTAGCCTACAGCGATTTGCTGAAAACTAAATTAACAGGACATTATACCAACCCAATGTTTGTAAAGGTCCCAGCCTGGCCACCCCTGCAAAAACTGTCTGGCTGAATTACAGCAGAATTTGCTTAAGCTGCTGTGAACTGATGTGATGATGGTGGGTTTGAGTTCAACGCACACAGACACATTTCCACAGATGATTTGCACGTCCTTTGCACGCTATAACTACAGCTAAAGTACAGCTGGCAGCGAGGGGTAGATACATAAAAATAGTTCATTTTACACATGTCTAACAAAGTCTCTGATCACACCTTTAGTTGTTAGAATTACATCACGGCCAAGTAACAGTTCACCACTAGCTTCTGCTTAAGTTCACGAGTCACAAGTCCTTTAGTCCTGTAACCCTCCACTGCAGCATTGTGTTGACTTGACAGACACAGAAAAGCTAATTCAACATATCTGCAATGCTGCCACTGTGAAAAAATGTAAATAAATTGTTTAGCTGTAGGCTGAAACCAAGTTAAACCTACAGCAGCTGAACTCACCTGGTCTCTTGGTGCATGCAAGAGACCAAGAAGCTGAATATGTGAGGAGGGGTTACACCCCAGAGCAGACAAACATCATAGATTATTGACAATGTTGATAGTGGTGAACACTTTTAATGGTAGCATGTTTCTGCACAGCTAAACAGAAGAGGAAACCCTGCCTGTGTTAAAGTCAGTGTCAGATGTATTCACACGAAAACATGAACCCACTGCTGGATCTTCTGCCCCTTCCCTTCAGACTGATTGTCGTCATACGTCTTCGCCTGTTTGCCCGGAGAAAACGCTAAACACAACGAAGTCCGAGTGCAGACACAGACGCCACTTCCAATCCTTATATACTTAACACGCCGAGACATGCAGACGGCATGACGACAGCGACTCAGACAGGCGAGCAACACTCCCAGGCAGACTGACTTCCAGAGGACCACCACACACCCGGGGGACAGTCACATGGCTCGCTGATCAATAGAGACCATGTGTCTGCTGTAGAGAGATCTTCCTCCGCCTGCCTCTCTCACTGCTCACTGCTTCATCCTGCTTCCCCTCCACTGCTCTTTTCTCCGACTCTGTCACTCTCTTGTTTTGTTTATTATCTCCTCGCTCTCATTGTCATCCCACAGCAATTTATGTTTTTGTCCTGCCAACTCTTTGCTGAATGATTCCTCTTTGTTTTTCTCTGACCTTCAATTAGTGCATTCGAATCATCTGTGGCCATTTTGCTGCAACCTCGGACAAACACTTCTTCACATCTTAAAAAAAAACAGCCCACTTAACACTTCAGTATGTATTTCACCATCACTTACACTTCAACAAATCTGATTTATCCCAGGAAATGGAATTCACAAATACTGTATACTGGATGATGCTCGAAATGAGAAGCAAATGTATGCCAACTTCCAACTTTTTCAGTATTGCAGATTAGCCGCAGTAATAAGGCGTGGTGTCTCTAGCCTAGAATCCTAACTTTGTGCGAGATAGTCGAATAATTGACAGTAAATCTGGGCTAGTATGTCCTAAACCACCCAGAATAGGACTGCTGATCCTGCATTACTCAGTAATTCATTCATAAGGATGAGAACGGAAGATTTTCTGCAAAGACAGCACTCCTGTTCTCAGAAGCCTGATATACAGTATAATGGACAACCTTACAGTCCAATATCTCAGTCAGGTCCTGCACCAAAATTAAATGATGGCTCTAGTTTTTGTTCCACAACAGACACGAGACCTCGTAGGCAACACTCGCATACAAAGGAAGCACATGAGCAATAGGCAGATGCTTTCTGAGACAGTTGCACAACACAATTAGTGTCATCAATAGTGCCAGGATAATGGAGTTAAATGTCTGACTGCATGTTGGGTAAAATCCATTAAAGGCAAAAGTCATGAGAGGCATTTAGATGTAATTGGAAACAGAAACACTGCCTTTTACAGGGCGAGTATCAGCAAACAGGATAAATGCACATAGAAAATACTGCTGCTGTTACTGCTTAGTGAGGAGTCTTTTATTCTGGATCTAACTGTTGTTAGTGCGCTTTTGAAGAGAAAATGTGATTAAACAAGAATCTACAACCTTGCCAGCGGCTCCATCAGGCACAGCAGTGCTTCATGTGTTTATTAGGTATAATGTTTACCATATTCACCACCTTATTTATGTGTACTAACATACTGACATTTCCTAATTAGCAATAAACACAGTAAAGTGAAGCTGATGGGAATATTGTTGGTTTTGACAGTATTTAGTCATAAACCAATAAACTACTCAATTAAAAAAATTCTGAAAAGCATCAGTTGGATCACAAAAGCCATTAAAATACATCCTTAACAGTCATGTGTCTGCATGCAAGCTTGTGATAATAAGTCTAATAATAGATGCTGAGATACTACATCTGAAGAGTTCAAATTTTGACCTGATGGCAAATCACCAAAGTCAACCAACAATTCAACCTCTGGGGACCATGAATGCCTCAAACTTTAATTTTACCAGCGATCCATCCAACAGCTGTCAAGACTTAAGGTGAGACATGCACTGGTCAACTTTGAGATTTTGGACATCTTTATATCAGACAACTGGAAAGAAGACCTCCAAGACACACATGTAGAAGTTTATTTTTGCTCATGCAAGTAATTAAATAATCAAGTTTCTAACTAATAAATTAATCGCCAGCTATTTAAATAATTGTTTGATCAAAAAATATATTATTCTCTGATTCCAGCTTCTTAAATGTAAACATCATCTGCTTTATTTACTGCTTTGTGACAGTAAACTAAATATCTATGGACACAACAACTAATCAATAATATGGAAAATAATTTACAGATTAATTGACAACAAAAATCTGATCATCTGTGTAATTTAGCACATATTTAATAAGACAATACCACATGTGTGGATTTAAACATACCATCTCAGAAACTTGAACTTGAAATAATTCCCTTAATATATATAAACAACACGGGAAGTGTCATGGAGATCTGTAATAGTTAGAATTCTTACCTTTAAATAGCAAATTTCAATAAAAACATGAAATTTAACCAATTTTTTTTTTTCTTATACTGGAAGGCTGAGAGCTCAACTTCAGTAACACCAAACTTTAATGTTTTATTCTTGTGTGTATTCTGAAGGATTTTACAGGGATTTATTCACGTCATTCACAGCTTCATTTATAGACACTTTATTCCTAAAGCATATGATATTTTTCTTTCTTTTGTGGCTGTTGGCAGTATTTTCTGAATAATGGAGCAATTAAAAGAGTCACTGATATTAGAGAGATATAATATGTCAACAAAAAGAGACATGGATTTTGAAGCTGGCTTTAGTCAAAGCTCTGGTTTCTGTTCTGGAAGTTCAGGCAAATTTAGTGAATATTTAGACAGATACAACCCCATTTGCAAATTTAAATAAACCATTTCAGAAAACTTGTAGGACAAAAAATGAATATTGTATTATGTAAGTAATCAGCTGAGGAACCCAGTTAACCTGTGGTGTCTCCATTTAAAACCAGAAACATCAGCCTCTTTGCTGAGCTGAAGGAAAAGATGGTAGATGACCAAAGTCATTATAATACATCCTCAGGAGACACAGTTTTCCCTTCTCTCCCCATTATGAGACTGACACAGCACTTAAGTGTTTTTCCCAACACCTAGGACAAATGAATGGAAAAAAAACCTGCCAAGAGTTCTCTACTGCTCTGGAAAGCCCAAACACAGAGAGAGCACTAGTGAAACATCCACAGAAAGGTTGCTCAGGATCGTTTTTATGTCTGTTTATAGTAGGTTTATAGGTTTGTCCAGTTTACCATTCAGTTTATATGAGATCATAGCATCTCCCAATTTAAATGCGTCTTTATTGCAGAAACTGAGCTCTAAAAGACAGTAAGTCAGTCAGCTGGCTGGTGGCGACACCCACTGAGAAAGTGACCTGCCAGATTATCTGCTATAAATACTCATTGTCCCCAGAGGAGAATTCCACATTATCTGATAACCTACTCCAACCATCAATCAGAACTTTTCTCCTAAAGCCAACACCACCGTTGGGTGTCTCAAAAACCAACTGTTGCATCTCTGCTGTGTTTGAATATGATGAGGACGGACCTTCGCTGGAGGAAAAACAAAGTAATTCTCTCTTTTATATTCGCTGTCTGCGCTGTTTAACGTCATCTAAGTATAATAGCACCGCAGACGTGATCTTCAACGATGCACAAAGGGTCAACTGCTGCCTGCAGTGCAATGGGGGGAAAACAAGAGTGCACAACACTTGCAGCAATATACCTCCACAAAGACACCCACAAGAGATTCAGGCAATTAGGCTGCTAGGCTGCATGAGGGTGGGTGGGTGTAAATTGTGAATGGCCTGACTGATATGTGCAGTAAGTGGATGTTAATGGTCGGATATAGTCAGATGCAATTAGTTGCAGCCATTAGGAGTGCAGCACAAAACTATTACCTATATCTGTTTATGCTCCAAAAATATCTATATTAGTATGTATACATGAAATAATCACGGCTTATTCCAAATGCTATAGCTGCAGATTTTGGCCAGAATGCTAATCATAATTATTTTTGATCAATCCCAAAATATGCGCAATACCTGAGCTGAATGACTGAATAGAATTTAAAGCGCTTGATTTGATGTGTAGCAGAGGTTTCTATCAATATTGCAGTTGATCATGCTCTTTTAATTGTGGGAAGACAAAATTGTGGCTGAGATTAATAGCTGATTAACTGTGCAATCTTACCAAAGGGTGTTACAATTTGGTTTTACATACTACAACGAAAAGAATAAGAAAAGGTAGGGTCATCTAAAAAGCTTTGAACCTGTTTTTGGTCCGTATGGAAATGAATAGTGGAGATAGAACAGGAGGTTTTAACAAAAAAGAAGTGTAAAACTAAGGTGCAGACTACACCCTGGCTTTCAGGGTCACTTTTTTGTGGTCAGAAACAACAGATGCAACATATATAAAGCACTTAATTTACCTTAATATTCAAAATAATGGCAAGAAAGCAGAGGAAAATCAATCAATCTAATCCATTAGGCAAACAAACAGTAACAACCTAATTGTATGCATGACAATGTGGATACAAAAAAAAAGAAATGCAAATGGCAAAATTTCACAAATCATATTATCGGAGGAGCTTGTCTCTTATCAAGAGTGCCAAGCTCTGCCTGGCTCTGTAGTTTAGCGCACTGGCACATTCCAAAATTTAAAAGGCACTTCTTGCTATTTTGCAGTTTTGAAACAGTCCCTAAATTCAGCCTCTCCGTTTTGCAGCAGGTTTTCTAAGTCACTGCTGGATCGCGAGGTAAAAATAACACCTGTGGAGCATCAGTCAGTCGTTTTTTTTTTTTGTTGCACTGAATAACAACACAAATCTAGTGAAAACTTGGGATGAACTTTGCTCAGTATAAATCACTCACATGTGTTTTTTACATGAATAATCAGTTTTCCACAGATTTAGGGACGATCATCCACAGCAAAGCAAAGCTGAGTGGATAAGTGTGACACAAAAGCATCTCAGCAGCAGTGTGCAGATTCTTTTCCATGGATAGTAAAATTTCCAACAAACACAAGCAAAGTTGCGGCTCTCTAACAAGCATCTTGTTGTGTAGGATGTAATGTAAAAATCATAATGGACCTTTCCCAAACTACTGATCTCCAGGAAATTCAACTAAATCTAAGTCCCAAACTGTGACGTACAATCAAAATCATTTTATCCTGTGTGTCTCATTAAAATAATCACCAAAAATAATCTGTTTTCTCAAACATCCATCCCTTATCTATACACCGCTTAATCTTCTGGGGCTGGAACCTATCCCAGCTTACTCAGGGTGAAGGCAGGGGACACCCTGGACAGTTTGGCAGGCTATTGCAGGGCTACACACAGAGACAGACAAACAAGAACACTCACATCCACACTTGTAGACAATTTAGATTCACCAATTAACCTCAGCATGTTTCTGGACTGTGGGAGGGAGCTGGAGAACCAGTTGAAAACCCACGCTGCACAAGGAGAACATGCAAACTCCACACAGAAAGATGCAGGCCCAGGTCAGGACGTGAACCGGGGATCTTCTAACTGTGAGGTGATGTTGCTAACCACCTAGCCACTCTGCAGCACCTTTTCTCAAACAAGATTATGCAAAAAGCAAAAAAAAATATTGCACACCTCAGCACAACAGCGTTGCCAGTAGCAGCCCAACTGTGACCAACAGCCATGTAACAAAAAAATCAGGGACTCCTCGGCTAAACTGCAGGCTGTGTCCACACAGAGCAGAGAGGAGACAAGCATGGAAACAAATTAAAAATGCAAGTAGCAAAACATCCATAGTATGTGGAGCCTCCATTTCCTTCCAGCACTCCCAACACCTGCAGGAACCTATAAAAATGTTCCACATGCTGACTCCAGGCCCCTTTAATTTCTGTGAAATAAACAATCACAGAAATTCAACTTTTATTTTTTGCCTTTTAAGATCTAAACCAAGAGACAATGACAAGTGAGGCCACATGATGCATCTGGTTCAGTGTTGCCATGTAACACACTGCTGACCACTGACACACGGACATCAGTCGAATTCATTCAAACTTGACTTTTTGAAAAAGTAAATATGGCCAAAAATACTCACACAAACATGCAAACACACACACAGAAGTCTAGCGGTGTTGATGGTGTAGCTAAGCCGCTGTCTATCGACTTGAAAGGATCTCATTATCATCAGATTAAGCAGCTCTGGTGAGTGTAGACTGTGCCTCTGTCAGGACTGAACACAGAGACAGTAAATCCCCAAAAATCCTGTAGAAACATCCGGCTGTAGATGAAGACACACAGAAGTAGAGAAGAAGAATAAGAAAGAAAGGGAGAGGAAGTTATCGACAAATGAAGAGGTTGTGTTTGCTGGGTTTGTTGTCAGAACTCAGCTAGAAACCACATAAAAAAGCATTTCAGGCGGTCAGAGTGATGTTGTTTAATTCAGCTGATTACCGATTCATTTTGTAAATTACATCGTGTGTGTCAGAAAGTAAACTGTCTCGCGGCCTTAATTTGATTTTGTCAGACTTCTCTGTGAATTGTGCTGCTTTGTAGAGTGTGTTTGTTTTGTTGAGTGCCACAATTGACTCGGTGGCCGCTACTTCCAGTACAGACCTCAGGGGCAGCACTGTGATTACTGTGCTGAACAGACACTGACCTCATCGCACACACACTCACACACACACAAGCCAGAAATCAAGCTAACCCACCATCAAACCACAGTTTCCAGTCTGCTCACCCAAAAAACCACCAAATGACTGTCATTTCCAGGCAAATTTCCACTCTGATAACACACACACACACACACACACACATGCACAGACCCACACTGAAAGCACAGGTTTGTGTCACACTCGGACTTCCACAAACACACATGCAGACACTGGGTTGCCTAGTAATATGTTACATTTGACAAACACATGCAAACGAAACACACACATACACACACACACACAGAGTGGAAAGACTCCAGAATCAACACCTGGAGGACATTTTAGTCACAAGGCGTCATTACGTCCTCCTTCTGGCTTCCTTCATCACAAGAGCCACATGTTTGTCATTGAGCAGAAAGGGAGGGAGGAAAGGAAGAAGGGGAAAGAATCTGCTGAGTGATAAAGTAAACACTGTAGAAGGAAAGAGAAGATGGAAGGAGAAAAACAAGACTATACAACAAACTGGGTTGAGTGTCATCGCCCTCAAAAATGACCCATATGAGCAGCCTCTGAAGTGGCCCAATGCGTCTCTCGGTGCTTTTTAAAGCTGTTACAGATAAGCAGCACCTCTAAAGTTCACTAATTAACAGATTATATGCTGTTTGTTTAAACTATGTAAAGTGCTTGAGGAGCTTTACAGAGCTGAGGTAGGTACACTCTAAAAAAATAAAGTTGATTGCAACAGTTTGCTTCAAACTTTTTCACTTATGGCAACTTATGTTCAACTAAATCAGGCTATGGGAATTAGCTTTTTCTCTACCACTACAGATACCTTTAATTGCTAGTATTAACTGTAGGAAATTGTCCAGGCATGTTAAGATAGAAGAGAGGACTGAATTCCAGGATTAATTAAGTTATCAAGTCCAAACTTATTAAGTTACCTCAACTTAAACTTGAGTTGAAACTACACAAATATTAAGTTGATGCAAGTACAAACAGCATCATGTTAATCCAACTTATAAAGACAATGTTTGCAACTAAAAAAATATTAATATTAGTAAATCAGATTTCTTTGCATCTTGCAACCATGCGTTTGATTAAGTTGTGTGTAATTACCTCAACTTGAATTCAGTTTTAAATGGACAAACACAGACATGTAAGCTTAAATAACACATTATTAGGTTGATTCAAAATTATCATGTCAATACAGTCTAGTAAAGTAATGATACAGACGTTTTTACTGAGACAAGACTGAGATTCTACACACATGCAAGCGACTAAATGCTAAATGCATGCTCACAAAGACAACATGCTGAAATTTAGCAAGTATATTGTGCAGCATGTTCGTGAAATGTTAGCGTGCTAATATCCGCTAATTGGGACTAAACACAAAGTGCAGCTGAGGTTGATGGGAATGTCTGCACAATCATGATGAATCAAACAACCGTGTGTTTATGACTCAAGTGCCCAATTTACTTAGATTTTGTGGCAATTATAGGTCACACACATAGTTTAAAAAGTGTGTGTTGTGTCATTTCTTAATGATTATTTGACTATTGATGGTTAAGTTGTGCAATAACATCAGATTCAGACACTATCTGCCCATGAATTGGCCGTTGTAATTGCAGATCATTCAAATACATATGGGCCAGTAGAGATCTACTTCCTCTTTTACTAGCTCAGTAGGTGTGTTGTCATCCATTCTGAGCATTGATTAACAGAAAGTTACCCTGATAACATAGGTGACCTCTTGCAGTCATGTGAATAGATGCATGTAAAATCTGTGACAGAGTCATTTTGTAACATGTGACAAATACAGCAAAACATAAACATGGTCTGAGACAGAACTCGAACTCACGTCTGCTGGGTGTAAGTCCGCTGACTTACATCTCCAAAGCGAAATCATGGCTCTACCACCATTAAAGGAGGTGAGAACAGATGGGCCGATAGCACGCCTTCTGAATATACAAGAAGGTGGAGGAGGTCCCTACTGGCCCATATGTAGCGGAATGATCTGTGATGATAATGGCAAATTATTGGGCTGATAACACCCTAAACAGGTGCCAGCAAATGATAAAATCAACAGCTAGAAATTTGCATCCCTCCTTTAAACAGCACCCAAACCCTGGACTCTACACAAGAGCCTTAAATATGCAATAAACAAATGACAAATGCCGTCATTTGTCTGGTGAGGACAGTGGCAGAGAGAAATAAAACCCCCAAATGTCGACAACACAGAAGGAAACAGAGCTGAATTAAGGAGGATGGAGACTGAAACAGTAGAGGAGGAAAAAGTACAATGAACGCTGTGTTGACTGGAGTGAAAATGAGAAGAGGGGAAAGAGATCAAGGTGGCAAATTCATCACAAGAGTGGCAGTGATCATGGCCAGGAATAAACCAGCACCAGATTAGAAAATAGAGCTACAGGGTTCAACACCACAACAACAAACAACACCTCCACCAGTTCCTGCTGCTTCACTCTTCCCCCTTCACCCCTCTCATTTTACATTCTCCCTTTCTGTGTGCTCAGTTATTCATCGCCTGTCAATATCTCCTCTATCTAACTCTCTCTCTTCCTCTCCGACCCTCTATTATACCCCAACAGCGTGGGCTCGGACTATTATGGAATATTGTGATTGCTCACCGGATTTAGCCTGTGAGAGGAGGAGTGGGGGAGGTGAAATAGAGAAATACAGAGACAAAGAAAGAGATGAAGTGAGATTAAAAAGAAAAAAAATCTGCACGACCTTTCACGTAAAGCTAGTTAGCCTTGGGGCGTTAATAAAGCGGAACATGGTATATATATATATGTGTGTGTGTGCAGCGATCTGTCTGGCCTTGCAAAACAACAGTAAATCTGAGGAGAGGAGAGGAGAGGAGAGGAGAGGAGAGGAGAGGAGAGGAGAGGAGAGGAGAGGAGAGGAGAGGAGAGGAGAGGAGAGGAGAGGAGAGGAGAGCTGTTGTGTCCCAGTTTTTACTTTGACCTCTATCTGTCTGTCTGTCCCTCATCTCCCTGATGGCACCACACACATTATGTGCAGCTCCAGAAGGCCTTTTGAAGCCTGGGACTGTCAGTGAGCTGTTTCCCCAGCGGCCACACAGCCTCCCTGGGCATGACTCATAATGTACATCCCCCCCCTACGCACCACCACTTCTATTCCTCCTCCCTCTTCTACCAAGGGTCCTCCACTCACCCATCATTCTCCACTCCATCTCTCTCTCTCTTCCTCTCATCCCATCCTCCTCTTTCTAATCCTCTCGTCTTGCCATGCTATCTCTCTTCCTCCTGCACCCGTTTTCTTCTCCTTCTTTCCCCCTCTCTCTCTCCATCATCCTCTTATTCCATCCCGGCTGGCCTGTAAACTCCCATTTCCTTTTTCTCTCTCTTAGTTGCTTCTTATGCTCCTCTCTCAGTCATCCTTTAACTCCCTTTCCGAGCAGGGCCTGTGTTATCTCCTGCTTTCAGCTGGAAATTGGCTTTGGAAAACAGCCAGGACTAGGTTAAAACCACACCACCACCATCACCACCCCGACACACACATAAACACACACTTACACGTGCACACAACAAATCAAATCCAATAAACGAATAATGGAAACATGACCTAGCACTTGTGCATGGACAAGTAAACACACACTGGCTGTTAGCTGCTGTTAGCGGCTACTTTCCACTGTCATACAGCATGCATCCATGTAGCTTTGTTTTATTGCGTTAGCATTTTTGATTTTAGGCACAAGTAGACAACTGTTGCGAGTTCCATGGTATAGCTCGCTATAACTGGGTTTAACTTGGACAAGGAGGAAAATAAACCAGAAAATGTTAAGGTTTAATAATAAACTGCAATCAAAGGATTTTTACTTTATTTTCTTATAAAATGATTCACAACAATTAGCCTACTCGATGTCACTATAGTTGATAATTAATTTCAATAGTTTAAAAGTTGCTCAGCTGGAACCAGCCACTTGACTCATTTTAAAATGAATATTTTCTAGAGTAAGTCTTAAATATATGAATATAACCTGAATGAAATTATGGTAAAAGATTGAGGCTAGGCTACAGTTAGCATCCTGGCTAGCTCATGATACATGTTCAAAACATGGATGTAAATAATCCTGTATTTCAGGGAAGTGCTATATATTAGCTAACAATGCTAGACATGCCAAGTTGCATTACGCTGTGAGCTTTCCACTGTAGAACAGGAGCTGCTAATATTACCCTAGATAATATAGCTGATATAGCAACATTGCACACAGCTTGCACACAGAGAGGAAATACTACATAGTACAAGATGTTCTAGTCATGAATGTTGTTTTGTATGTGACCTGTAATCAACCAAACTTTATACAGTTGGTTGTGGCCCTTGGTGCTAGAGGCAGCGCTAGTTGTACTGTAGTTAGCAAGCTAGTTAGCAGGACATGCTAGCAATAGAAGTGTTTTTCAGTAGACAAACAAGACTGATGTTACAATTTTAGAATAAATAGTTTGAATATTAAAATTAAGACAATATGATATCAATGTGCCTTATCAAATTAAATATTATGGTTAAGACCATATAATATTATGTAAAATATCTACCTAAATAAAAGACTAAGGTCAAACTATTACAATATTACACAAAATAAATATTTACCTGACTAAATTAAATATTAAAATGAAGACCATACAGTAGAATATGAAATACACATTTAACTGACTAAATTAAATATTAAGGGTAAACTCTTACAATATGATTTAAAATAAAAATTTATCTGACTAAATAAATATTAGTTTTAAGACCATACAATATTGTATAAAACACGCATTTACTTGACAAAATAAATATTATGTTTAAGACCATACAATATAGTGTAAAAGACTAATTTATCTACTACTAATTTAGCCTAAATATTAAGAGTAAGACCCTGTATTATATATAAAACAAATTAACCTGACTGAACCTCACTAACTTCAATGTTAAGGTTAAGAACCTACAGTATAATTTACTCTCTGCCAGCTTTCTCTCTTATTGCAGCACCATGCACACTGCACAGCCATGTGGAGCAGTGAGTCAAGCTTGTCCAGCTATGACTGGATGATCACAGTTCAGGGCAGGGTTTAGCATGTGGTCAATTAAGACAATGTAATCAGTCGCACACCAACATAACAGGCACACACGCTGCACACATGCTTTTCTCACTCACACGTGACTCTGACATCAGCGGTCCCTGAACTATCAGAGCGTCAAATTCAGCAGAGAGGGACTCTCAAATCCAACTCCTAATATAGCTCATAAACCAGGCTGCCTGCACTGATTCACCGCTGGATCACTGACTCTCTCCTGCTCTGTGTATGTGTGTGTGTGTGTGTGTGTGTGTGTGTGTGTGTGTGTGTGTGTGTGTGTGTGTGTGTTGTGAAGATCAATTACGGAGCAGTAAATTACCAAACCGCTATACTCACATAATTATCAAAGACACAAATGACAGCCGAGTGTTTGTGTGTGTGTGTTTGTGTGTGTGCAGGCATTAGTGTGTGCAAGGGTCTTTCTTCATATATTGATTTTTGAAGCATCAAATTAATCAAATACGTGATCATTACACATTGATAGTAAAGCAGGTAGTTAAAGTTTAATCAAGTCAACAGCATGAGTGGAAAATTTGATGATTTCCAAAGTGGGTTATTGGATCTGATGGGGGCGTGGATCATGTTTGCAGCTAATCAGATAGGTTGATAAACATTACAAAAGTTGGGTACTTATCTGGCTTCTTTCAATTAAGTTTCTGGAGATTGAACATTGTCTTTATTGACTGAGGCAATGCACAACTGAAATGATAAGGAAATGTAAGTGCAAGGGTGTGCATTTATTATTATCTGTGACAGAGAAATTGACTTATTTTTTATTCCAAAAGTTGCCTGGAGCAGCTTTAAATGTACAAATTAACTGTGGCATTGTTGACTATAAATATATAGCTATTTTCTAGAAAGTCCTGGGGCAAAAACATAAGACTCAACTGACCCCTCTGCTCCGACAGCTCTATAAATTTCTTCTGTATCTTGTGAGTTTGAATATCATTCATGTACAGAACGTACAGCAAATTACACCCAGCAGGATCCCAAAATATTACATCTGTTGAGTCAGTTTGTGGATATTAGATGTCAGTTTACTTGTATTTATTCTATTTTAATTTATTTTATTCAATTTAAGTTCAAGAGCTGTTACAAAGCATGCATGTGTCAACTGCTCCTGCTCATTTTCTATTTTTATTCCATTTTCATCTTCATTCCAATTTGTCGCCCTTGTGTGGATTGTTGCCGGTGACTTTTTTGAGCAGTGCCATCATGTTTTTTCATCATATTATTACCTCCTTCTTTCTATTGTTGCTCAGCAACTGCATGCTCTTATTGTTTGCACCACACAAACAAGATGATCATGCTGAATGTACCAGAACAATAACAATGGACATCCTTGTAGCAATCAGAGAAGTACATGTAGAGGTTGCAGTCAATGGGAATATCAGTAGAGGCAACGAAGAGAAGCCTTTCCATCTCTAACCCACTGACCATTTCTACAGAACAGGTAAGTATGGAGCTAAGTAGTCCCAACAGCATCAGCCCAAGGGTGCCAAGGCCTGTGACCCACAGCCGTGTGTCATGTCCAGTACATCTTTAACAACAGGTTAACTCTGGAGAAAGTTCCTGTGTTGTGGATGACTTTCTCGCTGGCTCCTAGACCGAAGAGGTCTGTCCTGTTGGAAAGTTCACCTCACACATAATGAAGGCTTTTAGAAGATTGGTCCTGGACTCCCTCCAGCGACGAGTTAGGCCTTTATTGAACCTCTCCAGTTCGCTTACAAACCAGATGTAGAAGTTGGCTGTATGCTTGCTCTGCTGTGCCTACATCCTTCTAAACAGGGCAGCCGGTGCAATCAGATCTATCATGTTCATCTGTCCTGCTGAGGAAGAAGATGATGGCCTTGCAGGCTGATGCTCCTCTGGTGTCCTAGATCATGGACCTCAACATATACATCTTCAGAACTGTGAGTCAGACACAGTGGTTAGAAGCACTGGAGTACCACAGAGCACTGTCCAGTCCCTTTTTTCTTCACTCTTTACACTTCCAACTTTAGCTACAACAACTGCCCACCTGCAAACGTTTTGGAGTTGTTGGATGAATAACCAGAAATGATGTATCAGAGTACCAGAGAATAGTGGAGAGTTTTGTGGACTAGTGAGAACTGAACCATCTGCAGCTCAACATCAGCAGAACAAATTAGCTGAGAGGCACACCACGAAGTGAGATTTTGGTTTAGGGAAGTATGCTGAGCTTAAAGTCGGAGTTTTTAATGTCATAAAGGTGGGTCTCTTTTAACCTGCTAGATCACCATGGTAACTGATGCTGCACAGCTAACCTGCTCTGGAGGAGGTTCTGTCCAAAGTTTGCGATTTAAATATGAAGTACCATCCTTTCACAAATACTTTCCTGACAATATTCTTTTTGAGTGATACAGATTCTCAGCTGAGGGAATACTTCATACATAAATATCTGTTGACTGCATATTGCTAATCCCACTGGACAAAGGCATGAAGTTACAGCAGGCAAACTGTATGCTTTGCATTGTCACAGGAGACTATTTGCATTCAGTTGGTGATGTTGAAAATGCAAAAATATGTTCCTATGAATGCACCCCTCTGGTGGTGTCTGCAGGACAGCCAGGATCTCCACTACTCCCCTTTCCAGGAGGGGAGTTATAATGGAGGACAGGAAACTAGACTGGACCAGAAATTCTGTGGCTTTTCACAGGAAGGACCAGAGTCAGATCCTTTCCTATTTCTTTTTCCATGTATCTGGCACCATGCTGAGGATGTTTTGTGAATCTGTGGTAGCCAGTGCCATTTTCTATACTGTGGTGTGCTGGGACAAAAACCTGAGGATGGGTGACACCAAAAAGACTCAGTGACCTTGTTCAGAAGGCCGGCTCAGTGTTGGGGGAGGAGCTGGACGATGTATATGCAGCAGTGGAGAGGACGATGTTGTCAAAACTCCTCTCCATCATGGTCCCCCACCACTGCACAATGTTCTTCTTGCTAGCCAGAGAAGCACATTCAGCCAGAGACTAACAATGACTAAATTCTCCACTGAATGTCACAGGAGGTCTTTCATTCCTACAGCCACCCAGTAATAATCTCCTTTTAAGATGATCTTGAATTTTTTCAGTTTAATTTAATTTCTTCATTTTATTTTTCAATTTCCCTGCAGGGATTATTGAAGCTCTCCTGATTCGTGAAGACCCTTATCATTTCACTTTGGTAATTTGTGTGTTAGTGCTGCATTACCACAAAATTAAAAATCACCTCACGACCATCAAATTAACACGGAGAATTGTCACAAAGTGAACCAATAAGCCTTCGGGACCCCTAAGCGTCTGGGGCCACAATGAAGTTGCCCACTTTACACCAGCAGTAAAATGGATAAAATGATATAAAATGATACAAGGACATTTTGTTCTTTAAAGATGACAAGATACAGAGACAACCCGCTTCAAAGTGCAAATGCAAAGAATTATTAATGCTTTTTTCCTCAAAACATCACCTTGCGGAGACAGAATAAGGCATCAAGGAACAATACTTGACCTGAATATTTTAATACAAAAATAGCATTCCTCGGTGAAAAAAAACCCATCTTAAAATAGCAAAGGTCTGGTGTTAAAATTAAACAGAAAAATATGAGAGAGTGAGAGTGAAAGTGAGAGAGAGGAAGAGGAAGAAGCCTAAGTTTAGGAGAGCTTTGATGTGCAAGATGGTGCATCCTTCTTGGAGTGTAAATGTCAGGTTTCTTACAGAGAACGCCCAGGGAGAGAGTCTTACCCTGTGTGTGTGTGTGTGTTTGTGTGTGCGTGCGTGCGTGCGTGTGCCTGTGTGTAAGTGACATACACACACATGCAGTATGGTCCTGGTATGGATCTATTCCAGTTGACTACTGGTACACACAGGGCTATTTCTGTCTGACTGCTGGGAAACAAGGACACAAATGGATAGATGAAGATTGAAAGAGGGAAGGAGAGACATGGATGGATGGATGGATGAAAAGAGGAGCTGAAGACTGACGGCAGCAGATAAGAAGAAAAGCCAAGATGAAAGCGTTCGCTAATCCCTTATCGAAGCCGCGACTTTTGCATTTAAACATCAATACGTCATTACAACAAGTGTTTGGAGGCTTGGTTTTAATTACAGTAAAATAACATGAATTGACACTGACAGGACGCCGTGATCCTGACATTTTAAGAAGCTGTACATAATGTAGCGACTGTAAAAATGTGCCCGTCAGAACTGGGACCCTCTGATATGATGCTTGATCCTAAAAATAACAGAAGCAGCCCTAAAAAGTCCAAATCGGCCAAAGTCTCACAGGGTAAAAATGAGGTTAGAAGGGAGGGAGGGAGGGGTTTATGGAGGGATATGCAGAGAGGTGGGTGAGAAACAGAAAGCAGGAGAGTTTTAGAGACAAGCAGGATGAAAACGGTATTTAGAGGATATAAGGAGATTTTTTCAGGAGTTACGCTCATGGGAAGAGCCTAATGCTAGTCTGCATTCTGGTGCTTTGAGCTAAATACTAATTTCAGCAGGCAGACATGCTGATGTTTAGCAGATATGTTTACTGTGTTCACCATCTTAGTTTTTGTTTGTTTGTTTGGTATAATTGCCAACATTCACTAATCAGCACAAAATAAAAAGCACAGGGAAGGCTGAACAGATATAACAGCGACTTGTCAACTACAGGATAGTCACATCCTTAAACATACCCTGCTTTGTCATCTATTTTACTCTAAATGGAACCACAATTTACAAAAATAACATCCTGCTACACTGAAGGAGACTGGAGACTATGCCATGAGGCCATAAAATCATTAGGAAGATGTTTACTAAGGTAACAAATCAAGTGAGAAGTCAGCTGATTTTCTCATTGACTTCTATAAAATCTGACTTCTATTTACAAGAAAAGTTGCCTCCTACTGGCTGTTAGTAAGAATGCAGGTTTAAGGCACTTCTAAGGCAATTTCCTGACTTACTTCCATGCTCATAAACAGTCTATAACTACACTCTTTGAGGCTCAAAAAGGCTTTTGAAGTTTCAAACATTGCTGCAAGAATGTATGTTTTAGTGAGAAAACCTTAACAACAAGGCTGCAGTACTCTTTGTTGTTGTTTATTGTGCTGATCAGATAATAGAAAGCACCTCCAGAGCTCAAGGTGAAGCATTCATACAAGTATTCATACAGTTAAATATAAAAAAGAAATGTGAAATTAGAAAAAAATGCTTCAAAAGAGACTAAAGCATTAAAATATTACTAAATAGCAATGTCTCTTCTCCAACTAATGGATAAATTAACTAACTGTTTCAGGTCTACTTAACAGTGATTTAAAAAAAACAGCAGAGTAGAGGCAATTTCAATTAATTAGTGAATGATATGTGCTGACTGTGTTGTTGCACTGAAAGGATTGGTGTTGTGAAATTCATTTTATATGTCACTTCTATGGCAGCAGCCTCTTAATTTACTACTGCAGATCAATCAAGATATGACAAACAATAAGACGTCTAGGCCTGAATCTAATATCAGACATGAGAAAGAAAAACAACAGGTCAAGAGTTTGATCTTCTGTTCCGAAATTTTGACGACACACCCTGAACCCTCTCTCTCTCTCCTCTCGCTCACACACAGGCAGACACACAAATGCGCACATCCATTACAGAGCAAGGGGATAGATTTACAATCACAGGAAGCCAATCCCACAGACAGAACCACCAAGCCTCCCTGGTTTGAACCTGATCCAACAGACAGAAGTCTAAGCTTACATAATGCTGCTCTGTCTCCCTGCCTCCACTATCTCTTTCGCTTTCCTCATACATTCACAAACACTCATTGCAAAAACATTTCTTGACACACAGGTAGTTCAAAGGTCTTATTGAGCAGCTGGTCTATCTTGTTTTCCACTAAAATCTCACCCAAACCAAAAGGAAACTACTGCGGATGATAATTAACGATTCTTCTGACATTCTAAGCTGATACCTGCCAAAATAACCACATTACAGGTGTTTTCCTTCATCTGAGCGAAGATGTAAATATTGTTTTAAACATGAGGACAAAGATTTTTTCTGGATAATTACTTTCATCGTTACACTTAAAGAATCCTCACCAAAAAAAAACATTCCACATGTGTAAAGGATGCAGGATATCAAGAATAAGAGGTTTGTCTTGAGAGTCCTGCTGTGTGAGAGAGTAGAGTGGAGGGGAAGACGTGATTGGCTGTAAGAATACTGTATGTGGAGTCCACTGGGGCGTGTAATGAACTGATATCATGCGGAGTCAGCAGCAGCCTCTTAATTTACTACTATAGATTAACTCTCAGAGATAGTTACACACTGAGTGAGACAGTTAAAGGGGAAAAAAGCAAGAGCAAGCAAAGGTTGGTGTTTCACCTTCAAAGGGATAAAACAGGGAGCTGCTATTGACCAGCGCTTTAGTCTGATACACAGTAATTCCTGCTGAAACAGAATGTTGAAGCATAAAATGATGAAAGAAGGGAACACTCAAATATGTGAACCAGTGGGATAGACTGTAAAAGTTGACATTTGAGTCAGCAAACTTTGATGAAAGAGTAAATTGGGCTATTGAATACATTTTTTAAAGCTGCTATATCACATTTTTTTGTTAACAATGGATGACATGACTATTTGTATGGAATCTCATAGTGACAACACAACTTAAAAATATGCGCTGATTGCAGTTTCCTTCAGCTGTATGGAGCTTTTTTTTTTTTAGCATTTTGAAAACTGTTGTGATGAACTACGATGCTGCGGCTTAAAGCTATCGTCTTGGTTTACTCTCACTGTGTGTTTAAGCAGCTGTTCTGTTCCTCATCATAAATTCTACAGCTAGATTTTGAATATTTAGCAGCTAAAGAGCCAGGTATTTCTGTAAGAGTTTGTAGAGATCAAAGACAGAATACTGGACTTATGGTCATCATGTGAGAAACGCAGCTCTAAATGAATTCTAATGTTACTCTGAATCTTCAGGATTATAAATAAGCATCTGGAGGCAAACAAATTCACGTCAACAGAAAAGGTGCTAAATATTATACTACCCCAAGTGGCCAAAAAGTTTGGTATGGCAGGTTTAAACTTTGCCTTAGTTGGCTTAATTTCAGTGCTGTTAACCCTCTATTTAATCTGGATTATTCATAAACTGAAGAAAAAGATAGTGACTGTGATTTCACCCATTGGTTTGAGGACTACTGCTGCCCGTCGCCATCTTGGTCTTTTGAAACTGAACTTTTAACTGAGAAATTAATCTGACTTAGAATTTAAGGACATCATATATGCTGATGGTAGGAACATGTCAATCATGAGGTAGCCCTGCCTTAAAGCATACACAGCTTTATGCTCTATTTTACTCTGAATGGGACCATAATTTACAACATTACCATCATGTTGTGTTTGAAATTCTTAAAACTAGCACTCGAGACCATAAACTTACTGGGAAAATGTCTACTGAGGTGGCAAATCAAGTAAGAAGTGGGATCATTTTCTCACAGACTTTAATTCAATCAGCAACCATAGGAGTCGCCTCCTGCTGGCTTTTAGAAAGAATGCAGGTTTAAGCTTCACTTTTCAGGCTGCGTCCATCTTTCACATACAGTCTATAGGAATATCTTATATTTTCACACCTTTGAAGCTCCACATCTCAAAATTTACTGTGGATATACAAGTGACACTTTCAGTCGCTTCCATCCCACTGTCACAGGTTTATCTGTATTGTGGTATAAAGGTTCTTTCAGGTGGCAAATTGTTGCCACTGCTGCCTCCACTAAAAACAAAGCTCTACAGCAAAGGAAAACATTACAGGAGTTGTTTTCCTGTATGCCACTTCACTGAGTGATTCACCTCACTCAGCTGCAGAAAACAGACAGATCAATGAAGGGAGACAGTTCTACAGCAACATCGGCTTTAGAGTCAGATTATTTGGTCTGGCGCAATAAACAATTTTTATGATGCTAGTTGGCAATAGATGTCACAATGCTGACCATCAGTCATCTCCTCCTCAAGCATAGACTTGCTTTATTAAGCCACATGATGAGGTTTATACAAGGTGGGCAACACCAGGAACCGCTGGCGTGACTTTGGGTGACTATTCTGTCATGTAAGTGATGTAAAAAGAGTGCAAGAAGTGGTTGAGATGGGAACTTATCCTTTTCATGGTTTGTATGTTTTCACTTTGATGAGAGAGAAGATCATGTAACCAGCCCTCATCCTGTAACCATCATCACCCTATCTACTTACATTAATTTAATGATAACTAACTTCATTTAATAGAATTGGTGTTTTTTCGCTTTGTAACAGAGTCTGGCACAGAGAAAGCCTGCAATGAATTCACTGTTACTTTATACTGAATGATAACTGAAGATTAAATAAGCAGAATTCACTTGTTTTACTGCAGCATGAGATGGTTTTGAAGAAGACTCCTTTCTTCCTACCAACTTCTAATCTTAATTTAGTTGGTGTTTTTGCAGTTCTGAACTTTGCTGTGGGCCTCGACGTGAACAGAGACAGATTTTCAATAGTCTGGAATGTGAAAAAGAGAGACTGACTTTCTCATTTGAATTTTTGGAGCAGTGAAATTTAAGAAAGTGGGCTTTTAAACTGATATATCCTGAGTTTAAAGAGCACAGTGAGATCTTTGAAACCAGGCACCCAACTGCTCTCTTGCTTTCATTCTCACTCTCTCTCTCTGAATTGTCAGCCTATTAAA
The DNA here is from genome assembly GCA_024666655.1 of Dascyllus trimaculatus. Taxonomy (NCBI): domain Eukaryota; kingdom Metazoa; phylum Chordata; class Actinopteri; family Pomacentridae; genus Dascyllus; species Dascyllus trimaculatus. The sequence continues at coordinate 11,803,495 of CM045458.1, forward strand.
TGTCTCTTTGTATCTCGCCTATTCACATGCACTAACCAATGGAAAGCTTTGGACTGATTCACTCACTGAGAGAAAGTGTGTGTGTGTGTGCATGTGTGTGTGTGTGTGAGTGTGTGTGTGAGAGAGAGAGAGAGAGAGAGAGAGAGAGAGAGAGAGAGAGAGAGTGATTGTCATAACGGAGCTGTCCCAGTTTTTTCTGCGCAGTGAGTGCAAAGACGTGAATTTGTTAGTTTAAAAAATAGATGCATTGCATGTGTGTGTGAATGAAACAATGAGGGAGAAAGACAGAAAGAAAGAGAGACTGTGAGGACAGTGTGTGTGTGTGTGTGTGTGTGTGTGTGTGTGGTAGAGTTACATGGAGAACAATGGCCTTATTGTACCTGTAGTCTGCAGCTACTGTCTGTCTTGTGTCGATAGTCCAGCTCTGCCCTGAGCTGCTTTGCCTGATCCACTGTACACCACCATCATCTTTAACATTTTCTGACAAGATGTTTACTTCAGCGGGAATAAAGTTTCTGAAACATACATGAGCTGGTAAGAACTGCAGATTTCCTCCAGTATATTAAAGCTGATTCACCACTGCGCACCATTTCAATCAAGAAAGAGTCACTAAGGAGGGAGAAAAACGTTTTCTGGTTTAATGAGAGTGCTAATGGTCAGTCAGGGAGTGTGTTAGTTCATTAGTTGAGGACAAGAAGTTTACACAGTTTATTCAGAAGATGTATTTGTGCCAGTCCCTCCTTATGATTCCTGTAAAATGCTGCTCTTTTATGGACCAGTTTTTAATTTGGCAGGCGTGGTTTAATAAAGCAGCTGGTGCAGCGTGGCCTATAAGCTACAGTTTCTTCTTCATTTTGAAGTTGTTAACTAACCAGTGCTTATTACTAAGTGTAGTAATAATAAGGTAAGGTCATTAGCAGGCCTGAGAAACTCCTTATATTCCTTATTTTTCTTTTTTAACGATGTTTTTCTTTGAGACCACTTTTCTATTTTGTACTCTGAGCCTACCTCCACCTACTGTAGATTTTTTAAATAGAAAGGTAAAAGTAGCTTTACATCTGTTTGCTTCGCTCCTGCTCCCTGTGCTCACACATACTTTATTTTAATACAGCTGAATTCCTATTAAAGCTGTTCTCATTTATGTACTTTTTTGTGTTTCTGTTGTCAGACAACGGATCGTGCATGAAATACAGACTGAAATGCAGCCCATTAGGACTGCATGTTAACCAGTATTCACTTCAGGGCCATTTCCAAGCTGCTGCTCTGCACCACTATTGATCTTTTGGCTGCAACATAGTCTTATAAACTCACATTCACATGTGGCCACTGAGCTGTAAATCTGGGTGATTAACATGTAAAACAATCATTCAGAGAGAAAGTTAGAAGCGATATAATACACTGGTCTTGCAGACTCATTCATATCTTTGTCAGCTGCCATGTGGTCAAGTGTGCTGCTCCACTCTGTTGATCACTGAAAAAGGCAAAGTCTCACACTCACAGGGCAGCACTGGCAGCTCTCCTCTACAGAAATTAGCTGAGATTTGTCAAAAAAAAACCTCAATACATTTATCACTCTTTTTTAAAAAAAAAAAATTGCTAAACAAGTCAATGCATAAAGTTGCTAAGTTAGCAACAATGCTGGTACCAGAGTCTCCAATCAAAGGTGGAGGCTGAGGAGGCAGGCCGCTCACCTCTGATTGGGCATAAACTTTCTTTTTCATATGATTTTCATGATGTACAGAATTCTCAAACAACTGACTCTATGTCAGCATTGGGCTCAGAAGGGGTCAGGAGCTTGTTTTTGACACATGAAATGCTCTTTTCCATTCCAGTTACATCACATCCATGTCTGTTAGAATGAACACGTTTAAGTGTGCAGTACCTCTTTAAGTCATTGTTTTTGGGCTGGCAAACTCAGCTTAGGGAACTAATCAATGAAAGACAAAGAAATACCAGAACCTAAGGCCCTGATCTACAACTGCACTGAATTGAACTCAGCCTGCAGAATACCCCACCCCCGCTTTGTTGGCACTTGAAACTCGCAACCATAGTAGCGCAGAGAGGGGGCCCTGGGTGAGGGGATGGAGGGTGAGAGGGAGAAGAAAGAAGCAGAAGAGAGATGATACAGCTGAAGATAAAAGTCTGAAGATCAAGAGTGATTAGGAAGCGGCGTGTGAAAGGGAATTTCTCTTCCCCTCTTCCCCAATGGGCTGAGGGAGAGATGGGTGATTGAAGGATGAGAGGAGGGAGAGAGGAGAGAAGGTAAGAAAGGAAAGATGGAGGAAAGACAAGAGGAACAGCAGGATGAGCGTCAAACTGGAAAAGGCAGACGAGCTGAGCAGATGAAAGGATGAGAGAGACATACAGAAAGATCAGGAGGGAAGGGAGGAGATAAAAAAGGATGGATGGATGCAGAGATGAAAAGGATGGAGGAAGGGAGGGAGGGACGGCAGGACGAGATGAGGAAAGGGACAAGAAAGGACAAGAGGATGAGAGGTGCTGGGGAAACAAGATTACGAGAATGAGGAGAATAATGGAAAGTAGAGGTGAATTAGTAAGGAAGATGGTAATTATTGGAAATGACTGTTATTGCTCAGAAAGATTGAAAAGAGGGAGAGAAAAGGAAAGTATAATAGCCAGTAGGTTGGCTCTGCTAATCCGTATTGTCAGATTATAGTGTAATCCCATGGTAAAACACACACACACATACAAAACAAGACTGGAGTGTCTGACTGGACCGTGCAGTGCTGAATTGGAATAACCGTCGGTGATCCAGAAATTTCCTGGCTGGTGCTGCATTCTTGTTGCCATGGCGATGGCTCCAGGAACAGAGAGAGCGAGAGAGAGAGAGAAAGAGTAAACGAGCAGGAAAGTGAGAGAAGATAAGATGGGACGAGAGGGGGAGGGATGGAAAAAAAAGTGAGTGAAAACTGAGACCAGAACCAGGCGGAGCCACTGCTGGTTTGGCACCGACTCCCACACACACATACAGTACGCACATAAACACACACAGGCGCGCAAAGCCAAACCACATGTTCTGCATGTGTTGAACAGCTGCATACTACGAACCCATTAGCCAGAACATACAAACAACGGAGCTCATTGGCTCGGGGATGCGACTGCTTCTCCCGCATTGGCCAGCATGCTGCAAAACAACCGTCTGATTGGCCCAGAGGAACACACACACCTATGTCGCAGAGGGATCAAAGGAGACGCGCTAACTCAACACGGATGTTGGTTTGTTACTGTATAAACACACACATGCTGCACAGAAAAGGTCCCGGCTCCTTATATTTCTGAAACTCATGCTTTGAAAATATACGAAATGTCGACTTGAAACTATAAAGCTACAAAAAAAATCCTGGAGTATTCAATCATTACTGTATACGTGAATGGAATACTGAATGAGCGAAACAGGCACAGTCCCAGGTACCGTCACAGAGAGACAAAGCAGTACGGTAAAACAATTATTTAGAAATCATAATTTGATAGAATGCAATTAGCAAATCTCAAAGGTTGCAATTTATTTATACATTAAGCAGCCCGTCCAACCCATAATGGAGCCTCACATGTTAATGCTCCATCCCTTGTTTTAAATCTGTGAACACTGAACTCTTGACACAAAACAACCACCTTTGCTAACATTTGCTAACTAGCACTAGCAGCTCTGACCTCTCAAGGCATGGACACGGGACCACTGTCGGTGTCCTTTGGTGTCTGGCACAAGGACACTGGTTGCAGATTCTTTTTCAGGTTCGTGTCTGTAGATGAGGGTTTGTTCCTGTGGAAGCTCAATCGGATTGGAATCAGGGAGACTTTGGGCTCCTTATTATGTTCCTCAAACCATTTCTGAGCAGTTTTTGCACCTGTCAGTAGTTTTAATGTTGTGGCTGATCAGTGCAGACCTCAGTCACGGATAACTCATCCTCTGGGTACCATAAATGTCTGTATAAGGTGTTGTTACAATCCATCCAGTACTTCTTAACCCCCCTCCAATTATTATGTCCTGCCACTGAAAACACTGCAAAACAATGCAAAAAGTGAAATGTAATGGAAGGGAGCAGCTGTTGCTTCAGTGGAATCTTCCAGAATCCCTTCTTTCCTGTTGTCAACTCGGGCCGTCCAGATCCTGGCCCAGTTCAACATGACTAATCACCCTCACCGGCTTCCTGACAGCAACACACAGCCAGCCAGACTGATTCATTGGGCAGGCAGGGACGGATGGGGAAGGGGGATACAGAGAGAAAAAAAGATGCAGGGAGGCATTGCAAACGACAGACCCTCCAGGAATTTATGATCTGTGCAGCCACATTAACAAATGCAAACGTAACCAGTTCCTGCAGCATACAGTATGTGTCATTTTGGCTTGTCTGCATTTTTCTTCTTGTGGTATAAAATGAGGCTTCAGAGTTCGGCACAGGAAAAAAATTTATGGTACAACTGATGATGTAGTTTCACGTTTATTCACCCATTCATCTAAGATACAAAAACAGACGCTTTTGCTCTCCACCTGCCGAAAGGAGACATAGAGGCGTAGCTGGTTCCACAATAATAAAACCTATGGAACTTCATTTAAATTCATTGAACTTTAAGTTTAAGCAAGAGTCCACATATATTGTATCTTAGCAGCTCTGTGAAGCTATAGTTAGCAACATTAGCATGCATACATGGACAATGCAAACATGTTGGGCTTTAGCAGGTGTAGTGTTTACCTTGTTCACCACTTAATTTGCATGCTACCTAATGCCGGTAGGACTGCCATTACTTGGTAAAGCATTTACTTATAAACAACCAAAACTAATTACAGCCCTTCCTGAGGACAACTCAAATGTCTGTACCTAATTTTCCTTCCAAAAGTTACTCCAAAGTCATTGGGATCCATCCTGTGGGGACAATGAAAATCTATATGCACAAATACAGGCTAAACACAGTCTATGTATACAGACATACACAATATTAAGGTTGTTTCTCACACACCTGCTAGATAATAAAATAAATCTAATTTACTGATTTTGATCATTTTTAAGTAGCAAACATTAATTTCAATGGTTGACTTAACATAAAAATGTTTGTAACTACATCAAATTAATATTTTATGTAGTTAAAACTTAAATTTCCGTGTTAGTTGACCTAAAACTAACAATCTCAGATGGTTAAGACTGGTAAATAAATTTTATTTTGATTGTGAAAAAAAAGCTAATTAACCTAATTTAATGCTGAGTTTGTTGGTTGGACATCATTTCATCAGAAGCTGTCCTAACACTACAGCTAACGGTTCCATTGATATTTTTGTTGAGCCCAAACATTATTTTTTTATAGTGTATATCTGATCACATCTCTTTTCATTCATAACACTAAAAAATAATGTTTTCTAGTGATGCATGTAAAATATAGTAGGGGCCATGCAGACTAATGAAAGAAGAGATTATTCCTGTTCACAAGAATAACAAAACAGCTAAAGAGGAGTTAGTGTAAGAAAAAGAGGACCATAGACAGAACCATATCCAGAGACAGACAGATAGGCAGGTAGAGAAAGAATTGGTTGCAGAAACTGGAAAATTAAATGGCTGCAGCGGAAGAAATCAATCTCAGGACTTGATGAGATTGGAATAAGTACAGAGTGATTAATCACTGTGAATGTGTGTGTGTGTGTGTGTGTGTGTGTGGTTGCACTTGTTTTATGTGGTGTATGTGTGTTTCCGCTCCCTTTATGTATGTTTTGTTTTGTGCTGCTGGTTTCTGTGCACATTCATGTTCATATGGTGTTGTGTGCATGTGTGTGTGTGTGCGTGTGTGTGTGTGTGTGTGTGTGTGTGTGTGTGGATCACATGTCCCAGCATGAGGTCTGTGGTGACTTAGCAGACAAACAGAGATGTCTCAGTTTAAAGAGACAGGACTGCGACACTCTCAACACTACTTTCCATTCTCTCTCTGTCCGTTTATCTTCCTTCACGTCAGCTTTCTTCTTTTCTTCTTCTCTTCTTCTCCCTTCCCACCATTTTTCTTTCATTAGGGAGGATGGGGGGGGGGGCGTCACACTGCCTCAATATACTCAAGTTTTCCCAGCTGTTCTGAGGATTGGGCTCAGATGATCGGAACGTCCTCCAGTCACAAGTTCACTGATCATCCCTCACCATCAGTCTATGAAATACACATATTTTAGAAAAGTTCAGGCTTCCTGGAAAATAAATCTGACCCAGATATCTGACTCCAAATCTGCGGGAGAGGCTTCCTCACAGCCAAACAGACTACACAAGGAACGTCTGAAATATTTATGAGTTAAGTGAAGGGCAGGTCGTCATCGCCAGCTTCACATCCCGCTTTCAAAATCAGATATTTACAAGCTCCGGAGGCTCGTGCTCCTACTAACTGATAACGTAACCTTAAACAGCATATAGATGTGATGTTAACAGAACACAGAACCAAAGAGTAGGGTCAGGGACAGTCAGATCCTTTAGGTCAAATAATTGACAGCATATATAAATGTGGGTGACTCACATAAAATGAATCCATCATTTAATGTTTTTCAGAAAAATGGGAAAAGCGAAGGGCAGCAGTAACATTCTTCATCGACAACAACAAAGAGCACATTCTGCACAATGAGATGGCCCTGGGCTTTGCAAACTTTTACAAAAGAGACTTACTGCAGTTCCTGTCACTGCAAACTACTGAAACGCTGTTGTGAACTCATGGAAGAGGATAGTTAGATATCTCCTGCATGACTGCAACTGATTATTATCTGCCCTTATAGATATATATATACCTAATTAATGGTTTAAATTGTCAAACTTCTTGTTCTGTCAGTCCAACTACATATAATAGAGGGATAAACAATATTTACACTCGAGCTGCTGGAAGCCATGAATTTCTACAGTTTTTTTTTGTTCCATTTTTCCTGCATTTTACCTAAATATGGCTGCAATTAACTAATATTCTAATCTTTTTTTTAAAAAAGTACCAGTTTTTTTCAAACAATCCAAAAATTAATACGAATAACAAACAAAATGCAACACAATCCAGTGAAAACAAAATTAGCAAATAAATGGTGACGCACATTAAGCCTCTCTCCAGTTGTTGATTATAACTCCAAACTCATCTCTATGAATCACAGTTTTGCATGACAGCACCCCTGTACTGCCTCAAAATGGCTCAGATGTAACTTTACACTATTGCCTTTTGTACAGTGTGCAGATCTATGAAGTTCCTGCCTCTTTCTTCACAACTCTCTGCTACTCACTGCAGCTCGAGCACACCAGCTCAGCTACACTATAAAATTACCCTACGCTACACATTGGCAAGCTGGAGTAATTCAGTTACATGTTTAAACTGGAAACCGATTGTGAAGAAGAATAATGATCCAGAGACTCCCACCCTGCAAGTTGACAGGATTGATTCTTAATGTTTGTTACATATGAAACCCTGAAAGTCGGTGTTTTTGAGACTGTCATCAGTATACTGCAGACTCTAGACATCCATCGAGATCCATTCACACGTGCTATCAACATGTGATCTGTATCTGGCTACATTATTTGGACACTGATGTCTCATCAGTAGATCATTGCATTTACACCTGGTTTTACAATGTTTTCTTGGTATCTCAATAGCATCCATAATTTACAGCAAAATCAAGTTTGATCCAGTCTCAAATGCAGCTGTATGGCCTTTTCTAATGCCGAGATAATGTTGTGCTGTTGTCTGTATCTCTTGTTGGGCTTGTTTGATTTCGCAGAAAGAAGCAGCATTAGGACACTGCTGCTTTGTCTTGTGAATGTGGCCACACTGTACAGACTGCATTTATGTCAGGGATCTAATCACAAAGCGACCCTGGTCACCTCCAGTGTGGTCTATCTGATATGATTGCATTCTGATCCAGATGTATTCTGTATGTATTTACAGCTTGCATTAACATGCATTTTCCCTTATCCAAGTTAATACCTGGGGTTTATGGTGCATGGAGCTTTTACTGTTAGGATGGAAAAATCAGATCTGTGCAGAGACTGCAACCTTCCCCAAATCAACACATTAGAAATCCTCTCAACATCCACCTAATTTTCGTTATTGCCATACCCAAATGGAAAAGCAGAAGAACTGTACGGCCAAAATGCATAAATGAGACATTAAAAGTCAGTATCTTCTTCTTTCTGAAAATGTGTTTGTTTAGCATGTGGCAAAAATTAGCTTAAATGTGTTGCTAGTGGCTGTCAAACAAATTCAATTACAAATGCCTCTGCCATGTTTTCCACACTGCTTTGATGTGTTAGAAGTTTAACTCTTTTAATTATATCATGTTGTTGTAAAATTGAGATTCAGCTCCACAAACTGTTTATCTCGAAACACCAACTCTTCATAGTCCCATAACTTTAGTGGATGGAAACGCACATTAATACGCATTTCCCAAAAGCTACACTAAATTTGTCAATGAACAAGGGCTGAACAATTTTATGTAACTGTGATTTTCCTGACAGATGTTGTTATTTGATTTGCAATAAAAAAAAATAATAATAATCACATTACATACTTCCCAAATAGCAGCCTTTGTGATTCACTTTCCAAATTGGAATTTCCATTTGAAATCCATTAATAGTTCTGGCCTAATGGAAACCTGACTCAAAAAATGAAAGGTTTATCTCCTCCCACCATTTGGATTAAGCAGTGCAGCAACAAGGACGTGATCCCACACTGGCTTCCCACCAGAGAAACTGCCAGCAGAGTTCAACAGGACACTTGGCCACGAATGTGTGGTGCTGGGCTTTAAATTCAATGAATCCAGCTCTGACATTTGAATAACCAGAGAGGAAGGAGGAAATTTAGCAATATCTACTGGCAATAATTAACTTTAATTAAGAGCTTAGGAAGATTTTACATAATTAAAGGAGATCTGGTGACTGTGTTGACTTAAACCCTGAAACTGCCATCATCTAACTCGTGCTTCAGTGTGGCTGCACAGTTTACTTGACGACAGCTTTTTTTATTTACTTTCCATCGAATTTTTTCACACCAATAACCTGCTGCAGCTACTCTAAAAATGAACACACCTGCTGCCAGGCTGCAACAGTGACACCCCAATAAGGACGTGTTAGAAAGCCAGATCGGGGAGTTCTACAGTGAGTGTCAGTGCGTACATACAGTGCTCGGCTTCCTCTTTTAAAAGAGACCGAAGAAGGTCATTATAGGAGAAAGTGATTTCACAGTGCCCACTTTTATGACATGGAAAGCATCCAAGCAAAGCAGGCAGAGAGGGACAGAAAGTGAGTTACCAACAAGCTGATAAAATGGCTTCACATCTGCTTCAAAACCATGTTTAACAACCGTCAGTGAGTATAGTAAAAGCTGGATTTGGATGCATTTGCATACACAAGTTTGTACACACTGATTTTGCACATTTAGGACAAACTGTAAACACATGTATTAGAGGTCAGGTGGAATCTTTTTGCAAATCTGCAGCTTTGCGGGCAACAGTCCAAACATCTGTTCAACCGCTGCATCACACATGTATACGGCTATGTATGGACGCACACACATGCTTGGTCAGACCCACCAGCTGTCCTGCAGCTCCTTCTGGTCTCTGATCACTGCCCCCTGTATGAGGACACACTCAAATGTATACTCACATTGCATGAAAGTCGCGTTCAAGCAGATATTTGGTAGCAGCAGATGGTGATGCTACAGCATCCAGTAGCATTAATGGACGGCTACTGTTTTACAACCAGACACCACACTGCTCTTCTATAGGATCATCGTTTTACAAGCTCATCTGCCGCAGCAATCGTTTTGGGGAAACAGCTTGAGACCACTTATAGTTTAATAGTATGTAAGCTGTTCTAAAACAAAGAGCAAAACTGTGAGGGGTGGATTAAACAGCATGTTCATCTTGCACTGCATTGCTTTTACTTCAACAAAAACTTTCAGTTTTTTCATTAAAAATTCCTTAAAATTACATTTATGCCTTTCCTCTTATTGAAAAGAATCAAGAATCTATGAATTAGTAAATAATCCCAATCTTCACATGCTAAAAATGTGAGTAAAATGGCAAAAATCTAAAAACTGCATCAAAAAATTAAAGGTAGAAAGTGGCTAAAATGTCACTTCATTGCACATATATGTTGGTCACATGACGTTATTCACTGTAGTTTCACACCAAAATATGTAACAGGAACACTGGTCCACTGTTTCACAATAAAAGCTATAAAGTTTAGACATAGCTAAATCAGTTTTTTTCTTTGCTGGCTTACATCCAGGTCACATGACCATCAATTGTCTTTTGCACATGAAAAGATCTCTAAAGTCCAAATTAGAAGGCAGGACAAGGTGAGACTGGCATTAACCAAGCACAAACATTTCACCAGGAGACTTAAGTTGGAGTTCCATGTGAGACTCTTCTTTTTTGTATTATTTTTACATGTTTGTAAACATGTTTCCAGTCATTGTTTGCTTTGGTATGGCTACAAAATGACTTGGTTAGGTTTTGGAACTTGGGTTAAAATAAACTTGCCTCAAAGCTAGCCAAGAAATTGCTGTTGTTGTTGGTTGTTTTCTAGGTTGCTAAGGTGACGCATACCGCCGAAAAAATAGCTCCTAAACATAGATATTATTTACAGTGGAGGAGCTGGGAACATGTCCCCATCATTTTTAAAATCATCATTTTAAAAAGAATGTTCTGTAATTAGCCGGCACCAAGGAATGTTAACCAACAAATTAAAAGGCTTTATTTGCACAATAAGAAAATATGCAATGCAATGTTAATATTGAAGAAAGAAATGCACGTTGTCCACACAATCATAATCCTGACCTGATGATTGAACATGTGGCTCAGCTGGAACAGCAGGTCTTCTCAGTGGCTTTCATAAGTGAAAGAAACCCATGAGCTACCAGCTACAGTTTGAGGCCAAAAAGCAGGAAAAGGCACCAAGGTCCTCACATTGTGATATTTTACAGTTTAACCTTGTGCTTAAAATGAGTCATGACTGGTTGAACTTGACTCCTGAACTCTTGTTCCTCTGATGTTAAAAAAAAATATGCAGCATTGAAACAACAAGGCCGTTTAACTTCACATCTAAAGGTAACATTGATTCATTATCTTTAGTTCAGCTTCTGTTGTTAACGTTATTCCTTCACTCGTTTCTGCCTTTCATATTTTAGGGCCATTATGCAATTTTTTCCCTGCTCTTATTTTCTTTTTATATGAGCTCTTATGTCATCATCACCTCCAATAAAAATGAAGCACTTTCCCCTAAAAATGTTCACATTTCATGATTTCACAGCCTTCTTTTGCGATTTGGACCAAAAAAGCTATTACACATTTTGACTGTAATGCATTATTGACCTATTAGACAACAGGTGTGGGTGGGCAATATTTTAACGGCTACAATATGCTTTTTATGCTGGTGGTTCCTGCATGGTGCAGCCTGATTTAAGGCTGTTTTTCATAGAGTTAACCGCACTAACTGTTTATCTCAACGTGCAAACTCCTTATTTTCACATAACAGTGGATAGAAAACCACACGGACTTGCATTTTCTCAAATTTCTCAAATTTGGATTGAAATCCTGACTTGAAAGATTTATCTCTTCCAACCAGCTGGAGCAAGCAACAGCGACATGATCCCAAACTGGCTTCCCACCCAAGGAAACTGCCAATTGTGTGGCCAAGAATTAGTAGTGTTGGACAGGGACTTTAAATTCAAAGCATCCAGCAATGATATCTGAATAACTAGAGAAGAAGGGTCTGTTATAGAAATCAGCAAAATCTACTGGTAATAATTTACTTAGAAATATTTTAGGGAATTAAAGGTGATTTCAGTCATTTTCAGTCACTGTTCGCTTAATTTTGGGGAGCAAGAAGCAAAAGGATGGCTTTTGAAAAACTTGAGTCTATGACAATTTTGTAGCCTTTTTTAGACAAACATAGCTTTTAGCTGGCAGACTGGGTTGCATTATTGATTCATCAGATGCAGGGTGTTGGTGCACCATTTTGCATCCCCAAAATGCACTTTAATTGCTGCTGGTTGTTGCATACTGTAGCCTGATTCACGCCTATTTTTCATGTCAAGTCATGCACACATTATGACCTGCTCTGCTACTGAAAAGGGTGGGTGGTAACAGAGGGCCAGTATAGACCACAATCTGTAACGCAGAAGAAAAGTTGCTTTTCAGTAAAATAAGCTTTAAAGCACAGCACATGATAAAGCCACTTTACTCCTCGAAATATTCTCACACGTATCGAAATCCTCAGGGTGTGTCAGCGAACGACACATTTTCCCAAGCCGTGAGCCCAAACTGTGTCACAGCCCTGTTTTTAGTGGCCGCTCGCATAGCAAGAGCACCAGTATTCATCCAGACAGTCCCAAGGCGATGCTAAATGTATTCACTGTGGGTGTAGGGTGGAACATTTCTGAGAGTTTCTCATGTAGAGTACAGTCCAACCTTGTCCGGGCCGTGTTGGTTTAAGTTTAGGAGCTCAGTCTAAAAAAAAGTATCATTTCCTGCCTTTATTAGCTGCTCAAACGTTCATTTGAAGCAGTAAGAACACATTGAGTGTTATGAATTCAGGGTGTGAGTGGAAAAATCCCGCCAGGCCATGTGGACGGACTGTCGCACTCTGCAGCTCTTGAGAAGACACACACACACACCTTTGCAAGCTAACACACACCTTCCCTTCCATGCATACAGCTACTGTAGCTCTTACATAACAAATCTCAAATGACATGGCTCAGCTTTCTGTTGTTTCTTTTCCTGGTTCTATCTTTTCTTCTCGTTCTCATCCCTTTGGGAATCAGCTCTCGAGTCTGCAGCGGATTTTACAAGAGCATTATGCTGAATGTGTGTGTTTGCCTGACTGTGTGTGTGTGACAACTTTTGTCCCTTGTCTAACATGCTTGACTTCCGTCTTAACAATTACAACAAGACACACACTGATAATGTAAATTCCAACAGTCTGTACCTCTCTGTGCCAGTCGTATGATGCTGGAGGTGAGCTGTGTGTTTGTGTGTGTGTGTGCCTGTGTGTGTGAGAGCATAAGCCAGTGCAGTAGGTGGTTAATGCCACCTCTATAATCGCTGCTGATTGAGCACGGGAGGTCCCACCTTGCTGCCCTGTTCATTTTGTGGGTGGTCTTTATACCCAGACTGAACTACTAAGTCCCCTCTCATCCTGATAATCAGCCCCACAGCTACAACACAATAGAATAAAGTAAAATGTCCCCACATCCACTATTACCTGTCACAATTTCTTTCCTTTCATTTCATTTCCTTTTCTGTCTTTCCTCTCTCTTTCTGTTCTACTTCCTTTCCTGTCATTACTTTTGTTTTCCTCTAACTGCCGCCTTTTACTTTCACTTCACTTTTGTGCTTTCCTTTCAATTTCTTCACTTCAATTCTTTCATTTTCTTTTACTTCTTTTCTTTTTAACTTCATTTCCTTTTCCTTCAGCTCTTTTCATTTCATTTCCTTTTCTTTTCTTTCACATCCTTTCTTTTACTTCCTCTCTTTTCTTTTCCTTTCCTTTCAATTCATTCCCTTTTCCTTCAATCCTTTTCCCTTAATTTTATTTCCTTTCTTTTTCTTTCAGACCCTTCCTTTTTCTTTCCTTTAACATCTATGCTTTCCTCTCCTTTAATTTAATTCAACTCCTCTTTTTCCTTTTTTCTTCTCTTTCAGATCCTTTCCATCCCTTTCCTTTCACTTCACTTTTCTTTCCATTTCTTTTCCTTTCCTTTACCTTCAGTTTCTTCCCTTTCAGTTCAATTTGTTTGCTTTCCTTTCAGTTCCTTACCAGTTCCTTCCTGTCCTTTTTTCCAGTCTCATTCATGTCCTTTTGTATCATTTCTTTTCCATTCACTCTTTTCGGTTCTATCCTTTTCATCTCATTCTTTTCTATTTACTTAATATCTAATATTGTTCTGTCTTTCCTCTCCTTTCCTATCTTGTCCTTTCAACTCACTTCTTTTCCTTTCCTTTCCTTCCTTGTCCCATCCTCTCCTTTCTGTCTTCCTCTCCTCTCCTCTCCTCCTTCCATCTCCTCACCTCGGTGCTCTCTGCTTCTCCCTGAACTTGCCACTGACCCATTAAACTATGTGGATGTTATTTTTGGTGCAGCGCTTTGTGCAGATGAGTAAGTGTGTGTGTGATAGAGAGGAGCAGAGCGACTATCTCTCCATTTCATCACCTTCTTCTCTCTTTCATCATTTTTACTCTTTCCTCACCCCTACTCCATCTGTCCCACACGCTCATCAAAAAGAATATCTCCCCCCCTTTCCCTCTTTTTAGTTCTCTTCTGCAACTCCTCTCACCATTTCCCTCAAAGCAAAAATATCCATCCACCTCTCTCCCTCTCTCTCCTCCCATCTGTTCTGTAATTCAATCATGGAGGCAGTCAGCAGCAGCAGGAGAAGTGAGTGATGATGTTTTGGAAGAAAATGCAGGGAACGCAGCCAGCCAATCTTCCACTCACAGTATTATCATTTCTAATATGCCATCCTTCAATTTTCGAAATAAAACAGGATCAATAACGCTGTCTGAGCAGTCCTTTGCATATTTGCTTCGTCTTGCAGGCATTGACATTATGACTAAACTGCTTTAGGTGCACTTGACTGGCAGACGACCTCCAGCATGTTGGAGTTGTGTTATCTTAATTTCGAGTTATGTGAACAAACTAATGGAATAATAATGAAGCAAAAGAACCAGAACAACCTCATGGGGCTTATTATGAAATTTAGTTAGATTTCAAGATGAAGGGACGTCTAGCAGCCATGTGAAAAAGTTCAGCGTGCGCTATAGGGATGCAAATTTTGAACAAATTTCTTAACCCACAATTGGCAGCCTAATCAATCGATAATCGATTAAGCGATATTATGAAACTAAATCCGCAGGCATCATTTCATGTCCTGAGCTTATGTCACGTGAGATAGCCACTCCAATAGCATAAATGTTCAAGCCCTGAGCCAAATCAACACTGCACACCTTAACTCATCTACAGAATGAAAGCTCTGCCTGGTGGGCATTAAGCATCACAGAAGTCTTTGTCATGGTGCCCCTTTGCTATCTAACTCCCACAGCTACCAGCTCCTCGGGTCACTACAGTGTTCAACAGTAACAGGTTCCACCAGGAGGCAACAACCAGGTGCTACAGCTAATCTACAATACATTTTCTGACATATACGCCCTCCGTCTTCTGCCTTATCAGTTAATATATTTTTAAACGGTTAAATTATTAGCAGTAAATAATCAAAAGCTTAAAAAATAACATTAAACTAAGTGAAAATGTAAAAAGTGTAATGGTCCCACAGAGGACACAAACTCCAGTCTCCTGAGTGACAGTCCTGTTTTTTTTTTCATTTGTTATTCTTAATTTTTTTTAAAAACAGAAGTATGAGAAGCAGTTCATTCCAAATATAACTAGAAGGACACCGGGAGAGCGTATCTGCTGCCATGGCCGAAGTCCTATCTTGCAGTTTTAAAGAAAGTAATTTGGATCCACTCCAGAATTTAATGGGTTCTTCCTGTGCCCATTGTCCAGCTCTCAACCAAGTTTCATGAAATTCAGTTTTACAGTTTTTGCGGACTCTTGCTGATAAACAGACCTCCACCTCAGCTCTCGCCTTGGCGGAGGAACAAAGTACTTCTGCTCAAGTACAATTTGAGTATCTCCTTTTGATGCTTGTTAAAGTGAAAATGTCCCTTTCCAACACATTTGTCTGACAGCTATGGTTTCAAGCCACTTTACAGACACAGATACTTGAAATATAATACAAATGAGCTTGAATCATCTTAGAAGTGTTGGCTTCAATATGACACACTGTCAAATCTAACAGTATGTAAAGTGAACATTATAATATCTCAAACGCTCTTCCCAATTGTAAAAATGAATAAAAGACGCACAGACAAGATGCATATGCGTCGTAATAATACTGAAAATAAAGAGCTGTATATCTTGTTTGTCAGCTGGAAGTTACTCAGAGCTGCCAGAGCTTTATGATGAGCTACACAAGTCCAGTCCGAGATCTGAAGAAACGCCAGTCCTCATGATCAAAGCCAACACATGAAAAATCTGAAGTGATATGATTTTTGTCACATTCCTGCAGATGCAATTCAGACCACAGCACAAAAACCAAGAATTACAGCACACACCATCCAATACAGTATGAACTGCGAACCACACTGCTCTCAGTGAAGCATGTAGCCGCAGACCGAGCACAGTTAACCAATATGAAGACTCTGGCTGACAGTATGGGAAGCTTCCTCTCTGCCTGCTCCTTTGTGAATGTGCAGTGGTGTGGATGCAATCATCTGCTCTACTCCTGCTGCCAGCCTCGCACGTCAACACAGAAAAGACGGGGGTGAGGAAGTGGGGGAGGGAGAGATGGAAGGAGGAAGGAATGGTAGGTGGGTGGGAGAGAGACAGGCGGTTGGTATCTAGAAGGGTCTGTGAGCACTAGCATCTCTCCTGGCTGCAAAGGAAGAAAAAGGAAGGAGGTAGATAGCGATGGAAGCATGTGTCAGCCTCTCATGGCAGTAAACACATATTGTGTCTTAATCATTTCACTGGAGCTACATAGATAAATCTCCTTCCTCAACACACACACAGCCTTCAATGACACACTATAAATACAGATTAAACAGACAAACACTGAAACCGCCCATTAACAAACACAGACCTCAGGTCACACTCAAGGTCTGCTCCAACACACACACACACACACACACACACACAGTGCTCTGACCTCGTCTGCTGTCGTGTGCACAAGGCAAGTTGAGTGACAGCAAACTGATGATGTCTCTCCAGATGGTGCCAGATGTGTGTGTGTGTGTATGTGTGCATGTTAATGTAAGTGTGTGTCCGTCTTGCAGGTAAATAAATGCAGACTACATGTCTGGTCTGAGTAAATGAGTTGCAGCAGGGCAGAGCCTCCGTCAGACCCCATTACACACACACACACACACACACACACCGTACCCAACCTTACCTTCACACACAAGTCCACCACACGTCCACTCATTACTACCACAAACCACACACACATTTCCCTCCCAGCTGCGCACACACTCAGCTGTCCTGTGAGCTTTGTGTTTAATGCTGGATGACAAACAGGTCTGTGTTAACATCAGCCTGGCGTTACACTTCCCTGCTGTTTGTCTGGGACTCTCAGCTCCACTCTGTCATTACCGCCTTGCTGCTCCTGCCCTGTTTGTTTGTTTGGGTGGTGTTTTTTTCCTGAAAGAATTGCCCAATATCAGTGCTCTGCAGACACTTTGTAGGCACTCCCCCAAAAACACTCAGCTTTTTAGGATCTGAGAAAAAAATAACTAGTTTATTTAGCTCTGCAACTTTGTCCACAAATCAAATTTCACGGGGCATATTAAACACTTCGTCTTGCACAGAGTAGCTTCTGTTGGTAGCTGCCAATTACATGATTAAATAATAAAGCTGAGCGTGATATTGGAGAGGCAGAGCTTTGCGGCGGACTGACTGAATTTGAAAGAGTGAGGCTGCGCAGGGACAGACCTTGATCCTTCATTTAAACGCTTTCAGTTGTGCTCGATGGCACTTCAAACCACACATTAAGTTTAAGTTATAGAAGGTTCAACCTCGACTTTGGAGCCGTAAAATGCTCCCATCAGCCATGATGTGATGATGACGGAGGATGATTGAGGTGCATATTGAGGAGGGATGGCAGCCTGAGCATCAGATGTTAGATGAATGAGTGATTATCAAACATGTCTGCAACAGGTGCTTCAAACAGAGTCGACAAAACTGCACAAACACTGGACAACGAAATACAGACGCCATTTTTGTGAAGCCTTCATTACTTACATTACAGATCACTTATATGTTCAGGGAAAATATGAAAGAAAATGATTCTGAGATCATATTTGTATCAGACCTGCAATGATGAACTGGTTAGCTGTCTGCTATTTTAATAATCAGTTATTCAGTTTGAGTAATTTCTCAAGAAAAAAGTAAAATGTTCTGATTCCAGCTTCGTAAATGTTGTTTTCGGTTTTCTTTCCTCTGCTTTGACAGTAAAGTGAGTACCTTTGGGGTGTGGACAATTTGAGGACGATATCATTTTATAGATCAAACAACTGATCCGTTGAGAAAATAGTCAACAGATTATCTGACAATGGAAATAATAACAATAATAATTTGATTTTCAAGCCTCAAACAGGCATTTAAATTAAACCATTTAAGAATTAATTAAGAAAATGTCTCTTAGTGGTGAATACTATTTACAGACATCTAACACCACGACAAGGTGCTCCAACTGTAGGGTCACAAGTCAAAAAAGTTTAGATATTTACATTCTTTACTTCAGTAAATGCACCAATACCACACTGTAAAAGCTCTCTGAAGTAAAAATTCTGTATGGAAAATGTTAAAAGTACATTTGCATGTAAATACTTTAACAAAAATGTAGAAGTATTCAATGTCGGAAAACATCCCCGTGACTGTTCTACTGACAAAAATAACATTTGACTATAAATGAAACTGAGCACAAAATAGCTAAAAACTAAAAATATATATACTTTAGGAGACTGCATTTAAGTTACTTTCCAACATACTGCAAGATAATGCATTACAAAAAAAGAAGGTCCCAGAATTTGCTATTAAGTCAAATTAACTTCCTGAGTGTCAGGCTTCCTGGAAATTTTTTCACAGTGTATGTAAACCTCTGTAAGAAGGAAACAAAAACAGCCCAAAGGTTTTGTTTTGACTGCTTCTAATTAGACACTTTACTGATATCTGTGGGGATTAGCTTTTTCCAGTAAAAACATATGATACTACACGCAACACTTGCAATAAATAAATTATAATAACCATATTACAGCTATGTGTGCTCATAAATAGCACATTCTGCTGCTTCCACCTGCAGAATCTGCTTCAAATTGCTTTAGTCACCATCTGTACATGCTGCAATCCACCGAGGACCGGCTCTAATTTAATGCACAACTGTGCGTGCTGCAAACTCCTGTCTGTTGCCTCTAAAAATTTGTTGGAGGGCGTACCTGTCCTCTGCATTTCATGGACCAAACAGTAGTCACAGAGGGGCTTCTAGCTGAGGTGCACTTAACTGTAGCCTAAAGGTTGTTTTTTGATGTGCTCTTGCATATAATGTACTCCACTGAGCTCCACAGACACTATTTTTGGCCACTACCTGTGTTTGTTGGACCCTACCAACTCTTTTATCGCCAGGGGATGCCTGTGTTTTTGCACTAGACTGTCTGCAGACTGTCTTTAATCCAAGGGGTTTCCTGCTCCACTGTAGTCTGCAGACCTTTTTTTCCAGCCTCTGCCCTTCATGCAGTTGCACCCCACTAATTCCTACACACTGCTTTGAAGCCATATGCTTCACTGAGTCCTGCTGAGTGAGCTTTGCCATCTGTGCAATGGCGGCCTACAAGTTATTTATCAGATTTAATAAGCAGTTTATCCCCTAAAAATGTTGGAGAGGAAGTCAGATTAATAAAATCCAAAATTTGAACACACATGCAAGCAGTAGTAACTGAAGGGGAGCTGTGGGAACATTTTCTCCAACAGATCTGAAATGATTTACTTGTTTTTTCTCTTGTTGTGTTTCCACCCGCAGTCACACTCATGAAAAATATAATAAAAGCACAGGAGCAGGTCTGAGTAGGGCGGGGTAGACTGGGTCACCGCTATTCAACCTGCACTGAATCTTTAATGGCTATGTCACCGGGGTCTAATTAAGCAGAATAATTGGGGATAAGTGTGCACGGTTTTTAAAAATTAGAATTTTTAGGCTTGGTGCCGGTCATGATCCGTCATTTCAAATCAGCTACAATATTAATAAAGCTCTCTTGATTTGCTGTACAAATAAGAACTGAATCCATGAAGTCATCAGATGCAGAAAAAGGCACAATTCCAGACCATTATTCGTCATCAAACACTGACTGTTGTCATTCAAACGAGGCCCACCTGCTGTTTGGAGCCTCTCCAGTTCATGTGCTGCTGTGAACCTGCCTGACATCTCAGCAAGTGGATAGTGACAGTCAGGAAATCTAGCTTTTATATAAATGCATGTGTAACTGAATTACTTGTTGCGTCTGTGCTTAAATGTTCCAAATCATATCTGCATCAGCGCTCTTCTGGCTCCTCTCTGCGTTGCCCACACATTAGAGTGGGCTGTGGAAGCGAAACATTGTTGGATGTTGTACTGCACTGCCTGCAGAAAATAAACAATTAGAAGAGCAGAGTCATACAGAGAGAGAGCCGAACCGAACCGAACAGTCAGGTTCGACTTGTCCTGTTTATCCCTGTATGTCTCTGTCATGTGACGCTGATGTTGAACCCTAACAACCACAAGGCCATCTATCATCTCTCACCGGTGAGGCAGGGTCACACTCATCCCCCTCTAAAAAACACAAGCCTCTTTCCCTCCCTCTCCTCTCCATCCCTCTCTGCTGCAGTGCACTGGAACAGGGGTCTCAGGATGGTCTGTCAGTCTCCAATCACACCGCTAATCTTCTCGATACACCCTGATGCATGCGACCCCTCCTCTCCGGCAGCCCACAGACACACACTCATACATGTACACACAAACACACCAGGCCTGATAGTAGCATCAGCCAGCGACGGTATGTGAGGAATAGCTTTGTAACTGGCTATATATAGCTTCACGGGAGCATCAGGAGTGTTTTCATTTGAAAGGGGGGGGGGAAGGTGTGTTATCATGTTGTAGGTTGGGTTTGCAATGTAGAACAGAATAGAATAGAATAGACTTACTTGCTTTCCCTGGCCGGGGCCTTTGCAGCAGCTTCTGCACGGTGAGCAGGTCCTCGGTCTTCACCGCCTGCAGCAGTTCCTGGTCCTTCCCCATCTTCCTCTCTGAGCCGCTCTAGTCCCGCAGCATCCTCCGACACAGCGGCGCTTGAGCCCAGCCTCTCCCCGCGGAGGGTGCGTCTACCGCGGCCACGAACAGCCTCCCACCTCCCCCTCCTGGCTCTCCTGACTGGATGAGACCCCCCTAGAGCTCTGGCATATGAGAGGCTGAAAGTGAGAGGGGGAAGAGAGGGAGGGTGGGATGGAGGGATGCTCTCGGGTTCCCCCCGCTGCTATAGGTCGGATGGAGACGGGACCGGGAGGCTAGATTGGGCCGAGGTGAGATTCCAGTGTAGGAGCGGCTCGGTGGAGATGAACGGCGGCTCGGCTGGAGGCGGGTCTCCTGCAGCTCCAAAACAAGCTCCCGGACGGCGGCGGCGGCGGCGGCGGTCCTCGCCGAGGGAAAGAGACGTCAAACGGGCTTTACGTACCGAGACGCCTCGCGGGGCTTCAGACGTTAAATGATTGTGCGTTTACGAAGCGGGTGCGCGCGGTGCTGGCCGGTCCCGGGGTTGAGCTGCTCTCGTGCTCTGCGTCGTAAACAGCATCCGGCGCTGCTGCAGCCATCGCTCCGCGTGCGCTCCGTATCTGGGAATGATTTTTTTTTCTCCTCCGCGCGTGGGGGGGCGGGAGTGGTGGGGAGGGGGGCACGCACACGCACACCCGCGCGCTCTACAGCTGGCCCAGCTCGCACCGTTAAATGGCTCGTGCTGCAACTTGGGGGCGGACCAGGAGCGCGGTGCTCTCCCGCCTCCTCTCTCATCTCTCCTGGCTCCGCTTCTGTCGCTCCCTCTCCCTCTCCCTCTCCCTGCTCTGAGAGGCTGCACAGATTTATTCAGGAGGAGAACGTGTTCAGCTCCTGCTTCTTATTGGCTCGCTATAGATTTATCATCCTGCACACCTGCAGCACAGCCTTTCTTCTCCCCAGGTGATGTCAGAGTCAGATTCAAATCCATTACACATGAGACAGGAGAGTTCAGATCCTCATCACATTTCACAATGATACACATTCCTCCATCTGAAGCCTCCAGAGCAGAGCAGCTTTAATCCGAGTTTCCCTCAGAGAGTAGACCCCCTCCTCTTTATCCAGCAGACAGCAGGTGTGGTTTTACTGCTGCATCTTCTGCATCACATTGCAATGATTTTATAAGCAGCTAAGAGGAAAAGAAAAATAGTACGTGCACATCCTCCTGCACTGCACAGAATTATTAATGTTATTTTACAGATGTTCCTAGTAAAACCACAGGAAAAAATATGAATTTACACATTACCTGTAAAAAAAAAACAAAAAAAAACAGGTCAAATCTGTGAATAACGTTAAAATCCAAATCTGTAAATAATTTGTTCCTTAACATTTCTTTTTGCCTAAATCACAGTCTAAATCTTTAAAAATCTAATTATTTAACTGATATTTCCTGTTATTTGAAAATGTAAATTTTAAGAATTGAATTTTTTTTTTTAACTGTTTAAATTACAGATCTCCCCGTTTTGTTAAATTACCATTAACTTTCAGTAAAATCATAGATTTTACTTTGTAAATATATACATTTACATGTTAACTGCAAAAAGAAACTAAACCCAGGCCCAAACTGTAAATAACATCACATCAAAAATCGGTATGTGTGACAGCAAAATTACACTGTTTTACTATATTTCAGTCAGCAAAAATCTAATTATTTTACAGATATTTCCCTTTATTTTTTATTTTATTTTTACACGTTTTTAATGTTTTCGTATTCCATTGTTTTTCTTACTGATTTTTTTCTTTTTTTACAGAGCAGTTACAATGCTAAGAGTCGGACCTTAACATGCTAGAATTTGCTAATTAGCTCTAAACACAAGGTCCAGTTGAGGCTGAAGGAGGCCCATTTAGAGGGAAGGCCTATATGTTCATTCATGCACATCACTGTGGGGGACAGGGGCCACTTCCTCTACAATGTATGACACATGGAAATGTGTCTCTGTCAGTATTTGTAACAGACACGGGACTTTAGATTCCCACAAAATGATGAAAAAAGTGGATTTCTTCCCCTACATTACTCCTGACACACTTTGTGGCTTCACAGAACCTTGTTTGTGTTTTATTCCTACAGCAACAGTGAACACAGCAGCTGTGAGAGCAGTGCCAAAGCTTTGGGCCCCTCCTGCAGGTCAGGGGTCAACACTAACTCCTTACCCTGAATATTTAGAGCAGGGGAGTATCTTGTGCCCACTGCATGACGCACGGTCATGAATGTATTAAAGGCAATAAAATTTCTTTTTACAGTGAGTGCTGCAGTTTCCAGTGTTTGAGGCTTGTCTGCACACAGACTGGTATATTGGTCCACTGGCCTCAGTTTATGTGTCGTTAGTCAGCAGCGGTGTGAACACACAGAGCTCTGCGACATCACAAACGACCTTTCATATTCTCCTTCTGTGACTTCTTTCTGCCGTATCGCATCTATTAAATAACACACTGACGTGTCTGGTAAATTATAGTTATTAATGTGACTCAGGCAGACCTGAAATGCGCTAAAGTCTGAATATTATTGCAATAATACTGTTCAGCTGTATTTTGCAGAAATACTGACATACTGATATCCTGTGTCCAGAGTCAGATTCTTTCCTCTGACATTAATAAACACCTACAGCCTCACTGCAGCAGAAATAATAAATGTCTCTTTATCCTGACAGTGGTGTGAACATTTACACACAGCAGTGCAAACTTAATAAACTCAGGATCTAATGGTAAATAATGTTCTGTGTTCTTCTACACACCGACAGATCAGATCTGTTCCACACATGTTTATACAGTGGAATTATTTGTATTAAAGCTTCTCTGGATGAATCCAGCTCCATCAGAGCTGTGAGGATATTTTATATTTAGATCAGCATGTCATTATGCACAATATTACAATTCACTGTTGAAAAATCCCATTCCAAACGCCACGTGTAATTATCATCGTGGTGCTAAAAAAAAGTCAGGAATCACCAAAGTCATCACATTTTCTAAATTCCCATACTACAGTCATTCTCTCCAATAGTTGTTTAGATGTTTCAGTTGGGGCCAAAGTGGCAGACCAAATGACCAGCAAGCCATTAGCATGGCTAAAAACATTTACATGAGCCTTCCTCTTGTAACTATGGGCAACACGGATGATGTCTGATGGCTGTTATCTTATAATTGGCAGGAAGAATCTCAGACATGTCATAAAAGTAATGCAAAATTGCTACATGGATATAGGAAGTCATTAATAGCATCTGATATTAGTGAACTGGCCTGATAAAAGAAAACAATTCACTTTTTTTTGTATAACATGATCACCAGGTCAAAATTTAAATCTGTCCAGTATTTTGATTTATGACCAAATATCTGCAAAACTGCAGTAAACATCGAGATACTTCATGTTTACGCTAATTAATGTGTGCATGCTACTAAACACCATACTTGCTAAACATGCATGTTAGCATCATCATTGTGAGCATGTGTGGGGAAATACATTTATTCTACATTTTGGCCAAGCGTTAGATGTGATGATCAACAATAATAAAAGTCAGCCACCTGCAGCAGGTTAGCTTAGCTTAGCACAATGACTGTGTGTTGCGACCAATTCGTGAGCTTTAAAATATATCTAAAATATATAGCCGTGCCATTGGGCAGACAAGCTGCATCAGGTGGTTATGCTATGCTAAGCTAAGCTAAGCTAAGCTAAGCATCTGCTGGGGGTAGTTTGATAATAACAAACACGAGAGTGTGGTATCAATCTTAATATTTTACAATTCATTTTTTAGAGTTCAGAATTGACATTTGGAATATTTATTGTTTTTTTAAACATTCAATCTCTCCACTAACCTGTTCAGCCTGCATCCAACCTGCATGTAGAACCAGCTTTGATGTTTATGTTCTGATCATGAAGTCAATTAGACACAAACTCACATCAGTGAATTTGACCCTGACTTCTAACTGTAACATCTAATGGGTTTTCTGTGCCTGTCCACCCTCCTCCAGATTTTTTAACTTCTCCATTGTGTGTGTGTGTGTGTGTGTGTGTGTGTGTGTGTGTGGGCTGTGTGCAGTGCTTGGATGCTGCTCTCTGCCTCCTCCACATATCCAGTGAGTTATGTAAGAACACTAAAGAGTAGCCCATATGGTACTGAAAGAGTATTTATAAATCTGTCTCTGTTAATGCAAGAGCAGCTCACTACCCTGGAGCTGTGTTAACACTAATGCTTGATATATAAATGCTTACTTTTACAGCGTTTAGCTGCACCACCTCACCCCTCTTTCTGTGTTTCTCTCTCCTGGTATTGTTAGACGGGAACAGAGGCTTTGAGACAGGATTCAATAAATGTCCAGGGAAGGAAACTGTAGATTCATGAGCCACTTAGCCGTATCTATTGCACTCAAAGAGAGTCCTGTTCTCTGTCTGGGAGTGTGCGTTAAGGCTTGTGTGCTTGTGATGGAGGGGGAGTGAATCTATTTACCAGTATTGCAGTTTCTCTGGTGAAGAAGTCTGTGCATGTATTCACACACCGCTGCATCATCACACAATTAACAAAAAGGCAAAAATGACAAGCAAAAATGCAAGAACATGCAGCACTTTGAAGAACAAAGACTGTTTCCCCGCTGACTGTAACATTCTCAGAACTACATGAGACTTGTCTGACTACATGCTGGCATCTAATTAACGTGGGATCTGAATAGCGGTTCTTGTCTAATGTGTAGCTAAAGGGAAAAGTACAGCTTAGCATTTAATCATCAGGCATCAAAACAGTACGACATACCAAAACCATGTTTATTTAAGGCTTGAAAGTCACTTCATTAAACAATAGCTGAAGCAGAGAGGGTTGTGTGAAGCTTTTACGAAAACACACTGCCCTCAAGTGGCTGGTCACAAAGAGCACACTTCAAAAAAGGGTAATCAGAGAATAGTAATCAAGTCCTGTTCAGTTTTTTTTAAAGATCCCCTGTGTTGAAAATCCTTTTTTTACAGTGTAAATATGCCAATATGTTTTTTTTTATATATGCTCAAGGACACATCATATGCAAAATTAGCAGTCAACACAATGGCTGAGCATTTCAACCTTAACACTACAGATGTCAGGATTCTGGGGTTTCACTATAACAAACCCACAAAATGTATTAAGTCAACTACTTTCTGTATCATTCTTCTTGGATCGAGCATGCATTGCTGAATAGTAGTTTTATAATGTTTGAGCAGAATTGTAGGTGAGCTGATATGCTCAAGCTACAGTGAACAGGGAGGGATGAAGGGTGAGAGAGGCAGGGACTTCATAAAACCACATATTCTGGAGAAAACAACAATGTAGAGTGGAGGGTAATCCGTTAGTTTGAACAAAGAACGGAACAATAACAGAGGAAACAAAAAGCCTCTTCTCAAGTGGATGTCCCTTGTCAAAACTGCATGTTTACTTTTACAAATACTCTTTAAAATGATGATAAACCAAAGAAGCTTCCAATGGTTGAGTTCATTATCTTCTAAAATTCAGGAACGTATCAAACCTCCATGTGCATATGTTAGTGTTTTTTAAATATATTTAGTGGTTAAAGGTTAATAGGGAAAACGACACATACATAAATATAATTTCTCTTAAAAAATTATCTTTGCATTTTAAAATCGAGGCCTTACTGAAAGCAGCAGCCCTGTAGACAATGATGAATTTCTTTTCTCATAAATGGCATTATCTACGGTCTTTCAAATGAGCATTTGAACGCATCTGAAGACCGCCCCGTTTCAGTGTTGTGGCCTCTGATTGGTCGAGCCGTACGTCCGTAAAGGCCGAGCATCGCAGGCAGCCTGAGTGAAGAGAACAGGTTGAAAGTGCTGGAGGCTTGTACAATCATATACTGTTGGTTGCAGGTTGTAACCGGACATAACACACAAGCTGGTAAGGAGTTCTGTTGTTCTTTGTTTCGTTTTTTTTAAATAAGTTATTGCGTTTTTTCTGCAGGCCGCACAGAAATATTTGCTTTCCGACGCATGAAAAATCAATTCGCGCAGTCAAGAGCTTTGCTGTGGTGAGATTATTTCCAGCGAGCTATCGCGTTAGTACTTGAGTGTTACCGTTGGCTAGCATACCGCTATCTGCTGATGTTACAGCCAAACATTTCATTATAGCGGCGTTGCTCTTTGGACGTTATCAGTCAGACTGTGTTTATAAAATAGTCGTTGCGAGCACAGCTTCAGCACACGGTTTACCTGCTTAACACACTCAGACTCGGATAACAAATGGCACAGTAAACGGCAAAATCCTCTGTTGTCTAGTTAGCTTAGCCGCATAAGTAAGCTAATGTGACTGTTGGTAGGATTTCTAGCATCTTTTCGAGGCTCGATGTAGCTTATTTAACGACAGTGACCTCCTAAAACAGCACAGGATGCTAAAATACATGTTGAATTTAATTTTCCATCCAGATAGTTTCAGTTATACATATTCTGGTTGCACATGGTGGCACATATGGTACTTCATTGTAGTCCAGCCTTTTTGTTTGCTCTGTGTTTTTGTTCTACTCATATCAAGTGCATGTACAAACAGACCTACTGAAACATTTTCTTGCCGTATATACAGTAAACTATAGAGTAATATGCTCATATAAATACAAATAGATCCTTAAATAATGACAGACAGATGCAATGTAAGTACAGCTCGAACAATTACTGATTAGTCATCAACTATTAAGTTGATCATTAACTATTTTTACAATAGATTGATCAGCTAAATTAATTACTTAGGGGGAAAAGGTCAACATTCTCAGATTTTATCTACTTAATCAATGTTTTCTTGTTTCTTTCATCCTCTACAACAGTAAACTGAATATCTTTGGGTTGTGGACAAAACAAGACATTTGAGGACGTCACCTTGGGTTTTTGGAAACACTGATAAACGTTTTTCACCATTTTCTGACATCAAATAGATACAAGCAACAAATCAGTTAATCGAGAACGTAATCGACTAATATAGTTGACAGACTAATTGACAATTAAAATAATCATCAGTTACAGCCCTGAAAGCAACCTAAAATGATCAGGAAATTTGTAGGGCAGTACAAAGAGAAGTAGTATGTATAAAAGAAAGATCTGTTAAATATAAAAAATAAATTTAAGTACATATTGATAGTATTGCTGCAAAGGTTATATTTTTGCCGATTAGTTTGACTGATACATTTAAGAAGCATTTAGCGTTACACTCTAGTCTCAGTTAATCAGAAATTCTGTGATGCACATTTGATTTAACTTAAGTGGAGAAAATGATGCTTCTCTCCAGGATTGAAGAGATCTACACAGTGTGTTACATATGGACATATAGGTCTAGGGCTACCTGATATTAAAAAAAGAAAAGGAAAAAGGAGGCATAGCAATACTTTTTTCGATTATGTATATTTAAAAATATATACTACGGCATTAAAAAAAATGCATAACTATTTGGAAAAAGTGTATTATTCTGAATGATTAGGCGGATTTTTGTAGAGGAGTGCATCTACAAAGAAAATAAACAATAATTTTTAAAAAGATGTTTGGAACCTTTCTCATGACAAAGACATCTAAAATATTTTTTTTTTGCGGATTTGGCTTTGCATTCGTCATACAGGGCCTTGTGGTGCTGATTTAAATAGTCAAATTAGTCGTGTTGCTCTGTGTAGTTTCAACAATTGCAAGACACTGCCGACAGCGTACCTCTTTGTGATCTAGAACATTTTTTCTCTAGCCAAATATTTCTATACTTATGACTTTTGTTGTAGTTGTTGGTTTTGTTTCTTGCAACTGAATCTTCAGTTTTAGTAAGTTTCTCTCTTGTTCCTTGCTCATTTTGCTGTGCACATGTGGAGGATGTCAACAAACTCTGTCTTGTGAACAGTAATTCTAAAAAAAAAACAACTCAGTGTTACCAAAAACTCCTAAATCAGAGTAAATTATATTCTGACAGACTTCTCTTGTAGATTAGTCCTGTAGTGCATCAAGCACCAGATTAATTAATTAAGATTATTTGTCTTCCTTGCATGAACGGCAAATGCACTACCTGTGATGTGAGTAAATACTGAAACGATATATGGTGCAGTCCTATTTAAAAACCCATATTTCTTGATTTAAAACAAAGAAATTAAAGTTGAAATAGTGTGTCACATGATGGTGCTGTCATTGAGTCTGAAACTTATCTTCTTGACTGTTAAGTCTCCAAGGGTTAACCAAAATGTGTTTAACCAAAATGTGTTTCCTGTTCCTCTTCTACTTGACATATGACAGCTGACACGTTGATTTTGAAGGAAGTAACCACTGTTCCCTCCCCTACAGGAAGGGCTCAGTGCAGCGTGGGTGCCCAGGGATCCACTGCCTGAGTGTGGGGAGAGTAGCGGCCGAGACCCCAAAGACATGAACCACACTAAGGGTGGCCTGGTCATCTTCACCGCCAACTCGCACCCTTCGAGCCGCGAGCTGGGCAAGAGGATTGCAGAGTGAGTAGAGGAAGCATTGTTGACATTTGAGCGTTCAAACGTGGAGAACAGTAATGCAGGCAAAACGGGTTACTTTAGAGTAAACAGTCCATGCGAAACCTTGAGAAACAGGTCTTTCACGTCCATCAGGTCACATGTCAAGAAACAACTTTAAAAACTCTTCAATGCACCGTACATTTGTTAAGATGTTTTTCAGTCAGGCTTCCTCAATGCTATTTCCATCTAAATTGCTGTGCTATGTGCTAGCTGGCGTTTACAAAGTGGATAACCACACAAAGTGCTCAAAAGTGTGGCTAAGCTTCATTGTGTACATTCATGACACACAAAAAGATACTTTGCAAAAATAATCCCATTTGGAGTGACTGTGTCCTTAGTATAAGACCCCACCCCTAGTTACAAGTATTATTGCTCCAGAAAAAGCTAATGCTAACCTGTTTAAACCACTAAATATTCAGCTTGCTCAAATGAGATTTTGATGTTATGCTTCTTTTCTTGCTCAAAAAAATTTGAGGTAGCATGCAATAAGTTGCTTTGTTAAGTACACAACTTTTGGAAAGCAAATAAAATCTGTCTGAAGTGAAGGGAAATTATTTTAAAGGATTACTGCAACACACAGGGAAACGGTGTAATTCCAGTTTTGGCAATTCATTTGAAGGGTTACCTTAAATTATAATCCTGTCGCGCTTCTTATAAACATCTGCAAGAATTAGGGAAAGCCTCTTCCCTGAACCTCAATGTAAACAGTGCCCTTACCAATGTGTCTCTTTTTTAAAGTAACAACTCTAGTTTTCTAGTTTTAAGATGAACTTTAGCATTGGCCAAGTTTCATCATGTTAAGTTTGAAAAAAAAACCCTGCAAAACCTACTTGAAATGCAACTGTGGTTTACACAAGGACATTGGAGTCTATGCATGTTTATAGAACAAATAAAGGATTTGGCTTGGAATCCTTTAGCTTGGCTTGGAATTTAGTGTAGCCTATCAGACACTAAATTCCAGGTGTGTGTGTGTGTGTGTGTCTGTGTGTGCGTGCGTGCGTGTGTGTGTGCGTGCGTGCGCAAAAATAACGCACAGCGTGTTACTACACGTGTAAACCAGTAGTTTATTTTTGTATCATTTTTCCTCTTTTCACTTTCACGTCAAACTTAATCTCTGTAACTTATAGTAATAACAGTTTTTTCCTATCGTGCCAATTGTCTTTGTCATATTCTGTTTCTTAGGCGGTTGGGGGTGGAGCTTGGCAAGGTGCAGGTGTACCAGGAAGCTAACAGAGGTAAGATGACGTCTTTAAACATGTAGTGTCAGTTAACACATTGTACAAGATAAGTAAAGTTCGTCCAGCTTTAAAGACTAACCCTGTTAACATGCTGTAGCTGATAAACAACAATAGCGGTGCACCGGCAACACGTTCTAGGTGGATCACAGGGTGTGCAGAATCAAGGAAGTTTCATCCCGGGCTAAGTGTTGCTTCAGAGATAGCATACATACTGTTGCTTCTTCTTTATGGGTATAGATGGTCGCTCGATCAACATTCAGTACAAAGTGAAAGTTCTGCAGAGACATGAATGAAGAACATTAAAGGCGGACATGTCTAGACATGGCTGGAGCAAGAGAAGAGGGATATGCATACGAGGTTGTATCATCTGCATGAAAAGGGATATTACTTTTAGAGTTGAAACAGTTAGTTGGAAAATCGATTTAAGGATTGAAAGAAATATATTTTAATTGTCAATTAATCTCTGTATTATTTTCTCAATTAATCTATTTGCCGTTTGGTCTATAAATTGCCAGAAAATTGTGAAAAATTTTGATCAGTGTTTCCCAAAGCCCAAGATGGCATCCTCAAATGTCTTGTTTTGTCCACAATCCAATAATAAATTCAGTTTGCTGTCATAGAAGAGGAAAGACACTACAAAATATAAAAATTTAAGAGGCGGGAATCAGACTTTTGACTTTTCCTTTAAAAGTACTAAAACGGATGTATTGATTTAAGAAAAATAATAAAATTGTTAGCTTCTCGATTTATTGTTGCAGCTCTGTTGTAAATAACGTAGGACCAAAGGCGGAGCCTTGTGGTGCCCCGCTGGTTATTCAAAGCAAAGCTGACGTGGGATCGTACATACAGACTGTCTGTTGTAGTAGATAAATCCAAGCAGTTCCAGAGAAAAAACACCAAGACAGAAAAAGACACATGTAGAAATGCACACTGATAAAAGACTGACACTACAGTCTTGCTGCATATGTCACCAGGTTAATTTTTAAATGTTAAATAATGTTGATAGTGTGGTTAAGTCACAACAGTTGTGTCATATGTAATGTTAGGCGTTATAACTAGCGCACTGCTAGCAGCTGTAGAACTAGGCAGGCTTTAAGGTTTCTCTGAAGATAAAAGCTTTGTTACATGAGTTAGGTGAAACTGAGGTCAAAGTCCAGTCCATGTCTTGTTGCTCATTCTAGGATTATTTAGGTGCTTAACTTTTAGTTAAATGTCCTTTTATACCTTGTGATTTCTTCTGACTTGGTGATTTAGCAGGGGAACATTTTAGTATCAGGCTTTCTTTGTTAAGTCATTCTCAGTTGTTGTTTGCTACATGATGCAGGTGTGTGTTTGACAAGAGTAGAGGGTATTCAGTGTGGGAGATTACAAATGTTAAGCAATGTTCAAGGACAAGCAATAATAAAATTTAATGGAAAGAAATGGTATGCTTGGGAAACGTAGCTAGCAGACAAAGTATTAAGATGTGTGTTGCACATGTCTATATTCAGAGGCGGTCACAGTTTGACTTAATTGTCTGTGGCTCAGCTTATGTGATGTCGGGTTGATGGCAGCTGTGTCTGTGTTTCTTCTGTGTTTATGCTGGACGTTGGGCTCTGCTTAGAAAGCATTTTGTTTTCTAATCTCTTTTCTGTGGGAGGCACATTTTTGGAATGCTGGTATCTACGATTTCACACAGTGAAGGGGGGGAGGGGTAATGAAACTGACAGGCTTTTGCAGGCTTTGTTATGAGATACGAGTGTGTGCTTGTGCTGCTGGATGTGCGTTTATGTGTGCACGCTTTCTTGCCGCTCTCTCCCTCTTCTCACATCCTGTTTCGTTTCCATAGAAACGCGGGTACAGATCCAGGAGTCGGTGCGAGGCAAAGATGTCTTTGTCATCCAGACAGTGTCCAAGTAAGAAAGAACACACATTATTAAGTTTTCATACAGTTTTCCCTCTAATACTGCCACCCTCGACTCTTCCTCTCTGTCTGTGCCTTTATCAGGGATGTCAACACCACCATAATGGAGATGCTGATCATGGTGTATGCATGCAGAACATCCTGTGCTAAAAGCATCACAGGTGTCCTCCCCTACTTCCCCTACAGCAAGCAGTGTAAGATGAGGAAGAGGGGCTCCATCGTCTCTAAGCTTATTGCCTCCATGATGTGTAAAGCTGGTAAGTGCATGTCAACTGCTCAACAAGAGGTTAGAGGAGACATAACTTGCTTGTAATATCTGACAACTGAACATTTGACATACATACAAAGCAATCTGTAAAATAGGTGTTCACACAGCTAACATGTTTGTGTAGGCCTCACCCACCTCATCACAATGGACCTCCATCAGAAAGAGATTCAAGGCTTCTTCAACATCCCAGTGGACAATCTGAGGGCTTCTCCATTCCTGCTGCAGTACATACAGGAAGAAGTAAAAGATGCACGCACACAACGCATGGACATGATTTACATTTTGTTTTTCTTCCAACCTTTTCCCCTGCACCTCTATAAATCATTAAATTGACTGCTGGGTAAACTCCACTCTCCTTAGTTGTGCATGTTCAGGTTTCCCTTCTCACACATGCAGTTTATGACTGAAGATGGCAGTTTGAGATTCTTAGGAGAACCTTTCAACCTGGTGTTGTTCCTATTAATGTGGTTATTGTTCCTTTATGGTTCATACTAAATACCACCCCTGTTGTCGAGACTGAGATAAACTAGGTGCCACACAAAATGATGCATATCTGGGTAAAAAGGACAAGCTTCCTGCCAGTGTTCCTAAAATGTGATTTTTTTTCCCTCCCATAAATCATTTTAAGCCTTTTGTGTTTGAGTCTGACCAAAAGTAAACACAGAAATCAGTAGACTGGAAAGGCCATTTTGCTGCCTGCATTAGAGATGGCCTTCTGGGCATACTTGCCTTTAAAGCCCAAAAATACATTGAATTCAGTTTCCTAAAAAAAGGGGGCATAAAAGGTATTTAAAAAGTCGCCCAGACCCAGAAACCACGGCGTAGCGCTGCAGGAGACTGCTCAGTATTATCAGTAATATTTGTGTGGCTATTATGTCGGCACCATCAGACCTGAAGTAGGCTGCATCATTGGTGCAGCCACAGCAGGAAGATCATGGCCTCGTTATGGGACATGTCACTTTAAACTAATCTAACCAATAAACTTGAATTAACTGAGTATCTTGTTTAATCCCTCCACCATTTTCTGCTAATCCAGGTCCAGGCTGTTATATTTGGAATATAGTTTTGCACTGCTGGAAAGCATTTGGGAAAATATAGTCTGACCACTATGAAAGTGGTATTAAATTGTGATTCATTGAGTAATAAAGATCTTAAACAGCCCCTGCAGAATCCCCCTTTTTAACCAAAGGTGATTGAGACGCAGATAGTTCACTAATTAAGCTAATGTTAGCTTCATGAGTTGGTTACACACCCCGTCATAAATATGTACCTAATGGCTACATACTGACATGCTAAAATTATTTGAGCTGACTGCAATGATTTTGCATAATCGTCAGGACTGTTTTTGATTAAAAAGAGTATAAAAACTGCTCGACAAAGCTAACAGAAATGTCATAGCCACTATTTGCGTGTCTTTTTCATTATTTGTGCCCTCTTCGTCTGCTATGGTGTAAGGGCACCAGCTGTTTATCTTTAGACACTTGCTCTGAAATACTGAGCTGACTGCATTTCAAAGAGCTACTATTGATTTTAACGTCATGTATTAGGTACAAAGCCAAACACTACAGCATTGCTCTGCACTTACTTTGATTTAAAGCCAAATGAAAAAGGGGACTCCATTAAGATTTGTCACATATGCAACAAAAGGTGGCGGTCAAAGGCGCGGATTACAACTAATCTAAAACTAATAGAATAAAATAAACAGAAAAGACAATTAATTCATTAGTAGTCGACAGCCCAAGAACTTCCCCAATTCAAGAGAGCAGGAAAGATCTACTGTCATTAGCCTTAATTAGCCTCTTACACCATCAAGTATCAGCTTCCACACACTGGATGTACTGGCCACTTAAGGGGTATGTAATCCATTCCCTTAACCTGAGCTCAACATGTGGAGAGATCAGAAGCTGAACAACGTGCCATGTTTTGATATGATTTTGTTTAGGTGAGGTACTTAACAAAATGGTCAATTGTTTAATTTTCAATTTTGTTGAACCCCCAGATCCCCGACTACAGAAATGCTGTGATTGTTGCCAAATCCCCAGCTTCTGCCAAAAGGTATTCTCTCTTCACTCACTGTATTTATGAAATCACTTTTAGCTGGGCTGAGCCACTAAGCTGTAACTCATTGTATTTTAAATAACATGTTAATTATAAACCCAAGTTGTTCCTTTGCTCAGCAGTTTGAGAGGATTTTTTTTGCTTTGCATAGCAGCTGTTAATGAGACAAGTTGTATCCCATATCTATGCCCTTGTTTTTGTTTGTCTCTTGACTGTTGGTAAGTTGTTCTTAACTACCATTGACTGTCTGTGTGTCTGTCTGTTCAGGGCTCAGTCGTTTGCTGAGCGGTTACGTCTGGGTATAGCAGTGATCCACGGTGAAGCTCAGGACGCAGAGTCGGACCAGGTGGACGGTCGACATTCCCCTCCCACCGTCAAGACAACTGGAGCCATTCACCCCAGCATGGAGATACCATGTAATGAACACACATCAGCAAAGAATTACACATACACTGATTTTTAAACACCACTGTTGAGGTGTTGCCTCTACATAACGTTTGTTTAAATACAGCTGATCTCACTCTTGTCTGTCCATTCGTGTTTCCAGTGCTGATCCCTAAAGAGAAGCCTCCCATCACTGTGGTGGGAGATGTAGGAGGACGCATCGCCATCATAGTGGTGAGTGAGCAGAACATACAGACAGACTGGTTTGAACACAACTTTCAGCGTGCAACTCTTCATTTATACTAATTGTGTCACTTTGTGTGATGTACAACAATTGCAAGACACGGCCAACTACCTGTTTTTGGTCAACAAATAAGTCTACATGGTCAAAACTGCAGTAAACATAAGTTAACTAAACAGTCTCAGAGGTTGGTTAATAGTAACCGCAGCCCGAATCTGATTTTGTGGAGCGGTTTTCCACACAGTGAAGCAGGAAATCTTGCTGAGGAGTTGGTCATGTGGCCGCTCCTTGTTGTTCTGTTCCTCCCTGCAATAATTAAAACTGGGTCACTGACAAAAAATGGCTTGTCTTGTTTTTTAAGCACATTACTGATGATTAACATCACCAGCATGAGCCTCTGAGACAAAATCAATAGTTTTTTTCGACTGTGTCGCAATAAAAGCCATCCTGCATTTCAGCAGTTTATTACTTTTAATGTGAAGTAACCTAATCCAGCTCTAATACAGTGGTATGAATAGTAAACAGTGATTCTGATTTCAGTGATGTCATGCAGGTTCTCAAATGTGACAGTTGCATGCTCTCCTTTGTCATATGTCCATCAGCTGAATATCTTCTGCTCTACTGATTGCACAAAACAAGACATTTGAGGATGACGAGTTTGCCTGTCGGATAATGTAACAGAGCGTTTTCGTCATTCAGCGCATTTATAAAAAAGGTCTAAACTGGGGCTACACAATTTAAGTAGCTTTTTTATTCACAAATCAAGCAAGGAACAGGAGAGAAAATCTGAAAAGAAACATTTGGTTGCAAAAAGAAACCCAACATCAGTTGTATGGAAATATCGTAGCAGCAGAAGGATGATGTTCACCAAAAACAGGTTCTTTGTCTGCAGTGTCTGCATCTGTTACCACTACATGAGGCAGCTACTGATTTGTTTGACTATTTAAATCAAACAACCTTGCTGAAATGATGGTACACCATTTGAGCAAGGTTTCAAACTGCTTGTTACAACTTTATGAAAAAAGCATTTTAAATTTTTTGATGTAGATGCTTTTCCCTACAAAAGCCACCACAATCATTCTGGAGTCATTAATTCTTTCCAAATAGTTATTCAAGTCACCTGGTGAAAGTTCCTGCATTTTTTCACATTGCAGAAAAACAAAATCTTACACTGTCAGTTTTTTATTATGAAGCTCTGATCTAAACCTTTAAAATCTCAGTGACCAGTTAAGGGGCATTCAGTAACTCTCAATAAGATGTTTGTGGCTGCAGGGTCTCACTAGAGGGCGCCCTGCTACTTCATCAGACTGACACTTGACAGCATGTTGTAAACAGGTCTGTTTGTCCTGCAGGATGACATCATCGATGACGTTGACAGTTTTGTGGCAGCAGCAGAGACGCTGAAGGAAAGGGGGGCCTACAAGATCTTTGTCATGGCAACACACGGCATCCTGTCCTGCGATGCCCCCAGGTTCATAGAGGAGTCGGCTATAGACGAGGTGCGCTTACTTACTTTAGCAGTGGTGTCCCTGTGTGGCTTTGCTCTGCGTGACCTCCCCCCCTCATGTCTCTCCACTGATGTTCCTCCCCCAGGTGGTGGTGACCAACACGATCCCCCACGAGCTCCAAAAGCTTCAATGTCCAAAGATCAAAACGGTGGACATCAGCATGATCCTGTCGGAGGCCATCCGCCGCATCCACAACGGAGAGTCCATGTCGTATCTGTTCCGCAACATCGGGGTGGACGACTAAACAACCTGTCACACACACACACACACACACACACATGAATACCATTTGCCTTCTCAGACTCCAGAAACATAGAGATGAATGATAACCATAGTGTACAAACTGACACACAAATCTCCTACCTGTATCATTACATATGAATGCTAACCCTTTCCTTTGAGTGCAGCTTAACATAGAACACACGTAGATGTCTGAACACATTTCCACAAAGCATCCATAGCTGTGACTGAACACACACACACACAGACACACACACTGATCTGTCTGTAATGGACGTTAATGGACTACTGCCGAGCTCTCTAATGGCTGCCCTCTTGTTAAAACAGTGCAAACCTCAGTATCTTCTTTAGTTACCTCTACATCTTGTCTTTTTTTTCCATAGATATTAATATTGATGTTGAATCCGTGCGTGTTAGAAAATATTTGTTAGCGCCGAATGTCTCTTTCTGATATTGTTAGTAAAGGAGATTGTACTGATAGCGTGTCAGTGCCTTCTACAGGACAAACAACACACAAGCCTTCGTTGTTCTCACACACCACCGTCTCTCAGTTAACGTTACTAACTCATAACATATGCAGGTTCCCAGCTAATTAACTTGTGTTGAGTGTTTGAGTGCATGTTTAAATCCAAATCTTCATTTGTTTGTTTATTTATGTGGTTTCTGAATGTGCGACTAATCCAGTTAGTTTAGACGTCCACCAGCTAGCCATGTCTGCGTGGTTGCCATTGCACTTAGATGCTAATCTGGTGTCAAATCTACTAATTGCTAAACTGGAATTAACACAGGAAATATTTACAATCTGGTTAATTGGATGGTAATTTTTTTGGCAGTGCACCTGTTAAATATGTATTCAGAAGTCATCCATATAACATTATGTGCCATCATTTCAATACTTTCTCATGTTTGATATTTGTTCATGCCACATGTAAGTACTGTCCCTCTGGACCCTAGAAACTCCAGGTTTGAAGTTATACAAAAAGCCACCTCAGAAATGGAGGATTGTTCTTAATCATTTGGAAAAGGGTAAATATATCCTCGACCTTTAGATCACTGCAGACCAGAGCGATTAGGTTTGCTTCGATTATCTGGGTGTCAAACTGTGGCTCAAGCTGGAAAACTGAAACTTTTTCTGACAGGAAAAAAACTTGACTGAAGCAGGTCTTTGTCACTTTGCCAGATGTTCCAAAAATGTTTTGTATTTATTTTCAGCACTTAATAAATATGACGTATGAAAGTAAAGCACCCTGTTGTGTGGTTTGTTGTTTCATAGCTGGCTGTGTCGTCCCTCCAAGGATCATAACAATGCTAACGATGCTAACAATGTTAGTTTACCAGTTTTACCCAGTACAAATATGAATTTACATACCTGCCTTTAAGTCATCTTTGGACTACTGCAACACTTGTAACACATTTGAGTCAACACTTTACTGAAATTACAGCAGTCAGACTCCTCACCAACATTACTAGTATTTTAGCTGTTCTTGTGCAGCTACCAGGGTATTTTACTGGTGACTTTAAGGCCTGCTCTGGACTCACATCCAGGTACAGCTCAGATCAGACGCCATAGTTACCTGATTGCAACCTGAAGGTTCCTCAGTCAACATGTAACTTGTCAGTCCACAATCAAGGCTGCAGATCAAGGGTGACCTTCTGCTCAGGCTCCTCCTCCTCTTTTACATCCCTCTGAAAAAACATGTACATCTTTCAGAGCGTGTTCACAGAGTCTGAGCTTTAAATTAATTTACATCTGTTAAATCACTTCTGTATAAAGCTGTTTGAAACAAAGGCCTTTTTTAAGTCTGACTTTTTAAGACCCAAAGGCTACATCTAAACTGTTTTTAAGTTGTTTTGTTGTCTGCTAGTTTCATTTTGTAAAACTATTTGTTTTTAAAAAGCACTCTATAAATAAAGTAGTTTCTTTAGCAGATATGTTTACCATATTTTTGTTAGCTTGGTAATTAACATAAAATACAGCTGAGGCGTCTCAGACCCCTTTTCCACCGAGCTGGTTCCAGTGCTAGTTTGGACCTAGAGCCTGACTAAGGACCAGTTCTTTGTGTTTCCACCACCTAAGCACCAGCTCCAGATTCTAAAAACTGGTGTTTAGAAAGCACCAACTCTTTGCTGGGCCAGAGCTAAGCACCGAGTATGTCAGGGGCTGGAGGTGGGGTTATCATGACCAGCGAACAGCGGTAGTTTGGGTCCTTTTTCACCAGGATGTCTCTGGTCCAATAGCAGATGTACTGGAAAGACTCCTGGGACACACAGAAGTTTTGCACACACTGTTGTGCGCTGAAGTCCAGTACAATTGCGTCCCACAAGTCGCACGATCGCGAATGTGCCCAGGCAACAGGCGACCTCCACCTTGAAGGCAGTTTTATTGCCATATATAAAGATAAACATAGATATTATAATTAACTTACTGCTTTTGTTTAACTGCTATGTAATCGATGCAAATGTAGTCATTTTACAGTCATGCAATGATTTGGCTCCAGCTTGGCTCCTCGCCAATGGAAAAGCAAACATGTTCATAGGAGGAACAAGATTTGAACCAACTAATCACCAGCACTAGAGCCGGAACCGAACTAGCACCTGGTTCTTCTTGGTGAAAAAAGGGGTACAAGACTGGCAAACTGGTGAAGACAGAGTGATGCTTTAGGCAATGTTCTGGGTCCTGGTATTCGTGTGGAAGTTGCTTGAATATGTAGTACCTTTCTAAACACTGCTGCAGACCAAGTGCACACCTTAATGGCAGCAGTTTTCCCTGATGACTTCTTTCAGCAGGATAATGCTCCATACTTCACTGCAAACAATGTTCAAGAATGGTTAAAGGAACATGCCAAGGTGTTGATTTGGCTTCTACATCCAATGCAGCATTTGTGGGATGTGCTGGGAAATCATGGAAGCTCTACCTCACAACTTTCAGGAATTCAAAGATCTGCTGCTAACATCACATCACAGGACACCTCAATGGGTCAGAGATGTTTTGGCCTCGTGGACGAACAACACAATATTAAGCAGGTTGTTTTAATCATAGATCTCCATTGAAGGCAGCAGAATGAGGTCACTATATCATTCCTCTTCCTGCTCTTGTGTTCTATAAATGAAGGGACAGTTAGGGTTGGGTAGTACATAAAACAGTAACGTTACATACAAGGTCACAGACACATCCAACATTAGAGAACAGTAGAATACCGAGTTACATCAACAGTTTCTTGTTCAACATATTTCATGTTTATTTGTTAATGCTGACAGACAGGTATTGATTCAGACAAACATGGTGGCATCAACTGGAGAACAGAACCAGGCAGAGAAGGAAATCTGTATTTCAAACCCGAGACACACTCAGAGGTCTGCTTCCACGCTGTCAGATTGTCCTGCTCACATTGTTTGGCACTGCTCCATTTATGGCCGTTCATTTAGCAAACCACGTGGTACATCTGTCGAATTTCAGCAGTCATTATTTGAAGAAGCCAAGAGTCAATATTATAAAAAAAATAAAATAAAAGGACGGACCTGCTCAAAAATACAGTGAAATTTGGGGTTTTGCAACTAAATGAAACAATGCAGATGGATAATCAATCTAACAGAAGACCACATTTCCTGTAGTGCGTTTGTTGGTGATATTTTTAAACCATTTTTTCCCCCAGTCTCTTAAAAGCTGCTGTGTAACACGACGTGAGCACAAACTGAAATCCCATCTACTGGTTCTGCAGGCTGTTTGGTGTTTAAAGGTTGGTTACCAGCGGTTACCAGAGCGTTTTCCACCCTGAGCATCAAAAACGGTCAGCGAGGTCAGAAGGAAC
Organism: Dascyllus trimaculatus; assembly: GCA_024666655.1. NCBI lineage: Eukaryota > Metazoa > Chordata > Actinopteri > Pomacentridae > Dascyllus > Dascyllus trimaculatus. Next base: position 11,844,463 of record CM045458.1, read on the forward strand.
TCGGCTTGCAAGAAAATATAACGGGGATCCTAGCATGACCAAAGGCATTCTGGGAGCAGAGATAATAACCAGCACAAGCACAAAGTGAACTGACCGAAACAGTGGCTGGAAGCAGTGGAACCGTACTGATGACTCATTTCAGCGTCACTCTGACTCGCAGTACGTTGCTTCATTGCTCAAAGCATATTAAACTGGCAATAGACACGTCTTCTATCAGCCTCCGTGTATCATTGTGAAGTGAATATTGATTGCACAATTTAAAAGCTAGATTGGTTCCACATAGGCAACGCTTTCATGATGCTATTTTGTCTGCAGTCTCCTGGGAAAACAATGACTTGAGTTACGGTTAAATGAACCATCGCAGCCACAATGGAAGCTCTCCGTTGTCAGAGGAGTCCAATGAGTGACGTTAAAACAAGAGTGAGCCCTGGGCGTAACTCCCGGGGACATGTAGTGTTGGTCATTTCATGTCCTGTGTTGTTTGTAGTCGTGAGGTTCAGAGGAAAATGGAAAATGAGCTGGTTTTTGTAGCAGCGAGGCCTGTTGGAGGGCAGCTGACACCACTTCAAAAAGCCACAACTGCTACATTTGCAACTTTCCACTGCAGCAACTCAGGGCAGGTGTGAGGTGGCATTTACAGGAGCAATCTTGAAACTCACCCTTTCAGGTTTTCCGTTTCCACTGTGGTGTTAGTTACTGGACGTAACTCCAGTTCTATGAGCACGCAGGAAATAGGCCAACAGAGGTTTGGTATGTCAGTCTAGATGGTGATGTTAGAGGAGGACAGACTGCTACTCGACGAGGACATCGATGGCTGGTTGTCCTGTATGAGTTTAACCAATCAGCACTTATCTTCTCTGAGTTTAACCAATCAGACTTGAGACCCGCACAGCAGTTTTTCAGGGCTGCAGTACCTGAAAAATGTTCTACAGGGACGGTTCTAGCACTTTGTTAGCCTCATAGCATAATTGCCCAATCATATTTTAAGATTTTAGCAGACAGTAATTTTTAAATGTAACAAGCACTGTGATAGGCTGAGGACACAGGAAATAATGCATGGACAATCAGCAGTGTTGGGAGGGTAGAGTTATTCAGATATCACAATTTGGCCAAAATATGACTTAGGCAATTATGCTATGAAGCTAAACACAACGGTTTGGACCACTTAGGATGGAACATGCTATTAAAGACTCTGAATCGCTTAATGACAAACACACTGAAGTGCATTTGAATGATCGCTTAGCTTGGGGAGAAAGAATAGTGAACAAACTATATATTTGACCACAACGCTGATCTGAACTGATCGAATGGTCTACTCCTAAAAAACACTTTCCTAAACCCTTAAACAAGGCACTAAACCCTTTTAACTGTACTAGTGAAGCTGCTCAGAGGCTGCTAGTGGGAAAATGGTTCTGAAGGTCCGTCCCAGGAAGTAGAGCGACGAAAAAGCGAAGATATAATAATATCTAGACACAAGAACAGCATCATGGTGAAAGGCATCAATCTGTCTACAATCTGTAACAGCTCCTAAATACCGTAGTGCTACAATCTGTCAGTCTTTCAACACGGAAGTCTGTCTGGAATCACTGGCAAACACTCTTTAAACACCGACGACAGCCTGTTCTTTAATGCAGACATGAGTAAAGAGAGGGGGCAGACATGAGGGGCAACAAGTGACAGTCAGCTACAGGTAGCACACATCTGAAGGCTTCATAGAGGCAAAAAGCAGCATGTTAACTTAGAAAAAGGCAAACTGATCACTTACTGTGTTTAGACAATAAACCCAAAGTGACCAGGAATTGATTTGGTGATAGAACAGCTTTTGTACAGCGGTTTTTTTTTTTGTTTTGTTTTTTTGGACATAGAGATGAAACTGTAATAAAAATACATAAGAAATCAAAATACTCAAGAGAGTCGCTTATGGCTGATTTTCATTCCTCTAAAAATGCTCTTGACCCTTGTTCCCATCTGATAAGACTACAGTTTAAACATACTGCAAATTCTGAACAAACACTTGGAGTCCTTAAAAAAAATCAATCCACCTTAAAACATGAAAACATCAACCGTATACGAGTCACTCCTGCCTGTTCATCAGTTCCTCATAGTCCCGTTTGTGACTAAATTCTCCAGCAGTTCTTAAGCAGAGAAGTACACACACTTTGCTTCCACGCCACTGAAGATATCTGTGGATACTAAACTACTACAAATGAATTCCAGTAGGTCCTAGATCAAGTACAGTTTCAACTTGAACACACTGTAGGGAGAACATGCACACCTCAGGAAAACATGCTTCTACTGAGCAAATAATCAGCCTGGAGGTGCAACACTGAATTGTTATGACACTGCTCGAACCACATAGCTGTGATTTGTGGAGGTTACTTTGGGTTTGCAGGATGTTTTTTAAAGCAAACAAAATATTTTACAATTTTTCATCATTTTCATAAAGGTAAGAATGTGCAGTCATGCTATTGGCTCTGTGAGGCCAAACAGTGCTTTGAGTTAAATGCTAATATTACCATGTTGATGTTCAGCAGGTTTAGAGTACACAGACTGCATGTAAGAGATGGACGTAGCCTTCAGTGCCTTAAGCCTGCATTCTTTCTACCAGCCAGCAGGGGGCAGCGACTCCGGTTGCAAAAAGCAGTCAGATTGTATAGAAGTCTATGAGAAAATGATCCTACTTTTCACTTGATTTGTTACCTCAATCAAGATTTTCCTAATGAGTTTGTGGACACAATTGCTAGTTCTAGTTCTCCTTTATTACAGCACAACGTTCATTTTGAAAATTAAGATCCCCTTTAGAGAAAACTGGTCGGAAAGCAAAGTTTGCTTTAGGAAATTCCAAACTCAAGGCTTCAAATTGGTAGTTCAAATCAAAACAACACATAAAGTCACTGGGCTACTTCCATCTTTTATATACTGTCTATTAATTTAACATGTTCACAATGTTGATTTAACATGTTAGCATGCTAGCATTAGCTCATAAGAAAGCCAAAGTATTGAATAAATTAAAGGTGGAGTATGCGATTCTAATCCAATACATTTTGTGTCAAATTCAGTGAATAGCTCCTCACTGCTGCTAGGTGTCTGTGAAAAAAGAAAGTGGCTCGGACCAAACCACACAACAGTGAGTCCTGTGCATGTCTGTGCACATAATGGGGAAAGCAGGCATGAGGAGGGAGAGGGATGGTAAATCTGGAACATGCTAACTATCTAGATATGCTAACTAGCTAAATATCAACAATCTTCCTCGCAGACTCCACCTTTAACATTTTGAACCTGCTGGTGTTGCGAGAGGAGAAGTCAGAGTGCTTCATCCTCTGGGCACCATAAATATCTTTACAATACGTTTTGAGATATTTTAGTTCAGATCAAAGTGGTGGAACAACAGATTAAAGTATCCATCCACAGAACCAGGGTGCTAGCATCGCTAAACGGAAGTAACATGCACTGCAGGACACTATTTTGTCTTTGGGAAATTTGATTAATAACCTACACTTTAGGCAGCACTAAAACCCAACGCTGAAGCTGATTTTGATGAGCTCCTCAGAGAACAAATCAAAATCTAAAATGGTTTTATTTCTGTTGATTAGAACTTGAGTAGTCTGATTTGATTTTTGGATTGTACTCTACTCAAGTATTTTCAAGTAATGTGACCTAATCAGAGCTTGCCAGCAAGCTGTAATATCTCAATAAACACATTCATGAACTCATAATAAAAATAATAATAATTCCCACGGTGAATGGCAGCACCAAAACGCATCATCTGCCCATTCAAAATGTTGGTCCAACAATGGCAACAATTTTGCTGTGTGACACCATCGTTCTAAACACCATTTAGCCATCTCTATAAATACAAATTCATATTTGGAACATGACATAGTCCTCATTAACCACTGGGCACTTTTCACATCAGAATAGCTAAATATAGAATTTTATTGACATGTAGACTGTTCTACAACCACTGTGGGACACATTCGGTCAAGAGCCAATCCGTCTATTCTCAGCAAATTCTTTATTAGCTGATTTGAAAACTCTAAGTGAAATTTTTAAGCACTTTTGCCAAATGTCTTTCCGCTGTAGATTGTAATAACTGCTTTAGAGAGATTTGGTCTGGAACAAAAAAAATAAACCCTCTCAGTGTGGATGAACTGGATACACCCTCAGTGGTTCTTGGACTCCTGAAAGTCTGACTTTTAATGACCATAGTAACGTTTTCATATTCAACCAATATTTAGACCATGTCAGGCTTGTATCACTAACTTAATTCATTCTCTAAAGGCATAACACTGGCACTGGGACCTTCTACTGTCCTCCTACTATGAGATGCGGAGTGTGTTTACATGCACACCGTTATCTGAACACCACTGTAGCTCATATCCCTGTTAAGGTCTCATTACACAAACATTTCTCAGAGGCTACACCATCCTGTACGCTAACAAAAACAGACAAATACTGACAGAAATATTAATTAAAATAGAACTGGCTAAGAGGCAGTAATTCCTGCTAGTTGTAGTTTTTGTTTTTGGGAAGTCAATATGCTAAATTAGCATACATCGCTAGCTAACAGCAAGTATGTTGAGCTTTACAGGCTAACAACAAGCTAACCTTTAGCTATGCAGTATGACTTATGCTACTCAGCACATAATGTTGAAACTGAAATACTAAATCTGTTATTGTACTTTTTAATTTTTCAATTTTCTTGAAAATTATCAAACATCTTTCAAATTAAAAGCTTCCCATATTCAAATAGAAAATTCAAGCCTTCATGATTCGCTAATGGCAAGTTAAAGTTTGGTGCAGAGAATTGATGATATATGTTTGAGGACAACAGTTCGCAGAGCACTGATGAGTTTATTTCTCTAATGTCAAGTGTTTTGTTCAGTATATAATTCAATAATATACTTATCTAATACCTATTTTGAAGCATCCTTTAAGGAAATGCGCAGCTGAGCACAAGTTTTTAATTTAAAAAGAAGAATCGTCCAATATACTGTTAAAAGATTTTTCGAATGTGCATTCTTCAAATACTGATTTGGCACTTTGGCTCACTTACGGATTATTAACTCAACCGATCAGTTTATACATGGAGTATTTCTCTGCCTCTAAGAGATGTCTGAGTGGCTGATTTCTCAATATTGGTATAACTGAATATTTTCAGTTTAACACTTAGCCTGAGCTGAGCTGCACACAAACCAGAATACAGTATATTCAAGGGATTCAGCCTTTTGTGATGATCCATAGGAGAAGAAGCGATCTCTCCCTGCACCAACCCAAGAATACAGCACATGACTAACCTGAATAATGTTCGGCTGGTGTGCATGTAAACCCACAGATACTGTAGTAAACACCAACAAATATACACCATTAGAAGCTCTATAAGCACATATTAGACTATTCACACCCTGTTTGCCATTGATGCTGATAAAAAAGAGATGAAACAGACTGAGGACTACTGAACCATTTCCTCCACAACAATCCACTCATTGCACTGCCTTAACTCTCGGATATCAGATCCACTTAATTGCTTAAGCCACTTAAACACTTTTAAATAAATGTATAGAATATATACAAACATCACGCCACCATGGTTCAGACCTGAAATTCACGCTTCTGCCTGATTCTTCCCATCGCTTAGCAGAGAGTTAGGCTGGAAAAGAAGAAACCAAAGGCTGGGGCATTCTGTAAATTCACAGTTTTTGATCAGAAATCTGTCGGCGATCTCGTTTCAAAGTTTTTATTACTTAACTATCAGCGGGGCGGTGGCTGTTTCGTTCTCACAGTCTTCTCTTACTACCAAAGTTCCACTTCTTGATTTGTGTCTCTAAAAACGAGGTGGCCACTACCTTTGTTAGTAGTTTTTGATTCAAATGATCAATGCCTAAGAACAGAAAGCACGTTTGTCCAATTCCTAAGGATCCCGTCCAGTTCCAGCCCCAGAGAAAAACAGAAAGTTCACTGAGTTCGACAATCGTTTGTCCTTTCTTGTTTGTTCCTGTATGTTTGCATTTATTTCCTCTGTCGCTCTATAAAGCACTTTGTGACGAGCCTGGTTAATAAAAGCGCTTCTTCTTCTTTATTTAAAAAAAAAAAAAATTGATTCATTAATAGAACCTGGGAAGATACTGTTGAAGAGGAGAGGAGGAAATAGATCATCCATGAATTTAGTTGTTGAATGTGGTTTCCGTGTTGATTGCCAAGCCGGTTGCCAGGAAGACACATGAGGAGGATTGTAGATATTACAGGAGGTGCATTCTGGGATTAATTATTGACTGACAGGGCACTACGTCACTGGCTGATGTCAGATGGGAGGTTTTTTCTTTCCTCATTTGGATGCCACGCTCCTCATTTTACAGCTGTCATCCTTGTTTATTTTTTTCTCCTGCGCTACCTGTCCGTGCAGTGATGGTTGATTGGAATAAAATACAGCCCCGGTCAGAATGAAGGCAGACCTCCTCCTCTTCCAGTCACAGACAGGAGGTAGGAAGTAGCAGCAGTCTAGGAGGGTTTGGGGGTCTTCAAGGCATCCACTTTGGTCTCCAAGTCTGTAATCTGTGGAGACAACGTGGTGGATCAATACATTTAAATGATACTTTTCAGGGGAAAAATAACTTTTTCACAATCGAGGAAATGAATCTTGTTCTGTCAGTTAGTTTGTTGTTGACTTAGTCAGCTGGCTGGGTGGCTAATTTACCTGTTGGTCTACTAGGAAGGTTTCGTGCTACACCTCAGTCAACTGCCATCCAGTTAAGTTGCAGTTTACATCAGTGTCTGTCCAATCTCATAATAGAGGCACTGAAGACTTTGAATGAATTTATTAGATGGCCACTCAAGAACAGTGTCAAAAAATTCAGTACTGGATCAAAAGTGGTCAAAATCTTTCCGTCTGTTTCTGGTCTACAGTACTGAACACCAGTCAGAAAAGTGTTTTACAGAACATTTTTACGTGACAATGAAGTTGACCTTTTTCATCTCAAACATCATCTCTTCATCATCTTATCTTATTCAACATTTATGTCAAAATTTGCTACAATCAATGATGAATTCTTGAGTTACGGTGAAAAATGTGTTCTGTGAGAAAACAGTGACCTTTACCGACCAAAATCTACATCAGTTCATTGAGTTGAAGTGGATGTGAAGGTGTCAAAGAGAAGGATGAACGTATGATCAACCTGAAAATATAATGTTTGTGTAGGCAGCATTAAAAACTAATGAAAATTTCCTTGTGGTGTGCACAGCATTGAACATTTTCTAAAACTGTATTTAAAAAAAGCCAGTCCTACTGTGTTGGCTATCTGCCCACAGTTCAGGTGAGACACGTTCATGAACCAGTAGGTTTATCCTGCAGTCAGTCGACATGTCAGCAGCTCTGGTCCTTTTTAACAAAATGAGGAATAACTGGTGGTAACACCTTCTTACAAGCACATGTGCACATCATATTGGAGAAACAGAAAAGACTGCATAGGAAATGGGCATAGGAATGACTGCAGTCAAAGTCTTTGGATAGAGGAATATGTGACGTATGGACAGTTAAATTAACCCAATCTAACGCTGCACACAGGATTTTGTCGATGTCAAAACAGAATCTTTTTGTTAAAAATACTAGGACTTACTTTTTATTACTTTTCTTTGATGAAATTCAAACGTTATTCTTCAAATTTTATACTGTTATATTGTTTTCAACAATAGTCTCAGCTAGTGGAGATGTTCTGTTGTATTTTGGTACAATATTGCTTTGAGCTACATGCTAACATCAGCATGCTTACAATGACTATGGTAACACTGATGTCAGGCAGGCACACAATGCTAGTTTGATCTGCCAATGTTTGCTAATTAGCATTACACATAAAGCGACTGAACTACATCACAGAGTTCACTTTGAGCACTTTTCTGTGGTCGGAAAAGACAAATACAACATTTAAAGCATTTGATTTGGCTTTATATCATTATCCTATTAATAAGAATCTGAGTGATAACAAGGAGAAAACAGATGAAATGGGGCCACTGCTGCCTCATTTCAGCACCACAGAGGGTCACCTTTGTCCTTCTGTTTTGTTTTACTGTGGTTTCATGGCATCAAACTGTTTTTCTGACCTCTGAATCAAAGTGAGTAAAGTTTATAACGTTACCCCACCATGTTTTAGTATTTATGCCAACAACATGAATGCCAGTACCTTTATCAAAGTGATTAAGTCACTGCATGAATCATACAACAACAACAGCCTGATTTTACACATGATCCATAATGATGAAGATGAAAAATTTAAATACATTACAAAAATTGCAGACTGTGTCTATTTTTAAGACCAACAAAATTTCACAAATCATGTTTTCTGAGGAGCTCATATCTTATTATGGAATCAAGCTTCCTCTAACTCCCCTGTATTTCACACCCTGGTGATGGGAATATGACTCGGCTTGTGGGTGTTTGGTCATAAACCAAAGTAGTGGATACATTTAAGCTGATGATGGTGCTGCAAGAAATGGTAAAGGATCACCAAAGTTATGACATAAATGTGTACATCGGATTTAATAGTTGTTAACATAATTTAGTCTGGACCAAAAAGCTGGACAAGGACACTGTAACCCCTAAATCTAACATTGTGTTTTCATAGTGAGCATTTTTTTTCTTTGTAATTTGTATCAAATGACTTTCAAAAAACAGGAGAATCTGTTAGGAGTTGTGCTCTGGACCAACTTAGACTGAAAAGCCTAATCGACACAGTGGACATGACTGACCTTTCTCACTGCAGACGTTTTGACTGCAGATGTTATTAATGTTATCAGTGACTCAGGTGCTTTTTCTTCTTTAAGAATCCAAAATGTCTGTTTCAAAAAGGTTCTGTTTCGGGCTTTTATTTGTGAAAACTGTCTCTTGCCACCAGTGTGAATGAGGTGAGGGTGCTACCGACCATTTCCTGCAGGTTGTCTGTCTCCTCTTTGTGTGTTGCCTCGCTCTCTTCTTGTGCTCGACGCTGAGCCGTTTCCTTCTTCAGATACTCGATCTCCCTATAATACACACATACATACACAGTGTTGGTGTGTATGTCGTCGCCCGTCGCCCCCTCTCCCCCCTCCCTCAACCTTTCATTTTGTCTCTCCTTCCTTACTTCTGCTGGTATTCCTTGATGAGTCTCTTGGCTTTGCTGTATTTCCTCTCTAAGGTTTGGTACTGAGCCTGGGTTTCCTTCAGGTGTTCATCCACAGCCTGGAAATGCACAAACTACATGTCAGTAAATGGAAACAAACTAGTGTTGGGGAGATTATAAACCTTTTAGAATTTTTAAATGATGAAAAAAAAATACTTATTCCATTCCTGATTTACAGCTGCTTTGTTGTTTTTTTGGTGTTCACTCTCTAAGAAATTACCTTACACAACGACTGTGCCTCCATCCAGTAGCCCTCTAGTTTCTCCATCCTCTCTTTGCTGTCCCGGATGTTTTGCTCCAACTGAGCACGCTCCATCCGCCAACGCAACCTATCCTGCTCCGCGTGAGCCAGCTGGAGGTAAAGGGGGTCAGTGTGGGAGGGAGGAAGTGGCATGTAGGAGGCAGAGTGAGCATTAAGTCATCGCTGAGCCAGCAAAATAACTGATGTTATCTTTATTCTCCTCTGCAGTACAACCTGGACATTGCAGTGTTTTTTATTGCTATTATTTCTGCATGATAAAAAGGACTGAACATGAAATGAGCTCACCTTCCTCTTTAGCAGCTGGACCTCTGCCTGGGTGACTGCATGTTTAATCTGAAGCTATAGACAAAGACAGACAGAAAAGATCTGAAAACTATTTTGATTCATTTTAGAGAAGAAAATAAAAAAAAATGGGTAAGAGATAGAACATGATTGCGACAAAGGAATAAATAAAAGAATTCCTGTTCAAGATCTATCTTATCAAAGTCACATGTACCTCCTTGAATTTGTGGGCCAGCTTCTCGGGGTCCATCTCCACAGGAGACAACATGTCCTGGTTCTCTGCCAGGTCGAAAACCTCAACGGAGTTTGGAAACATTGGACTCATCTCCTCCTCCTCATCTGTTGCATATTCACCTGTCTGCAAGTCAGTGGAGAGGCATTTAGTTTTACTTGTTAACTGTCTGAACCCCAAAAATCTGCTGGGAATTTTGAAAAGCAGGTTATATAAAAAAAAAACATCTAAACGACATTATTATTTAACAGAGCCAGAAACTAGAAAGACAAAGAATCCTTGGATTTTCAGACAGTCCATAAATTACTCATCTGTGACATGCAATTCTGTCATAAAACTTAACCATAACTAAGCCTATAATCAAGATATTTGATCAAAATCACTTTATCTTACATGTCTCATTTAAAGAATTTCCCAAAAGCCAGCCAGATTGTGTGAAAAAAAAATTCTCCTTAGCGCAACTGAGAAGTCATGACTGGCTTAGCTGTGACCTAAAGCCACGCAACAAAAATTCAGATAGTTTTCAACTGTATTGCAGGCAGTGTTTGCACAGAACAGATAGCAGTACGAAAACAAATTTAAAACGTATGTAGTATAATATGTACATTATGTAGAGTCACTATTTTGACTTCCAGTATTGGTAACAACTCTGGGCACTTGGAAAATTGGGCATATATAGATGCAATTATTTTTAAAAATTTTTGCAAATAAATACTCTAAGAAAGTCAACTTTCACTTTTACTTTTTTTAAATTTATGATGTTACATCTTACTCTTACTACTATAATGAGAAGATTAATATCCCTCTAAAATCTTAGCAGAAGACTCAAAACAAGGGTAAAAAGCTAGCTTGGCTATATCAATAAAGCGTATTTATATCCACCTACAAACATCTCTAACTCTGACGGGTTTTTTTTGCTTGTTTAAACTGTGATTTTTTTTTATTAATGACATGCTTTTACACGTGGGTTGTAGCAGTTCTGCTAGCTTTAGTTTCAGATTGTGTTACCTTGATAAGAGCTAAGCTAGTGGTTTCCCTGTTTTTGTTTTTGCACTAAGCTAAGCTAACAAGCTGCTGGGGTTAGCTTCATATTTAAAGCAGAGTGGCATCGATGAAAACACCAAACAAGAGTTCAGTCCACGTTTCAGTTGTTTTTCTCTTCATTAGCTAAGTATCATTTTATTTGGAGGAGTACATGTCATGTAAATTGATATAAACAGCGGCTAGCTTAAGTATAGAGTTACAAATGAAGTGAAAGAAGTGATCTTGGCAGTGATCGGACAGTTAGACTCTGGAACCTAAATGCAGCCACCACAGCAACTGCCATCCACTAAAAGGTTCCACATAATCAATACCGGTCTGTTGATCATTTGTCTTCTTCTCTACAACAGGACAAAGCAAATTAGCTTCACATTAGCTCATGTCCACCATGTCTTTTCAGGCTGACAGCAACTTTAAAGCTGACAAAAATACATTAACTAATATATAGCGTTGCACTTAATATATCACCCCTTGACGTTATACTGTGTCTGCAGCTCTGCTTACACGTTTCTACCCAAAGACAAGCTGCATTTATTATTAGACTGCATTGAATCAGAGCACATGCTGCTGTCTATATTAATATTATGTTAAAATGCAGCTCGCTGGATCTGTGGCTCTTCAGGCCAAACCACACAGAGAACCATGAGTCAGCCAACATTAACCAACGCTTTCATTTCAGCCTGTGTAATGGTGAACTGTTAGACGCCTATTTCTCACATGTAGGCAGTTCAGGTTGTGCAAAAAGATGTGGGTATTTACCTGGCTAATGAAAAAAACGTGATGTAGCTGCATCATTGGAATTGTAGGAGCTAGTTCTTTTAAAATTTATTTAAAGTCAGGATATCTCTCCCTGATGTGTGGGTTTTTCCTGCACAGAGGAATTTCTGACAGTAGAGGTCATAAATCCAGATTTTACTACCATTTACCTGCCTTCACTAAGAAATTATTGTCAACTTGCCAAGTAAACTATGTAGTAATTTCTAGATATTTCAAAACACTCAAAGCTATTGGACAGAGGAGATTGTGTCTTTGCATTGGAGGCTGCAAAGCTTTAGAATAGTCGTCCTCCTTTAATCAAATGCTACTAAGTCATGAATACTTTCAAGAAAAATCTCAAGACGTACATGTTTTTAATGGCTTTTGCTCGGTCATAGTGATGTTAATATTTTAGTATTTTTTGTTTAATTTTATAATTTGATGTTACAAGTGATTTCCCGTCTTGTTTTTGTTTTTAGCATTTTATATTTATTTTATTATATTTAAAGATTGATTTTAAGTTTTTCACTTTTTCTATATTGCTTTTATGCACATATTTTTGTTGCCCATCTAATAGCATGCACAACACTTTAGCTGCTGTAGTATTTTAAAAACAACTTGTATTAATAATCTTGATTTGATCATAAATTTGATTAAATATTTAATGTCTATTAACTGAACCACTAAATTTGGATTGCACTGTGGTCTTGTGACAGTTATTTATTTATGATTGCAATTTAAATTCATTTTAATATATTTTGTCGTTGTTTGCCTAAAAGTCAAATTGGTATAATTACTGACATTTATTTTTAGTTTTTAGCAGTATAATACTATTATTTACAAGACAGACAGTTGTGATCCTGTTACACACTCTGACCACAAGGTGGAGAAGCTGTACCGATTTTAAAACAACAGGCCACGTGGTGACACACAGACGGACATTTTGTCACACACACACACACACACACACACACACACACACACACACACACACACACACAACACAATTCTTTTGATTTCCTGTGGCTAACAAAGGCAGCATCAGCTAAGGAGAGCTGTGAGTTAATAAAGGGGATTTGAAAAGACCAGCTTCATAAATACGGACTGGAGAACCTCAGAGGACATCTGACTGAGCAGAACGGCGTCCTTCAATTTTAGTGTGGTTTTATTCACACAAAATGTTTTTAGAGTCTGTGTTTACGGACCACAAACAACCACTTGCTCATATTTTGGGACATTTCAAAAGGCAAAGCTGCTGCAGCGAGACAAATTCCTGTGTATGTTTGAGCATACTGTTTGTGCATGTCAGAGTTCGCATGTACCTCTTCATCATCGTCCATGTACTGCTTGTATCTTTGCTCCATCATCTCTCGCTGCCATCTCTCCTGTTCTAGAGTCTGCTGGATCAGCTGAGCCACTTCACTCTGCTCCCCCGGCTTCTCCCGGCCAATCACAAACCTAAAAAACATTCAGAATTCATCATTTAAGTTACTGAACTCAAAGCACAAAAACAGTCTAAGAAATAACAACACTTCACCCACAAACCAAAAACGTGAAAACTCTCGGGTGCACCGAAAACAAACCAGCAAAAAATCACAGCAAATGAACTGCACACCGGGAAAAGACAACATAGACCCACACAAACCTGAGAATTACAGCACACACCAACCAAAAATGCAATTTATACCACCAATTTGAACATACACTGGCATCCATTAAAAAAAAAACAGCGTAAATTTAGCAAAAAACTATATAAATAAACTCGACTACAGTTTAAGAATGTAGGATTAAGACTGTACAAGTGTGAAACCGACCTGACTGTTCCTGTGGTGTTGCGGAGGACAGATGCAGCAAAACTCTGAGTAACTCCTACCAGGCTGGTCCCATCAACCTCCACTATCAGATCATTCACCTGGATCCTACAGACACCAACACAAACAGAATGTACTGTATGCAGAGTGATGTTTGACAGAGGCAGACATTAAGCGCTGAAAAGACATTTACATTTTAAATATTATCCACAAATATAACCATTTGCCTCTTCACCTTGACTTGGTATTTCAGAAGAATATTTCAGCAATTTTGGAAGGAACAAAAACCTCCATTAACCTTTGAGCACATGTACTGGCACAACAAGGAAGATACATTGTGCCAATAAGACTCTTTGTGTAGGACTTTTGAGGGGCTGCTAAGACAAGACTCAAAAGGCTGTTTTCCACTGCAGGAACATAAAGGCCGTTTTAGGGCGACCTAAAGCAAAACCCTGGATTGTTCCATTTCATATGTGCTTATAGGAGTTATGTCCAATAGTTGTGTTTTGTTACTGTTTGGCGTTAACATTGTGGTCAAATCAGTTGGATCCTACACCGCAGTGGAAACAGAAAGACTGAAATTGCAGATTACGGGGTTGTTCCCTGTAAATGTTGGCGCCACCTCAAGCCTGCACCAAGTTCCTGCAATGGAAAGTCACCTAAGGAAATAGAGGCAGCATTGGTGTTAGAAAGGAATCTCTAAAAACCCATTCACACTATTAAGCAAAAGGTGACAACAATTAACAACAAGCTTGCTAAAGAGTTTTTTGGCAGGAATTAATGGAACCCCAATACCAAGCCAAGAGTCCTCTGTGCCTTGGCTAGTCAGTTTATGCTAAGCTAGTTTAAAGTAGTCTCAGGTGAACAGAGTACCTGCCGTCTCTCTGTGCAGCTCCGCCCTCAGTGACCGTCTTCACAAAGATCCCCAGTTTCTCCAGGCCCATATCAGCTCCTGCACCCATACCGATGATGCTGATCCCCAAACCGTCACTGTCTGAGAGACACATACAGGCAGAAACAAAATGTTAGTACTGAAAATGAAAACACTGATATGCATCTTTAATCCATTCTTATTTATATTTTGCAATTACAATCGATAATCATATTATACACTGACAGAAAAACCAATAACATATTTATCCATGTTCAACACTATTAAATATTTGTCTGTGTTGCAGCTATTATGCAGAGCTGAGAGCAGCCGTCACGCATGGTTGCTGGTTCAAATCCATTACCTCCAGAATTACTAGCTGCTAATTAGGCTAATCTGCGCTAAGTTTAATCCCATAAGGGGATAATGGAGTCGTTAGCAGACAGACAGTGTATGTCCACTAACAGCATCCTGTCAGTTATTGTGTACATGTGTGTGTAGTTACATAAGAGGCTTGACTGAGTGACTCTCAGTGGTTGTAAAGCCGTGCAAACCTTTCTCCAGCTCCACGGGGAACAGGTCCAACTTCTCCACCCTCTTCTCCAGCTCGTACTCCGCCGAGGCTGCCATGGGGTCGACATCATCGTTACGTCGATCGTAGTCCTCGTTAGAGTAGGTGGTGAAGACCTGAACACAGAGCAAAGATCAGAGGTCAGATAGAGTCCTTGTCTTTGGATTAGCTCTTAATTAACACCATTTTCTAACAAATGTACTCAAAAGGTTCCCATAGGAACTCCTTTAAAAAGGCCTCAGAACCTCTTTCTTACTAGGGATTGACTGATGGGGTTTTTTAGGGTCGCTACAAATAACTGTAACTGCAAATCAAGACAGGCCGATAAACAATGTTTGGAGCTGATATACATTAAATGTAATGTCTTAACAGCATGTGATAGCAGAGAACCTGTCATTCATACCCAGCCTTGTTCATTAATAAGGGAGACTACAACTCGGAACTGGAGTGATAAAAATGAATCATTATCAATCATTTTAAAAGGTATAAAGGTTTTTCAAGCAGCAGGACTCCCTCCTGTGCAGCTGGTGACATATTTAGTCAACCCTCAATGATACAGTATGAACAGGATGGACAAAAAAATTAGAAATACACTTCAGTTGCAAAACAGTTCAGCAGCAACACAAACTGCATCAGCATAAATCCTTTATTAGCCTATTAGGGTTGGAATATAACAATAATTTGGTGTTATCTTTAGCTGACTGTTTTTAATAGGTTGGGGTGTAGTGGTGGGGTAATTCAAACCTCTACACCTTCAGGTAAGCCAATTTTGACAGTACAATCTTCCACCAGCTCGTCTGCACCACTGCTTCTGTCTAACTACCCTTACACAGAAGCTTACGTGTACTGGGAAACATGCATTGATATTATTTGATAAAAATCTGTAACATTTCTCATCGTGGCTACCAGCACAATGGCAAAATAACACTCTCTCTGTACCCTCTCCATATATTTTTTCATCCTTTCTCCTGCTCTTTATAACGCCCCTCCCCCCACTCTAAAAGGTCAGCAGCATCTGTCTCCCCGGTGACCATCTCTGTGATCACGTGGCTTCATTTCCATGGCAACCGCAGGCTTGCCCAGTGTGAGTTTGGCACTGCCACTGACTTCTCTCTCTCTGTCCCTGCCTGTTAGATATGCTAATGTGTGTGTGTGTGTGTGTGTGTGTGTGTGTGTGTGTGAGAGACAGACAAACAGACAGACAGACAGACAGTGAGAGACAGAGCCAAAGGCCTTCATGTGTAGGAGGTGCCTGTTACAGTATTATTTACATTCCCCTGAGTGTGCGAGACTCAGGCACACACACAAACACACAACAAACAGGGTCAGAGGGCGGGATTGTTAAACTGTTTCCTGTTGTCATGTTTCCTTCCTGTTAAGTAACTTTAAAGCTTTGTGAGCGTGTGCGTGAGTGTGTGTTTCAAGTTCAGAGCATTCCCTTCAGACGTCATGAATACGCAATCTCTACTTTGCCACTGAAGAACAAACACACAAACAAACAAAAAAGCCAACACATGGAACAACAACAAAACATACGAGCAGCAGCTGCCTGCTGATTGGCTAGTCTTACAGATGACCCTTCAAAACAAATTGAGCTGTAGACAAATTCAGAGAAAATATCAAATAAATATGAGAAAATATCAAATAAAATGTTAGAGACAGTAGGTTTCTGCAGGAGAGTTTAAAGTCTAAAATGTTTTATGGGCAACCAATGTCACAAAACAGTGTATGTTCATCCTAAGATTGCCTGTATGCTGTAGTGAAACTGTAAAAAAAAAACATGTATGTACACAACAAGGACATTTTGTGATTCATTGGATACAAAAATATCATCAGTCATACGATCAAATATACATACATCCAATAGAATTTGTTGGCTTTCTTTGAACACGCAAAAATATGTTCCTCTTTGAAACAGTGTCTCTTAATGAACTTAATTTCATAATTTAAATTTAAAAAAAAACAATACAAACAAAAGCACAGCTGTTGCATCTAGAAAAAGTAAGTTAGATCCAACCAATTCAAATCAAAGGTTACAGATTATATGTCAATAATTAGAAACTCTTTAGGGAGTGACAGGTGGAACCAGTCTTCTTTCAACCTCTGACATTGAGGTTCTACTGTTATCTTTGCTTCTGAACTGTGTGTTGTCTTCATGCCAAGACCCAAAAAGCTCTCTAAGACCTTCAGGAAAAAAGGCTGCGGATGCCTCTGTGTTTGGCAAAGGTTTTAAAAAGATCTTCAAATCAATGACTGTGAGGAAAATCATTGTCAGTTGTCCAAGACTGGCTGCAAATTCAGCCAAAGAGCAGACCATCTGACACAAAAAGAAGTCTCCAGAACACCAAAATTTCCTCACAGGATGTGCAGTTAACTCTGCAACTGTTGGTGTCAAAGAGCTGCATCTACAATCAGAACTAAAAAACAACAACAAGTTTGACCTGCATGAGTGGTGAGCCAGGAAAGAGTTCAGGCAAAGAGCAGGCCTTTTGGAAAAATGTGCTCTGGAAAGATGGATCAAAAATTCAGTTGTTTGACCACATTAAAAGTAGACTGGATGGACAGATGTTATGGTTTTTGGGTTGCTTCGCTGCTACAGGGACTGGGCAGCTTGCAGTCACTGATTCAGTTATGAATTCTGCATCTTATCAAAGACAGCCTAAAGATAATGTGAGATCATCTGTCTGAAAGCTGGAGCCGAACAGGAAGTGGACATTTCAACAAGATAAGTCCACAGCAAATCCACCAAGGAATGAAGAAACAGAGCGTGATGGAATAGTCAAGTCAAAGCCTAGATTTGAATTCCATTCAAATGTTGAGGATTTGACACGGGCCATAAATGCAAGGAATTTTGTATGAAAGACTGATCAAAACTTTCAGTCAGCTGATGGACAGTCACGCGAAACAGCCTACAAGAAGTTATTTCTGATTAAGGGGGCAAAAGTAGCTTCTGATGCCACAGAAGAATATTACATCTATTGATATTTCTGTTGAATGAATGATGAAAAAAACTCATTATATTTGTAGCGTCCTTCAAATCCAATGTTAATATGTCCTAATATGTTGAACAAGTCAACAGTTTCCATTTCATATTGGTAGGTGCTCATCATGGATACAGTATTTTAGTTATAGCTAAGTTACTCATCTATAATATGCACCGATTAGATGAGATTGGCACATTACGAGAGACATTACCATGTCGATTTCCTTTTTTTAAATATACAAGTTACCAATAAATAAGGGTATGCAAAAGAATTTATAAAAATATTTTAGAAATATTGCTAAATTAGAAACATTGCTGTCAACATTAGCTTAGGAATGGCTAACAACAAAGGGTGTGTTAGTTCCCTAGGGTCAAAGGTAACATCTTTAAACGAGCGAGACTTCAAGGTATTCAGTTTATAATGAAATAAAACAGAAAGGCAGCACTTCATCACTTCAGTCACAAGACTCACATCAAGGTTCTGACCTTTCATTACAACATTAGTATGTATTAGCTCGGTAGTGCGACCCGCACAGCTTTAAACATAATAACATTTTCAAGATTTTGATCATATTTTTAATTTAACAATAAGATGTTTCACACTCATAGAACTGAATATATTTGAAAAGCTGCAACCAGTAACTAATGGACATTTTTACCTGAGAAATGATTTTTAATTGATTTATTGATATTAAATGGGTGTTAATTAGTTTTGAGTCAGTAAACTGACTCAATGCTGCATCTTGAATGACGGTCTCAGCAGATCCTGACCAGTCAAAGGCCATGAGCCTACTACACTGGATTAAAGCCAAGCCACAGAGGAGTCCCTGCAGGAAGCAGGCTGCACCTTCAGCACAAGGCCGAGTCTCTCTCGGTACATGTGGATTTTAGTTTATTGCCATGGGCTGTGTCTTGACTCAAGGCCGTGTTAACTTACAACCAATCAAACATGCCAAACAAAACTCCGGACATCACATGAACAGCTGGAATGTGGAGCCTATAAAGTCAAAGTGTTGACTCTGCACACAGGCTCTCAGTGTGATCTACCACTGCAGAGGCCCTACAGTGAAAATCAAAACTGACCCAGCATGGCTACGATCAATAACAACAACTAAAGGCCATGAACAACAAACAAAAGAAATATTCTAGATGAAATATATACTGTGAGGCTAAAAACAGAAGCAGGCTGACACATTGCTAATCCATGCAGACTAAGTGGTGAATTAACTACTGAGTCACTGCATTAAGGTGGATGTCAGGCAGGTAGTTGGATCCAGACTGGACAGGGCTGCTACTATTCTTGTCTACATATTGCTGATACAATGCAAAAACAACTAAATGTCACATGCTATTGCATATTACTTACTGTAAATTCAATAATGGCAATAAGCAAATAAGCAATACTTAATTTTGGGGGGAAACTGACTTTGTTGAACAAGGATAGATGAGATATGTACCTTTATGGCAGGTATGTACTGTAGTTGGAACAAGCAGCTAGTTAGCTTAGCTTAACATATAGACTGGAGGGTTCCAGATGACAATCAATGTGCAACTTAAATATCCAATGATACCATCTATGGAATAAAAAGGAGGACAAGTGCAGTTTCATGTAAAAATCAGTTAATCTTTGCTAACCTTATGACCGTCTGTCTTGTCTATCTTTTCACTGCAACCTTGCATCAAGATGTAATGGTAACTAAAACTACAAAGGTAACAGCGGCAGTTACAACTTGTATTTTGCAATTATTCTGTGGTTTACATTGTTCCAACCACAGACTGTATATAAAACATGGATGTAGCCATGAAGCCATGACGACATCACCCACTGGTGTGTAAACGATTGTTCTGAAGCCTTGGAGTCTGACCATCATCATCTTAGCCTTTTAAAACTGAACCTGACAAGTGAGCTATGGGCCTTATTGAGAACTTGAGGAAACTGTGCATGCTGATACGGTAGGAACCTGTCAATCACAAGGTAGCCCTGCCCTAAATAATAATTTATTATCTGTTTCATGCTAAATGGGAGCATAACCTACAAAAAGACCTCCAAGCTGTACTGGGTGAGACTTGAAACTAGTGATTGAGACCATAAACTCATTATAAAAATGCTCACTGTGGTAATAAATCAAGTGAGAAGTAGGGTGATTTTCTCATTCTTTTTGTATACAATCTGACATTCTTTGCAAGCAATGGAGTCCCCCCCCTCAACTACTGGCTATTCGAAAGAATGCAGGCTGAAGACATCTCCACGTTGCCAAAGATTCTCTAATTTGAGTGTCTCAAATGTAAGGATTTACGGCCTCTTTTCATCATGTTCCACAAGATGATAAACTAAACAATTTTTGGTTTAGGACAACACAGGATTTTTGCTTTTTTTTTTTTTTACTGTTTTCTAGCATGTAACTGACCAAACTCATCATAAAGCTGTCTCCTAGTGGATCCTCCCTCAGAGGTCTGTTTGTTTTCTCCTGCAGCTCTGTCTGTCTCAGCCTGTTTTTATAGCCAGCACTTTGCTAAGTGCTTTGTCAGTTTGAGGTCAGTCACACTGGCCTTTAATTTGTGCTGTCTATTTAGGGCCAAATGTGGTTCAAATATGTCTAGATTTTACCACTTCTTTTCAATATAATTTTTTTTATTGTTTGCATATGCCGCTGCTGAGTGAAGTTGAAGTCGTGATCAAATTTTATTGTGTCAAATCTCAACAGACAAATGACGGACCGGCTTGAAATTTATTGGACACATTCTTGCAGACAGAAACCAAGTCAAATGCGGTGACACGCTCTTTGTCTCTAAATATGTCACGGTGCTGATTCAGGGACCCCCCTGAGATGCAGGAGCTGTCTAGGATTCAATTAAAGTTTGCAGCTCATGGGATATGCTGTTTTAATCATCTTTACCAACTTGTGCTGATGTGAATCTGCAGCCTGTCAACTGGACCAAAAATCACTGTCACATACTGTAATATGCTCAACACAGGGGGTAGATGTGCCTTGATAAATATTTGAAGAAGCTTCTTAAGTGAATGTCACCTGGATGAAGAAGATGCAAGATGCAAGCACAGGTCTAAATTAAGGCTTGACAGATGGATTACAAGAAAATTCAGGTTGAGTCATATCTGGTGGAGACGAGTTTTCAGGCGTTGGCGCTCCTCTGGGTTATAATTTGGCTGAGCCAGGGAGCAGCTGACAGAGGAAACCTTCTCACTGATTATCTCTAGGCGCTGACAGGATTTGTAGAAGGAGGAGTCCAGATCACAGGTCTTCAGGTGAAAACAGAATTTGGTGGCTAATTACTAGTAACTAATAATAACTAGTTCAAGGAACTGGGCTGAATTTGCCATGTAGAGTTTGAATCTGGCTGTGGACTTCGTAGGATCCAGTTTTAATTGGGATCAGAACTGTGGCCAAAATGCCTGTATTTGCAGAGTGTCTGCTCTATAAAGCCTGATTAGTCTTTGTTGGGTGGCTTTGGGTGCAACAGTTGTCGCAAACATTTAATCTAAAGGACTCAAGAGTGCAACCATTTTGGAAGCAGATGCAACCAAAAATGTCAGGTGTGACTAAACATTTTCATTAGTTGCTCAGCTGTCTGTATCTCTTGGGGACCTGCCCAGGTCCATAAAATCACTCGGTTTAAGGTGAAGTAAATCTGACATTAGAACTTCTTAATTTACTGTTAAACAAATTTTTGACAACCTGTCTAAGCTGCTGCACTACAGTAACTGAGTGGGGACTAAAGGCTTCTCTGTGCACAACTGCCTAGCAGCATCTACCGATGCATATGAGGTCTTTGAACTTTGGTAAATTGTAACTTTAGATAACAGTCTTGGTTACACTCTAGACTCTAAACTGCACAGACATCAGTTACGCTGTGCCATCCACCACCACAGGTAAATTCTCAACCGGGGGGAAACATTGCGATATTATGAAACAGCCAACATTATGCATAGCATTTATTGATATAGGTGCATCCAAAGCACAACCGGGAACAGTGTTTTGCTCTCAGAGCATTCACATTCCAAATTGAAACATTAAAAGAGCACAATATCTCCAGGAAACCTGTCCTGTGCTGTGACAGGTGGGTGGCCAGGAGAGCAGAGCAGAGCCCCTCCCCATCAGTGTTTCAGCACCAGGCAGCGACAAACCAAAGCATTTACATAATGTGTTATGAAATTACTGATGTGCATGGGAACAGACAAAAAAAGATCTTGCTTATAATGTATTATTTGGCATCAAAAGAGAAGATGAAAAATTTTGGGTGCACCACTGCAACCCTGAACCTATAAAAAACATACAAAAACACAGCTCTAAAAGCGAGTGACCAGTGAATGAACCTTCAAGTGCTTAAAATAAATAAACAGCAGGCACCAGATTTAATGGATTTCAATTAGTGATGGGACGTTGACCAGTGAGTGAGCAATGTGGCTGGAGCTCCTTTGGGGAATTGTATTTTTTCTAGTGGCATTTTGAATGTTAACCACATTGCATTTGACATTTTGTACAGTTCAGTTTTAAAGGGAGGTTAAGCAACCTTCAAAAGCTCTACTACAAGACAGTAATAACACAATGACTCTCTCCAACACACTGCATTAAAGGAAAACTCCACTGATGTAGTCCTGCATTCCTAAACATTATTAAAATCAGTGCAGCAGAACCACATTTATTGCCTTTTGTTTTACTCCATGTGATCTTCTTTGTCAACAAAACATTCTGTACCACTTTTCACATATTCAGAAGACACCTGTAATCAGACTTGATGTGTAAAATCAGATTATTTGCTTTGTCACTCACTTCCCTTTCAGTCAGAGTTGATTGCATCCTCAGACTCAGTAAAAAGGCTGGATTTTCACTTTGGTTTTCACCTCACGTTAATACACACACCAGGTGTTTTTTTTTTAGCCAAACAAAGCTCTATTCTGTGATTCTTATCAAATGGCTTCCCCTACTTGTGTGCGTTTGTGTGTGTCTGTGTGTGTGTGCTTTTTTCAAGGAAAACAAACACACCCAACCACATTCCAACTGCTTTTTTACAGACTCACAGAGGTAGCCTTGTACACAAGTCAGCACAGACACATGCAGTGCAGGTTTAGGTGAGATGCAGGTCGACCTGCAGTGGCTACTCCAGTGGCTTTTCTACAGCCTGTGATTAATCATCAAGTAGTCTTTAAGGCTATGTGCTGTTCATGTGCATGTGTCAATTATCCAGATCTTTCAAATAAACTTCAAAATGGTTCTGTCATCAGCTGTGTAACTGAGAGGCAATTATACAAAACAACATTCTGTGGAGGCAGACTGGACACTTGCTGGACACTGGAGGAGGTCTGAGCTATGCTGGCCGAGTTTCACTTCAAGAAGTAACTCATGATGACAGAACAACAATTAGCAACCAGTTCTGAAAATGAGTAACAACACTGAACATGCCTGGACAGTGAGCCGCCTGCCTGGCTCTTTGTTCCCTTCAGCAGAACATCTCTGACTGAGGCAGATAGGTTCAAAAGTCAGAGTCACTTTCTCTTCCATCAAATTCCAACAAATAAGTTCGACTACAGCTTCTGGCTTTAAGTGAAATGATGATTACTTCCGCCAAGGAGGTTATGTGATGGCCGGCGACTACAGCTGAAATGGGACTGGACTGATCCGGAACCGTGAAAGTGATGACAATTAAATACCCTAAAAGCCACCAGAGGGCACTCTTGTTTTTGGAGTAACCCCCTGTGACCACATGAGATTTTGGGTCTCCACGCGAACGACAGCGCAATGGCGGAGTTGTTTTTCCTTCCTGAGCGCACAGTTGGGCCGGCATTCTCATCTCCAGTTGTCTAAGAAGCTGGGAGGCTGTTAGGAGCTGCCATGCTAGAGGCTGCGCCTGTTCATTAAGTCGGATGGGGTGAACACCGCATTGTCGGTAGGAAAACTGTCTGTAATTACATTTGTATCTGTAACGTTCCATACAACATGTGTGAATTGGAAGATTGTGTTGGGGGTGGACTGAAGGACTGAAGCTCTTTGGCGGAGGTATGCGCTCTCTGAGTGCTTTTCTAGTTTGTTAGTGTTTTCACACTCTGGAAAGCAGCAATACTGTACATACTTATTGCAACCCCCGTCCAGTTAAATGTATGATATACCCTCCAGAATGACAAGCTTATAAGAAGGAAATGTGTGTATACGTGTGTCTATGTTGGAGGCAGACAGGAAGCTTTCTGATGCCCACACTCGGCTCAGGTAAGTGCTGTACATAGGAGCCTTTAGTGGTTCAAGCTGCTACAACTTTCTCCCTTTGCTGCCTTTCTTTAAAACAGAATTGTGAGAAAGTCTGCCAAGGTTTTGCACTAAAGCCTCTTCTCTAAGTCGAACAAAAACTCTACAGAAGTTGTTCTTTTCGGCTTTATAAATAACCCTGCTGTATATATGGAGTTGGATTTGTTTCATATGTATGCCTGATAAATATTACTGTCTCATTCTTGAACTCTTTCTTTTACTAAGCTGCAACTTTTCGCTTTGAATGTCTGAAATGATGTGACAACAGAACTTGGCGATTTTAAACAGTTGGAAAAAAATGTTGACAATAAAATGTCTCATTTCAGTCCATATTGATAATTATTGATCATTTTTAATGACCTTTTTTAATAAACCCAGTAGGAAAACAGTTGATTTTGAACCACTTAAGCTTATTTATCAAGGTACATAAACAGTTGTTAACAGAAGAATAAAAAACACATAAATAAAAAAGATTATATGCATGAATAAAAACATAAGAGGAAAATACTCAAGTGAAGCTACGGCACTGCTAAGGTTAAGGTTTTTAGTGGCTAAACTGAACCGCAGGTCGCTGATCGTGGATCCTCACCTGAGGGAGCATGCTTAGAGACTTTTAGTTTTTGTCACTTCTGAGGCATTTAAATGAAACTACTGAACATTTTAACAATTTTTATATTGCTATTGATGAAGTGTTAGTGGTAGATAACAACATAGTGTTACTGCTTAGGCCTAAGTAGACCACATTTTTAGTTGTGTTTGGAAAGAAATCTTTAAAAACAAAGTGTTATTGAGATGGACAGCCTATAAGTCAAAATACACTGTAGAGAAACACTTTAAAATGCAATTTATTCACAGTTCGGTGAAACAATCAGTAGTCTCATGTGTGCACCGGAATATGGACACACTGCCAGCGGCTAAAGAGCTACCAGTACCTCTAAACGTGTGGTGAGACAGAACTCCAGGGGAATTTCAGAGGTCTGATTAGATGTACTTATTTCAGAGTTTTTATGAGTCTGTTTCATAAATGTAACTGTAATAAAGCAGTTGGTGACTCCACACAAATACAGTCTGTTTGACGGTAGCCTATAGCTAACATCTTCACAGCTGGTACAGTGTTAGCTTGGGGTAAATCAAGACAGACTGTACAAACTGTGGTCCAATCTGTTCCAATGATGCTTTTGTTTAAACTCTAAGCTCATGATGAAATGCGTCCGTTTCTCTCACAGTAAAGTGATTAAAATCACATTTTCCTCACCTATTAATTAAGCCTGTTCCAAAATGGGCTTTATGTATAAATCTGACGACAGCAGCATGTAACTTTCACAAAACTTTCTTAAGACTTTGCCATGCCGAAGATAAAACAGACGGGGGCAGTAATGTGGCATTTCATTGTTTTCTCAAACTAAACCAGGAAGAGGAAGAAGAAGAAACAACAGCAACAATGATTTGCTGGCTTCATAACCATTAAACTCCTAAGGCAGTTTCACTTCAGGTTGTTTTGTGAATAATCCACCACTTAAAAAATGTGTTAATGATGTCAAAAAGCTGCTGTGGGAATGGAAATGGCCCACACATACTAATTAACTTCTATCCCATTTCCTTAAACTGTTGAAAATCTAAGCTGAAAATCTTACAGGCTCGTAAATCTTGTTCACAGTGACAGAACACTCTGTAGAGATGAAACTGATAAGGAGATGGGGGAGGCAGCAGAACGCAGTGTACCTTTGAAAAGCTGGTTTGAAAGCAGCAGCCAGCAAACGGCTCAATCATTGTCACTGAAATGTTTAGCAAACAGTTCGAGCACTTTATCTCTAATAAATCTGTTAAATGTTGAAGGAGAATGGTGATTTGAAAAACATTACATCTGGACAATTGTGATGCTTCATCTGTGTGTTTTGTCCTATTAAACAAAAAATGACATATATCTGAAGCAGAGAACAGGTTGCTGCATCTCTGTAGAACATATGATTCAACCTGATTTGCCCGGCAGCTAACTGTAGCAGTCACCTTTGTAGTAAACAACACTGCCTCAGGCCACATCTCTACTTTTAGCTGCACTGTGGTGAAAGAGGTCCGTAGTTAAATGCTTCTAGGTCCAAGAAAATGAAAAGAATTCCTTTTTGACCTGACGCCTGGCCTGGAATAAAACACTTTCCTCCTTCAACCACCCGTATATGTGGACAGGACCGAGCAGGAAAAGTGATCCTCACCCTCACTGTCCATTATGTGGTCTTTGTCCTTCCTAATAACATTAAATTCTGCCTCAACATGCAAAACTGCACCCTTATTTCCTGTTCTTATCTCTCCTGTTACACGGTATACTATTGCACTGTGGTATGCTACTCGAATGCTCTGTCTCATTCAGGAAGTATGTTGTTGTGAACGCGACAGCTCTGTCACTGCACGTCGAGACTTGCTTCATAATGCACAGAGTTCAACCAGCTGACTGCTGCAAGGTTGTGGGAGAAACCAGCTCAGCTCTCCAGTAGAGAAAAGAGCTTCTGTTAAATAAAGATATATGTTCATACGCACACAGTTTGAACTGCAGTCAGCAGGAAATGGTGTGGCGAAACCAAAGGCTGAAAATCCCCTCAGCACCCTGAGTGTGAGTGAGTGTGATGTAATAGGAGAAAGAAGTCAATGAGTCTTTTCAGTCTTTTTCTTTCTCTCTTAATTTCTCCTCATTAGGTGTGGCTGGTGTATTGAACAGCAGAACACACTCAAGGTGCATTTACGAGGTCCCTCAATAAACCCATTTAGCTTATTCTTATTTAAATTACCAGATGCCAAGTGTCTGGTGCTCAAACTATTAATCACACATCTACAGCCCAAAATACAGAATAAGGCAGTACAACCTGAGACCTACATGACAGCAAGCATTAAACATTGTTTGGAGCCACATTTCTGGCATTATGATGAATATTTACTGCTCTTTTGGCTCCATTTAGGTCCCCACCAACTGATAATTATCTACTTTTATAACTATTTAATGCTAACATGTTGTCATGAGTTTTTTGTTATCGAGAACAACTGCTTGATGTTTCAAGGTTTGATGATAGTAATAAGAGTGAGGCAACAAGTTAAGACTGCAGGCGTGCTGGATGCTAAAATGCTCTATCGAGCTGATTTGAACTGTGGAGCTTACAGTAGGTTTACCACTAAGAGCACATTACAAAAAGTCATTTGATTCACTAATAATGTACTGTAAAAATAAAAAAGAACTGTCTAGCCCTTAAGCTTGTTAACATGTCAATGGGTTCATTTGTTTAACACTTGTTCATACTGCTGCTGATATTCAGTGTCTTCAGAAAACGAACACTAATATTTCTAATGATGCATAGTGCAAACATCAAGTACAAATTTGTTGTTCACTGTCAACCATTAGTGGACAAATCCTAATGTTTTTCCTTGGCCTTTCCTCCTCTGCTGTAATAACCCCAAACTTTTCACATGTACAAATAGAAAACAGAAAAATGTGATCAGGCAAAAAAATGTCTGTTCATTCACATAATTGAATCTCTGAACCACAAAACCCACTTTAAAAGGCATGTCTTGTTTAAAATTACACAATTTAGTGGAGCCTGAAAGTGTAAAAGCACAAAGAAAAATTTTATTCGACATGTCATGTTTAAAAATTCCCCCTGAAATGAAGTATTTGCTGTAAACAGATTCCATGAAAACACCAACAGTAACATCATGTGATGAAATGCAGGTAAGTGTTTCAGATACGATGACACCTGTGAGCCCTTAGAAAAATGTTATGCTTTGTAACCCTGAAGATTACAGGAACTACCATAACAGAGCTTTGTGCAACCACACTGGCTGAATGATGACAACACAGAGGAAGTGTCTCAACGAGGAGTTCCTCTTATGAGCTCTGTGTGCTGGATTCAATGTAACTGAGAGTACTGACATCAGCTGGGAAGCTTCCAAAGCGACAAATCCAATTAAGCTTTTCCACAACACGTTAAGGACACTTCTTGTAATGTGTGAAATGGTGAGCATTAGAGAGGCCGCTACTGTACTGAGGTGATGTTTTAAAACATAATTCAACAAAAACTCACTCACCTTGATTGGCTCAGTGCTGAAACAAATCTTCCTACTGGGCGGCGGTGGCTCCTCCTCCTCAGGGAGTCCCGCGATTTCGGAGCAACTGGTCTCCGGCTGATACGCCTCCTCATCTTCTTCATCGTCCTCGTCGTCTAGCTGGCTTCCCCCAGAGTCCTCCTCTCCAAGCCCGCTGTACGCACTGATATCTACCAGATCTCCCTCCGAGTAATCCTCCTTCCTCGAGCCATCCTCGTCGTTCTCCTCCTCCTCTTCTTTGCCTTGTCCTTCAGAGTCTGCTTCTTTCTCATCGGAGGAGGGAGAGGAAGAAGGAGGCTCTTTCTCTCCGTTTTCCAGTGAGGCATGAACATCAGCCTGCACCAGCCTGTCTCCGGCCCCGGCTCCCCCGGTCGAGCCGTCCTGATCTCCAGCCTCCAGCTCAGGAGCAGCCGCTGTACTCGAGCCCCTCGCTTCAGTCGCTGCCGGTTGAACGTCTGACTCCGGTTTGGCCTCTGATGAGGTAGAGCTGGAGGTGACAGTTACTGAGGATGATGAGGAGTAGGAGGAGTTGGAGAGCTGGTCTCCTGACTGTCCATTCCTGTCCTTCTCATCACCTGTCACCTGCCCACCTACGCCCCTCTGTAGAGAACCTGCCACCTCTGGTAGTTCTGCTGAGCTCACAACTCCTGCTTCTACCTCCTCCCTGTCCCCCGTATCTGGAGGGGACACCTTGGTCTGGAAGAAAGCAACAAAGAGAGGTCACATTGGTTTTGGTTCATGAACTTTCCTTCAATCAGCTTTCTTGCAAAGTTTAGAATTTTTGAGCAAATTCTTCTCACCTTCCTCTCGGCAGCCTCCGCTCTGGCCGGAGGTTTGGGCTTTGGCGCCAAGGCAGGAGCTGACCGACGTTGGGGGAGGTAGAGATTGTTTTGCAGTTCGCCTTTCTCGAATGCGGCACTGAGTTGGCTCACAGTGGGGCTGACGGCCTCACCGGGCCCGACCGAAGCTGCAGCAGAGGGAATAGTAGCAGGATGGGGAACAGGGGGATCATCCAGCCGGTCCAGAGCTTCAGTAGAACCGTTAAAGCGAGCCACGACGTCGAGACGGCTGTCCTGGAAGCCCGATGCTCGCTCCTTCTTCAGCAGGATGCGGTTAGTGGCAGCTTGTTTCTCCTGGAGGAAACAAAATAAGTCAGTCAGTCCATCTTGGTAAAAGTTGGTAAAATAAATATCTAAAGAAGCAAGTAAAGCTGCTGACCTGTAGAGTCCGCTGCTCAAAGATCCTCCTGGTCTCCTGGAGTTTGGATAAACCTCCGCTCTCCCTGCCTGTTTTAGAGTCAAAGCGGTTCACCCTCTCTGACACTGTGGCACCCATTTTCAGCAGGGCGCTGTGGTCCACGTTCTCATTCAGGCTCGATGCTCTCGGCAGGGACAGTTTTACTGCCTGGTCCTTACCTGCAAATGACCAGAAAGTTAATTAAAAAAACTAAAAACAAGATGTAATAAACCAGAAATCTCCTTTTAATGGATTTTCAGGACTATGTAGTTAATCTTCCTTCTTTGTATTGTATCAGTGTGGGTGGTTCTGCCATTTAAGTATCATCTTACTAGGTTTATTTGAAATATAACAAAGGAGAGGAGAAATTTAAAAATGGAACAAGGTCAAATTAAAAATGGAGACTGCAATTCTGGAGGAAGACGGTCAATATTTAGCGAGTTAGAATATTTAGTTAGATTTACCGTCCCTTTCACATCCACTGCCTACTTTCCCCTTCATTTGCCCTCATTTTTCTCCCCTGTCCTGTGCACAAGCATGAACTTGCATGAGCTCGAACGTGCACAGGGCAACCTAGAATACAGTTTTGTGAATTGGTTCGGGCCACTTTGTTTCCCATTTACAGAGCCAGGGACGTGCATGAACACTGGATGCTTTTTCAGCACGGACACAGATCAAGAGGAGATGTTTGCTAAATATGACAAAAGTGTATTGGATTAGAATCACAAACTCAGCCTTTAAGCTTTCTGTTTCATTTCACTGATGTGTTAGTTTGCTCTTCGTGGTTGTCAATTGGCCTGACTAGATTGTAATCAACAGTTCAGTGCAGCCTAGCCACAGATAGTGCGACCTATATTAATGTGCACTTAAATTGCACATAGTATCACAGAATAAACATCTTCACCAGCAGGAGACTGAAATATGACTTCTCCGGTTTCTTTTTTGAGTAAAGGAGTCAGCTTTATTTGAGTTTTACTCACCTGAGAAAACCACCCAAAGTTAATTATTACCAAAGGAGCTTCAGTTTTTTATTCATTTCACACAGTACAGTTTCTATATCTGACACTCTTTTGTCAATTAAAGCTTCAACAATTACTACATTAATCAATTAGTGATGAAGAATGAAATAAAGTGGCAAGTAGTATTCAGTTAAAGTAACTTTTAATGAAAAAAAAGTCAAATTTTTCTGGTTGCTAACCTATCATTGGACAATTTCAGTTTAGGGTAGGACTTCGGAGAATATCATTTCCCAGCATTGATCCATTCATTCGTCACACTGCTTATCATAAAGGGGGTTGATAAAAATCCAGCCAGGAAGTTTTCTTACCAATCATTTTGGCTCCGTCCTCCTCATCACCAGGAGACTGCATCTGCATGAACATGTTCTTGATACGGTGGACGTTTGAACCATATTTCCGGCCCCTCCCCGTTGGGCGGGGCAGGGGGGCCGGTTTCAAGTTCGGTTCCGCACCTCCGTTGGCAGCATTGTTGAGATG
Source organism: Dascyllus trimaculatus (assembly GCA_024666655.1). Classification (NCBI taxonomy): domain Eukaryota; kingdom Metazoa; phylum Chordata; class Actinopteri; family Pomacentridae; genus Dascyllus; species Dascyllus trimaculatus. Next base: position 11,875,496 of record CM045458.1, read on the forward strand.
GTCGGTGGCCTTCTTCAGTGCCGCCAGCCCTGCTTCATATGCGTTACGGTGGGGCGAGGGACTCCGCAGATTGGAGCTCCCGCTGCCCTCGGTGGAGGCCCCGTTGCTCCCCGTGGCCGACGGGGGCTCAGTCTTCATCATGTTGGTAAGTCAGATGCCCCCTGGTGAATAGTAGGTCAGCAGGGAGGAGGGAGGCAGCATCCTGGAGCTGTTTGACATTCACCTCCTAGATCAAACAGAAACGGGCAGGCCAGTTGTTTATCAAACCAATAAAAATGTAAACCGTAGCTTTTGTGAAGCTGCTGACAGCAAATGTTAATGTGGAATCAACAAAAAGCCACATTCAGATTCAACCACAGACGTTCACAGTAAGGGCCTCAACCTAGCTGGTTATCAGTTTGTCACATTTAAGTAAGTTTTAAAGCAAAAATGCCATAAAAATTCGCTGATGCTGGCTTCTCAAATGTGCTTTTTTTTCTAGTGAATAGCGTTTGTTTTTGTACTGTTGATTACACCTACCAGCTGTTTGACACATAAAGCTACGCTGTAGAAGATTATTATGCATATTTTTCTCAATTTGCAAACCAATTAAACCTGCAGTAGAACAGACATGTAATTAAACACTGTTGGGTATAAACTTTGACCAAAATAATAGTGTCTAAGGTGAAAATGAGCAGACCTATTGCTGAACATGACATCAAACAGCATCACAACTGCTTCTCCGTGTTAATTCATAACACCCCTGCGGCGCTACAGGAGCTGTCAAAATAATCCAATTAAAACGATGACGCACTGCGACCTCACGTGTCCTCAGCGTCTTCCTGTTGTCGCTCTGAATGCCAAACTTACTTTACGACAGTGTCAGCGAATACAGAAGATTCCCATGGTCCCCAGATATCAAACTGTTTTCTCATGATCGCCATCTAATTAACCGCTTGGCTGCGTTTGTATCTTGTGCCATCAGATCTTTGCTACAGTGACACCTGATGTTTTCATCAGGCTTGATTTCTAGTTCAGCCACAGCAATGAGAGCGAAGTTAATTATTCATTTGGTTCCCTGTATAAATAAAACAGGGTGAAAATAGACATGAGCTAACACAGAAACAGAGTTTTTCGTCAAATCATGGAGAGGACATAAAACTGAGAGCAAATCTGAGAAGGATGGAAAAGGTTCAGGACTACAAAAAAAATGTAGATATAAGGGTTTCCATAACATACATATATATCTTCCAATGAAATAATTCACAAAGAAACACAGCAGTATCTATGACAGCTACTTTCATTACAAAATATTCATTTGTCTTTGCTAGCTGCATGGCTTTTTAGGATTTTAGGTCATGCTAGCAGCGGTGTGACTAGCTTTCGAAGGTCCACAAAAGAACTTAGTAAACCAAAGACATAAAAAACATTTGAGAAATATGCTTATTGATTTGTTTTGGGTAACAGTAACATGACAGTCAATACCAATTTCGTGCCTGAATACTTAACATGAAGCTACAGCTGGTTAGCTTAGCTTAGCATAGCATAGCATAGAGACTGGAAACGGAGAAATAGCTAGCCTAGCTCCGTCCAAAAGCTAACACAATCTCTACTGGCCCCTCTAGCTCACATGCTAACACATTATAGCTTGTCTTCTATGCTAAATCTTTATAAAACTAAAGTGTTAAAACCTCTTTAAAACAATGAGCAAGTACATTTCTTGGCGAGGAGAATCATTACGTTGAGTCGCTGCCATAAGCCTCAAAGTAGAAATAAAACTGTAGGAGATATATCTTGTTAATTAAGGAGCTAAAGGCAAGCAGAAACCTCTGAGGCTGAAAAATGTTGCTAATGCCAACTGACATAAACTGCTTTTAGTCAAATGTCCACTTGAGGCGGCTCCAAATAAGTGTCAGTCCCCATAGACCTCCATGTTACAGTTTCCCAACTTTACAGCACAAATAAACGTTTTAGCAGCCTGGTGCAAAAACAATTTCAGTTTCTGTAACTAATTTCCACATTCATGACAACTGCACAGGAGTGAGTTTTCATACAACTCATCTGTTTAAAATGTATTCACGCTTAAAGTTACCTATAATCTCGCCCTCTGCTTCACTTTTGCTCCACCTCTTTGTTCATGTTTGGATTAACTGGGAGTTACGACTTAATTCCCTCACTTTTTACAATGTTTATATTTCGCATAATCCAGTTGGAATTCATTTACATTGTTAAGCGCTAGAAGATTCAATCATCATCGAATTGTAAATCAAGCAAGAGAGCCAATAAAAACAAATGGTCGGAGTTGTTGTATTGACACTTCAGGTGTGGTGATTGTCTACACGTGTGACTGAGCAAACATGCAAGAAAACATACCACCTTAAAAATCACTAGTAGCTGCCAGTTACCTTTGAGTGGAAAAGTGAATTGAATTTGTTTTTTTTTCTCTATTCTGTACTTTGACAAGTGAAGATGAAAAGGCAGAAAAATATCCTTTCATGTAATATTAATGCAAAAAAAAAAAATTCAAACATATTTAAAGCCCTTATTCATATCTGTGTACCTCATTCATCATTTTCAATGCTAGAGTCTATTGGTGTTGGGCTCTAAAGTTGGGCTGCAACACATTTATTTACAAAAACGTCTTAATTAAGTTATTGGCTTGCAGTCTTTTGGCTTTTAACAAGATACTATATTCTTATAGACTATATGCACAGAATCCTTTAGATGGGAGTACAAAGCTGCTGTTTTTGTAAATAAATGAGCTGCAACATGATGAATTTTATGAACTACTCATAAAACCAGTCTAACATTTTATTGTGTTCTCAGTTATAGTTCAAAGTATGCAAGCTTGCCACTGGGTTAACAGCGGTTGCATAATCTTAGAAATGAGACAACTGTGCAACAAGTTGAACGAGGCTAAAATTTTCCCCACCGTTTCCAGTCTTCGTGCTAAGCTAAGCTAATCAATATGCTGGTTAGAAATTCATGTTTACCATAGAAACATAAGAGAGGTATCAGTTTTCTTATCTAACTTTGGCAAAAACAAAAGGCCAATAAGATTATGTTCAAAAATATTCAACTATTCCAGTAACAGAGTGCTACTGGGATGATAACTCACCAATTAAAAGTAATGCATTTTACAAATGTAGTTGTAGATGTTCTCCTGGAAAAGCTGCAGTGAATCCTTAGTAGTGAGAACCAAAACAGCCAAACAAATAAAAAACTCCATCTGCAGCAATCTGCATCAACAACACAACATCCACCAGCTGATCTCTGGCAGGCAGCAAAGAGGGCTACGTACCACAAAACATCATCAATAAAACAAGGATGTAGCTATTCACCGCTTTAAAAATGATATGAAAAATAGAAGGTTTGCGACTCAGATGATTACCTAATCTAAAGTTGACAGAGCCAGAGACACGTCTAATTTTTCCAACAGATTCTGTGGGATCCGTGTGAATCTTCACAGCCGAGGTGCGAAGATACTGTCATTTAAGTTACATTGTCACGACGATATGACATGCACTTCCAGTAAATTAGCAGAGCTCAGTGCAGAACAATTGGAAGCAGGCTGACAGTGTGCAGTCTTTGCTTGCAATTGTGTGTCTAAATGAGCAAAACAAAAAAGTCACATTTTCCACAGGTTCAGACCAAAGTGACCCCAGATGAGGATGCTTCCACGAAACAGCATAAAGTGATGTCATTGTTAATTAAGGGGGTGTTTGGTTTTGCTCAAACTTATAAGGTCACCACAACTTGCCTTAAAGAAACTGCTCCATTTTCCAATAGTTTTTGAGATCTGTGGTTGTGTTTTGGGGGAAAATTAAGTGGAGCAGTTTTAAAGCAACCTTCAGTATAGCATGGAGCACATTATGAGCACAGTATAAGGACTCCAGCAATTAAATAATGAGCTTCAACAAAGACGAGAGACTCATGGGACAGATCAAGCTACAAAAACCGTGAGTCCTACATTTCCCATAATGCAATTCTCTCTCAGACCCTCCCTATTGATTCTTCACAAATAAAAGGAAATAGACAAAGTAAAGGATTTGTGCTGTAAATATTACAACTCATTATCAAAGAAGTTGCAGATTAATGTTCTGCAGCTTCACTAATCATTTCTGCTTTAATTTAATTAAATTTAAATCATTTAAATTGCATTCTCAGCTACTACCAAGGCTGGGCCCATAAAACTCCTCTCATTCTCAGTCGTTACTAGTACAAACACTTTGCAACAACATGCAGCGACATGAAATGAAAAGTGAATAAAACAAGTTGGATAATGTTGCTGTTTATCTGGAAGCTCACATCTTTTGTCATGGCAACGCTGACAAACCCGAGGTTGACAGGGACGTCGTGTTCTACAGAATGAAACTGTTGTTAGGGAGATAAAACTTGTGAAACAAACTAAACTAAAAAAAAGAGCTGCAAGCTTCAGTGAGTTAATTGATTTGTGGCAAGACAGAAAATGAAAGTTTTTTTGATAATGAAATAATTATTTTTTGAAGAAATAATGCCGAAAATTTGCAAGTTTGATGACTTGCAAGTGACAATAAGCTGAATAAACTTGAATTCTGGATGCTGCTCAAACATTTGTACTTTTGACCACCTTAGTCTGTGAGGAGATGGAACAGCCTTTATTAGTATTTACTGTCATTTTATTCTCAAAAAATTATCTGCAGATTAATCAACAATTAATTCATGGTTAGTTCAGTCAGTGTGGATAATAGAAAAGAGCTTCTCCAGAGATGTCTGGTCCCACACTGACTCCAGATGGCACTGCTGACCACGGGGGACAAACACACACTGCAACCACAGTCTTGTGACACCGTCTTGCCAAATAGTAGATTCTCACATACTGATCATGTGAAGTCAAGTGAGCAAAATCCAGCGTAAAGAAAGCAACATTGCCTATAGAAACACACATTCATGCATACACACACACGCACACACACAGCTATTACAGCTACAGGCCTCTTTCCTGTTATTGTTAAGATGAAGCAGTGGCTCCTGGTCTCACTGATAAACACAACAAGAGTAAAAACCAAAACGCATCACACAGGCAAACTAAACCTGGCTACATCTCAGCGTTACATGGGTGGGCTATCCATGTCGTTCTGCGGTGGTGGTGCTACCAGTTAAAGAAGAAATGACTAAATACAGCTCATCTTTCTAAGAACACTTCATCTGCCGAGCCCTGCTCCCTTGTGGTTTGGGGTTGCTTCCTGCCATTCAGTCTGGATTCTCACTCCTAAACTGTGCTTTGGTTTTCCTGCTCGAGGACATTTTCATGCTTTAAAATCAAAGGTTGATTCCAGTTTATTCCAATCTGTATGATTTGCTCTCACTTGTGAATATTGCTGTCACTGATCTGCCTCTGTTACTCTTCTCTATAATCACCTCTGTCTACACTGTCTAATCTAGATTCCAATGTATTGTATTTACCCAAACCTTCGAGATAGAGCTCCCATCATCCTCCCACAGACGTTACACACACTGTCTCACTCAGGTCAATACAATCTAAAATAAAAACAATGCAGCACAAACCACTGCCTGACTGCACCAATCATCCTCAGCATATAGAGGCAAATGACTATTGACTTCTAATCTATTTATGGGAGGTCCCTGAACGCCTCCTCCCTTCACTAAATACAGGCTACACCACAAACACACACACCAAGAGGAAGGCCTGTGTATTCTAAGTGTTTGCTTGGTTCATATGGCAAAAATGACCTTGTGTGATGATCTAGTGTAACACTGAGGACTGGAGCTGTGGGCAACTAGTCAGAACTGTGCATGTGAGGGTGTGTGTGTGTGTGTGTGTGTGTGTGTGTGTGTGTGTGTGTGTGTGTTCTCAATATGGTCAACACAATCTGTGAGACAGACACTGCAGTCACTGGTGTGGATGTTTTGGAGCTGGCATGGTAATGTGCCGCTCGTTCAGACATGAGCAATAAGTCGTCCATGGCTGTACAGCATCTCTGTATCCCTGCATGTCTACGTGCGTCACTCTCACACACTCTAAAACACACGCACAGTTTTTAACAGAGGACACATTATGTTAAACACAATGAGTCCATCTATTCACACCACAATCCCTGCATCTGTAGAGGAGAGGAGACTCCCAGGCCTGGCCTAGTGCAAAGGTTCATTCTGGCAGACACACTGCGTGCTCCTGCTGCTGTTATTGGCTAGCTAGAGAGAGGCTTTGTTGGCATATTCAACATATGCTGCACGCTCCGAACTCCCATCCGATAACTGTCTGTTTGTAACGGTGCTGCATTTCTAGGAAGTATTTATCGTCACTTTAAAAAGATTTAACAGTTAGTGCGAATCATTATATGTCACTAATTAATTCGGCACCCATTTAATACACAGAAAAGCTTTACCAACAGGTAAAATGACAACTAATATTTGTGCGTAGCGTGTCGTCCCCGCACTCTATCTCCAACCGGAGTGGAAAGCGCCGTGAACTGTGCTCACACTTCATTATTGGATTAGAATTTAAATTAATCGACCTTTAATGAATCACTCATACGCCGAATCCGACTAAACTCTTCCAGGAATTCATAGAAACCCCAGCTGCTATAATCGGAGGTGGTTACCCCTGCTGGCAAATACGGGGATCTAAAATAAGAGATTTCGGCAAAGGAGTTCGGCGTGACGTTTTCTGTGGAGAAAAAAGTAATCGTGGCGCGTTTTCTCTGCTGTGATTTCGCTTAAATCCAGCACACACACCGACTTTGGCAGCACTGAGTTGTGACTGCAGGCTGTTCCTCGGTGTCACCGGCCGGGTTGGGACCCGGAGGCAGGCGGCTACCAGGCCCTGTTGGCCGGGCTTGTCTGCTGCGCTGCGTCGCTTCCTTCCTGCAGCCTCTCCTCTCCCACACACAGATTTGAACGCAGGTAAAATAAAAATGTGAAGACCGAGAGGCTCGCTGCTTCTCTCCGGCAGTCATACCTGATATTCCAGTTTGTAGAAGCAGCCCGGTGCCCGTTAGAGTCCGTACTGGAGACGGTACATTGTCCTGCTGCTGCTGCTGCTGCTGATTCCTCCGAACAGACTGACTGCCTGCCTCCCCTCTGCTCCTCCCTCTCCTCCCCCCTCTCATCATCTGTTTTCCTCCATCTCTCCCTCTCTCTCCTCCTCACTCCTCTGCGTCCTTTGCCTCATCCTCCCCTCCCTTACCTCTGTTTCCCCTTCTGGATTTCCCCCTTTATTATCTCCATCCTCTCTTATTCATACATTATCTTCCACTTTCTGTGCATCCACATCAATTTCCTCTCCTCTTCAGCCTTTTTTACCATCAGGTGCATCAGAACTTGTCCCCCCAGATGGTTTAAATAATACATTTTAACGTTTTACCTCAAATACTCACTCATCCATCCACTAATTGACTGCATGTCATACAATAAAGCAACGACAGCAGGCCTCATATACCCAGAATCCTTTTCACTGACACCTCTGGTTGACTGTTTTGGTGGCTGGTTGACTTTTACAAGCTGTTTTTTGCAGAAATGACAGCTCAGTTTAAGGGCCTTTTAGTTACAATTAGAGTTACAGCGACCTCTGCTGGCACAGTCTATATCGACAGCTGCAGCTGCACTGGAAAGTAATTAAATGGAACTATTCCCACCACTTCCAGTGGGGAAATTAAGTATTTGATAGACTGACGATTTTGCAAGTATTCCCACTTACAAAGAATGGAGAGGTCTGTCATTTTTATTGTAGGTAAACTTCAACTGTGAGAGACAGAATCTAAAAACAAAAAAAACAAAAAAAACACACTGTATGATTTTTAAGTAATTATTTGCATTTTTTTTTTGCATGAAATAAGTATTTGATACAACAGAAAACAGAACCTAATATTTGGTACAGAAACCTTTGTTTACAATTACAGAGGTCAGATGTTTCCTGTAGTTCTTGACCAGACCTGCACACACTGCAGGAGCGATTTTGGCCCACTCCTCCATACAGATCTTCTCCAGATCTTTCAGATTTCAAGACTGTTGCTGGGCAACAGTTTCAGCTCCCTCCAAAAATGTTCTATTAGGTTCAGGTCTGGAGACTGGCTAGACCACTCAAGGGCCTTGAAATGCTTCTTATGGAGCCGCTTCTTAGTTGCCCTGGCTGTGTGTTTCGGGTCATTATCATGCTGTAAGATCCAGCCACGACGCATCTTCAATGCTCTTACTGGGGGAAGGAGGTTGTTGCCAAAACCTTGCAGTACATGGCCCCATCCATCCTCCCCTCAATGCGGTGCAGTTGTCCTGTCCCCTTTGTGGAAAACACCCCCAAAGTACAATTTTTCCACCCTCATGCCTCATGGCTGGGATGGTGTTCTTGGGGTTGTACTCATCCTTCTTCTTCCTCCAAACCCAAAGAGTGGAGGTTAAACCAAAAAGCTCTATTTTGGTCTCATCTGACCACATGACCTTCTCCCATGCCTCCTCTGGATCATCCAGATGCTCACTGGCAAACTTCAGACGAGCCTGGACATGTGCTGGCTTGAGCAAGGAGACCTTGCAGGATTTTAATCCTTGACAGCGTACTGTGTTACTAATGGTAATCTTTGAGACTGTGGTCCCAGCTCTCTTCAGGTCATTGACTAGGTCCTCTCGTGTAGTTCTGGGCTGATCCCTCACCTTTCTCAGGATCACTGATATCCCATGAAAAAAGATCTTGCATGGAGCCCCAGACTGAGGGAGATTGACAGCCATCTTGAGTTTCTTCCATTTTCTAACAATTGCACCAACAGTTGTTGCCTTCTCACCAAGCTGCTTGTCTATTGTTCTGTAGCCCATCCGAGCCTTGTGCAGGTCTACAGTTTTGTCCCTGGTGTCCTTAGACAGCCCTTTGGCCTTGCCCATGGTGGAGAGGTTGGAGTCTGATTGACTGAGTGTGTGGACAGGTGTCTTTTTATACAGGCAATGAGTTCAAATGGGTGCAATTAATACAGGAAATGAGTGGAGAGTAGGAGGGCTGCTTAAAGGAAAACTAACAGGTCTGTGAAAGTCAGAATTCTTGCTGGTTGGTAGGTGATCAAATACTTATTTCATGCAATAAAATGCAAATTAATTATTTAAAAATCATATAAGAATAGATTCTGTCTCTCACAGTTGAAGTGTACCTATGATAAAAATGACAGACCTCTCCCTTCTTTTCAAGTGGGAAAACTTGCAAAATCAGCAGTGTATCAAATCCTCATTTTCCCACTGTAAATAAATGCAAGGTTGCAGGGTTTTTTTTGTTTGTTTTTTTTTAAATTCTGGCTTACTGGTATAAATAAACCTTTTAAGCTTCAAACATTATTCTAATGGGTTGGCTTGACATAAGAATGTTGGACCAACTTCATATTTGTGTAATTTAAACTGACTCAAACTTGATTTAAAGGTTCATTTAAGTTGAGGTAAAATAAAATTGGCTTGATCATTTTTTCAGGTTGAGGTCAAGATTTCAAACTTCCTCCATGTCTTATTAAGACTCACTTTTACAATATGTGATTTTCCTAACTGTTTTTTTAAAATCTTATTTATATTCCAATTTTGGGGTTTTATTTAATAACATGAATTGTTTGAAATCTGCATTATTATTATCATTATTGTTGTTGTTATTGTTGTTATTATTATCATTATTATTTTGGTGATGATGATGATGATAATAGATAGAACAACTTTTAAAAATAAATAATCAGCTGAAAATTTTGTCTTTATTCTACAAATTATTGAGTAAGTTACTAATAATACCTGATTAATAATTAACAATACTTTTGACTGAAGTTGAAAAACTAATTCCCCTAACTCAGTACGGTTTGAGTGTTGAACACAGTCTGACAGATGTTGTCTTAACTCCAAATAATTGATGCAAACTGTCAAATATAATTCTACAGTGTGTACAGTACAGTACAATTCTTTCTTTTGGCTGGAGGTTCTGGGTCAGTCTGACAGCTTTCAGGGCATTGGTGGTATAGTGGTTAGCATAGCTGCCTTCCAAGCAGTTGACCCGGGTTCGATTCCCGGCCAATGCAATTGTTTTTGGGCAGTAGTGGTCTGTGAAGCAAACTCGTAACTGGTGGGTCGCTAGTTCGAGTCCCTGGATTGGCAAGAAGTTAAAGTGAGAGCGACCGCTTTTCCCAGTCACCACTGTGGGCCCTTGAGCAAGGCCTTTAACCCCTGACTGCTCCCAGGGCGCTGCACCGTGGCAGCCCACTGCCCCTAGTATGTATAGTTAAGGTCAACTATGAATCAGTAAAGGTTAGATTATCATTATTATTATTATTATTGTTATTATTATTATTTGCACCTCTTGTTTCGATACCCAGTGTAGGTTTCATCTTTACAGTCTTCAACTAAATCCACAGCTAAACCTAAATATTAACTATTAAATACATGAACAAACAGATTCTTTGTTAACATATGAAACAGATGCATTTTTATACTGTCTATTCATTTTTCATGGACATTAATATAAAACCTTTGAGTTAATATCTTCTAGTTAGTCAGAACTACCGGTAGTTCTTTCCATGTGGTTGGATGGGGGGTTGTTGTGGTGTTAAAATGCATCTGGATGGAAACAGCAGCTGTAGAGAAACTGTACTAAAAAAAGTAAAGACATCAAGACTCTATAAATACTTACTGTTTCCTCCTCGAGGTTAGGAGAGAAACATCAGTGGGCATAAAGAGGTGTTTGAATCTGTTGGTTTCAGCTTGTGGACGTCTGAGGAGGCACCAGATGGCATAAACTGAAACTGTTGATGTAAAGGATGGAAACAATCCAACTGCTTCCTTACAGAACAGACCTTGCTTTGCATTGCCAGTTATTTTGCTACAGACATTACCCAGCCTATCGAGTACAGTTTTGTTTTTGACCTTGAGATAGCAGCAGCTAAGACACAAAGGGAGCACAGAAGGAATAAAAATTGTTAAAACATTGTCATGAGGGTCCTGGAACTGGAACTGAGAGTTTCTTGAAACAAAAGAGATCCTGCTGCTACATTGTGGACACCAATCAATGCAGACATCCTTGTCTTTGATTAAAAACTGGGGAACAACAGGACCTGGGGAAGTTTCCTCACTGTTTTCCAGACCCGCTGTGCTCAGCAAACCTCATGCCTGCTGCAGCAACCATTAGTGCACCATATGTACAATAGAGGAGAGTTTTTCAACAGGATGCTGAGCCAAAAGCACACCTCCAGACTCTGTTTAACCCAAGAGACTGGCCTCCACAATCACCTGACAGAAACCCAGCTGAAGATGCTGTGAGATGAAGAGTGAGGGAAAAGCAGCCAACAAGAGCTCAGCATATGTAGGAACTATTTCAAGACTGCTGGAGAAGCTCCAGGCGACGGCCTCATGAAGAGTGTGCAGAGAAGAATCTGAAATCTACAACATATTTTGCTTTCTTTGCACATTTCTTTCTTCACTACATGAGTCGATATGTAATGCAGATTTCAGTTCAGAGCCTCACATTAGAAACACGATTAAGAACGCATTTTATCAGATGAGTAGCATACCAAGGTGGCCATTTCTTACTAAAGCCAATACAGAGACACTAAATGCTTTCATTACCTGCAGGATTGACTATTTTAATGCTCTGACTTCCTAGGAAGAACATACTTCAACTACAGGTGCTTCAACACTCAGCTGCATGAAGAAGAGAACACACATCACACCAATATTAAAGTCTCTGTGAGCTGCCTGTCTGCTTTAGAATTGATTTGAAGATCCTTTTATTGGTTTACTCCTAATTGTCTTGGTCGTATCTATTAATTGGATTTGCTTTGATCCTATTAACCCTCTAAGAGCCCTCAGGTCTCCTGCTAATGGCCTTTTAATTATAGCAGAAGTCACAACAAAAACCCACAGTGAGGCATCCTTTTGGTATTTTAGTCCATGTCTGAGGAACAGCTATCATTAAGACCTCAGAACGTGTTTTTATTTGTTGGGGGAGAGTTTTTCCATTTTTTTGGATAGAGAGAGTGAAAGTAAGGGAGACAGAGGAGCAACATGCAGCACAGGGTCTTGAGGCGGACTTGAACTCATGACCACTGCTAAGGGACTGAGGCCATGTGGCATCGCCTTAACTCAGTGAGCTAAACGGTAGCCCTAAGAATGTGTTTTATTACTAAAAAACTATTAAATCAATTAAAACTCTTTTAATTTATCATATGTTTTATTCTATTTTTATTTGTATAATTATTAACATTCTATTCTGCTCTATTTGTCTGTTCACCACTTATTTTTCTATCATTGTCTTATTTTGCTCTTTTTGATCAACCTTTTCTTTGCCATTTCCTCGTTGTGTTTATTTATGACAGCGTTTCCTTAGTTCCTCAGTCCCTGGTTTTATTGAGTGTTTTACTGTGTTTTGGGATATTGTTTTATAGTTTTTTATCTTTTGCTCTTTAAAGAACTTTGTGTTACATTCCATTTGTATGAAGTGCTGTACGAATAAGGACTGGGTGAATCAAAAAATGTACTTCTTCATAGTTTCCATGTCTTTAGTTTTATTCTACCAATGTAAAAAAAAATGTAAAATAAATATTTTAAAAAAAAAACCCTGAGTAGTATGAGAAGGTGTTTCCAAAGTTTTACAATACTATGGATTTCTTATATACAGGTAGGTTGTTTACACAAGTTGTTTCCAACTCAGAGTTCAGGAAGACTCATAAGGGTCACAAGATACAATCCTGTTTCCAAAAAAGTTAGGTTGCTGTGTAAAATGTGACTAGAAAACAGAATACACACATTACCAAATTATTTAAACCTAAAGTTTCATTGAAAATAGTACAAAGAAAACATGTCAAATGCTGGAACTCAGAAACTGGACTGTTATATCAGCACATTTTGAATTCAATGTCAGCAACATTGAATTCAAAATGTGATGTCCCAACTTTTTTCAAAAAAAGTGCTGCATCACTTCTTCTTTTAACAACACTCTCTAAGTGTTTGGGGACTGAGGAGATCAGTTTCTGTAGTTTTGGGAATTAAATGTTTTTGTGCATTGCAGAATTTTAACTTACATTTGCCAATGAAGTGTGTTCACCGACGATGGTTTTCTGAAGTGCTGCTGAGCCCCTGCAGTGATTTTCACAACAGAATTATGTCTGTTTTTATGCAGTGCTGACTGAGGGCCATTAAGGTCACGGACATATGAGTTTTCAGTCTTTCCTCTTTTGCTTAAAGAGATTTTTCAGGTTGTCTGAATCTAATTAATGATACTGTGTATTGTAGACAATGTAATCCCTACATTCAAAACAGTTTTTACACATTATTTTTTGATTGTTGAACTATTGGCCCATCCAGTTTGCCCATCAGATGACCCTTTTATACCCAGTCATGTAACTGACCCGTTGCCCATTAACCTAATAATCTGTGAGATGTTCCACCAGGTGCTTTGTTGTCCCTTGTCCAACACTTTTTTTAAAATGTTTTGCTGGCATCAAAATCAAAATGAACATATATTTTTCAAAAAACAATAACATTTATTAGTTTCAACATTTGACATGTTGTCTTTGTATTATTGTAGATTAAATATAGGGTTTCATTCAACTGCAAATCACTGCATTCTTTTAAAGAACTTTTGTCATTCGTTTCTTTTGATTACTTCCCAAATGGATGATTTTCTCTTAAATTATTTTGTAATTGTTCACATTTGTGTTTTTCTTCACTTTTATATTTCTATGATTTCCACTTGTGGCTGGACTGTACCATCATTTCATGGGGGAGTCTACAGCCAGTCACATAAATTTTTGTTTATGACTTCATTACCCAGTGCTGTGAGTTTTTTGGGGTTTAAGTGGCAGTAAGTCAAGTTAAGACTAATTAATTTGAAAAACCTTGCAAGAAATAGAACAATTCATGTTACTTACTTCAAACTTCTGCTGTCTCTATTGGAGACATTGTATCTAGTTCCTCCTCTTTGTCATGTGGTGTCCCACAGGGCTCAGTCCTGGGGCCTCTGTCCTTATATTTGTTGCCCTTGGGACAAATAATAAGTCAATATGATATTGCTTATCATTTATATGCAGATGATATCCAGCTCCACTTTTCATTCAAACCCACTGAGGCTTTCAGGTTGTCAAGGCTTCTTGAGTGCCTTAATGCTATTGAGGTCTGGACAGCAGAAAACGCTCTGCAGCTTAATGATGATACGACGGAGGTTGTGGTCGTTGCTCCAGAAAAGGTTGTTGCTGAGATCATGCATCTTGCTTAAACTACTGCAATTCACTTTTCATCTCACTTAGCATTTCTGCTCTCAATCGTCTGCAAGTAATCCAGAATGCTGCTGTACAACTACTAACAAGATTAAGTAGACGCTGTCATGCCATCCCATTACTAAAATCCCTTCACTGGCTCCCGGTCACATTTAGGATCCAGTTCAAAATTTTAACTATCACCGACAGTGCGTTAAACGGTCAGGCTCCTGTTTACTGTGTGTTGCTGAGTTACTCCAACCTTACCAGTCTGCGTGATCTCTCAGGTCAAACATGTTAAATTTGTTGTCTGTCCATCGGACCTGTCTGAAGACACGAGGTGATCGAGCTTTTGCAGCCATAGCACCTAAATATTGGAATGCTCTGCCAGCACCTTTACGGTCTGCTGACTGCCAGCTAAAGACACACCTGTTTATTCAAGCATTTGGGTAATTTGTATGGTCTAGCCCTGAACTTCTTTTATTCATTTATATATTTCTTCATTTTTGCTGTATACTGTGCTTCTATGTATTGTGCAACCTTGCACTCCTAACTTCGTAGTTCAAGTGGTCTTTTTTAATGTTTTTGTGTTTTCTTGTATTTTTATATTGCTGTTGTAAAGCACTTTGTGACCTTTTGTCTGCAAAAAGCGCTTTAAAAAATAAAATGTACTTACTTACTTTTAAATGATAATAACTTGGATAATAAGCTGCCCTTGGAGCTAAAGTTCACAGGTTAAAATCTCCAAAACTCAGTCTTTCTATGAACAACCACCCATAGCTTTGTTAAAAACTGTTTAAAAAAAGTTCCAGAGCTTTACACTGATGAACATCAGCCAAGCAGAAATCTCCACTTAATGTGATGATCTCTTACTGGAAAACCTAGTCTGTAATACTGGTTTATAAAAGACGTTGCAGCCTCTGCCTCAGGTTTTAGGGCTTTAACTAGTTTGTAGAAGGTGGAGGAAGACATTTTATTCTTTACTATTAATTTTTCTCTTTAGTCATTCCCTCAGATTTTTATATATATATATATGATGACATTTTCTTTCAGTCTCTTCAATGCTGCCTTCTTTTCACCAGAAGAGGGCACCACTTATTCACATATAAACAACACTGAGTTTAGAGGCAAAAAGCAGCTAAACTGATAATGTAAATGTGATACAAACAGCATTATCATTATTGTTTGCTTAAAAATTAACAATGCATTGACTGACACTGCATTTTTAAGTAACGGAAATAGCATATTTAGCGTAGTTATTCTGGCATGACACAGAGGGAAAAGAACAGATACACATGGTCACATTAAAGACGGAAGAAATCCAGAAAACAATTCATAGATATCTGATATGTGACATGTTGCTGCATTTACACCCTGTTCTTTTTTCTAGAAGTTTACTGCAGTGAAGCAGAAAATAACATAAAAACATAAAGATGTAGCAAACTAAATTAAAAGTATATCAGAAAGTACCAAGTTATAGCAAATAAACTGGTTAGGTTTACAGACTTTCTCTCTCCACCTCCATACACTTGTATTTTGAGTGGAATTCATTTGCCAAACAAATATCAACACGTTCATAGCTGTGAACTATGAATACTCTGTCCATTTATAAACTAAAAACTAACTAACTATGAATACAATTATAAAATATAACACAAGAATCTGTGCAGTATCGCTATTTTTCTATTTAGGGACAAATCTGCACAATAGTAACTCTTCTTCTCTCGTATTTCTACTCATGAAAGAAACCGTGCAACACCATTGATACGTGCAATATTGTTATTTCCATCCAGAGGAATTCTGACAATCTGAACTTGTACTTGTGTATAGTTTTGGTCAGTTTTTTTTCTACTGATGTTTCTTCAATTTTGGCACTATCCCCTTTGCTGTCGTAGCAATGCAAATGTCCCCAGTGTGGGATTAATAAAGGCTTATTGTACTGTATCGCATCTTTTGCTCAATTGCACTTTTTGTTTTTAGATCTCAGATTAAAATTGTTGTCCTGAAATATTTCCGCCACAAAGATCATCAATTGGGAATCTGATCATGTGACAGCCCTAATGTAGGTAAATGTGTCCGGTATTAAATAAAATGTTTCATGACCTTGGCCCCCGACATTATCCTATATTTGTAGTGTTGAAACTGCCAACAGGAAATGTACCTGTCCTCATTTTCACAGCGGTGTGATATGATGTGATGGATGCAGGAAGACGTGCAGAGCAGAGGAGGTGCACGCTGGACGCTGAAGAAGCCCAGCAGATCCTGCATCAACACGCATGGGGCTGATGGCTGTAGCACTGCAGCCTGGAAACAGAAGGTGCAAGTGAATAGATGCCCACGTGTACTGACAGAGAGAGGGAGCTGTAAATAGAAAGAGAGAGAGAGAAAAAGCAGGCCTGAATGCCGTAATGCAGCCATGAATAAGAGATGCTTTGAATGCAGCTTTGTTGATGCGGGCACACACACACACACACACTCACGCAGTCACGCACGCACAACTCAGCGTTCCATTAGAGGAAACCCAGGCCATTAGGAGCTTTATCTTCTTTGTGTGGGACGTCACTGACAAGACTCCATCCCCCTCCAGCACACTCTTAAAAACAAACTTTCAGCAACACATGCAGCCCCCCTCCGTCCCTCTGATGCAGATGGCTGTGTTTTAACTGTGATCACAACAGCAGAGCAGCCTCTCCAGTCCAAGAGGGATCCGTTTTCAAAAGGCCGTCCCTCCTTTCATGCTGATAAGACGCCTCAAACAGCTGACAGTGTGTA
The DNA here is from genome assembly GCA_024666655.1 of Dascyllus trimaculatus. Classification (NCBI taxonomy): domain Eukaryota; kingdom Metazoa; phylum Chordata; class Actinopteri; family Pomacentridae; genus Dascyllus; species Dascyllus trimaculatus. The sequence continues at coordinate 11,892,442 of CM045458.1, forward strand.
CAAAATATCTCTGCCAGGCTGTCCGAACGTGCGCTTACAGAACGTTTCATTGTGTCACACCGGTTCAGGCTTCATTCACAAAACACTCGTCTCCTTCTGTGCAGATAACCAGGCCTGTGATGGCTGACGGTGTGCTCTGTCTTCCTCCTCCTCACACATTAAACATGCATCGAATGTGACATGGACAGGTTTTACTGGGCCAAAGTAGCCGTCTACACAACACTGTCTCATTTTAAACTAATAAGAAGCTGCACACATCGTAGTTCCATCTCAGTTTACAGCTGTTTATCAGGAAGGTGACATGTAGGGTTTGAAATGGATCACGTAGTATTCGCATGTGAAAGAAGCCGCTTGTAACAAACAATGAACAAAAAGTGTCTGTATTCCACTCATGCTATGGATCGATTTACTGTTTTTTATGCAGACTTACAAACGAGTTACACGAAAAACGTAAATTTAAAACAGCATTCTCATTTCTGTTTTGGAGGATGTTGGAGAAGAGGTGAAGGTATAAGTTTGTGAAAGGATTTTTACGCAGAAGACAAGAGTTCTTTCGTTTCACTCACTGTTTGGTAAAGCTTAGCCACCAAATTACATGGTTTTTTAGGAAAATATCATTCTTTGGGCGATTAGGATGTTTGAAGCATCATCTTTTCGATTTCCATAGAATTGACTTGAAGTAAAAATATATATATTAAATGGCAAAGATACATATACATAATCTGTGAGAAAATATGTTCAAAACATAAATAATAATGCAGCATTGATGTTTGGAAACATATTTTTGAGGATACAGGACTGAAACATAACGGACAAAAAAGTATGACAATGTTAGGCTCACAATTTGCTTGTTCTGCTCCTACATGATCAACAATCTGCTATGGCAGATGTTTTTATTCTGACTTTTTATTTGGTCCTGAATATTCAATGTTACTATGGAAAACTTCATACTTGAAACCATGTCTTTGGGTGCTTTGATTCGCATGTTTTCCTTTATTTTTTGCCGTGCTAGTCATGAGCCTGTAGGGATGTTTGTTGGTCCATCACTGACTGCCCCTGACCAGCCTCATATATATCAATAACTGTTTGATAAATTGGCATGAAATTTGTTCATGCTCTCCAAAGGATGAATCTGAACAACAATGATTGTCCCCAATTTTTTTTGTGCTTCCATGAGTTTGACATTCATGCTTTTGAGTAAAATGTGTCAATTATTAGGCAGATTGTCATGAAACTTGATACTGATCTTTGATTCCTTCTGAGGATAAATTGTGCTAATTTCAGTACCCTCTTGACAGTTGGATTAGTGCTACCATCTAACCAAGATTTCAATGTGTCGAGTTTTGGTTTATGAGCAAATACCTGTAAAAATAATAGCATTATCATTTGCCAACTTTTTATAGATGGCAAAGTTATCATGCTAGCATGCTAACTCACTAAACTGAAGGTGAAAATTCCCCCTAATAAAACCCAACAATGTGAGCATGTCGGGCCAGTGTTCTACTTTTAACGTCTGTGAACCTCGGCATGAAGTAAATTTTGCCATCAGCTTCACATACATCTGTGTGCAGACCAAACTTCTACAAGACTGTTTGCATGCTCTGCAGTGTTTCCCATGTGCAGTATGCATAGATGCCAACCTGCGGCAACATGTGTGGAACAGAGTCCTCCAAGTGGACTAGAAAGCAGTGTAATGACAACAACTACACGTCCATGGTGTCTGCAACCGTCCATGTGTGCATCTGTGATGAAATTTTGTTCAAGGTTTAAGCCTGCCTTATGAGCATTAACTCAAAGCACCACTCTGTTTACTTACTGCCTCACATAGGGCTTTTCAACCAGAACACAAAACTGGTTCAGTTCTCATTTGTGAACACTGTTCCGAGAATTTTCTGGCCAAAAATAAGTAGCTCAAATATTACTTCTCAGTGATAATCACATGCCAGTCAGATATGAACGGAAAACAAGACAACATCAGCAACATTAGAGGGAGTGCATGAAACAATAAGCAAAATGGAGAAGAAGTGTGTTTCTTGTTTGTTCAGAGAAGCTCAACTTTTCATGTCAGTACAGACATCTGCTGAATTTCATTGAAAAGGCTCTACTCGAAAAGCAGACTGTATGAAGAACTTGCTGAAGAGTTATTGTGAACAGTCGATTACTGGACTTGAGTACAGAACTGGTGCTGTGGATGAAATGCACTGGTGTGTTACAGGCCATTTGGTTCTGTCGGTCCCTAACACCAACAGGTGTGCAAACTTAACTATTGGTTGAAAAGTCCCAACAGGGCTCTGGCAGAGCTGCAGGTAATCTAGGTTTGGTTTTCTGAAATGTACAGAGGAAATAAAGTTGCTAACTGAAACTGAAAAGTTTTTTTTTCAGAGTGACGTCACAGAAGAACCATTTTTAGTTCTACAAAGAACATTTTAGCAGGAGGTTTGTTTGTTTGATAAAATGGTTCTTTCAGACATCATAAATGCCACAAAAAGGTACAAAAAACATGTTTGTTGGAACAAATGGTTCAGTAAAAGCCCCATTTCAAATGGGTCTTTAATTTTTAATTTTTCAAAATAATAAGTGGACCTTTGAGCATTTAAAATGCAATTATTATGGGTAGTTTGACAAATAGGTAAAATCTTTGTTCACCATTTATAAGCAATACCTTTCATCAGTTATTTCAATTACAGACAAAAACTAGAAAAGTACTTGGAGAGCGCAGACCTCCGCCTATCCGAGCCAAAGAATCCTTCAAAGGATTCCTGGATCCAGATGGTAATCCAGAACATCACCAATATCTAATCATCTGTTCTTTGACCCATTATCAACATTTCCTGAAAATTTCATTAAAATCTGTTCATACCTTTTCGAGTTATCTTGCTAATGGACGGACAGACAGATAAACGCCGGCAAAAATATAACCTCCTGCCTCCTGTCGGACACGGAGGTAACAAAAGGATCAAAAACATGAGCATCAGAGAAGAACAGTCGAATTTTGTGATGACAGTGACTTATGTGCAAACAGTTTCTGCTGCAGTGTGCAAATATACAAATTCCTTTCATTAACATAAAAAATGAAAAATGAAATGCAGTTCTTCAAGTACAACTGCTGCTGCAAGCAAAGCCAAATGTACAGCACACACACCCCCAACACTGCATTCAGCTAAAAATAAAAACCACTGAACTAACTGAACAGGAGTCTAAAATTAAACAGACGCTTATCTTTCCACACAAATGTGCCACTCTGCCAGCAAGCACACATGCAAACAAAAAAAATGCACACAATCCACAAAGCACACACGCAAACACACATATGTGCACACTTGACCTGGAAAGAGACAACAGGGTAGCAATTCTCCCCATTGACTGGGTCCATTAGGGGCCAAAGTGCAGCTGAGCCACATGCTGTACAGCCACAAAGAGACACAGCGGATTACACAGAGACACCCTGGCACACAATAGAAGAGGGCATGGTGGTGGTGGGGGATGAGCAGGGCAAGAAGATGGAAGCAGCAGGAGGGAGAGAGGGGCAGAGAACGGGCAAAACAAATTTAATCTATTTTCATGAAGGTTCCATTTGGATGCTGTAAACACATCAACAGCTGGCTGCTCTGTGAGACTGTCATTTAATTCAGCTGATTGAAAATTTTGTAACAAAGAGGCAAAACAAACAGGCTCAGTCTGCTTTTCAGAATTTTTTGTTGCTTTGTAAAAAATGACCGCTGGGAGATATGAGTTGAGGTCAGGGGAGTTTGAGTGGAGAGGTGCAGGAAGGCAAGATGAAACTCCCTTCATGGGACTCGAGGAGGATGCTTTTAGAAACAGAACAAGAAACACACACTTTCTCTTTCAGTCTCGCACTGATCCAAAAGAATTCTCTTTTCCACTCAGCATCTCATCTATTTTTTCTATGTCTGTCTATATGTATTGGTCAGTTGGTCTGTTTTTTTTTTGCAGTGATGCAAAGCCAAGGTTTCTGATGTGAGCTTCCATCTGAGACGCGCGTCATGAATTAATAATCAGTGCTGAGTAAGACCCTATCTCTAAGTGCTGCTGCTGCACACATCACTACTCACATCTCTGTGTGTTTTCCAGTTTTAAACAAGCTCCACCTCCTTGCACGCGAGCAGAAGCAGTTCACTATTCACAGTCAAATATTGGCAGGTAAATCGATCAGTAACAGTATCGAGACAAACGTCAAAGAGTCGACATTGATGCCGAAAGAAAACTGAATAACTGAAGGAACTGAGAAAAAGAAAGGTGATCTTTTACAAAGAGGACAGAGTATTATTTATGGAATAATGATTTGTCACATTTGAACAAAAGGCAACAATAACAACAAAACTCTTCAGAAGGGAAAAGAATACCTTTAAAAGACACTGCAGTGACTGGTTACACATGAAGAGAGTAGTTTTATGGTTTTTTCATTGATTGAAGGAATACTTTGACATTTTTAGAGACACTTTTTTGCATAGAGATTTTAAGAACAAAACCTCTTTTAATGTCTGTATATGAGGCTGCAATCAACAGCTTATTACCTTAGCTTAGCATAAGGACCTTAAACAAGGGGAAACAGCTGGCCTGGGTCTGATCAAATTGAATCAGACCACCTACCAGCATCTCGAATTTTTACTAATTAAATCCTCAAACCCGAGGCTATTTTCTTTTTAATTTCTTTCCTGAAAAACGCCCCTATTCAATCAGTCACAGCTCCATGACTGTGAGGTCAAACTAAACAACCTTGAGCTCTGTTGTAAGACACAATACGTGTCTGTGTCCCATCACTAGGCCAGAGTGAGATTTGAAAAATGATAAAATGATTTACTCGTCATTCATCGCTTTGTGGCAGAAAGTTGGTTGCTAATGTACATTCCTGACTCTGGTTGCCTTGGTAACCATGTACTGTATTTCCCACCCTGAATGTTTCAGAGTGAAACCGGTTTGCCTGCGCTTCAAATGTGACAGTTCATCGTTTAATTTATTTTAGTTCATACATAATACAGTTTATAGATCAAAGCCGTAGTTTTTCAAAAATCAGATATGACACAAGAGTTGCAATTTGGGTTTGTTGTAACCCACGATGATGAGCTGCTCTTCCATTCTGATGTGCTTGAAGTAGTAGGAACCAAAGTTATGGATATTAGTTCTATGTGATAAACATGGCAATGGTACCATACGGTATGTCAATCAAAGGTATTCCTTGCTCCCATTGGTAGATGCTAGAATCACGTGGCCTCAAAGATTAGCTGAACTGTTCCACTACAGTTCCACTTCACGCAGCAAATGGTTACTTTGCCTGTCATCTCTATGTGTCCCTACAGTCTCTGGTTGCAGCTTGTTTCTTCCTTTGCGTACACTCCTTTGGAGAGTAAAAAACAGCTGAATAGTCAGTAAACACTAAAGCTATTTAACCTTTAAAAATTCTCAGCTCTACCAAACTGGAGGCAATACAATTATGCAAAAACTCTCAAAATTTTTGGCTGGTTGCATTTTAATAAACAATCCAACCTACTGTCAACCCTCTCAGCTAACTTTCATCAAAGCAAATAAGTACACTGTTACCATTAACTCTGATCAAATCATTATGCCATGTTATATTGTGCTGAAAAACAGTTGATATGAATGTCCTATTTTCAACTTTATCAAAATGAGTTCTTCAGTGCAGGTAACATGCCCCTTTATGATCATTTCAAGTAAGACAGTCATGGGAGTAAGGATGAGTGGCGTCAGTATGATAGAAGACATTAAAATCATATTTCTTAATCCCAATTCTCATTGAAACTTAGAAACAATAACCCAGTACAGTGAACTGGATAAAGTTAGTCATACCAACACTCTTTACTGTCAACATCTATCTTCCTGGTATATAATGATTATCTACACCATTAATACCAATGATGGGTAATGTAACGGGTCGTAACAGTGAATAACAATGGTTATCTGCACCTGTCAACAGTCAACAGTCAGTTCTTTAGGCTAAATGGTTGGAAGAAGGAAAAATGGGCAGTGTGAGGATCTGAGAGACTTTGACAAGGTACAAATTGTAATGGCTACATGAACAGGTTAGAGGATCTCCCCTGGGATGTTCCCAGGATGCAGTGGTCAGTACTGAACAAAAGCAGTCCCAAGTAGGAGAACCGGTAAATTGAAGTTAGGGCCACAGCTCAGTGTTGTGAGGAATGAAGGCTGGGTCATGTTACCTGATCCCAGAGAAGAGCTACAGCAGCACAAACTGCTTAACACGTTAATGCTGTATGAAATAAATGCAATGGGCATGTGAGCATAAATTTTTCACCATGGAACAATGGAAGAAGGTGGCCTGATTTGATGGAAAACATTTTCTTTAACATCATGTGGACAACTGGGTGTGTGTGCATCATTTACCCGGGGAAGAGATGACAGCAGGATGCACCATGGGTGGAGGCAGTGTAATGCTCTGGACAATCTTCTGCTGGGAAACCTTGGGTCCTGCATTTAGGTTTATATTTTCCTCCTTTGACAGAAATCATACCGTTAGCAAGGAGTTACCCTTTTGATTCTTAGAATTTGTTCCAGAAAATATTGAAGATGAGCACAGTTAAAGTATTGTACATGTGAGGATTTATACAGTCCTGAAAATTGCACTTAAGAGCAATGTAAACAACTGAAACCCCAATATAGTCCTAGCATCAGTGGGTCACCTAAGGATAGTTGTACTCATGCATTTGGTTTCACTGCTGTTTGTTTACTATATTTGTCATGATTATATACATAGATATTTTTAAATCATCCCTGGTGGTGTATTTTTGTGTGTAGGTTTAAAGGTTCTGATCACCAGCAAGTTTGAACCTTCTCTAATGGAGCATCAGTAATCTGCTGAAGGACGTCTAATCCCAGCACACACACATACACATGCAGAAGAACATGGTATGCAATCTCACAGCAGCATGTGCATTTACACAAAGAGCTGTAATCTAATCTAATCCGGACCCTCTTTACCGGCTGTGAGCGTTCATCAAATATGTCACACCATAACTGACATCAGATTAATGGGAAATGGGTGAAAGAGTGGCTACATCCTGGATTACAAACAGCCCATCGAATGCCTGACATCAGAAGGTGTTTCTAGAGTTTTCTGTGTGGAGAGAGGCTTTTATACTGCCTCTGTACCTTTTTGGTCCTGTTAATCAAGGGGAAAAAGCAGTTTTAACCAACAACCTGCAGCATAGTACAAAGCTAAGAGTCCACAGCCATGCTAAGCTCCATGAGGCTGTATTTGAGCAAAGATGTGAGTAAAGGTGAAGCAAGATAACATGCTGGCAGTGACAACACTAACATGCTGATGTTGAGCCCCTTTTTGTTCAGACAGATCTTGTGTGATAAATTTTACATATCATGATTGCATGCAAAGTTAAAATACAGATGTGACAGTCCCACACATCCCACACAGAGACTGAACTGCCTCTTGGGGAAATAATCACACCAGATGCAATATTGTATCAATATCAGTTGCATGTATCAATTCACTGTATTGTTGTCTGCAGCTGTGCAAAGACAATAAAGGTCTTGAATCCTGAATCTTGATTTGCAAATGCATGAACGTATGTGTTCATAGTTGTCTGTCTCTCTGTGTTAATGCTGTGATGGACTGTCCACGGTGTACCCTGCCTTCGCCCTTAATTAGCTAGGATAGGCTCTGTTCCAAACTGCAACCACAGACAGCACAACACGTAAGGACTTTGAGGTCACCCAGTTCTTTGTGGAGTTCCATTTTGCAACCTTGAGTTTGGAATTTGGCTCCGGCTGTCTTGATTTTTGACATTACTTGCAACACTTACACAGCAGCAATTTGTCAATCTCAAGGCAGCCACACCCTAAAACATACCCTGCTTTATTTTCTATTTTACTCTAAATGGTACCATAATTTACATAATTAAACATCATGCTGTATTTAAAGGGACTTGAAACTAGCAACTGAGACCATAAACTCATTAGAAAAATGTTTACTGAGGTAACAAATCAAGTGAAAGTTATGGTCATTTTCTCATAGACTTTCGTACAATTGGAGTTTTTTAGAAGCTAGTGTAGTCGCCCCGTGCTGGCTGTTAGAAAAATGTAGGTTTAAAAAACTTCTGTATTGGCGTCTGTTTTTAGATCGGGATGCCATCTTGGTTATTTATATACAGTCTATGCCTAGAACAGGCTGAGCTGCTGACGCAAAATGGCAACATGAAACAAACTAATTTCGGCTTAATGTATATGAGCTGATTACCACTTTCACCAGTTACACCACTCACAGTAATATTATTAATCATCTTATTAGAATAAAATGTTTTTGCTGGGAAATCTTGGGTCCTGGTATTCATGTAGACTTTACTTAGACAAGTACCGAGCACCTAAACTTTGTTGCAGACCAACACATGGAAGCAACCTGCCACACTTCCAAAACAGTACTGGAACAGGTTGAGGAACAGGATCAGGAGCCAAAGGTGTTGACTAAGCTTTCAAAGTCCCCAGATTTCAACTGGATCAAGCATATGTGGAATGAACCAGAATATTTTTTTCCCAATTTATGGAAGCACTAGTCTGCAACCCACAGGACCCAAAAGACCTGCTGCCAATGTCCTGGTGCCACACACTACAGGACACCCCGAGAGGGCACATATCCATGTAGTGCCCTAATGGGGTGAAACTGTTTAGCAGAGAGATCAACACAATATTAGTTGGGTGGTGGTTGATCTGGAGAATCTCAAAAAAGCAGATGAGCTACATACAAAAACATGACAAGTTTCTGCGTCAACTAAACAGGTTCAGAATATTACCAGATTTACAGGATAGTTGGTTTTGGACCAATTATGTTTGACTGTTCCTCAAAATCTTTAGCCAAAGTGAAGGCACATAGTCACACTGCCACAGAAAATACACACTCAGTCTTCAGATTCACCACATTTTCACACTTGGATCACAACAGAATAATACATCTATACAGACTTTATCCCAAACCATTAAAATGTATTTCATCATGGATTATTTCAATGGAAAAGTGATACTTCCGCTGGGTTGCACTTTGACCAGTGAAATGTTAACACAGGAGTTTGGACTTGGCCAATAATCAGCCAACTACTGAAAAAGATTTTGAGTTACTAAAAGTATGAATTTGTGAATTCAGTATTTTAATGTAACCCTCCCAGCTGTTTCCTTTCTGCACATATGCAGGGAATGTAGTGTAAGTGCATGGCCCAGAGCAGCAGCAGTGTAGCTATTTATTTGACCTTTTGCCTTCTGCTCTTGGGAATCAATAGAGTGTCAAGAGAAAAAAAATACTCTTCAAGGTTTTTCTAGGACAGTGAGACAGCCAATTTCCTGGTCATTTCACACCTCCTGTGTAAGTGGTTGATCACCTCTGCTCCCAGCATGCACTTTGGCTCCAGCAGCATAGTGACAGCAGGTACAGGAAATCATCTTTCGTCCAGTGGAAATGGATTTTTTTCTTTCCAGAGGGACTTTAAAGAGTGGCGGACCGTGACCCTAAGAGGTGAAGGGGACTAATTCCATCTAGCTGGCATCCTGGTATCACCACTCCCCGAGACGCTCACAGCTCTTAATGGAGCCTGTAAAGTGAATCTGTTAAAGTCGGGGGAGGGCATTTTCCCTCCTGGATTTACTCAGTGCGACAGAAATGAAAAATGATGTGGAAACTCAGTTCATGCTGGAAAAAATGTCATAAATAAAACCATGTCTATTTAGATTTAAAAACACACACACACACTAAAAAACAAGAATAAACCAATATAGGACCAAAATAATGATGCAATTAGTTCAGACTAAAGTGCAGTCTGACTGCTGATAAGCTGCAAGCTCCTGTTCACTAGCTTGAAAACTGGGGGCGGAAATCCTGAATCCCTTACTGGGAGAAGGAATTGATGGAGTGAAACCAGTTCAGTGTCTTGGGACGACATGGTACATGGCTAGGTGTGAATTTGAACATGATGGAGCAGCGGTGACTGGGATGGGGGCTGCCACCAGGCTCTTTCCTGTCATAAAAAATACAGACTGCGAGTAAACTAGGTCATCCGTATTATTTTTTTGAAACACTAGTCTTAGTTTATCCTAGTGCCAGGTGGTGTGACTGTTTGTTGCGTCGGTGCACCCACACCTAGATTTCTTAAAGTTTAAGGCTACATTTTGTTGCACCAGACTCAAGAGAGGTTTTAAAATTATTTATTGTTGTAATCCTTCCATCTGTATAGTTTGGTAATATGCAAAGGCACGCCTGCAGGATATAATACATGCCTAACTCATGGATGTATCAAAAGAAAAACACACAATTTGGACATTATCTTCTCGATCAATGACCTATTATCTGTGTGCATCATTCCGATACATAAGTGCTGAACAGGGTGACATGTGGCAAACGTTAAAAGAGTGTGTATTTTAACCCAAACCATGATCCTAACCAAGTAGTGTTGGTGCCTAAATTTACAAAAATTAGATTTTAGTCAAAAAATAATACTATAATTATGGTACAAGATGTGAAAGTCTGCTGGTTTACGTCTCCTCCAGCCTTCAAATGTGGACTTTGGTTTCTCTTTATAAGTAATAAAAGGCAGCTCCAATGCCATTAAATGGGATGATACTGAGCTATTGAGCCAAGAGTGGAATGATGTGTACTAATAACATCGAATGAAAAGCATAGCATCCAAATCAGGTGTGAAAAGACTACATCACTACAAGCTTCATCTGATGCAATTTCTGTCCGAATATGCACCACAACATTGACAAGACAGTCCATCACCGTAGCCACATGTACTCTGGATTTCATACTATTATGATATATACATGTTTAAATGTAGCTTTCAACTCCTGGATCACAGTGCGTCCTAATTTTGCCATCAGTGCTGAGCTGTCAGTTGATGATGAGATCAAACAAAAACCACAATTTAGAGAGTTACGGTTTGCTTGAATCATACATTTGTGTAAAGAAACAGACAGGATTTATGGGAAACTCGAGGATTTGCATTCTTGCTGAAATTTAGATGGTGGTGGAAAACCTGTTTTTATATATATTATTTTAATTATTGTTTCTTTAGTTTGTGCACAGCTTTAATGCTGCAGCTAGTGCTAGTTTTAATTTCTTTATATATTTCTGGGTAACTTAATCTATAAAAATATAACATAATTTACTAGTTGCTTTATATTTTATACTAATGATCATAATCTGCAAAATAACTACCGGTACTACTACGACTGAATCCTTAAAATAAATGTAGTACAAGGCATCCAAAACATAGTGGAGTCGAAGAAGAAGGTAGAATAACATTAAAAGTAAAACACAAATACGTAAAGACAGTACTTGGGTAAAGTATTCAAATAACTGCACTTGGTTACATTTCAATACTGAAGTTAGACTGACATCAATTCTTTGTTCGTCCAATAAAGGTGAAGCTACAGCCAGCAGCTGATTCGCTGGCCAACAACCTGGCTGTTGCAGTGCATGAGTAACACAATTCAACTACCAACATCTCTAAAGCTCACTAATTAACAGACTTGCTTAATTTGTTAAAAAAAAGCTGAAGTGTAAAAAGGACAGTTCACAGTTTTACTGGTGATTTTGTGCCGGACTACTTCTTGACTGGGAGCAGTTGCCAGGCAACCAGCAGAGACTCAGTGCTGACTGTAGTTTTACACTATGATTTTTATACAGATTGAACAAACAACATATAACGAGTTAAATAGTGAGCTTTAGAGGTGCTTTCAGGAGACTCTGGGAATAAGCAGTGCTATTGATCCTCCCATCCAGCGCTGTCTTTCTTTACAACATGTCATCGTATCAATCTGAACATTAAGCAGCTTTTCAGCAGAGACCATCATCTCAGTCAGAGACTCTTCATTTGATCCCAGACCCGTCTCATGTTACAAGACATCCGCTGACAGATGGTGCCAACGTCCTCACATCTGCTGATTCAGCACTGACTGGATTTTTTAGATGGCCAGTTCTGGCGCAACTCTAAGGGTGAAAGTCAATTACTGTGGCGTGATGCTATCATAGCAGGAACAGAGTGTGGCCCAGGAGAGCAGTCTGGGCCGGACTTTTATCAGAAGAACAGATAGCCAGCAGTAGATACCAGCTCTGACTGCTACTCAGCTCTGAATGCAAAATCTGAACACAGGATACAGATAGTGGCTCCTGAAGGCTCACTTTTGACTGATTTTCACCATTAGGACCAAACATTTGGCTGAAAATATGTGCAGTGATCACATCAGAGCCTTTTCCAATTCTAATTTTAAAGAACGAATCGACAGAAATCTTCCATATGTGATTTTTTCAGTCACCTGGATGTTTTTGCTCTGTACCTTCTGAAAATAATCCATTGCTGTCAGTACTTGCCCACTGAGCATTAGACCTGATTTCAGCATTGCCGCTATAGCTCTTCTATAGTACTAAATATAAATAAATATCTAACATTCACAACTGAAGACCAAACAATGTGCTAAAAACAGTTTGCCATTTGCCAATAAACTGTCATTTCTACGTGGTATGACTATGTTAACGCTCAATAAAAAAAGACATGCCAATATGTTTATAGCACTAAAACAATTGCACACAATATAAAATGTGAAATAATGAACTGATTGATCCATAGCTAGCCAGAGAGACTTTTATATTTGCATATTATTGCCTATGAAAGCAAAAAAGGGCTTCTAACCACTTTAATGCAAGCACTTTTATTCTTTATTACATTTATATATCACAGAAACATCTATATTTTTGTAAAACTGCTAAAGTCCATACATTATGCTAAAATAATTTGAATTTCCCATTTCTTGATGGCAGTCAAGGCTATCACTTACACGTTTTTTAAAACTATAAAACATGTTTCTGCAAGTTATGTATATCAAAATCTAATATAAGCAAAGTAAACCTTTGGTGTGTGTTTTTGGTGAAGTGGATGGGGAGCTCTGTGGGTTACGAGTGGCAAGGTGAGGTATGCAGGTTTAATCCAATTCAAGTCCATTGTTTATCTTGATGCTCCCTTACTTTTTAAAAATAATTTAAACATATTTAAAATCTATATGTTTAAATTACATCATTTTCACACACATATTGAAACTTAGAACAGTTGAAATGACATTCAGACGACAGCTAGTGTGACCTAAATGTCTCCTAAACTTTCATTTTTTAACTAAATTGAACCTTTGGCCCAGATGGCTATGTACCATTTAGTTTTTAGATGTGTAATAAACAGAAAATGTAGTTTCTTGGGTTTGATGTTTGATGTGCAGGTGGCATTATTTCATATACAGGCACTAATATCTTACAGAGTATGAACTTCAGCTGATACATGCAGGTCAATTTATCTTATATGTTCAGGGGTTAGACTGGGGTTTGTTAGGAGGAGGGGTCCTTGTCCATTGAGGTCAGAGTCACAGACTACACTGCTGACAGTAGAAATGGGGATGTCGACTTATTACAAAGTACTTCCAATAAAAATTACACTTTGCATTCAGTGAATGTGGACTGTCTAAACTAATAATTGCCATGTTTTTCTGTTTTGAAGACAAAAATTTAATTTCGTTCACCTTCACTGTTGTGGTGAAATTTTAGAAGCAGATGTCTTGAGTTAAATCTAACAGCTGTAAATAGCCAGATACAAAGTCTTTAAATTTATTTTATTTATTTACTTTCTGTGCCTTTTGCTAATGTGGATGAAACATCATTTAAAATATTTTGAGAAAAAAAAACACATATATTGAATTTAATCCATTGGAAACCAAAGAAAAAAACATTGTGATTCTCCAGAGGAAACTATATTTACACCTTTGCTCAATTCTTTTAAATTCTTGATCCATCCTGAACATGGCCACTTTGTTTTCACGGATTTCACTGTGAAAACAGTGATTTTGTGCACAGCAGCTCAGCTGTTTGCCTTTAGAAAAGCATTTAGGTTAATAGGGCTACACTGGATGACAATTACCTGTCAGAAGATGTGAATAATTAATGAAGTGACTGCTGCTGTGTCACCTGTGTTTAATGGCTCAAAGCCCCTGGATCCTGCTGCCGTGATGCTACAGCTGTTTAATAAAGTCAAAGTAATGAAGCCGACACTAAGTTCAGCGTGAGACAGTCTGAAAGCAGATTGAGCTCCGACAGGGTGTGATTTGGATATCAGGAGGTGATCTGGCCCACTTTAACCTTGAATGGAATTTAACTGACATTTCAGCTCCTTTTAGTGCTTGAAGTTCCACTGAATCTTCAACTCCTCAGCACTTTAGCTTATAACACAGCTTTACTTGACGCTTATATTTTAACTGACACTTCAACTTCATTCAGGGATTACACCTAAACAGACACTTCATTCATTCTCCACACAGTTACACTTTAATTGGCACTTGGATTGCATTCATGCTGAGGTGTTTTTCTCATAAAACGACACATGTCCACCCCAGGAGTTTCAGCTTGTTTCTGCAAATATCTCTGTCCACAGCGAAACGCCAAATTGGGTAACTCTCCAACTGGGCATGTGTGAAGAACGCATGAGGAAGCCAGCAAACCAGTGAAGAAGAAACAAAATACTGCTTCACTGCTGCGGTTACTTTTTGTCATTTTGAGAGCATTGCTTATTGCGAGCAACATTGTCAGCAACAGAAAGTTTTCCCTTATGGCTTTTTCACAAAACAACCAGAAGCTGAACATTCTTTCAGATTTACCAATGTGTACACAGTCGTCAAAGCACTAGTGTTGTTTTTTCATCTTTCTCTTCCTGGTTTAGTCCAAGGACACAAAAATGCTGTTTTAATCTGGACACTAAACCAATGTCCCCAGTTGTTATTAGCATTTTCTTGAACGAACACAACAACTTCACTTAGAGCTTACATTTAATCTCACACTTCAACTTCATTTAGTGATTACACTTAAAGTGATGCTTTCTGTCTGCTGCAACAACCTGTTACAGTATTTTAACTCTTTCGAATGTTTCTACCTTGAATTTTCAGTAGAAAGCACAGGTAATTTATTCCGTAAACTAAGTCCCTTCTAATTTTAGGCTTTTCTATTCTCTATTAAAATGGTAAATTCAGCAAAGTACGTCTATCATCCATTCTTCTCTGCAGGTTGTTAAATCGAGCATTTTCCTTCTCAATGGGCCACCTGCCCAGATGAAAATGAAGGACCTGTGTGCTACTGGACTGATGAATTGTGCATGTGCATGTGTTTGCATTGTGATTTTTAGAATAAATGTACGTCATTGTGAACCATGCAGACTTGAAAAGCAATTTATATGATATTTTAATGATCCTTTAAAGGTTTCACCCTCCAAAAAAGCAATGTAAAATGTTTCATGTTTAATTATGACCCTATTAGCTTTGTGTTGGCATCAAGAAAGTGTGTTTTTATGTCTGAAGATAAGTGAAGTTTATAATATCGTGGTGAAACACTTCAGTAGTGATAGCAAGAACAGCACGCAGATATCTTTACTAAAGTGAATCAGTGATGAATCACCCTCATGCATGAATCATACATCAATAATAGCCTTATTTCACACATGATCCATGATGATACAGACACAGAAATAGAAATGCACGGCAAAAATAGAGTCAGTCGGCTTTTTGGGGGCGTTGCTTTACATCATTCTGTCCAGTAAGCTATCTGAAAATGAGGGTAAATCGAGAAAATATCAGTACCTGTAGAAACTCCTTGAAAAAGAAAATCTAAGGTTGCACACACATATCATGTCTGCACTGATTTATTAAAAGTCTACATTTCATTTACAAAGATCATTCTCAAGATGTATCATTCATAGAGTGGCGCAGTGTTTAAATACAGACCTAAATACTGCTAATAACTGCATAATACACCACATATAGACTCCCCCAAAATATACAGCATCTCCAAATCTCTTGAAGACAAATCAGCAGCATATATACATATTACAAGACCAAATCTGCAGTACAAACGCTTCCTGGGGTCCTACAACCTCTGATTTAGCCAAAAGCATATAAACCACAACGAAGGACAAAGCACGCATTTTCAGGACAATTAGGTTCAACTAAGAGACATGTGAGTATTTAGTAGTAATGTGAACAGAGGTTTTCCCAGCAGAACTCAAATTAATCAAAAAAAACAATCAGATATATATATACATATATACATATATAGCTATAAGAGGAGCTATGAGCTACCACAGACTCTTAACAATAATAACCCCCATTAATTTCTAAAAAAAAATCTATTGTGGTATCTTACATTGAGAAAGACTCCTTAGATGGATGCTTGATATGTCAAGAACAATCCTTGTGACCAAAATGTAGATGTGGCATTTTTAATAAATGAATGCAGAACTGATACAAGTGCAGGAATGGACTTTTCAGTGAGTTTAATATATTATTCCCTGTACCACAAATGAGACCAGTAAAGACCAATAAATTCCTATTTATTTAGTCTTATTTATTTTATTGTTCTTATTTGCTCTGTGCATACACCGCTTGTCCTTATTAACATTTTTTTCATTTTACTTATTTTTTCAGCACTTTGTAACATTGTTAATAAAAGTGCTATGTAAAAATGCATTATTATTATTATTATAATTATTATATTGTTACTATGATTAAGCCAACTGACACTCAGAGTGGACTGTGGGGATTTGTAGAGTCCCACAATATTGCAACAACAACTAGTGTCCTCAATCAAATGCTAGAAAAGACCAATGAAGGTTTAATGTTAAAGGTTATACATAATGGACCTGCTGATTATTTTTATTGTGAATTAATCTGTCTATTCTTTTCTGGATTGATTGGTTGTTTGGTCTATAAAGGATCAGAAAACAATGACAAACATGGATTAGTGTTACCCACGATCCAAGATGACATCACTAAATGTCCACAACTCAAAAACTTCATTTTACTGTCATAGAGAAGAAAAGAAACTGGAAAACAGTCAAAATCAGGAAGCTGGAATCAAAGACATTTTTAACGGATAAAATGATTCAGACTGATTATTCGATCATCAAAATTGATTATAAAAATGGGGATTAATCAGTTAGTTGTTGCGGTCTTAACACAGATATAAACAGACTACAATGCTGTTATAAAACATTAATTAAAACATGGTGGGAACACCAAGAGCAGAACATGCCTAAAAATACTTCCTTCGAAATAGGTACATATTGCATCTGTGCCTCACTGACTACAAAACCAGACACAAACTGATGTTCAAGGACGTCATCCTGCACTAAATTAGTAAAAACAGGTACAAAAGGGAGTATGTGGTGTGCATTGAGGAGAGAGAGGACTTAGAACATCTTCTTTTGGTGGCAGATCTGCTCCAGAAGTGTCTGAATTATGATATGGGTTTGGGTGTCGACTGCAAGTGGGTCTGTCTTTCTGGCATAAAAGAAAAGTAACCTGCTTTACATTTTAGTTGCACCAGGCAGACATAGAACTTCTCGCTAGTAACAGAAATTACTTTTGGAAAGTACTGTTTAGGAAAGCTAATTTGGCTGACAAGAGAAAATAACTAATATTTATTTCTAAACGTGCATGTAAATTCTGATGTTGGGTTCCTTAAACTTTGTTTTTAAATTAAATGTAGTATCTATCGATCTACCTATCTATCGACACACACACGTTTTTTTTTGTTATGTTGGATGCATTTTGTTTAAAACTAATTACTCTGATAGGACTGTGTCATTACTGTGTTGTTAACAGTAATTTTGGTGTGATGCTGTTTTAATTCGTTCATGTACACGTAAAGAGAGAAAACTTTGGATAATGAAAGACAAAAAATACAGAACAGTGACTAGTACACTCAACACAACCACTGATCTCCACCCTCACCCCAACTGGTCGGGGTAGATGGCCACCCTCCCTGAGCATGGTTCTGCCTGAGTTTTTTTTTCTTTTTGTCCATCTTGGTAAATGAGAGGTTTTCAGTTCCTTGAATGAAATCTATCCATCCAAAGTTAATGGCCAAATACAATTTTTTTCAAATTATTATTATATTTATTTGCATTCTGTACCTTTTACTAATTTGGATGCAGCATCACTGTTAAAGAATCTGAAGAAAAAAAACAGTTTAGAGAGACCAAATGCTGTAAAGGCCATTTAAGCTTGGAAAGATGATTATTTTCATTGTGGATTAATGAATCAATTCTTTCTTGGTTAAATGATTAATTGCTTGGTTTATGAAATATCAGAAAATTGTGACAAATGTCAATCATTGTTCTGCTGACAGATGCCAATCCAAAGATATTCAGTTTACTGTCATACAGAAGGGAAAGGGAAGGTTTTCGGTTCCTTCCCACTGTTGCTAAGTGCTTGCTAAAATGGAATCCAAAGATATTTTAGATTTGTTGGGTTTCTCTGAAATTTGTGAGGTCTTCGCCTTACTATGTGAATGGCTATGAGATGATATGCTGTGAATCGGCGCTATATAAATAAAACGGAATTTAATTTGGTTATTAAACTGCAGAAACAAGACGTGTGCTCAGACAAACTCCAGCTCTTCTCAGCTCACATAACACTCCTTTTAAATGTCACATACAACAAACCCAGATATGTTTTTTTTCACTCTGAGCTGAGTGGAAACCTAAATCTGCCCACTGTGGATGGAGCTATAAGTGGCCATATTAGGGCAGAAATCCAGAATCTGGCAATGAGGGCAAAAAAAGAGGGTCCACACACACACACACACACACACACACACACACACACACACACACACACAGTTTGAAGTCTTTCCTTACATGACTGTACCTGCTCGCCTGGTCAACTCTCTGAACGCACGCGCGCGTACACACACACACACACACACACACACACACTCACTCTCTCTCTGTCAAACACGCACACAAATGCACACGCACGCTCATATAGGAGGATCCCAGCAGAGAAGCGGCCAGTGAACGGCGGAGCGCGCACCGGACCAGTTCGTTAACTTGTCCTCCCTCCTCCCTCCCAGTTCATTCTCAGGCAGCTTCAGCAGCAGCAACAGCAAACCGGACTACCGGTTACCGGACGACGAGAGCCTCCACCAGCTCGTGCAGACAGCCTCAGACTGGTCGTCATCGTCTGTTTTTTTACACCAGAGACTGCGGATTTTATCCTTGATCTTTGTCGGTGGATACCGCGAGCCCGCACCGCCTCCCCGAGAAGACCCGAAAGTGAGCCGTGATTTGCTTTTACAGCCAGGAAATTAAAATCCGGTGTGTCGGTCCAGCAGTGTCCCTCCGGTTTAACTGCAACCGGTCAGACTCGGAAAAAGAGCAACAGCCTCCACCGGCGCATCAGTGAGGTAAGAGATGCGACTGAATCTGCTGGAAACATTACACAATTCTCGTCATTCTCCCTTTTCTGGTGCGTCTGTATTACAATGTTACAGGCGTTTCTGAAGCAATAAGTCATTTAGCATAAAACATGGAGGTCAAATTGACCTTAGAATGATGATCTACTGTCATTTATCACAGATTTACTGAGGCTCTCCGTGCAGCTCTGCCATCACGAGTTTATTTTAGCTCCACTCCACAAAGTGCAACAATCCGGGTGGACGATTTCATACTTTGTGCTGTCCGCCTCCAGCCCCCCTCAACGCACCTTGGTACCAGGCCATATGGAACCCACGAATGTTACATAAAACTTAGATTTCTCCTCTGCACTTCCTCCTCCTCGTCTTCTTCCTCCTCCTCTGGCCTCATCTGACCCTGTTTTAAGGAGAGATACTTGTAGTTTGGGGGCAACATTTGTGAAGTGACTGAAAAAGTTGGCATTTTAAAGCCCTGCTTTCTTGGCAATAATGCACCATAGATGTTTCTGCGTAATAAATGAATAGCAAACAAATGGATAAGATTATTCGAGTATGAAATAATATCAATAATTGCTGCTCTTTGTTCCTCCAAATAACCTAAAGCCATGCATAGATTATGAGAAAAACGGCCCCTGAACACAAACATGTAACCAGCTCCCCACCCCACCTAGATACAGCGAGACACCCAGACTCAAAGGTGATCTTTTAGTGTGTATTTTTTTGTCTTATTGTTGTCATTTAGTGTCTCTTTGAAGTCGTTATTGCAAGTCTATGAAGTTTTTTTGCATCACCTTGTCATTTTTCAACTCTTTACGGTCATTTTCCATCATATGGTATTTGGTTTGCATCTCTTTGCGGTTGTTAAAATCGCTTGGTGGTAATTTTGCATCATATCATGGCTTTGCTGTGTCTGTTGGTGTGATTCAGCTCTTTGTAGTCCCTTATAGTGTTTGTCCATCGCATTGTGGTCATTTTGCATCTAATGGTATTTATTTTCTGTCTCATTATCACTGTTTTGTGTCTGTTGTGGATCATCTCTTTGTTGTTATTTTGCATATCTTGGTATTTGTCTTTCATCGCTTTGTGGTTGTTCTGTGACCCTGCATGAACATTTGCATCTCTTTGTGGTTATTTTGCATCTTTACTGTTGTTTTTCCTCTCATTATGTCAGTATTGTGTCTTGTCTTTGTAGTTCTTTAGGGTTGTTCTGCATTTCTTTGTGCTCGTCTGTTTGACTTTCCAACAAGACATGTCAGGGTGGGTTGGGTTGTGCCACCTCTGGCTGGTTCCACCCCTGCTCCTGAATCTGCTTTTCACCCTGTTGGTATCTCACATACTCACACCCACAGACATACAGGCAAACATTAATTCCATCCAGTCCAGTTCTATATCGATCAGAGTCCATTGATTGGATGTTTTTCCCCATGCAGACAGGGCCTCTCTGGTGCGATATGAGCTGGACTGGTCCCAGCCACTTCAGAGCTCATTGATGTGCTGAACAGATCAGCTGGTTGTAAAAGCTCAAACATCATCTGTCAGCATCTGGCATTTATTATCCTCAGCAGCATCTCCACCTCCGTTTAACGGCAAGGAGCTGCTTCTTTCTTTCTTAGTCTCCACTCTCAGCTGGTCAGAGGAGCTCTGCCTGTTCCTTTCTATTTTTAGCCTCTATTTACAATGCAGTAGCTATAGAGGCAAGAAGAGTCTCTCACTCTGTTTCCAATCATCTGTCTCTCTGCCTCCTATTTATCCTCCTCTTGTATTTTCTCGCTTATGTCTTCAACTCTTTCTCTCACCTTTTTTGTGCCCCTTTGGTTTACTAGTTTAACCTTGAACCATGATCACAGAAGTCAGACAGAAGCATTGCATTGCAGCCCACCACACACTGCCACCTGCACACACATACATGCACACATGCAGTACATGTGAGGCTGGGAAGATAGCAGAGGAGACAGGGGGGTAAAGGTTAATCTCTGGATGCTTTTGACCCAAATCACTACGCGACCTACATATCCTCTCCTAACACCACCACCCCACTTTCCCCTCCACACACCCACCCAAACATATCTTTTGACAAGCACCACTCACATACAAATACACAACAG
This sequence comes from Dascyllus trimaculatus, assembly GCA_024666655.1. NCBI lineage: Eukaryota > Metazoa > Chordata > Actinopteri > Pomacentridae > Dascyllus > Dascyllus trimaculatus. The sequence goes on from CM045458.1 coordinate 11,913,820, forward strand.
CCTTGTTGATGCCGAGCCATACAACAGTGAAGACCAGAGAGTTATTACCTGCTTGTGACAAAATGCACCAGGGCTACTGAGGAAAAAAGTTTGACTGGAAGTTCTCAGAAAATACTTTTAAAAAAAGAAAATGTAATTAACTTGTTCTTCATCTTTTACAATACTTGAGCATAATTTTGAGGCAAACCTGACCTCCCTTCAAGGCAAGTGTCCCAGTTTAGACTTACAGCTCCACATATGCCACAGTAATCACTGTGTAGACACTCACACCTAAAACTATGGCCACATATTGATGCTTTGAACTCTTAACCAACATTTAATATTCTTAATATGGATGTACTTGAAAGGTATGTTTAAGTTTGGGTTATTTTCGAGTATATTAGTTGTCTTTGACTTATAATGGAGCAAGTTTACATCTGTAAACTATCATTGTCAAGTTCTGTAAAACTGAGACCAATACTATGTAAACTTCACTGCACTGTGTTCATGTCGGTCCCCTCCATTCTTCTAAGTTCACAGCCACAAGGGTTGTGTACAGAAACAGACAACAAAAATAATCAAGCCGCAACCATTAGTCTACATTAGTATCCTAAAGTAAATTAAATGAGCGTAGCATTGGTGTACACTAGAGTATTATATTTACTTCACTTGACTCTGGTGCAATAAATCATGGAAACAAATGTACAAAGACCAGACGAGCCACTCATGGTCTGTCATTAAAGGGGGTAAGCCAACAGTTTCAAAGGGAGGGACTCACATGCATGAGCTTACACTTGCAGTTGGACCGGCTGCCAAAACAGAGAACAGAAAAGCTTGAACTACACACTTTATTGCTAAAAATGCCCCACTCAGCTACATCTTTATATAGAAAATATGTGTTCAAAATCTTGCACTTTGCACCTTGCTAGTTTCTAGCATAATCTAGATTTCATGGTGTACTGGCGTGAAGGCACAAGGTGTCCTCGTTTACCATGTATAACTAAAGACTGGTTTAGACAGGACACAGAATGACTGCAAATTGTTTTCTGCAGTTCAGTTAAGCTTTGATGCGGCACAGCATATGACGAGCATTCAATTTAAGCCACACTGGCAATGTGTGAAAATGATCGGTTTGGTGACATCTGTCTGGTTCTAGGCATGGCAAAGTCTCCATCACTTGCCTCTTTGGTCCAGACAGAAATACTACATACCTAAAGCTAGAGTATGCAATGCACTCCACTCACATCTTTGCTTTATTTTTTGAAAGTCTCCTTCAACTTGATAGTAATCCATAAATCAGGGGCTGTCATACTAAAAAAAATGTTATCTGTGTCAGTCACAGGCCTGCATAAAGCCTTCTGCATTGTACCTTCATTGTGAACAAATGTCGTTGACTGTAATTATATTATTTTAGTCTATATTGGCTTTGGAATGTTTGGCAAATGTGGTGATGTAGCCTGTTTGTGTATTTTTAGACATGAAGTAGTTTTAATGCACTGCCCTCCTCTCCTCACCAACACTCCCTGTCGTGGATTAGTCCTTCAGCTGTACTCCGACAGCGCACGTTTATGTGTTTTGGAGGGAGACCTGAAGGGAGAGGGTGGGATTTTTGTCCCTTGTATGCTTTCAGAATCCTATTTACTCTTGCTATTTCTACGGTCCTGCATACTCTAGCTTTAATGGGCTGGCAGCATATATAAACGTCATTATGCTCATGGTCTCCAGACTAGATACCCTATTGAGTTTGATGATCATTTTTATGACTTCTGTAGCACCACTTTCAAGGTTCGCGTTTGCAGCCCTAATGGATGGACCATGTTAAGATTACACCTGTAAACTTTGTCCCACCAGGCACAGGCTCAGTGGTATAAGTGGTAGAGATCTTTGCAATATAAAGTGATGAAGTGATTATTCAACATTTTGTTTTGGAAAGTTCACCAAAGTGCCACAAAGAACTGATGAAAAATCACCCCAAAGAGATGCAAAGCAAGAAACAGCTATGCAAAAACACAAAACAGAGACTAAACATTACTTCAGATGTCAAATGTCCAAAACATATTAAAAACTACCATAAAAAAATCCCACAACAACTGTAAGATCACCAGAAAGACATGCAAAGTGATTTCATAGAGACTCAAAACAATCACAGAGATGCAAAGGAACATTTGCACTTTCACACAAGGAAATGCAAAATTCATCTCAAAAATACTCAAAATGACTACAAAGACATGGAAGACAAGAAACTGCTCTAAAAGAAATGTGTGATCACTGTAAAGAGACTCAAAAGGACTTCAAAGAGACAATAAAAATGACAAAAAGAACACACACAAAACAACCACAAATAGACTCAAACTGACTACAAATGATGCTCCTGCTTTTAGCTTGAATGTCTTTTACTTACGACGCATTTGACGCATCAGTGCCCAGGGGCACATTGTCTCATTATCCATCCATGGGCACAGGCCAAGCTTTACTTTCCATATCTGTGTATCAGCGAAAGGATGGTAGAGTGATGTAAATTTGTCATCTGCTCTCAGCTGAACTGCATCCGCTTTCAAATACATAAAGCACTTTATCGTCCATGCATTCATCTAGTTTATACCACTTATCTGGATCCACTTTGACATACTTAACAAAGATATTTTCCAATAACTGCATCCTCCAGCTCCTCCTCCTGGAGACCTGCCAGCTTCCCTTTGCTTTCAGTTGGATGACAGTTCTATGTAATGCCTGTACAGCTGATGTGCCGGTTGACCCACACTTAAACTGACTCCATGTTCTCCTGTACTAACCTAAAGTGACAGGCTCCCTCTTGCCTGTCATGATGCTAAAGGTTACAGGCATGTTTGGTGTTGAGTGCCTTTTTAACTGACTCAGCTTCAGTTGGGAGGGAATTTTTTCATGTTGCCACAGAGTAGTTATCATTACAACCGAGGATTTCCCCATTTTCAAATTCAGATACCCTTATAGAGAGTTGCAAACAAGGTCCCAGGATAGTTCAGTTCCCTCTCTTGGTACACAAACTCATTACAAACCCGAAGGTGAACTGCTGGTGTCAGACTCTGAGGTGCTGACTCTCATCCTGACCGCTTCACGCTCGAGTGCATTCAGCCTTGTTCATGCAGGAGGTCACGGTCCGATGAAGCCAGCAGAACTACATAATCAGCAAAAAACATTTTTAACTGTGTCAATTAACTAACAGTAACAGCAGTGCAGTGGGGTTTGGGTGTTGTGCATAAATCTGATTTTGTGGCCTGATACACTTCAGACCAGTTGTTTATTTCCACGGTGTCACTGGCTAAAATCTTCACATCAACATGGCAGTCAAAAGCCAGCAGGCATACACATCCTCACCACATCCTGTGTGAACAAGAAGCAAAGCTTTTTAGACTTTCTCTTCGTGGCAGATGGTGGAATGCCAGAGGGAAAAAAGACTTCCGACATGTTTATCCTCTTTAGTACAGCGAGAGAACCTTTGAGGAAGCCGAGGTCTTCCCTGCGACAGTAAGCAGACGAGGGTGATGAGAGTGGTTTATAGTGATTTTATCAAGGGGTCACAATAAATTTGTCAATGATATATTGGTGTTTTAATATACTTCACAGGCACCTTAAAATGCAACTGCTGGTTTAGACAATATGTGTTACTTTGGATGGTTTTATTAGCAACAACCATTGGACATGACTAGCTCCTGGCTGGGCTACAAAGAAAGAGAGAAAGGGAGACACTGCTAATGTGCAGAGTAATGGATTAACTGTTTCAAATTTGTGAAAATGGACAGGGAGCACTTAGAGAGGAGGCATCTGTGGAAGACAGCAGGAGACAGACTGAAAACAGATATCAGAGAGCAATGAAAGGAAGACAGTGAGAATGCAGCAGGAGAGAGCTGCTGCAACTCATCTTTCTGATTCAAACCTCACAGTGTAGAACAGCAGTAAGCCACATGGCAGTACAATGGTAGGATCTCAATTATTTACGTTGCATGGTGTCAAAGGTTTTCTAAAGCAGAGCTGCAGAAGATAAACTGATGTATTTATTCAGCAAATCCCATTTAGAGTAATTTGAGAAGGAGAGGGAGACTAGACAATGGAAAAGGTAAACTGTGGTAAGAATATAATAGATAAAGGCAAATATAAAGATGAGTGAGAGGGAAAAAAGGGAGGGACAACAATATCTTAAAACATTTTTTGACAATCGTTATAGCCTAATGTTGTGATTACATTTAGTAGTACAAGTAATCTCTGGTGTCTCTGTGGAGTGCATTTATGGAATTTTAAATTATATATTACATCCAATTTTATATTATAGAAATCCACTAACTTTAAGATCCTATAGCCTCAAAATTACTCCATTACCATGATGTGTTCCAAGATGATGGCCAGTTCATTTCGATTAATGTCCTGCACTGGGCAACTAAACAAAAAGTCTCTCAGGGGTCCAGCTTCTGACCATGAATGTTTTGGAGACTTTTTTGGAAGCGCAAAACATCTAACCATCAAAATGGTAGAGTCTGAGTTCACCCGCAAGATGGGAGACTCACTGGAGAGGTAGCTGAATGACGTCGAGGACCACAGCAACAACAACAAGCAGGACGGCAACTTTCAAAGTGAGCGTCAAAGCGGCAGAGATGCAAATTACCACTTCTAGTGAGAACACTGAGAATAAAATCAGAGCAAAAAAAATAGATTCAGAGATCTTTGAGTGACAGGTTTTGTATCCAGGCAACCATATGCACAGCTAATCATGTGATCAGGAATTCAACTAAATCTGTGGGGAGAATCAGATACAGATTGAGGATGATCTTTTGCTTCAAAAGTTTCTGATATGATGTTTTGGAAAGATGGGTTTATAGATCTTTGCAGCAAATTTCACGTCTTTGTTTAGCTGTCCGGCCCTAAACATTAATGTCATAGTCGTGTTTGCAGCCCAAGAACACAGCAGTATAATGCACACAAATGCTCAGCACCTATATTTGGTGAACATAGAGGAGCATTTAGCAGCCTAAGAGACAAATGTATACTTGATAGATACTAATGTGTTATTGCAGTAAAAGACTGAGGATAAAGCTGCATGTCCCAATCAAAAAAATCAGATTCTTTGTCATGACCTATACCATGTGACAACATCTCAGCCGATCATCAACACAAACATTAAATTGATGAAGTAAATTAGGTGTTATTTTGGAAATAAATGACACGTATTCTGGCAAGTATGAAGTGATTTTTAGCTGTACACAGTGTCCTACCACCCACCACATTTACCTCCTGAAGAGAATCTACAGCTAAACTTTGTGCATCGCTGCCTCAGAAAAGTATTGACGGGAAGAGTTTAAAAAAGGGTGAGACGAGACAGTGAATTAGTGGAGGAAAAATAAAAAAAGACGGAAGGCAAACAAAGACACAGGCGGAAAAGAAACACGAGAAGGAGACAGAAAAGAATGGAGACAGAGAGAAGCTAAGAAATAGATGGATAGAGCAGCCCAATAGATGTGAAAGTGGAAAAGAGGTAGCGAGTGAAAACAGGGATGAAGGAGATGGTTAGTGATAGGGGAAAAGCATCCAATCGCTCTGTCGTCTCTGGAGGATGCTGTTGAAACCTGATCTCAGCCAGGAACTGGTCATCACTCTACCTCTCTGTCTGTCTAATATTGGTAAGACACACACATTGTCTTGCAATATTGCACCTGGTGTTTTCCTCATACTCACAAAGGGACACACATGCACACACCTCACTGAGTCACTGATTATAAATTTCTCTTTGTCTTTCATACACACACCTGTCTCTGTCTGGCTTTCTTTTTGAACCACAACCTTTTCTTGTCGCTCCTCTTCAATCGTGTTTTATGACGTAGTAAAAGTAGTCATATCAGACCAAGATGTTCAAATAAAAAGCATTTCTGTAGCTGAAATCAGCCATGCGGCCCTCAGGCTTTTAGATGTTCAGTCAGATAATTGATTAATTCTGCTCCAACGTCCATTGCGAGAAGAGAAAATCATTAACTGCCAGGTATCACTTAAGGTTGCTGAAATATTGATGGCCTGGCATGTGAAAACTATTTTTCTTTTCGCCCAAAGGCATAAATTAGTAGTATGAATTGTTTTATGAGATAATCTTACTGCAATATTTTAATGACAGTGTGTATATAACTTTGGTTATACTTCTAGGGATAAGTGGCTATTTTGGGAGATATTCACTTTTTTACTAAGTTAGGTGAGAAGTTCGATGTCACTATTATGACTGCACAAAAAATTTAAACTAGCCAGCAGCAGTTTAGCTTAGCTTAGCATAAATACCTGTGGTAACTGCTGACCTGGCTTTGTTCTAAGGTAACAAAATGTCACAAATTACCACATTTATTCACAATTTGTTTTAAGAAAACTACATCTTAAAACAACCCAAAATGTTTTACATTTCAGGTCATGATATGAAGCTATACAGAACAGCTATTTGGCTTAGCTTAGCATAAGGATTGGAAACAGGGATACACAATTAGCTAAAGCAGCTTTATAAGAGCATAATAAAGTGTTATTCATTGAGCTAGAGGTGCTGGTAGGTGGATTTTGTTACACTTAGGGTTATAGCATTTTCCAATCTTTATGGTGAGTAAAGCTAAGCAGCAGCAGATTTGCAGTATAGATGTGGGAGTGGTATCGATCTTCTCATATTCCCCTTGGCGGGAAGGCAAATAAATGCATCTCCCAAAATGTGAAGTATCTGTGCATCAGCCAATGTAAAGCTCAAACTGGTGCCTCCACTGACAGAACAACTAATGCAAGATCTTGGATGATAATGGTAATAGTATGAGCTTTTAATAGGGTCCAGCAGCATAAATTATGTCTTCAGAGTATTGAAAGGCAGGCATACTGTATTCTAAACCTGTGCCACGTAAAAGCTGCCTGCCATAGGATCATAGGCATAGATTTCATAGATTTCAGCAATATTTCTTCCTGTCAAGTCAACTTCATCATTCTAAATCCACATATAAACAGTGGAATTAGATTGAATTCCTCCTTGGACCAATAAAAGACAAATAAAATGTGCATATCATTAAGACATACATGTAGCATTAAAGAACCAGACATCAATGTTTGTAAAAATGAGAATGAGGAAAGTGATTTAGTGCTATGTAAACAAGTAACAATTATAGTTTAAAACCGTGAATTCGTAAAATTGGAAAAAAGCTTCAAGCTATATGCTATTAGAGGCAAAAGTGCACAGTCCAGTGCTACTCAGATATAGATTTAAAGAGGTTACTGTCCTAAAGAAAAAACACAAAAAGAGACAGAAGAAGAAATCATGCCTATATGTGTGGTGTCTCAGCAGGAATATTACTGAATGAGAAAAGTTAGTCAAGAGGGGAAAAAATATTTGAAACCAGTACAGAATTACAGAGAACCTCACTGTTTTATGACTACGAGCAATTAAAAACTTGGCACAATAATAAACCACAAATTGATGTAGAAAAAAGGCATAAAATGGTGCAGAAAAATTCACCAAATACAGGAAACTAACTAAACTTCCCAGAGGAGGACGCACAGACTGTTTGTCCTCTCAGTGTTCAAACAAAATCTACTCCCATGAATAGGATGGATAAATTCTGGGTGTGTATGTAACACGCAGCCATTGCCAAGCTTTCCGAAGAGCATTTTAACTAAAGTATGAATAAAAATAGCAGCAGAGAGCTCGACAGCCATTTAAATAGACAAGACAGAACAAGAAACGTCTGCAATGGATTATATACCATCGTTGATTAGCATCCGGAGTTTCCAGTTGTTGAATTCAGAGCTGCTATTTCCTGCCTTAAAATGCCCCCTCACTCACTAAACTGTCATAAAGGACAATTGCATAATATCAAGCATTATTCAGTCCCCCTTAAAAATACCACTGTTGTTTCTGTGTTCAAGCACCTTCAACAAGATCAATTCTGAGTGCAGACCAGACAAGCACTCGGCTCACCCGAATCCTCAAATGACTCACAGGCATACGCACACATCTAAGGGTACACAAGTACACAAGTACACACACAAGAGGGGCAGAGTATTACTGCAAGAGTATAGTGGACACAGAGCGTGGGTGGGGAGTGAGAGAGAGAGCAGGAGGGAGGAACAGACAAAGAAAAAGAAGCAAAGGGAGAGAATTGTTGTGGAGAGTTGACCGCCGGCATGTTTAGTTTTCATAGCAGCAGAATCCTGTAATATAAATTAAAGTCACATTATTACTTCTTTAAAAATCTGATCTGATCCATCAAAACATGAGGTACAGGTGTAAACTAGGCATGGTCCAAAATACACACACTCTGAGTCCTGAATATACTGTGTTTGTAAAGGAATAGTCCAACATTTTAGGAAATACTTTCTGACTAGTGCGAATTAAGTACAGCACTGGAGCGAAAATGTGTTTAGGAACTACTCACCGACACTGAAATTTGAAAAGAAAAGAAATTTGCCTGCTCTTACATTTAGTCAAGTGTACACACAGTGAATCATAAAATCACCACTATTCATTCACTTCTTTTGAAATATCACTGCATCAAGGATTAAGCTAACTACTATAGCTCCAGAGAAGATCCTGACCTCTCTGGGGCCCGAAACAAAATTCTGGTGAGAGACCCTCCTACCTCACCCAAGAGCCATGTAAACCATTTTCCATTACCACGTAGTCACACCTGACACCTCAGTCCTCCCACTACAATCCTTTAAAACTGTTTGTCCCATCTGTCGGTCTAAGAATAAGCAAACTGTCACAGAACAGAAAAAGGTATTAACAACATTCCTTTAATTCAATGTTTTCTTTAGAATTTTAATGTAAGTGAAGATTAACATGAAAATAGGAAATTGTAGACAATACGAAGTGTAGAAACACTGAGCTTTGGCTCTGTTGCCTGGTAGTAAGTCCAATCCTCTAAATATTATGCACCTAATATACAATATTATCAGAATCCCATGGGTTATTGCTGCAGCTATATGTTTTAAAACAGTAAAATAAAACCTATACAGCTGTGTGATTAGCTTTGGCTATAGAATATAAACATACATTCTCATACCGACTGATGATGCTGCATCTCCTCAACTGACAAACCTGAACACAGTACATGTAAATTATAGATAATAATACTGTTGTTAATTTTATTAACTGCATAAGGCCCATTCAAAGTGCCTCCACCACATTTCCTTTCATACATTTTTCAAACATAAATTACTATTTGTACTGTGGCTTGGCTGACTACTTAATGGTTACTGAGAGATGTGCGGTCATGCTTGCCCAGCTAATCTACATTTTGAATTTAATATTTAATAAATAGTCAGTGTCAGTCTGTTGTTTTCCATCTTGCATTAATCCAGAGTTGTAACCAAACCTTGACTGAGAGAAAAGAGAGCAGTGTTGCTGACAAAGGTTGCTGTTAGAAACCTGAAGTTTTAATTCAATTCCTGGAAATGGCTGCAAGCAAGAGATGTTCAGTATGGTTAGTGGGACAGAATAAAGAGAGATGCACTTAAAGTTAGCACATTAAACCAGGAGAGAAGACAAGAGATCTGCAGTTCACCCCATTGGTGTTTGTTCCCTCTGTTTCGATGAGGATTGTTCCACTTCATGCTCTCATTTAAGTTGTAAACAGTGATACCTGCTTTGAGGGGGAGTTGGGCTGCCTTAAACCTGCATACTTTTTAACAGTCAGCAGGGGGCGGCTTCAAAAAGAAATATGTTTACATAGAAGTCTATGAGAAAGTGACCCTACTTCTCACTTGAACTGTTATCTCAGTAAGCTTTTTCCTAATTAGTTTATGGTTTCAGTTGTTAGTTTCAAGTCTATTTCAGCACAGTATGGCGTTCATTTTGTAAATTATCATCCTATGAAGATGAAAATAGGCAATAAAGCAGGGTGATTGATTGACAAGTTGCTACTGTATAGCTGTGCATAGTTTCCCTAAGTTCCTGAGCAGTCAAAACCCACCCCTTATGTCTGTTTTCAAGATGCGAAGATAGGGACAGCAAAATTCTAAACTTGAGGATTAAAAATCAGTTCACAAACCAACGGGTGATGTCATGGTAGCTATTTCCATCTTTTATATAGTTTATGGGCCCTTGCCTGCAGCTTGTGTGGTGAGCATATGGAGGGAATCACAGTAAATAGGTCTGGTGGTTATGCCTACAGGATGTCCTGCCAACCTCTTTTTTATTTTTTAAGAGAGAGGTTAGAAATATAGGAGATTCACAGGAAAATATTTAAACAGCACAGCAAGAGAAAAGGGTAACATATGGGGGAATCCCGAACAGGAGAAATGGGAGGAGTGACAGTTGCTGGGTGAAACAGCTAGCATTGGTATGTTGAAAATTAAACAATACACCTTACAACACCAGCTATATCCGTTAATAATTTCCAGAACTGTTTGGATCATATGTTTTTATACTTTGGACAACACAGTGCTAGCTGTTTCTTATGTGTCCAGTTCATCTCAACTCAAGCTCCATACTTAACCCAGACTTAATCTTCTTGTCTAACTCTTGGAAACAAACAAGAGATTTAATGCAGTAATAAGTGCTCCAAGGTGATAAAAATATTTTAAGAAACATCTCTATGGCTCAGCTCCCTTTAAATGCCACAGTATATTTATAATGTACAGGAGTGTTGGCAATGACAATGACTTCGACCTGGTTAGTCTCTTTTTTGTTCTCGCCCAAGGTTGAAGTGTACTAAAGCAGCACTGATATCCTCGTATAACCTCACACCGTAACTTGGTTGCCGCAGTTAATAATCCTGTAACATTTTCATTAAATGCATAAACCTGTAGTTTAGCATAAAATTAAAGTTAAAAAGTAAAAGCACCCAAATATTTCAGTCATGCTTACATGTTCATGTGTATTCTTTCCCCCTTTCCAGCTGTAGTCTTTGACCAACAAACAGATCTATATAATATTCCACTTTACAATGACATACGATACTCAACCTTCAACACTGATTACAGCTAATATCTGATGCCATTATAGAATGTGCTACTATTTTGTTTCCAAAGGTGAGATTTAGTCTTTAGCTAACTGCATTTCCTCCTACCATGGATGAAATAGATATGACCTGTCAAAGTGCATTAATCTCTAAAGGTTTTGTGAAGGAAATATTGATCATATAATGTTGGGTGGACGTCTCAGATTTTGTTCTTGCATATATTTTCAGAAACTTAGTACAAGATTTGTTAGGAGCTTCAGAAGAAGTGCTGGTGCCTGGAAGGAGTCTTTGAGGATATTTCCTTATTAAGAGGGTATCAAGAAGCTTAAATGTAATTATGCCATTCAAGTAGAGTCTTTATGACATCTCATACATTTGCAGAACAATATAAACGAGAATGACTAAATGACATCACAATGTCTGCAACAAAGTTAAGATAATTTGAAGAATGTAAAGTAAAATATAAATTTACAAACTATCTCAGCCCCATACTTACTTGAAAATAGTACAGAGACAATGCATCAAATGCTGATACTGACAAATCTGATGGTTCTTTTGAAAAATATATGCCTATTTTGAATTTGATGCTAGTGACATGTTTCAGAAAAGCTGGGACAGGGCCAACAAGAAAATAACAGTGGAGCTGTGGTTCCCAACTGTTTTTGTCTGATGTACCCCGACAGCCTTGTCAGATTGATTAAAGTACCCTTCATCAACACCACTCATCATGTGTTGAGCTGATTTTAAAATGGATGTCATTTAAATATCCTCTCCAATGAAAATGTGTCTATGTGGTATTTTTTTATTTGCTAGAAGTAAAATGATATCATGAATAAAATAACCGGTCAACACCATGGCTCTTGAATTTCCTGCCTAGAACTGCAGTATACTGATGAGAGTCTCAAAAACACAGATTCAGACTTCCAGAGTTTCATATGTAACAAACCTAAAGAATCAATCCTGTCACCTTGCAGTGTGGGCGGTCTTTAGAATCAGTTTCAAGTTTAAATATGTACTACCAAATAAATAGTCAATATTGCAGTTGCCATTGTTTAGCATTGAGTAGTTTTACAGAGTCGTAGGTGAGCTGGCGTGCTCATGTGCTCAAGCTAGAGTTACATTTAAGCCAAAGATGACTTTTCAGGGATTTATTTACGAGTAGAGGAGGTCTTTTAAACATCACTGACATATCAAAATGTGTTATACATTATTGCATATATAAAAGTAAATGTTATTATAATAAAATACTAATACAACGGGGCTGACTTCTCCTCTCTCTTGCTGACCAGATTCTACATACTGTCAACTGCAACCAGTACTATTGTGGTGTAAGAGCTGATGCAATATGTGAATATTTAATTCTTAGTCATAATTTATTAAGGTGGTGCGATGTGAAGGTGAGAGGAAGGTCTGAAGACTCATCTCAAAGATTGAAATTTTGTGTTGGGACAACCCTGCACAACAGGACAGGAGGAACTGGGACACAGTACAAGTACATGCCGTCCTTTTTCTTCTTTTTGGGTACTGAAGCCAAACATTTTCTCCTTTCCTTCCCTGGAGATACTGAATATCATCTCTACTCTAACCTGCTGCCATTATTCTTGATATGAAATTATCAAAGTGCAGGTGGCAATAAATAAGAAATGAACCAAAATTTACATAATGTTCGTTGCGAATGTAATTAAATTTGGCATATTCATGGAAGCTGTGGAAACAGAAACATGGAGCCCAAAGGACACAAAAGAAGGCCACTAAATGCATCCTGTGGAGTTAAGAGGGTCCACCATTTATGGCAGCATTTGGTTGTAGTCTATGAATTTAACAGCCTCTGTTCCCCTTCCTGTGGGTGGAATCACTAAGCAGCAGTTATAAATCAGATGTACTTTGTGGTGTTCTTGCTGCAGGGCACAGATGTATCGAGTCCGTCTGCCTGCTATTTAACAGTGTACTCTATAAATATAACTCTGGCCTCCTCCCACTGTGTACAGGTAGAAAAGCCCTACATCAAGCTGCAGCAATGGATGAGATGGACCTGCCCCAGATGAAGAAGGAGGTGGAGAGCCTCAAGTATCAGCTGGCCTTCAAAAGAGAGAAGTCCTCCAAAACAGTGACTGAGTAAGTAGTTACTTTACTCTGTACAGAGTTCAAGACCCCGAAATCAACTGTGCACACGAATAGCTCTGAACCTCTGGGGCTAAAATACACTGAGCACAAAGTTTAGAGCACTTTCTAAACACTAAAAATGAAAGTACAGCAAGTAGTGACTAGCACTAGCTTAGCACAAAGACTGGAAGAAGGAGAAAACAGTAAACTTGTGCTAAGCTAAATGCTAATTCAGAATAAAAGCACGTGGTGTTTAATAAACTTGTTAAAGTACTCATAATATATTATTATTATTTCTCACGCTGACGGAGTCAGCCATGGGTAGGGTGGTCACAGCCATCTGTCTGTCTGTCTGTCTGTGGGTGGCTATGTCCGCACCATAACTTGAGAACAAATACAGATTGGAAAATCAAACTCAGCACAGATGTTGATCTTGACCTACCCTGGTCACCCAATAATTTTGGCGTCAAAAGGTCAAAGGTCAAAGTCGCAGGGCTAATTAGTGAAAAATCCCCCTATAATCTACTATATAAGCTTGCAATGATGAACTGTGGTATATCTGAGGGTATGACTATGACATTGCACCTCTTGGCCTTGAACTGGACCTTTGACCTTGAACTTACTGACTGCTGTCTGTCTGTTTGTATGTGGGTGTGTATGTAAGCACCATACCTCAATAACAAAGACAGATAGGACAATCAAACTCAGCACAGATGTTGATCTTGACATATCCTGGTCACCAATTAAATTTGGCGTCAAAAGGTCAAAGGTCAAGGTCACAGGGCTACCTGCCATGTTTAGGAAGGCACCCGGTATGGGTCTGCATCTCGCTTGAGTGCAATCTAGTTTTATATATTGTTTAAACCCAATTATCAGTGTATTTGTTTTTCCCAAAAATAATGCCTTTATTTATTGTAAAATTCCAAAGTGTGGCAGTAAACTGACATACTTGCATAGCATATAATACACTGTTATATACTTATAACTAATATATATATATACAGGATCTTGTATGCTGTACATTTCAGAGCTACATAGCATGTGTCACCTTAGAGTTCTCAGAGCTCTTTAAATGCAAATGAACCTCACCTACATACAGTGACATACATTGGAAACAGTCTTTGAGAAAACAATCTCGCTCAGCATCCCCTCACTCACTTTTCTGGAGCTTTTCACTGCATCTCACTGTCTTTACGAGTAGATCTGGCTTGCTTAGGGAGCATGGGACTATTTTGAATATTTTTAGGGAATTTCATTTATAGCAGCTTGACTGTGCAAACTTTATAGTTCATTCTTAACTTCAGAATCAGGAAGCAAAATTTGAACATCATGATCAAATCCCATCTTCTAAAAATGGCAGTGTGCTCCAGAATAAATCAGTATGTTGACTTTGTGCTGAGCGGCCATTTCTAATGTAACACATGTAATCAGTGTTTTTTTCATTACATTTTTATATAATAAACCCTACTCTCAAAATTCAGGAAATATCCACTGTTATTACTGAGATAAATACAAGGGGTCAAGCAATTATCGTCCTGGTCGGATCTGATATTCAGCAATTTTCCATTTATCAGTAATATAGCTATTTTTTAAAACCGTTTCCCAATATATTAAATTTCTTTGAAAATGCCTCTGTCTATGTGTAATCACCATTCTGGGTTTGTGCAATGTCCCACCCACAGTAGGCCTACTATCTGATTGGTTACACATCACAAGGAATTGCTAATCAACACTGAAAGATAAATGTTGATAACACTCTTTTAATTAAACGTATGTTAAACATAATTAAGCAAAGGCATCTTAACAAGGTTTTGTGTTGGAGTCTGTGTTATTCTAAACTTTGACACTAATAAAAACAATGACTAAATAAACAGGATTTTTTGATATGACAACATTAATCATTCCACAACAACAATAAAGCAGTGATATGACACTGACTAATACCGTCTTGAAGGCTACTGTCACAGCCACAGCGCACATCTGAGCATAAAGCAAAGCTGCAGTCATTATTTAGCTCTGTACAGCTCTCTCTTTATCTGTCTCCTGCTCTCACTGCAGTGCCAGTAGATTAAGCGCCAATCAAGGAAACTCAAAAGACACGCTTCATCTAAGGCTTCATCAGCTGCTATGGAAGACTTTTGACTACCACTGTTTTTAATGTAGAATACAAAAGTATCCTGGGTCAGTGTTTTGAAACCCTTCTGAATTTAAAAAACTATTTAAGAAATAGGAAAAGCAGTGAAGGAAGGCACATGCTGCCTTACTCAAAAGCTGAGGTACTGTTCATGGGTAATTAACTGAATTTAAAGTGAGACACTGTAACCTCTCACTGAAGAAATAACATCTCCTCCCTGTAAAAAATATGTTAACTACCCAAGACATAAAGCACATTTGTGTTTATTTCTGTACACTGTGGAGTTTGTTGCTACAGCCACACTTCATCTCCAGTACCTTATAGGGGCTAATGTTAGCTAATGCTAGCAAACTAAACATTCTGTATAACATATTACTGAGTAAGCTTGTGCCCTTCCTTTCTTTCTTGCCATGTATGGAAAAAACGAAAACTGGACAGAGAATAGATGATGGTAATAATCTTCCTCTGGAATTTGAAAAATGCCCCTCTCAGTCTCTGTCTTTCTTTCTCTCCATAAAGTTTGGTGAAGTGGATAGAGGACGGAGTCCCAGAGGATCCTTTCCTGAACCCGGAGCTGATGAAGAACAACCCATGGGTGGAGAAAGGAAAATGCATCCTTCTCTAGAAGAAAAACATCCACCCTGCCAAGACCGTTCAACTTCAACACACACCCTACAGATGACCCCTGACCCTCCCCGGCCTCTGAAGGCACTGGCAGGATGGCGCCTCCTAACCTCTCACCTTGAATGTACAACAGCTGATATCCCGAACCTCTCCTGAACACACACACACCACAGCAAGGGCACAGAAACACACACTGATTCAGACACACACACTTAACAATCCAAACTTTGAATTTTTCCACGACTGCCACACACTCACTGCAAGTTTATTCCTGCCACGGCAATGCATCATTATTATGATATGATGACAATGATCAATACTTGTACTACATGTCTTTATATGAATATATGACAACTTATTTATGCAGCTGCCAGTCACACGCTTTCTCTCTGCAGTTTTTGTTTATTCTTCCATGAGTTAATGAGCTGTGATAAACTGTAGAGTCACATTCTCACTGCCAGGCTCACTGTAGATCTGAGAGAGGAATTTTGTCCTGTGGTGAGACAAAAACTGATCAAGAAGTTAAAGGTAAACAAAATGTTTTAATTGAAAAGTAATACATTTTGTAAGCCTGTGCTTGACAAAATAACTACTCTGAAGTTGTTAGCATTTGATTAAACTAAATAAATCTACCTATAAGAACCTATAATGATTTGTAAACAGTATATATACTTTAGAGAATTTGTTTATATTGGCTTACAGATTACTGTGTTTACTACTCTTCTGAGACAGAAACCTGGTTCATGGTGGAACTGAATTTTGAGAATTCTTTTATGTATACTTGCTTTCTTTAGGTAAGAAATGATTTTGACATTTGAACCATTCATCCAAACAAGATGCATAAAGCGACTGAAGCTGTGTCTACACAGAAGGTGTAGTGGTTAGCATAGCATAGCAGAAGTTCTGGTGCTCCATCTGTGTCTACATTGAACTGTACTGAATGTAAAAGCGAGAAAATGGTTTAAAATTATGCTTCAGGCTGCTTCAGGACATATAGTGCAAGTAAAATGCGAAATGTTATGCTGCCCTGACAGGGAGCTGGAAAGATTACAACAAGAGAGGATCTTTTTTTGTTGATATGCCGTGAGCGAATTGTAAATGGAGGTCAACATGCGGGCTGATGTAATGCATATATGCCTAGAGTCAGACCATTGTGACAGTTAATGCCACTTGCAAGTCTTTATAGATTCTTATGGTACATTTAGAAATCATGAACTAGTTATACTGTTCTATGTGTGCACAATCTTAACTGACAAATTAGGCAATTGTTACAGATGAGAAGATTATAAATCGTCTGAAGGTGTCAGTATGAGTGCAGATGTCAACTGAAGCATGGTAATGCCTGAAACATTCACAAAATCCCTCCCTCAGACTGAATGTACTGCCAGTGACATAAACCAAACCGAAGCCTTTACATATAAGAAACAACATGCATGAACCCATCAAGCTTTCCCAGCTACTATGTGACTTCTACAGTTTTCACTTGCAGTTTTAAATTGCTTGTCAAGCATGGTTATCACATTGAGATCTGCAGCCAGTGTTGTTCTGCTTCAGTGTCATTAGGCAGCTCTGTTTGTGTTGTCAGAGCAGAATGAAACTCTGGGCCTCTGGAGGGGGTTGAGTTTACTGCTCCTTCTCCTCCTTAGCTACAGCCCCTTAAGATCACACACAAACAGCATATGCAGCCGACATGGAAACCAACACAGAAAACCGTGCGCACAAACATTATCTCTCACCACACATGTACAGACAGACCCCTTTAACTTATTAACTTATTTATTTATTTATTGATGAGACAGTTCCCTCACCTTAGTTTTTGTTTCCCACGTCTGCACTCCCTCTTCCTCATACCCTGAACTGAAATAAAGAAAAATAGAAAATAACAAAAAAAAAACTACACCTTGCCAGATCACCATCTACTACTGCCTTGTACACAGTTTCCTTAAAATGAGAATGTAAATACGTGGCATGAGGTTTGAAACACCACCACTGACCTCGGAACTGGCCTGTGGGTGTGCGTGCATGTGACTGTAATTGTGTGTTTATGTGTGCATATTTTCGAAATAAATTTGGACATTAGGCTCCCATGTGGATTGCACACACAGCTGCATCACACACACACAGGCAGGCCTGAAGCCGAGCAGCTCAACAGGACACACACACACACTGCTTAGTGAGAATGTGTATGAGGGGAGGAGTGGCAAGGATGTGGGATTCTCTAAAAGGACTTGGGACAAGGGAGCCTCAAAATCATCTCAGTACTGTAATGAATCTCATTCTACACACTTTATTCAACACGGTCCCCCACAAGTTACTCAGTGTTTAGATGACCCTGTTATTTGTAACTGTAATATTAAATTTTCCCTTTTTTTAAAAAAAAAAAACCTCAATTTCAACAGTTATACTGTCCATGAAGAGCTAATTAACATGAACCTTGTGTAAAAGATGCCTGAGAGGGAAAGATTAAATAGATGAAACGTGTTTGGGGAATATCTGGACTGAAATAATAACCTCTAATCTCAATCACTGTGCCTGAGGTACAGTCAGCGAATTTGGGATGTGCAGTTGTAAGCACACATCCATCAGCCACAACATTAAAACCATCTAATATTGTGTACATCCCCCCCTCCAAAACAGCTTTGACCCATGAGGCCATGGACTCAGGACCTTTGAGGGTGTATGGTGTTTGGCACTGGGACATTAGCAGCTTTGGGTGCTGTAGGTTGCAGGGTGGGGCTTTGGTCTGTAGCAATGTTTACTTGGGTGGTACATATCAAAGTAACATCCACATGAAAGCCAGGACCCAAGATTTCCCAGCAGAACATTGTCTTGTAACGAGATGATCAATATTATGCACTTTACCTGTGAGTGGTTTTAATGTTTTGGCTGATTGGTGTATATGCAACACGACTCCTTCGAATGAATCCTCATCATTCATTTAGAACCAACAATGTTCTTAACTAGCTCACACAATGACGTCAGAGAATTGCTTTCAAATATAGCCCAGTTATTAGATTTTATATAACACTCGAGAGTAATCTGATAATAAATGTATGAAGTGAGACTTCCACACAACAAAGAGCTAAAGTTCTTAGCTTCATGTTAGGAGCTTTTTAGAGTGTCCCCCTAAATTCTCTGTTAACCTAAACATGATTTTTGGATTTGGAGACTGAAAGCTTTCTTTAAAAACTAAACTGAAATGTACATGAGAAGATTTCTGAGTTTGCCAGTCCCTTGTCTGTTTTCTGTCCAGCTACTGTAACTTTACTTGTTTGGTTTGTTTTTATATAATCTGAACGTAGGTATGTATGTACGTTATAACTATTATGATGACAGCATAAAACCTTGTCTAAATATCTAGCAACATATTCCTTGTGAGAGTGCTTTGGAATTAATATTATGCATCAGATCAAAAGTCCTAGTGTAAAGATGACAATGAGCAATAAATTATAGATCATTTTTTATTGAATGTTTTACAAAACATTTATCTTATTGAATAAAGTAGAAGATTTTTAGACAGCTTGGTTGTCTTGGGTGGTTTTTATGTGTTTGTGTACATGTGTAACTGCAAATCTACAAAAAGCAAGAATGGCATCTTCCAGTATGACATCCAGAGAAAATAGCTACAGAAATATTATCACTGATATCACAACAACCCTCTATTAGATAAATGAAGGAGCACAAGGTATGAAGGGTATTTGCATAAATAAAGCTCCTTAAATATACATTTCTCAAACCACTAACATAGATACCATGCTGACTGAAAATAATAACAGCAGGACTGATTTGCCACTTCCTACTCATTGGTCAGGAGAAAAGGAAACAAAATAACCTCTTTCCCCAAACTGATGGTGGCTAACAGGAGGAATAATGGTCATAGTGAATAATGAAGGGAAATAAAACAGCATTTCAGTCTGCTAATTGGGGCAGTATAAAAAACAAATAAGAAAATTGGAACAGACTGGTACTTTTGCAAGGATATACCTTTCAGTCACATTCATTACTATAGTTGCATTCGTGGTTGGCCTGGTTTTACAAGTAGGGACAATTTATACTTTCCATGTCCGTGTGCACAGACCATGAGGATTTGGTTTGTGCACACACAAATAGGGAACATGCAAATGTTTGGATTCATACTACAATAGGTACACACTGGTTTTCTACACAGGTGATGGCACTGCTCCTCAAATCGAACACAGAAAAACAGTAGGAGCTCCTGTGAATGTTTTTGACAGGCTGCACTTTCTACAAAATATCGCATTCAGTACATATTATGCTAAAGCACTGTTATGATGTGATTATTCCACAAGATTTCTAGAGAATTAAGAACTTCCTACTATTTTTGGGAAGGTACAAATCAAAGCAACTCCAAAGTCCAAAAGCGACCACTTCAATTGCAACTCTTTTAATGATGAATTGTGAACCAAAAGAACCAACTTGTACCGTTTCTCCTCATAATAAGCATTTGTTTCAAGCACCATTTATTATCCTGGCTCATGCGTGCAGAAAGCTAATAGAAACAGTCAAGCCTTCACATTTCCATCAGCATTCTGCTTTTTTGATGGAATTCAGTGGATGTTTCTTAGAGAGATTCCAAATTAGGTACACTTGGTCACTATTCACACCACATTAACGTTCTGTAGCCGAATACACTTGTCATTCTCTTGTATAGTGCAGTAAAAACGTGCACCTAATCCAGTTCATACAGTTCCTACAGCTAAACTGACAGTTAAATAACAGAGCTACTTTTGTTGTGGATAGATAGAAAAAGAAGACAACGCATAACAAACTCTGATCTGTCTTCGAACCTCATTTATCATGCATTGAAGTGGATGTGAGTGTCGAAAGCTGCGCACATATGCAGATATCTAAGGAGACAGTAGGTGCAGAGCACATCTTTTTTATTTTTGTAATATAAAATGTAAGAGACAGTCCAGATCACATCCTCAACAGCAGTAGCCTATGATTTCTTATTTTAGTACAAATGTCTTTCACACCTAATGCGTACTGAGTAAACCTGATCTGAAAGGACTCGTAAAAACAGACCTAGGCATGGATCAGCACATTTTTCCCAGGTGTCCTATGCAACATTCACACTTATCAAACACACTGGACTTTGGGCTCAGTGTGTTTGAGTACGGTACAGAGTAAAGGATTGGGAATAGGATCCAGCAGGGCCCACAAGACCCAATGCAAATCTTGTGGAGTGAGCGATTTTAACTTGGCAGGAGGCAAGAGTGGACAGTCAAAAAATAAACTTAAGGTCCCCAGATTGTGGGTTGGATGGAGTCTACAAATTAAGTTAAAAAGAAAATTAAAGCAGGTTTTTGCTACGAATAAAGGAAAACAAGGCATTTATAAACAACAGGCACCTGTAGGATGAGATGACATAACCGTAAAGTAAGCTATTGTTCAAGGATAAAGCGCATCTTCCCGCACATATTATTTAGAAACTGTTAAGTATACACACTCATCGCATTCGAATGGCAGTAACTCATAAGAGTGCTATTCATTGTAATTTCATGGGTTAACAACGACATGTTCTTTTTAATAAAACTACACAGCTAAATAACATGTTTTCAATGCAGAACTGGAGAAGACTTGAAATCAACAGAACTCCATGTCGTGCAGATATGAATGGTAAGAGTGTGTGCATATGCGTGCGGGGTTAAGATTAAGAAAACAGTCCTGCACAGGTGCACGAAGACTTACATGTTTTAGCAAGCTCTGACCATAAAATTCTAGTTTTAGTTTTGTCTGCCTCCTTGAGCAGCACTTGCCTCCAGGAAACGTTAGTAAAACTATTAAATACTGACCTCCTGCAGCCACAATGTCTCCAAGCAGTTTCATTTAGAAGTAAATGTAACAGAAACTCAAAGTCTCTTTCAAAGTGTCATTGATATTTGAAATGCTATTATGCAACTAACAAAAAGTGCAGTCTTTAGGTAAGTACAACAACCTTTTGAAAAAACGATCTAATGGAACAATTTGAATCCTATGCATGATAATTATTGGTACATAAAGGTTGCAACTACATCATACTTTTCACACATTACACTTCACCCAAATGTACACATCATAATATATTTCTTAATCATATTCTTCAACAATAATCTGAATCGACAGAGGGACTAAAGCTTTAAAATACACTCATTAAAATAAGAAACAGTGGGTATGTAAAACTTTGTGGTTCAGAGGGAAAGTGAAAAAGACTGAAAGACAGAAGGCTGGTAGAGCGGAGCCTATAGAAGACGACACTTAAAGGTAGGAGACAAAGCTGCCATCACTTCTCCTCCTTCCCCTCCACTGCTTCTTCAACTTATGAATAATAGAAAACAGGAGATATAGGAGGACTCACTTTTTTCCACCCTGTCAGTGCCTTTTGGTGTCTCACTTTCTCTCTCCCTGTCTGTCTATTTCTGTCCATGGCTACTTTGTCTCCATCCCATTCCTCTCACTTCTCTCGTATTAATCTATACAGGGCTGTAGGGCAAATTTCTATCGCAACATATTCTAGTATATAAAGCCATAGATATTCGGACTTTCCACCTCCAGCTGGGATAACAGCATCTAACTGATTCAACGTTTGTTTTAGACATAGCTTTCTCTTCAATAAAGTTTAAAGCAAGCCTATTCTAAACCTATAAAAAATATGCTGGGCAAAAAACACACCCTTGCTAGGTTAAAAACTGGAAGGATTTTGCCTCCTGTAGCATTATTTGGTAAGACCAAAAGACAGGCTAATGGTCACCCTCTGCTGTACCTGGAGTTGGAGATGTGATTATGACTGCAGCAATGGGATGACATGTTGTCACTGTCAACCATGTCTGTGCCTTGGTTAGCGCTGGCTGTTTCCCCAGCAGTGTATTAAAACTGCATTGAACCAACACATCAACTTATTGCAAGTGGATGGACATTCTATAGTGAAATAATGCAAAATGTGTTGCGAGCTAACAAGAACATTGTGAGGGAAACTAATGAGATGGAATGCAAAGACAAAAGTACACTCTAGAGAGTAATTTAAAGGACCTATTCCCACCACCTTATTAAATGCATAATAGCAAGATGACAAATCACTCTAATAAACTGATTTAGATAAACCGTTGCAAACGTTATTTTAATTGGGTTGTGTTTAACTTAATGTTAATAATTGCATCAACTTTACATTGTGTGTAATTTAAACTCACATTTCTGCATTAGTTGATTTAAGACTAAATCAATCTTAATGAAATTCGTTTGTTAACTTAATTTTTCTTTCTTTTTAGTTCAAATCCCATCCCCTACTCATGTGTTTGGACAATTTCAGATGCTTAAGACTGTGTATTAGAGGGTTTGTAGGCTGAACAAAAAGATTAATATATAGGAAGTTTCAAGCTGAGTGAATAAGTTCCACAACAGCAATGAACTTGGAAATATTTTAAATTTAACCAACAGTGGACTTGTGCACCAGTTCATGCGACACTTGAGGCTGACGGAAGTTGATGTAATATGTTGTACTAACGCACGCAGCGAACACGAGTCATATTTAGCAGTGAAATTTGGCCATCCTAGATACGTTTGGTTTATATAATTTCATATATATGTTTGGAACAGAACCCCTTTACTCCTTGCTCATCAAGCAGTAGAAGGCTCTGAAGATTTAAGTTACATTTCAGACTTTCAGAGCACCACGATGCAATCGAAAACCTATTTCACATCCATACTAGCAAACAAAGTAAAAAACTCAACCCTGGTGTTTACTCTAGTTTTCAACAACCTAAACTTTCAACTGCAAAGTACTTATTTTCTCCAAGGCTACTGTCTGTAAAGTCCAGAGCACCTGCACTTTTAATGTTGGCAGAGGTCCAAATGCTGTCCGGAGGCAGCTTACTGGAGTTGCAGAAGTTAACATTGGTAAAGGACTTTGGAGATGCTCCCAGTGACGAATACAGAACAATGTTGGGTGATGGCAGGCATTTGCTTTTGGGTTTTTAAAGCTACTAGGTTTTTCCTGACTTCCCAAGTGTCTCTAATGCCTTTATATCCCCAGTTCAGGCAGCAGAAGGCTTTGAATTTGTTATTTTCAACACACTTTTCTCTAGCCAGATCTCGTAGGACCTACATATAGATGGACAGTATAAACAAATAGGTTTTTTTTGATGAGAAGAGACACACCATGTTAACACACATCGCAACACACTGGCTGGATGTGCTCTGAAAAATTCTGACCAGAGTTGCACAGTTTGCAATAGCGGTTCTTGGTTAGATTGTGGTTTGGATTTTGTAGTTTTGTTTCGTGAACGATACAATTTTTTGCCACCCCCCCCAAAAAAACACATTTAAAGGCAAAGCTGAAGATACTGCAACTTTAATATTTTATTTTATTTATTTATTTTTATTTAATAGGGACAATGCAATTAACATATTTTCAGTACAAAACATGAATGTGATTTATTGCATAGAGTTTTAGCTACAGCTAATTCTCAACTCTTGTCCCTAGTTGGGCTTTTAAACAAATGAAACACACAAGACAACAATCCCTTAAAAACATAATATACAAGCAAACTGCACAAGAACAAACACAACCAAGCTCACAGCACACACCATAAAGTGATCAAATCAGTTTTATTTAAGACGTTTTAGACATTTTTTTTAATAACAGGTCATTGGATTTTAGACTTCAGCAGAATAAAAAAACTGTCAAAAAGCACCATTGTGTGAATGAGAAAAACATCTCAATTTAAATATTTTTAGTTAGATATATTTCAAATAACTTGAAACGAGGATGGTTTGACAGCTGACTTCTGCTCAGGGTGTGTCTGTCTACTTTTTATGGGTCAGTTCCCCTCAATCCCTTCAACACACACATGCACTCACTAATGCACTCAATCCCCCTCACCCTCACTGCTAAATCCTCACCCCCATTGTCCCTTTCCCCCTGAAATCCTCAAACCATCGTTCTTCCCCTACACACACGCACACAGACACACAAATGCACAGACAGACAGACACACACACGTGCTCTCTCTCTCTCCTCAGTTCTGTTCCCCAGTCTGTCTGCAGTCAGGGCTAATGCACTGGTTAATGGCCCTCTAACCCCCTATTCACTCTCAGATTACCCTCTCGCACACGCAGGTGCACGCACTAACCAGCACATCTCCACATGCACGTGCGCATTCATGAGTAGTCTTAAATACACACTGGTTAATGTGGACATGTGTTCATACAGTACGCTTACATGCAACACACACTCACAGATGCACATGCACAAACACAAAACAGCCACTAATGGCCTGCCAGTCCTCCGCATGTACACTCACGGGTGGATTAGGATTAACAATCCACCTGCAACACCAATACACACACACGCACACGCGCGCACAAGGGCGCACACACACACACACACAAACACACACGGTGTATACAAAGAGAACCAGAAGCAATCTCTAATGCACATTCTGCTGGTGGTGGTAATCTCTCTCCCTCCCTCACACACACACACACATACACACACCAGTGTGACTGCTCTCTATGCTGCTGAAGTCACCGCATGCCATCTAATCTTAGCGCTGTAATCCACTGTTTCGGGGACCTTCTCTCTCTCCCAAACTCTTTAATGAATTGCTTCTTCTCCTGTGTAGCTGCTCTATTGTTTTTTAATGAGTGTGTGATCATAATGTCTTGTTAGCATTTGCTTGTAATGCACTATTTGTGCAGCACTTTGTGATGCTTAGTTATGTCTCTTGTCGCTGTAATATATATAGTACTAAGCAGAGTTTAGGCACTCCTACTTATTCAATAGCTTTTTTTTCCAGTTTAAATGAATTTCTACTTTGTAGATCAATACTGGAGATATCGAAACTGTGAAATTAAAAATCAGATGATGTAATAAGTAAAAAAAACATTAAACATAATCAAAATGTGTTTTACATTTTCGACAAAGTTGCCACTTTTTTCTTTGACAGCAGCTTTTCCTTCAGTTTGCAAAGCAAGTCCTCCTAAATAGTCTTAGCTGGGTTTAGCTCCATGATGGTGGAGGTCAGGTTATCTGCTGAAGCTCCATCACTATACTTCTTGGTCAGACAGAGCTTGGAGGTGAGCTCTGGTTCATTGTCCTCCATATGCAAAATCACACATGCAGATCCCATCTGTTCATCTTCTCTGCATCTTACAAAAATAGAGTGGGTGGAACCAAAAATCTCACATCTGGAGTCATCAGACCAAAGTCCGGATTTCCACTGGTCTAATGTCCAATCCTTGTGTTTCTGGGTCCAAGCAGTTCTGTTCTTCTTGGTCTCCTTTAGTAATTTCTTTTTCAACAATTTCACCATGAAGGTCTCATTTTCACTGACACGTCCATATTAACACTAAAAGTTGAGTGTCATCGGATGACTGTGCAACACACTTCTTCATTTTGCTTGTTTGTTTTATATGAGTTTTGTATGCACCCACTCATGACGTCAAAGTTGTCATGATATCTGTTTGGATCTGATAAGCATCTGTAGCTCACTGGAAATCCATATATTAGGTTCCAAATCAACCTATTTTTGGTTGAAATGCTTGGAACTCAAAAAAGAACCAAACTGGTTCTCTGTCAGTCAAACAGTGTTTGATGGTTTGTGCACTTAAAGAAACTTTGAAAGTTTTTGAAATGTCTGGACTGACTGACCTTTATGTCTTAAAGTAATGAGAGACTGTTGTTTCTCTTAGCTGAGCACCTCTTGCAATATTACGGATTACAACAGTAGTAGAACAGGGCTGTTGTATACTAACACCATCTCAGTACAACACAACTGATGGTTTCAAATAATCTAAGAAGGAAAGAAATTCCACCAACTAACTTTTGACAAGGCTCACCTGTTAACTGAAAACCATTATGAGGCTGGTTAACATACTGTCAATAGTGTGCAAAGCTGTTATTAGCTACTTTAAAGAGTCTAATATACATGGATTCTATCTTGCTTTGTTTAACATACTCTTGTAAATACATAATTCCTGAGGTACTATTGCAATTCCACTACATTATTCTCTATAGGAGCATTGCATGGGTGCACCTGACCGGTACTGGCTGCATCACGGCTGATGAAACATGATGAATATAACAACACGTAATGTTAATATAAAAGAATGAAATCACTATTTTATCAACTAAATACCTAAACCGCTTGAATTTTGATGGAATAATTTTGCTGTCATTTTGGATTGACATAGAGATATTTATATAGTGTCCACTAAACAATGTCTTGCTAATGTAGACATCCCTAAAGCACATTTAATGTGATGTTCTGTTAATGTGTGCTGTCAATTTATGCATTCATTCATTCAACACACTTCCATAAACTGACATGTGATGTCTTAAATGAATAAAGAAACTAACACGCTACAGAACTCATGCATGCACATATTCTCACATACATTAGCACCATTTCTGATATGTTCACATTGGTTACGTGATTCTTTTGATACAGTGATACAAAATGATGACATGAAGCTACAGATATCAGATCATAAAGTGAAAACACATTCTGGAAACTGTTTATAGGTGTTGGGTAGTACTGCTGCATATGTGAAAAATGTTGTACGAAAAGGCTCCAGAGGGAATGTGTGAAATCTGAGCATCACTGGGGCTACAAGTTTGAAAATGAAAAATATCTCGAGGTGTGGAGTAAGAAAGCTGAGAGCTCAGCAGACCTCTGTGGCCTGATCCTCATCTCTGCTTGAGGCTAGCAGCTCGAGGATGAACAAACCACCCAAATGTAGTTGCACTGGTAGGAATGTAAGCACCAGGTTTTGACAAGAAAATGTAACTTGTATATCTTACAATCTAATCTGTTTCAGTCTTAACATCTTAGTTTGCTACAAGCTATATGGACAATGAAATCCATTTTATGCTGTCATATAGTAGCGTTAGTAAAATGATCCACTAAGGTACCGTTTTTTATTTTTACTGGAACTGCTTCACAGCACACAGAGGCAGCTTTGAAGGCAACCTCGTGTGTCATAGCTCTACAGAAGCAAGTCAGAGAGATCTGTTTGTTTTTCCTCTCTTGTGTAAGCTATTTTGGGCATTCAAAAACATTCTGGCTCTCCTTTGCTGCTCTAACTCCCGTAACTCGAAATGCTTGCTGTCTCTTTCTGTCTCAGGTTTCTCAAAAGATACGACCCAAGTGTGTCACAATCTGCCTGGTCTTACAGATTACTGAGCTGATCCACTGGTCAAAGCACTGGATTCCCTCGACTTTAGGTGACCATCAACACTCATTATCGCAGCGAGGGTTAATCCACCAGCGCTCCAGCTCAGATTTTCTCACAGCACTGTATCCAGATGGAACTGTCAAAAAACTCCAATGCGTTTACAATCTGTGCCAGCTCTGGGCAGCTTTTAGTGGCAGACGCTGCATGCAGCAGAAATATTTGACTTTCTGCTCTCTTTCCAGCTGGTGTCAGGGGAAAAAATGTCAGTATTACCACAGGTGATTTCAAGAACAAAACAATGTCGGGTAGGAAACATGCAGTTTGCATGATTTCTTAACTATGTGATTTTAGTGATGGAACTTCGCTATGTATCAAATGACAATCTAAAAACAACTAGAAAAGCACTCAGAGCGCATACCTCTGCCAAGGACCTTCAGTCCACCCCTAACACAATCTCCCAATTCACACACTTTGTATGGAATGTTACAGATACAAATGTAATTACATACAGTTCAAATGTCCTACCGACAATGCAGTGTTCACCCCATCTAACCTAATGAACAGGTGCGGCCTGTAGCAGGGCAGCTCCTAACAGCCTCCCAGCTTCTTCGACAACCAGAGATAAGAATGCCGGCCCAACCGTCCATATCTCGCTCAAAAAGGAAAGAGAAGTCCATCGTCGCTGTTTGTCGCGTGGAGCCCCAAAATGTCAAGTGGTCACAGGGGGTTACCCCAAAAACAAGAGTGCCCTCTGGTGGCTTTTAGAGTAAACTGCATTTAATTGTCCACCCAGTTACACTTACATTAAAAAAAATTCCTGGATCCAGAAGGTGATCTGGATCAGTCCCAAAATGTCATCATGTGTTCCTTGTCCTATTTCACACATTTCCTGAAAATTTCATCCAAATCCGTCCAAAATTTTTGAGTTATTTTGAACACAAACAAACAAACAAACAAATAAACCAATGCTGGCCACCACATAACCTCCTTGGCAGAGGTAATGAAACAATAGAAAAGTGTTTGTCATCGTGATAAATCTACAGAAAATTATCACCTGTACCTACTGATGCCTTTATTTTTATAGAGCTTTCAACACATTGTTTAGCTGTTTGGCCCACAACTTTATGGCACCAGTTCACTTTCACTACTCTAATAAAATGGTGTCATCCAGACCAGATGGCACTTTCCAGAGCCTCATAATGCCTGGTTGGATTTGAAGAAGACCAAGTTGTTTGCTAAAATGGTCAATTCAACTTTAAAGTGAGATAATGATATGTCAGTGTTGTGTCCGCTGCTTGCGTCCGCTGCCCACTTATAAGAAAAAAAAATATCTGTAGGTTGTTGGAGATTATTTTGCTTGTTCACAGTTAACAAAAAAGCTTGTGTTTATATGGTAAATATGGATCTGCTTTTGTGCCTAAACTTTATCAAACAGAGGAGCTATTTTTCCATCAGTCATCAGTAGGGGCCACTATTTCAAGAGAGGCTCCCCTAGGTAGTATATAGCAGGAAACAACAAGGAATCAACAGTATGTTCTCAGGTTGAAGGACATGTTGTTTTGACCACTCTTAAAACCACAATATATCACTTTTACACTTTAATTTTTGTACAGCTTGAACAAATAAAACCTTACCAACATTTTAATTAGGAAGTGTTAGAGGTACTGGTGGGCAGATTCTGTTAAACACATGTCAGCTATTTATCTATGGTAAAGCTAAGCTAACAATTTACTGGCAATTTCAATCAGATTTGGCATACAGACACAACAGCATATTCTCATGTAATTCTGAGTAAGAAAACAAGTGTATTTTCACAAACCTTGAGCTATTTGTTCAACAATAGGAAGATGAGTTGTACAAGAGCCATCTTCACTTTACTAAAAGTTGCACATGACATGTAAGTACTCTAGTTTACGGCAGCTGGGATGAGAATTAGTCCCACCAAGCCCAAGACCATGGTTCTTAGCTGCAATGTTAAGATTTTCTACTCCCGGTTGTGGATGAGTTGCTGTCTGAAGTTCAAATAACTTGAGGTCCTGTTCACAAGCGGGGGAAGAATAGAGATTGACAGACAGATTGATGCAGCATGCGTCAGCAATCAGTGATGTGGATGCTGTAGCAGTCTGTTGTGTAAAGAGCGAGATACAAAAAGGCGAAGCTGTCGATTTACTGGTCAATCGACATTCTTACCCTCACCTATAGCCATTAGCTGTGCGTTGAGACTAAAAGACTACGGAACAAGGAGCCGAAATGAGTGTCCTTCAACAGGGCTCTGTAGAAAAGTGATGAAAAATGGATGAATGGACTACAGGCGTCCAGATTTACTGAACAGTCTTGTTCTCATTAGCTTGAAAAGCCTTTACCCAGGCAATAAAATTCGTACTGTTAGATATTTTTTAATTATCTTAATTTTAAAATTATATCAGCTTTAGGGATGTTCCAGTCACTGAATTGGAGTCGAGGCCATTTAGGGCAATTTTTTTCTGATCGGTATCAGCAGAAAACTAAGCCCAATCCTTTGTGTGCATCCATTGTTAAGTGTCATAAATTTGAATTATTTTCTTAATAAATCAATCCAAAAATGTAATTAATTTATAATACAAACTGAATCCTTTGTCATATGCTGATATCATACATATACCAGTATACAGATATACAGCTTAAGTAAACATGCGTGCCCTGGCCGGTCATTATTAGGTGTCACAGAAGACTTTCTCATGGTGCTTCTTTACCAGCTAAAACCCCAAAGTGCTCTCTGCTTGCTAAAACTGAACTGCCTATCTCCTCAAGCCAGTACAGCATTAAACAATTAGAGGCCCCAACCAGGTACTACAGCTAACCAACAATATTTAAAGTGTGTATTATCTAGAAAAATTATATTGGCTATCGGCAACTAAATATTAAATGACTCCGATTAGACTTGGGCAAAAAAACTTGATCGGGACATTCCCAATCAACATTACTGAACATGTTGTGACACAGTGAAAAATAACCAAAACACAAAATTAATCTTCACTGACTTGTCACAACTAAATGCAGCTGGTTTCACATTTGTAACACCTGCAAGAGATGCCTGGCCAACATAAGATAAAATAAGGGCAAAGGTGACTTATGACAATTTAACAAGTGTCGTCACTGACACCAAATACTACTGTAGCCAGTACTTGCTACTGCTAAAGACAGTGTGAGGTAAATGGTAGAAGTGGAGCAGATTCAGAAGACTTTAGGAACGACAGTCCAAAGAGAACAAATCCAGAAACACAGAACAGAACATTAGGTTATAACTGTATATACATAAATGTAATTTGCAATAAAAAGACAAGATTCAGGTAATAACATATATCAATATAGAAAGGAAAACTAAATAAATTGCGTGCACTTAAAAGAAACAAATAAAAGAAAGAAAAATCCTGGGTGTTTCTCAAAGTCTTTTTAGGGGTCACTGTTCTCAATTCCACTCCACTGTGGAGCTTATATGAAGAGAGGTATGTAGGTTATTTGCATCCATAGCTGTATGTGTGTGTACAGGTCATGTTCTATCGCACTCAATGTCGGTGGTGAAAAGGGTACCTTGATTCACAGTTGTCCTACTATCAGCAACAGGTGCGGCATCTTGTGAGCTCGGCTCCCCATCCAGTGCTGAAACAGTCACTCTCGAATCTTTGAAATCTTGTCTCAGTCACTGCAATCTTCTTCGATGGGGCTGAGATCTTGACCTATAAATGAGGTAAAAAAGAAAATTACCTTTATGATAACTCTATGAGCATTTCCAGCATACGATACAGCTTATGAAATCAACTTATTGCTTTAATTCAAATGTCTGTTGTACAACACAGGTGAACTAACAAGACATCTTTGGTTCATGATCACATGAGTATCAAATAACTGTATTTTTCAGGTCTTCAGTTAATTTTGTTTCTGTGATCATAAATGCATGTTTTATGGCAGCCGTTTTTGTTGTACAACGCAGGGTAGCTTAATCTGTTTTGTGTACTACCATTTTACATTATCACAGTGTAGCCCAGAGCTTTTCGATGAGCAAAATTAAAGTGAGTTTCAAAATCACAATAGCATTCAACGATTAGGTCTGAGAGGTAATGCCTTAAGGAAAAAGTCACTTGAAGCCAGGCAACATAATGGAAAACAACTGATGCAACTTTAACTGTAGGAAACAACCAGTGATAACAGTGGAATTTACCAGCAAAGTACATCTTAACACGCAGCTATGCTACAGTAAATCATACCAATAGTTGTAAAAGTGCATCAAAATGAAATGACAAGTGTCTCTAAAATGCAGAAACATGACTGAACATGTCTGTTAAACAGTAGTTTCTCGTCAACTCTCGCAAAAATATTCAGTTGGGATTTCACGTAGCACTAATTAGCATTTAAGCTAGCGGACTTTTGTAGCGCTAACGTTTCAGCAGGAGTTATTAGTTACTAGTTGAATATGGCGGAAATTAGCATTATGGCTAGTGGACTTTGAAGCCACAGTTTCCCACATGTCCCATTCTATAAACTGACTCAACTCACCAACGCAATGAACTGAGACATTGGCTGGAGAATGGCGACAGACGTCAATTTCTACTAGAACAAAACGTCGTCCTTCCCTATCCTACGTTTGGCAGTTTGTCTTTTGACCTTAACTGACGCAACTAACCAATGAGCAGTCAGGAGGCGGGCTGAAGCCTCTGATTGGGCAAAGTCAATGTAAACTCCTTGCTTTATTCGTTCTTTGCCACGCTCGTCACACGTAAACGTTTTTTTGTTTGTTTTTTTAAAAATCTGAGACTATGTTAGTTTGTATGTATTTAAAGCGCTTATTTACTTTTGCTTAACATTAATACAGACATTCATGTATTCATCTTTTTTTCCTCATCTAACAACTCTGGGCTACACTATGATCATGTAAAATAGTAATACATAAAACAGATTGGCATCTATACAAATTTATGATCACAGAAACAAATTTAACCTAAAATTAACCTGAAAATATAGTTATTTGATATTCATGTGATCATGAACCAAAGACGCCCTGTTGGTTTACGTAAAAATGATCGGAGTAAAATATCAAGCTCAGATAATCAGAGCTTATGAATGCGGACAATCTGATAGCCTCTTAGCGACACATACAGCTCCATATGTAGATGTCAAGTTAAATATAATATTGCAAGCTCCATCAGCACCACAGCCATTAACCCAGCATTAATCCAGGCTCAGCTCTTCAAGATCAATAATAACCCACTCGTTCAGTTCACGTCCACATAACCCAGCCGGATCAACTATGAGGTCAGGTCAATGGTGGGGGGAGTATCCATATTGTACTTTTGAGGAGGGGGTGGTGTAAGCTGTAGATGACTGTAATCTGAGAGCTGGCTGCCAGACACTACTCCTTAGACACCATGTGTTGTCAGAAAATAAAACCATTAAATCATGCAAAATCTGTAATGGTCGCTCGAACGTGACTTTGAAAGAATAAAGAGTAAAAAACAAC
Source organism: Dascyllus trimaculatus (assembly GCA_024666655.1). Taxonomy (NCBI): domain Eukaryota; kingdom Metazoa; phylum Chordata; class Actinopteri; family Pomacentridae; genus Dascyllus; species Dascyllus trimaculatus. The sequence continues at coordinate 11,947,268 of CM045458.1, forward strand.
TGCATATGTCACTTGTGTTGAAAGTAAAGAGGAAGTACAAGAAAGAAATATTTTAATAGCATCCTATTGTATACAGAAAAGTACACTGCAGTATTTGAAACCATGAAATAAACCAAAGACACATTTAAGCTGTTTTAAGCATCAGACTTCGGATGTTGGAATGTTTCCCATTATATATCAGGAGTATCAGTAGCAGGCGTCTGGATATTCATATTACACTGCTGATTCCTCTTAAGTAGATTTATCTGGCATGCTAGGAGTTAAAAAAAAGATCTCTTCTCGTGGATTGAACATCCTACTTAAGTGAAAGCATATTATCAGCAAATTGAACTTAAAGTATAAAAAGTAAAAACATAAAACTATTTCTTACCATGTTTTACTGGTATACAATTATATGTATACCATTGTAATGGATGTTGACATTTTACCTACTTCATATATTGTTGGGTAGTAAATCTATACAAATGTTTCATAGACTCATAATGAGTTTTACTAATCTACAAAGTAAATATAGCTGATTGGGAAATGCAGCACACTAAAAAGTACAACATGTTCCTTTAAACGAAGTGGAAAAGCTGAAGTAAAGTACCCAAAAACCTGCATGTTCTTTGGTAAATGCACTTTCAACTACTGTCTTATGCACAAGATCATGGCCTTTGAGAAAACAGAAAATGGTGGGTTGGTGTTGTGTTGAAGATTTGCCAAACTTATGAGGAAAGTCCATCACATAAGCTGTTTTCATACAGTTGACCCAGGTAAAAAATGTTGTTGCTGAGCCAGGATAATCCTTAAAAATTTCCACAAGCATTCCTTATCTCCCTCTTACCAAGTATGATCATCTTTGTGCTGCCGAAGACAGTGCAGAGGAATCACTGCTTTTTGTGTAACGATGATGGTTGTGTAGTTTGCAAATGCAGTATTGTGTAGCAGTGGTAAAACTAGGCTAGACCAGATGGCTACCATGGCATTTGGACAATCTTTTTTTTCAGGCAGAAAAGAATACCAGGTCAGTTGAAGCTTTTCTATTGCTTTTGTCTGTGCTGGTGAGCTTCATGTTCCCTGGTTTGACATGTTTCCATTGAAGATGTCAAACTAGACTGACAACCTGCTAACATGGTGTAAAAACTGTATGTCGAGATAATTATGTGCAGTGTTTTTTTACAGGAAGTTCGGCGCAATTTTTTCAGGATTTGTCTGAGGCATTTCCAACAGTCAATCACCTCGGCTGGTGCAGTGCTACAGGAATCGTAGTTGACTATCCAGCCTTCTGAATAGCTTGAAACCACTCACACGTCATCAGCACTCTCATTCTTTCTTGGCTTGAATGTAGCTGATGTTCATTCATATGTAAAAGTCCTGGATTCCACTTTTCATAGGCTTCATTTTCAGGATTTAAAAAACAAATTTCAATCAACTATGGAAACTTAGTTTAGGTAATAGCAAGCAGCTAGGGTTGAACTAAGTTAAAATTATTTACAGTGTAGCACATCTACACTCAATATTTACTTATTTTGGGTGGTTTGGTCTAATAATAAACTAATAATGCTAAATTCTGCATGTTAGAACTTGATATGATCAGAATTACCTTACTTTACTTAATTAATTAACTTACTTTACCAATGTAGAACCTAAACCCTAACAAACTCAGCGGCAGAAATCATGAATTGCAATATGCTTACAATATACTTAAAAACTGGACAAAAATGTGTCATTTTATTCTTAAGAAAAAATAGTAAATTAAAAAAGCTTTATGGATCAAAATTACATATTTAGAAGTATTTTCAATAATAGCATCTGGCTTAGATATAACCGCCCATCTGTCCACCACTTGCTGCAGCATAAGCACTCCGGCTCCCCTATGATTTTGCTCAAACAGTGCAAAAATGCTATACACTACACAATATCAACTTGTAATATTGAGGAAATACAGCCAAACATGAGAAAAATGATACAGAAAACTCCACCTTGCAAGTCGACAGAACTGACTCTTTAGGTTTAGTCAGTCATGACTTTGCTTACTTCCCTCGTAATGTGTCTTCCAGCATATAAAAACACTGTATGGACATGTTAACAAAGTACAAAACTGGATTTTTGTTGCCTAAATAACCTAAATAGTGCATTTATGTGGGCATTTTCTGCTGCACATTTGTGCACATTTTTCAGTGAGGGAAAGTTAAGGATGAAGTCATCCCAGTGCAGCTGTGAGGCTCATTTATGTGTTTGCAACAACAGTAACAGAAGATAGATGTTATGATGAGACACTATTAATAACTTGGCTACCAGAGTGCCACAAAGCTGTCAAGGAAACCCTGCTTTATTGTTTCCATGGCTGTATATGGAGAAGGAATCAAGGATGTGCTTCATTAAGATGTATGCACTGAGCCTTGTACCATCTGACATCTGCTTTAGAGCAGATCCAGCCTCATCTCTTTGCCTTAGAAGGAAAAGCCAAACTCTGGTACAGTTTAGTCATCACTCATCTATCTCACGTCTTGTCTATGCCCATATCATGTCTCTATCTCCCTCCCTCTCCTCTTGCCTCACTTTGTCGCAATCCCTCATCTCCTCTGCCCGTTTGACTTCTCCCATGTATAAATTAAAAGATATGGCTCTTAAATGTCTGTCCTCTGTCTTTTCCCTCCTCCTCCCGCTCGTCTCCATGTGTCGGGAGATATGGGTCACACAGGGGGCAAACTTCATTTCCGTAAATGAGGACAGAAAAAGAAATCCTGACACACTAGTTAGTTAACGACACACTGCCCCTTTCTCACCCCGACACGCACACACACACTGGAGGAGCAAGCCGAGACCTGTTTGTAGAGCTAATTAGCATTGACTTGCTCCGTGTGCGAGTATGTGTCCATGTGCGTGTGTATGTGCTTCAGTGTGTGCATAGCTGGGATAGGGTTGTGCTCTGTGGCCCAGTTTTGGCTGAATCAGGGAGAATACTGTAGGCTTGATAAAGAGGCAGGGGTTAGAAAGGACAGATATAGATAGATGTGAGAAAAGGAGAGGGAGGGAGGGAAGGGATAGAAATGCTGGAGTTGTTAACAACTAAAACCCCCGTGAGTTTCCAGTGTGTGTGATCATTATATGTGGGTGTGTGTGTGTGTGTGTGCTTTTGCGCCCGAAGTCTGTGTTTTTTCCTCTGTGGTGTCATTACCGGTTGTCCCACTCTCAGGGGAGTCCATGTTTATCCAGGATGGTCTCTGAGCTGTCACTGCGGGAGTCATGCTCACCATGGCAACCAACAGATGCAGTGAGCCTGCCTGGATGTCACCTCCAAACGCAGCCTGTTCAGCATATTAGACAGATCAGTCAGCTGATGGAGCAGTGGATTCCAAAACCTTGAGTCAAACTAAATTATTTGCCCACAGGAATGAGCAAGAAAAAAAAGCTTTTAGAGGAAATGCTTAGTGAAAGTTTATTGCTGCAGTATTCAGGATTACTTTCCTTTCTTGATTACATTTTACAAGTCACCTCTTTTTTTTTTTACACTGGCAACGTAAAGCTTGATTAGAAACATTTTACCTGAAATTAAACAAGTTGTACCGAAAAATAACTGGTTCTTTTGATGAAAGGAGTTTCAATCTGTAACTACTGCAAAGCTCACAGATCCAACTGTGGTATCAGACACCAAGATGTCAGCAGCAGATCAAAGTCCTGGATGTTCTGACGTGGTGCTGCATCCGTTAAGTACGACTTAAATAACAAAAAAGACCTCATTATAGTAAACAGTGATGCTCAAGGCTTACATAGTTTTTTGGCAACCACCACAATTTTGCAATTAACTGCATTCAGCCAAATATTTTCCTCATTTACACGTTAAGTAAAACATTATTTACCAAATGCACATAATGTGTAAGGTGAAGGGTTACATTTTCATATACCAATTGTTGTATAAATTAAAAAATACCACCAGCTAAGTAGAATATTATTTTAAACATGTAAAGTGGTATTTTCTCAACGTGATAGTTAGCTTAACCTAACATAGCATTAACATTCTCATGCTAGCTTTTTCAGAACAGTAAAATATTGTCAGATAACTTCTGAAATGATTGCTGCTTATTATTATTGTTGCTTTGTTTTGACATTTCTTTCATTAACACATCCAAAAGCAGCCAAAACTCTGGTTTAAGCTGAGTAAAACTACTGCAATATGGTGGCTGCAGTATCTGCGTGCATTTATCTGAGGACAATGCTAGCATGACGTTTAGCAGGTACAGTTTATCATATCATCTTAGTTTAGCTCATTAGCATGCTAACATTTCACTACTAGCACAACATTACAGGAGGTTTGCTGATGGTAATGGCATTATTTTGTGTATATTTAACAATAAGCATATAACATGGAAAATGTTTCTTCTTGTTCTGGTGCTAGATGGAAAGCATCTTCTGGGGCTCAGGTCATGAGGCTTCATGATCAGGAGACCGTGAATGTCTGACTGAATGAATGAATCACCCTGCTAGTATGACCAGTAAAACTATGATGCCCGTAGCATCTAGATGTGAGAAGTTAAGCCAATGTGGTAGTGTGATAAACCTGCATTCTTTCTAACAGCCAACTCCTCCAGCAGAAAAGTAGAATCCAATTGCAGAGAAGTTAATGGGAGAATGGCTCTGCCTCTCACTTGATTTTCTACCTCAGTAAATATTTTCCCAATTAGTTGATAGTCTCTAGTTTCAAATCTCGTTCAATACTGCATGATGCTTAATTTTTCAGTTGTGGTAGCATTTACAGTAAAACAGTTGACAACGAAGGGTATGTATTTGTGTGTGCCAACCTTGTGATTGATGAGAAGCCACTGTATTGTATTGGCATATAATGTCCTCAAGTTCTCAGTCAGATCCACCCCTCATTCAAATATGGTCACTTCCTGCTTCAAAAAACAAAAATGCGAAAGCCAAAATGTCAAACTTGAGGCTTCAGAACAGCAGTCCACAAACCAAAGGATAGGTCATGGTTACAGAGACCACTTCATACTGTCTATGAATAAAACAAAGTGACACATGAGTACATTTATAAAGGATTGTCTGATAGGTTTATTGTATTTTGTAGTCTCCTGAAAATGTTATATTTAGAAGTTGTGTTACAGCTCATGATGCTAAAGTGTCTTCCTGTTTATATAACTGATTGTTTACATAATTACGTAACTAAAAAATTAACTTTAGACTAGCTAGTGTTTTAAAAATATAGGACACATGTAGGCTCAGCAAAGGTTTTTCACAAGTTTACCTCATTTTTTGCACAAAATTGAAGAACAAATGTCATTATGAATTGTACATATACAATAAATACTATTAATGGAGCTTTTTCAGTCATACTTTGTGTTGGCACCTAGAACAGGCTTGTTTTCCATGATCCACTCCTGTAGGGAAAGACATATGACTTCTAAACCATGACAAATTTTAAATTCTATACTATGGATTAATTTCAGATGTTGTGCAAAGGAAGAATGTTATAAGCAATAAACATGCAAACAAGCATTGCTGCATTTTGACAGCTGAAGGTCACAGCTTTTACTGTTTTTGACTGCTTTGCACAACCAGAGGGGAGATTTTTCAGATGCTATTATTAGTTGGAGTTTTACATAAAACTACAAGCATGGCATTAAATGCCAAATAAAAATAATAAGATAAACACATTATAATTAGCTACAGAGCATGAGTGTGTGCCTGTGTGTGTGTGTGTGTGTGTGGAGTGTCGGCCTTCTGGGTCTCAAAAGTCTCATATTAGCAAGAATCCCTGTGGGCTGTGTGCATGACTCACGCATTGTACTGGTGACAGCAGCAGCTCACACACACACTCACACGCTCACACAGAGCAGTGTGACATATCATGGCTATGCAGATGATAACATGCTGTGGGGGTGTACCTGTAGAAGAAAGAAGGATTTCTCTCCGAGGACAGAGAGACAACAGAAAAGAGGAGGAGGAGTGGCACAGCCGGTAGTTCCTCTGCCAGCTACACCCCAATTAAAAATTATTTTAAACACACAGTACTTCTTTTTTTCTTTTCAAGACTGTGTATGTATGTGTGTGTCTGTTTTTGAGGTGATACAATATATCTTTGTACTTACACCGATCAGTCACAACATTCTGACCACTGACAGGTGAAGTGAATAACATTGATCATATTGGTACTATGTGGTGTTCTGCTGGAAAACCTTTGATTATGCCATCCATGTTACGAAACTTAGACCCCCATATAAACATTGTCCCACAACAAACACACTCCCTCATGCAAATGGAAATCCCAAATGTCACTGGCCTACCCCCACAGGAAAATGCACCCCACCACATGGAAAAAACATCAAACAATCAAGTACATGTTGAGGAAAATGACAATGGCCCGACATGGTGATTAGACCTCCAAACTTCCTACACCTCATTCTGATCAAGCATCAACAGGATGCAGTGGAACAAGTTTGATTGACAGAGGCCCCACTGCACAAGCCAGAGAACCCAAAGGATCCAGTGCCAACGCTTTTCCAGAAAAATAATTCCTTTCTATCTTAGATATAACTTGAAAGTGTTGACTCCTTTACAGTGCTCAGATCTATGACGTCCCCACCTCTCTCTCCACCAACTCGTCCCCAGGTGCTGCAGCTTGATCACACTACCTCGCCTACAACTCCTCTCAAACACTGTAAAGCTGCTCTACGCTACTCAATGGCAAGCTATAATGTTGGAGTAACTCAGTTTTACATGTCTGACTCAGAAACTGATTCTGAAGAATCATAATGATACAGAGAGCCCCACACTGCCAGTTGACAAGATTGGTTTCTTAGATTTGTTACATATGAAACCCTAGAAGTCTGAATTCATGTTTTTGGGAGTGTATGCTGGATTAGCACACTGCTGCACTGCTATTTCAAGGTTGAAATGCTCAGCCATGGCACTCGTTGCTTGTTCCACTCATAATGTGTTTTCTAGGATGAGAACAAATTTTTAAAAAACGTCCTCTGTTCTGTATTACGTTTATTACATTGCTGACTGAGGACAGTGGCTCCCAAAAATAGTAGATCCTGTAATGAGAGCTGAAGTTTTTGCTTTTATAGCTTACATCAAAACTTTTGCATATTATCTCAAAAATATATCAGACACAACATTTGAACCATCCACCTGATATTGTGTAGATCACATTGTGCCACCGAAACAGCTCTGATCTGTTGGGGCAAAGACACATGACCTCTTTGAGTGACCTGTGGTGTCCGGTATGTTGGCAGAAGATCCTCTGGGAGCTGTGGGTTTTGGGTGGGGCCTCCATGGATTGGAATTATTGTGGCACATCCTATGAATGCTCGATCAGATTGGGATCTGGGGAGTTTGGAGAACAGGTCAGTGCCTTAAACTCTTGGCATGTTCCTGAGCCATTTTTGTGGTGTGGTGGACCATATTATGCTCCTGGGGGATGCCGATTCCATTTGGGAGAGTGGCTGCCCTGGGGGGCATGCTTCATCTGGAGGTTTCCCAGCAAAACATCACATGATAATGAGATGATCAGTGCTAGCTTATGTGATTGTTTTACGTGAGTTTTACTAAACAAAGCTTTGTGAATCCAGGATTTTACTTTGCCCAATTGTGTTGTGTTTTTGGAGTCAAGTGAGAAATAGATCTGGGAGTCGTCTGCATAAAAACAGAGATTGATATGCTGTTTAAACTTTTAGCCAGGCACCAATGCTGTTAGTGTTCAGGTGTGCAAAGTACAAAACTATTTTCTCCACCAAGTAATTCAGTAATGTGACCAAATGCCCCAATGCTTCCAATTTGTCATTTAATATTTAGTATCCACAGATTCTTATATTTTCCTTTACAATACAACAACACATACTGCATTTTGAGGTGTGGCCATTAGGCAAGGCCTTAAGTGAGGCCAGGCAATGTGCAGTATGACTGCAGCATTGCAGCACTGCAGCAAAAAGCCATTCCTACAAGTCACGACATGGCTTCTAAAAAAAAAAGTCTTTTTGTCTGGACAAAATAAAAGCCTGCACAAAGTCTCAAAATGCAAACACACAGACACAGACCTTTAAGTAGGTCTGTGTTTGCAGCCAAATGCCTCCAAATGTGGCTTGTCTCAATAAAACATGGTGGTTCGTTGTTAATCTTTAATAGTTCTGTCCTTGAGAATTAAGCCAGATGAACACACATTTAGGGCACCATCTTCATACACACTGATTCTCTGTCTCCTGGTCTTATTTGTCAATCTCTTACATCCTCCCTCCCTTGTCTTCACCATCCTTCTATTTTCACTTCATTCATCACTCCTTTCCTTCCTCTCCTCCTTCGCGGTGTCACCTTTTCTTCACTTTCCTCTGTTCTTTTCTGGTCTCTCCTCTTCTCCCATCTACTCCTCACCCTTTTCACCAGATTTCACACAAAACAAAATCATTCACTTGGTGGTGAAACTGAAGAACTTGAGGATGAAACAAAAATGATCGAATAGGTGTAAGAACAAAAAATAAATAAATCTGGAGACAAAAAGGAGGAAGAGAATGAGGAGCAGCAGGGAGGAGAGGACCAGCAGGGAGACCCTGGCAAACCTGGCACTGAGCGATGGATCAGGGGGTAATTCGATAAAAAATTTATGTCACAAAGCTGGCTGGGAGGTTTGACTTGTGGTCACAGCCGGCACAATGTGTGTGTACATTATTGTGTGTTTGTGTGCATGTGTAATTTGGTAATGCGGCTCTCAACGAGAGAAAGGCAGAACAAATCACACAGATAAACTATTATTCCTGTGGATTAGACCAGATTAATGTAGCACTCACACAGCAACTACCACAGTGTACATGCGTAAGAGGTTTTTAAAATATCCAGTGTGCCTTTAATAATAAGCATACATTTCCAACATGCCACTGACCAGAGCTATTTCCTCATTTTCTGGCTCTCGAGAGGTGTAGTTGCATAAGTTTAACTGAGTGAACTCATTCACCTCTCCATCCAGCCCTCTATGACGCAATACCACCATGTGTCCAATGACAACAATCTAAATGCTCCTAAAGGCTTCAGTTAAACAATTAAAGCAGCATCTCAGACAAACTCAACCAGTGACCTGCTGGTTTTCATTATTCAGAGAAATCCTGACTGTCAGCTATATAGTATTTATGGTCACAGTTTGTGTCTGAATAGTCAAAGTCTGCCCCCTGTTGACCCTCAACGTAGAACTGCACTGATAAAATGGGTAAGAACTGGATTCCAACAAGATTCCCTCCAGAATGACAGTTTCTGATTAAAATGTGTGACAAATAAACTATTTATGGTGATACTGTGTAATGTATTATTAATGCAACATCATGCACTAAACATAAAACATGCCTAAAACTGTGTCACACACTAGCTGATTCTTATATTCAGGTGGTGAAACACACAGTATGTAATAAACAACACCTAAAGATATCGTTTTATGATTTTGTTAAGTATCATGCAGTTTATGCTGATTGTCTATTTGATGTGACTCAGGAACAAATCATGATCACAGACAAGGTCATGTAGTTTGTCTAATTTCCACACAGATTTATTTGGTGTCCTATTTCTGTACTGTATAATATACAGACTGTGCCCCCTGGTGTTAAATGCAAGGAAATGCATTTCTTTACAGATGGATGGAAACTTCAGGAGAATTTCATAAATGTCTTCACCATTCAGTTTTATTGAAATATGCACATGAAGCATTAAGGCTTGATTATCTTCTGCTGAGGATGTGAACACAGATAATTCAGTTCAATTCAATTTCAATTATATAGCAGCAGTCTTATAGTACTGAACGTATGGTGTTCTAAACAGAGAGCAAAACAATCCAAAGTTTTTTTTGGATTTCCTGTGAGCAAGCAGTCTGCAGCAATGGGAAGGAACTCAGAAAAAAGACAAAAACCCTTTAACAGAGAGGAAAATAAACTTCCAACAGAACCAAGTTCAGGGAAGGCGGCCGTCTGCCTCCGGTTAGGGTGAGAGTGGGGATAGCATAGTACAACTACTTTTCTAGTCCACTGGAGTGTGCTTGGACAACATACATGGGCAGTAGCTCGTATCTACATACTCACACAGCTGCCAAGCGTGCATCAGTGCTACTGATTCTAATAAATCAAATGTCAACCTAATAAAACCCATAAACACCCACAGAGAACCCAGGCAGGTGTTTGCACTTATGACCATTGGATCAGACATCTCCTCTGGACTGTGTGGGTCCTGCTCCCCTGCTGGGTTTGCTGCACCTGTTAGTGTAGAACAACTTGTTCAACCATGTTGTCACTCTTGTTGGTAGACGGACAGTTTTGCGACATCACATGAATCCAAGTATAGCTCCACCCAGCATGACTCTGACCAGATGTCTCAGTCAGAGTGACTGCTAACACCTGTGTGGATGGACAGGGCCTTCAACATATAAATACATTTTGTTATCATTATTAACAGTGATGAAAGATGTATTCAGATCATTTACATATGTATTAGCAACAAAAAAATGTTAAGTATTAAAGTAAGAGTTCTGGTTTGGTCCATCTAAATGATATACTGTTATATTTACATCATTAGATTATTAATACTGAAGCATCAGTGAGTCAGCAGCATGTTACTGTTGTAGCCACTGTAGGTGGAGCCAGTTTGAACTACTTTATAGCCAGTTTTATTTACAGGGACAGCAGATAAATCTAAGGAGTCATCAGAAGATCAATAAAATTAGTTTTCATTCAATTATTTGAATTTTTACTGCAATAAAACCATGTGAAAAAAGAGAAAACCCTAATACATAGTCAGGCTGTTTCAATGCTACCACTTCTTTAATGTGATCAAAATTTAATTCAGAATTCATTTTTGGATAATTTATAAAATAAGTTGTGAATGAGTTCTCAGTACAAGTTAATGGCTCATTCTCACTAAATTCCTTGTCTAATTACTAGTCATAAATTAATTTTGTATATCTTATTTAGAATTAGGAGCTATCTTGCTTGTTTTTTAAACAGTTGTTGTGTTGCACATCTTTTATAGTTGTCATCATAGCTTCTGTAATTATGGACATTTGCAGTGGCATTGTTAGGCCTGGACGTTTAAACAAGAGCAATAAAAATAAAAGCATAGCCGTGGATCTATTCATGTGTTCATGTGTTAAAGCTCTTAAAAAGGGGGATGTTTGCAGCAGTGACATTATTGTGCATGTGGATGTGCCTCCATAACTATATATGGAACTTGACCTCACAATCATTTAAGTAGTAAAATATGACACTGGTACCAATGAGAACATATTTTGTGGTTGTATTGTGAGCTGCTATGGTTAGATAAGCTATCCCTGGGCCATTTCTGTGTTTTTGTCAGAAACAGGCAGCAGAATTGGTGTGATCATTATTTGTTAAGTTTTTGGGGTATTGTGTTATGGAACTTTACAGGTGAACTTTTACCTCTGGCCAGCATCTGCATGTCATCTAATGGACTATTTAAAGGGCCGGTCACCCAAATTACTGTCAAATAAAATGTATGAAAACAAACATTTTGAAGGCTTTAAATTTGACAAATCTAGGGAATACAGTTTGAAAACTACTGATCTAGCTAGCCTGTACTCATTGTGATAATAATGTGTAACATGGGTTAGGCATAGGAAGAAAGTAGGATGACCTTAAGTAACCGACAATAGAATGTCCTATGTTATATCTATTGTTAGGTATATATATATATATATAGTTTATATATACATTTACATTAATGACTATGTTGCTATTACTAGGTTCAACCCTAAATACTGCTGGACTGGGCTAAATCCCCAAGATCCCAACAACGGCTCTGAGTATTTGATGAAATAATTTGCAGATAATAAAAATATAATCAATCGAGTGAAGCTGTCAGAGAGTAAAGCGGCTGCCATAGTCGCGGAGTGCAGCACGAGATCTCGTAGCTTCCAGCGGACTCCCCTCGCCGCACCACCAACTTGTCACCAAAGATGGCGATTTGCTGAGTGCTCATGGATACACACATTTCTCGGCTAGTTGTTATCTTGCCCGAAACACCAACTTTAAAAACAAATTAACTGCTTAGCGAGCAACTATTTTTCCATTTGAAGCACATCTGACGCAGCGTCAGCCGCCGCTACCATGCAGATCACGCTGAAAACCCTGCAGCAGCAGACTATTCAGATTGAGATAGACCCCGAACAAACGGTGAGTGGCTGTTAGCTAACTAGCTTTAGCTCAGAGTGCTAGCTGCGGGACTTGTGTTTTTGCTTTGGGCTTTTTAGTGTAGACCCAACAGCTTCACTTCTTATTATCAAACACTGAACAACTTATGTGGTTTTGGTAAAAAGGGGCCCATTAACCGCTTGTGTTACAAATTTGCATCCCACATGAGACTGCAAAACAACGCGACACCTCACTTAGAATGCTAGCTGTTAGCATGCTAGTTAGCTAGGGAGCTAGCTGAACAGCCCATTACAAAGTCATCGCGACGCAACTGTAAACAAATTTCTCATCGTTTCAAGTTTGTGCCGCGGTTACTTGGCGGTAATGCTCTTCATTAATATGTGATGTGTTTTAGTATTTAATTCTGCAACTTCTATAATGAATCCAAGCTGTCCACTGCGTTTCAAAATGCTAATGCTAATGCTTATGACACTGCCAATTACGATTAGCCTTATTGGTGAGGTACTGAGGAGCTGACTCAGTTTGTTAGCATGCTCACATCTTTGAGGTGCAGCATTCCAGGCCAAAGTTAAGTGAGCACTAGACTGTGTTACTAATTTATTGTTTACATATTACTTACATTCTGAAGGTGGATGTCGGTCATGTGACATTTCATGTTCATCTAAAAGCTTTGTCATGCTGTGTGATCACCTGGAAAGAACCGACTGCATGGTTGCTGTTTACTAACTTCCAAACTAGAGACACTTACAATACTTCCCTTGCCCGGAAATAACGTGAAGGAAAGAATGCCATCTTAAACTAAATATTTATGTTAAGCTCACAAATAGAACCCTTAAGAGACCATTTGGAAGAGCCTGTCAGTGATTGTGGGTAATGATACCTGTCTTCTTTATCAGGTGAAGGCCTTGAAAGAGAAGATAGAAGCAGAAAGAGGAAAAGACAACTTTCCTGTATCGGGGCAGAAGCTGATATACGCTGGAAAAATCTTGCAGGATGACACGCCAATTAAGGACTACAAAATTGATGAGAAGAATTTTGTTGTAGTGATGGTGTCCAAGGTAAGATGTCACTGTTAATGCTGTTGGATGATGTCAGGCTTTGTTGGATGCTTGTGCTTTAACTTTGATATTATTATTAAAGAATCTCCTTTAAGCAAGTAGGTCCAATGTACTGCAGTGCTTTTTATGGCTGGTCTTAATTAGGTCTGTCAGGATGTCACATTTCACTAAATGAATATCTTAGCTGGAAGAATTCACGATAATGAAATATAAAGTCAGACAAATGCATTTTTAACTTTGCTCATTGTGTATTTTGTTTCTTTTTTTGGGCAAATACATTTTTTTTCAAAATACAGTCTTAGAGAGGTGGAGAGTGAGTCTGTAACTGTACTGTATGTTGTTCCTATGTTGGGTTGTCAGCTAGACAGTGACTGATGCTGGATTATTTATGATATTATCATATGTGTAATAATATTATCTATTGCAACTTCCCTAAAGTCTTTTAGTCTAATGGCAAGTTTATTTGAACACACAAGGCTAAGCCCGCAGCTGCAGCCTCGCCGCCAGTCTCAGAAGCACCCAAGCCCCCTGTACAGGATTCCGGCTCGACATCAACAGCTGCCCCGACCACAAACCCAGCTTCAGCCCCAGCCCCAACCCCAGCAGCTGTCCCCATTCCTCCCGAGGAGGCCAAACAGGAGCCAAGTGCCGCAGCCACAGAACCACAACAACCAGCCAGGTACAGTCCGTCTGTTACATAGGGAGTAATGTTCAGAGTTGTAACAATTCATCGATTGATTAGTGGGTTGATGAAAAATAACTACTAAGACATTTTAGTTAATTTGTAAACAAAAAATAGCAAATTTTCACTGGTCCTTGCTTCTTAAATGTTAGTTAACTGGATATCTGTTGCATTTTGGCTTCTTAAATACATTACCTGGGTTCCTGGCCAGAATGATAAATTCTGAAAACCGCTGTTAGTTGGAGTTGATGTACTTGATGTTTTACTGGGAAAACGTAAAGTATACTGTCACAGCACCAAGCTGTGTAAATCTATGAAATCTAGAGTAGAGTCAGTGCTGTGACCAGGCTTCTCATTTTTAGGTTTTGTCTATTGTAGTCATCTAATGTGAATTTCTTGAGGTAGCTAAACTACAAACTGAAATTGTTGGCTGTTGTTTCATAAACATGCTTTGCAAGCTGTGTCTGTACACTTGACCAAAGATGGCTTGTTACAGAAAGAAATGCTGCTCTGTGCTGTTTTTATATTTAAAAAGAGCGAGTGGATTGTTTTGCCAAAAACACCCACAGAGTAAGAAGTCTCTCTTTTCCAGTGAATTTTGAGCAGGTTGTCGTCACCACAACTAGAAAACCGCATAGCTGTCATGACTGAAGAAACTCATTTGTTCAAGAATCACTATTTCAGTTTCTAATAATTGTAAAGCCATTTTCAGTATGCAAGAAATATTGCAATTAACTAACTGTTTGTGATTAATTTGTCCTCTTTTTCAAAGATGCAAATCACCTTCAAGTCAAACACTGATAAAATACTTCAGTGGTGCAGTTGAGCCCTGTGAAAACACACGGGTGTGCTTTCATCCGCTTTCCTTCTGTTTGTTTTGTTGATATGATATAATCCTTTTGTTAAACTTGCACTTTCTTTTATAGAATTGAAAACAACATTTATTATACTGAAAATATATGTGTCATAATTCTTTTGTTATTTTATTATTTTGTTATTTTGTTGGTGGATCTCTGACCCAGATGCATTGTAATGCAATGAAGGAAAGAACAAGCAGTCAACCTACAGCACATGCTAAATATGTGAGTCCCAACCACTTAGCCATTTAGTGGTTGGGACTCAATCCAAATATACCTATTTTCTGTAGCGTTTTCTAATTAATTGCTCGGAATCGATGCTGATATTTGAATTAACTAGTCAACATTGTTTGCTGCTCTGCTCTGCGCAGCACAGCGTCCCTTCGCCCTCTCTTTAAAATGTTGTGCCAGTCATCTTGGTTCTGACTTTACCTTTTCTGTTTTGCAGCTCCAGTGGCGGGAGTCAGGGCTTGGATGCCTCCTCAGCACTCGGTAGGTAACTCATACTTCTAGATTTATGTCACATGACAAACAAAAGCAGTTAGTGCTTGTCGTAATGCAGGAGATCAGGTGTTGTTGAATGTAAACTGTACAATTTCAGACAATCAACAGTGTTTTAAAGGGCTCATTTCACAGCCGTGCATTTCTTGTGTAAATCTTTGGTTTTACTTTCTCTGCAACAAGTTGCTACTGTTGTAAGAGACTTCACAGACTGCAGTGTGATACATACCATTTCTATATTTAGGCTCTGACAAAAGCAAGTCATCGCTTGTTGTGGTGCCACAGAGATGGATGGGGATTCCCATTTGGTCCACTCATAAGTTCTATACATACTTGAAGAGAAAGGAAGCGCATAAGTGTCATGCTGCTATTTAGGACCATGCTGCTTTAAGTTTGAATTGCCCTCTAAACTCTGAGCAGCTTCTGGGTGTTTTTTTCCTCCTGTCACGTATTTACTCTCTGTGGCCTAATTTGTCAGCCTTCTGTGCTTTATAGCAAAGTCCATAAAAAAGAAAACCAATCGTTGCATTTGTTCAGTTATCTATTTCCTTTTTTTTTAATTATCTAAATCCTAACAATTGTTTCCAATTCTGTGAAAAAGTAGTGCAGATTTTTAGAAGTTGGATTTTTAATTTGTTTCCACACTTGTCTCTTATCTGGTCTGTGTAAACACAGCTGGCAGTTCAGCCGAGGGGAAAAAAACAACATTTTTGTCACGTAATTTGTTGCAGTTCAGTCATCAATGGCTTCATTGTTGTGACAAGAAGTGCAGAAATCTTAGTTTTTTTTCCCCAAAATGTGGCCACGACTGTTTATTTTTAGGCAATTTTTAAATGAAAGGCAGAATCAAGTGTGTTTAATGAAATATCAGGATTTAAAGCTTAGATATGGGTAATTTTTCCAACTGAACGGCATGTCACAGCTGAAAATCTGATGATACTTTCTGTTTGTACAATTTCTGGCTCTAAAAATCGTGTAATTTTGGCTATCTTGTAAAGATAACATGGCTTCAATCCCACTGGCAGGTTTTTGGGTTCAGAGGGCTAGCTTTCTTTATTTTTGTAATTTTACAATCTAGAGAAAGATAGACATGTTTCATCTCTGCAGTTCTAAAGCCTGAAAATTACTCAGGAGATTGAAGAGTTTTCTGAAAATTCTGGGTGCCAGTTGCAATAATAAAGGAGTAATTCACAGGAAATTTGTCATGGCTGTCAAATTCTGACCTTGAAAGGGGCTTGAGTCATCTCAGAGATGCAACACATTTCTATTCAGAGATTTCAAAGCATAGACATAACATCTGATAGCGAACTAGAATTCCTAGAATCATAGTGACGTATGTATTCATGTTAAAATAGGACCAGGATCAGAAGATGTCGTCATACGTTGACTGCATGTGTGAGTCACAAAAGTGGTTAGGTTTAGAAAAATGACTTGCTACATTTAGACACTTTACACAGGAGAATTCATTCAAAAAGCAATTTCCTGTTGGTGCATTCCTGAAGATATAACAAATACAAAAAAGTGCGCCATTAGTAACCATCTGTGTGTTGTGTTTTCAGTGACTGGAGCTGAGTACGAGGCGATGCTGACAGAGATCATGTCTATGGGCTATGAAAGGGAGAGAGTGGTGGCGGCGCTACGGGCCAGTTTCAACAACCCCCACAGAGCTGTGGAGTACCTCCTCACTGTACGTCTCTCACACACTAAGTTATTCTCACCATTTCGGGAACACTGTTTAGATTCGTCTGCTGGAAGTGGAACTTTTCACAGAGCTCACAACTAGTTTGGAAGCCAATTCTGGCCCAGCAGGAAACTTGAAGCATCCATTGCACTGAGAATGGATTTTCAGTGATTAAGGAGACAAGTTGTTTCCAATAATTTTGCATATTGATAGATTTTTAGCATAGATAGAATTTTAAGGAATTCTAGCCAGACAATTTATCTTTTTTTAAACAGAAAAATTATTCCAGGCACAAATATTTAATCAAAAGAGAGAACAAGAAATCTCTGCTAGTATCTTTGCACATTCTCCTGTTGGGGAAGTCACATTTAGGCTAGGGGTGCTATTGCAACACAATGTACAGCCTTCAAAATCCCCATTAAATTTATTGTTTCTAAAACAATAACTGAATCTTAAAGACTTCATTAAGAACTGCTGTATAAGCCTTCATCAGTTTTGGCAAGGTACATATAATCGACTGGCAACTGGGTGTGTGTTATTTTAAGAATATTGAAGGATTTATTAATTGGCAGTCCTTAAAGTACTGGTAACTAACTTTCATGGCCCCAATAGTATTTTTGGTCTGTCTTTGTTCTTTGGCAGCACACAGAAAATGTGTCTATGTGTGTGATTGACAGTTGTGTTGTTGTGTTTCCAGGGTATCCCCAGCAGCCCAGTCCAGGAAAGTAATCCCCCAGCGCAGGCTCCCGCATCTGGGGGACCCACAGAAGCCCCATCTCTAGCAGAAGGTAGGCCACCCATCTCGTTTTGGTCAAAAATAAACACAGTGTCTGGGTTTTCTTAAGGTTTCAGGGGTTTTAGTTGCTGTTTGGTTTTGAAATTTTACGTTATTTTAGTTGCTTTTGATCGTTAACTTTACTGTATTTGTTAACCAAAGCTGGCAGTGCTTGTTGTACTTGTAGTCAAAAGTCTGTTCATTTAACTAAATAATGTGTTTGAGGCTTAATGAAAATATAAGTGGATTAACTTAACTTGTGCACAGAAGAAGAGCAAACATGTTGTGGTACTAATATTATTTGTAGAGTTAAGCTGGACGGTTCTGAAGAGTTTCTGGTTGGTGTTAATGTGGCTGCTAGCAAAACTAACCTGTTACCTAGAAACTTTGGGTCTGTACAAATAAATCGCTACTTGCACAGACTTCTGCTGTAGGACTGTGGCCGTAGGTCCAGCTGGGCCTTGCTGTGGGAAGTGAGCAGCTCTCTCTCTCTGTTGTGAATGTGTGAAGACTACAATTACCATAGTCGCAGCCACTGTGAAGTGGATGCTGACAGAGGGGATTGTTGCTGTCATCGGCCAGTTAGTGCTCCAGACTAACTTTTCCACTGGTAACACTGGCACTACTGACTTTGCCTAAGTAGACAACGAGTGCTGTTTTCTTTGACCGTACTTTTTTATGTGCAGACTTTCCAACGCGCTAAGTTCTTTTTAAATGTCAATACAGCAGCTAGTCATCCGTTGGGGACCAAAATCGTAATCACCGTTAATATTTGTTTCATTTTTCAGCCCTACCATTGCGTTAGTCATCGTGATTGAACGTAGTGGGCTATTTTTTCCTTCTTCGCTGACTCAGTTATTATCACTCTCGATCAGCCTCCTTCTCTCTCTCTCCCTCTCTCTCGTCATTTTGCTTTTAATAAATAATCTGCCATAGATCATTTCATCACTGGAACACAGTCACAGCTAAATAGATTGTTCACACCTCAGGCAGGGAGAGACTGATTGAGCCAGTGAAAAAGGAGGAGTACTGTTTTGAACCTAAGTGGCTAAAGCAGTCGCTGCTCGTGCTAGCTGAAGGGGGACAAATCAACAGAGTGATCATCATGAACTCGCACAAATGCAACCATGGGAAATTTTAGCTTGCATATGCGACCATTTTGGTTGCAGTGTGGAGCTCTGTTCAGTAAAGAATGTTGTGAACTGTGTTAAAGGTTATCATAGCGGTTGTTTGCTTCTTCTCATCACTGCAGAGTTGGTCCAAACAGTAAAGTCTAGTTAACAGCTAAAAGCCAGGCTCAAGTAAAGACAGTTATCTTAAAACCAGAGGTCACCTAACCACATTAAGGAGCTGCAGATCTGGAAAGGTGACACTGGGTGCTCGTGAAAACTCTGGCATCATGCAGATTTTGAGAATCTGTCACATACCAGTCAAGCAAATGGTTATCCAAACACCTATTATTGATTGATAGACTACTGTTACTGTTACCAGCCTCCTTTTCTTTTTGAGATTTCTGTTAGGTTGTCTAAATGTCTTTTCAGTTTCATTGGACTGAAGGCGCTCAGCAGACAAACTTATGCACCATGCCTAAGAATTTCTATGGTTGGGAAAACCCTGAGTGTCATGTGTCTTACTCTTTTTCCTCTGTGTGAAAAAATAAACTCAGTACTGGTGGCATGTAAACAGTGGTGGATTTTAACAGCGCCTTGGGAAAAAATAACTTCCATAGCTTTGTTAGTTGAATAGAAAAGATCCCAAATATAAAGGACTTGTGGCCTCGGTTTGTGTGCATGCTTTAAAATGAATATTGGAAAATAAGTCATGCCAACTGTGCCAAAAATCAAAGATTACTCCAGAACATTAAAATATGGGACTGCAGCAAACGGCGGACATAACTTCTGAAAATAGCTGTCATCAGCTTACTGGCACCCAGTGACTCATTATAACTCATTATGACTTATTAGTAGCCGAGCGGTTCTCTGTCACAAACTGTTGTCGAACCTGTTAAGTGGCATTAACCCTGCGCCTTAATCACTCTGTGAAGACTTTGTTTACGCTTTCTGGGCTTGTATACACATCTACAATTACAACATTTATTAGGTAGTGTTCATGCTCATTACAAGGTTGCAAATGTTTAAAATTGCCTGTTTGACGTATCTGCTTGTGACATTTTAGTAGCAATGAGCTGAGGATGTCCATGTCCATTTTTGGATTTTTTGGAGCTTGCTAGCTTGTTTACTGGGTATAAGAGCATGAGGGGGTTTGTGCGACAGCCGGTTTTGGATAATAAGTGAAGTGGTACAAGCAATTATCTTGTCAAATTCAGAAACTGCGTTCTCAGAATTTCTATAACACTTTCTTGGGCTTGGTTACTGTCTTACTTGGAGATTTCTCTTAGTTCATTCATCTTTGCATGGGAGATTGAAGACCGAGAGACTAGCCTTTGACATGCGAGCCTTAAATGGATATCGCACCATTAAAGGCAAGATTTTTTAACATAAAATTGCCTTAATAAAACAGCAAACAAATATATTCTATGTAAAGAAATACTACAATGATGGTGTCCTCAGCATGAACAAGACTGAAGTCACATTTTGTCTGTATATGTTGTGATCTGAGCTTCTCTGTTCCATGTTTTGGGAGCCGGTCCGGTTGTGTTAGTGCATGTGAGTCCCTCACTTTGAAATTGCTGGTTGTCCTTGCCTTTATAGACAGATTGAGAGCGACTTCTCACACCATTCTAGAAAAGCAAAAGGGCCCTCTGGAGCATTCAGTTGGCACTGCCTAAAAGAATGAAGAATTTAATAACAAAGTATTTAATTTGTTCTATATCGAGTTTATGTGCAGCCGTTTCATTTCAGTGTGAGAGTCTCTACTGTTGTTTTTAGAGCTCTTCTTTGTTTCTCCTTTGCTTTGTTATAAGCAAAGGAGTGGCAGATCAAGTAAACTTTAAAACAATTCACTGTGGCCATTTAATGTATTTTTTAATGCTAGCAGGGGCTAATAGTTGTGGCTAGATTTATTTTTTTGGCTCTTGCATAAACAGTCTTTCTAGTTGTAACTGAAAGTAAAGCCAGTGGGTGATGCTTGTGCTCTGTTGACATCCAGTGGTTCTAAATGTCACATTAAAAACTTGCAATAACTTCAAAGGTATCTTATTCACATGCTACATATTCTGAGATTGCTAGTTAGTAATTACAGTGCTATCTGTGTTTCACTGGGGCCGATGTTAAGCTAGTGGACGACGGGACTGGAAGGGATGTATAGTAGGACTAAGTAATGTAGCGAGTATTTTTAACTGTTTAGGTAATTATTGTTTATAATAAAAAGTAAGAAGTGGTTATCGAGTAAGTTGTCCAGTGCTGGTGGCAACATGTTTCCAACTGATAAATCTACAGAAACCACAAGGCTGGCAAGAGAGAACTGGAAACACACAACTCAGTGTTTCTGAAAAGTTCTACATCTCATTGCTTCAGTTTGCTCTTTTGCTAATGGATGCTAATGGATGCTAATGGACACTTTCCCTATCACTAGGAGAGAACCCACTTGCATTCCTGCGGACTCAGCCCCAGTTCCTGCACATGAGACAGGCAATCCAGCAGAACCCTGCTCTGCTACCGGCTCTTCTCCAGCAGCTAGGCCGGGAGAATCCTCAACTTCTACAGGTACTACAGCCAACCTGTGCCAGCAGACAACATTTAGTGACGTTTGTTTGCTCATAGTCCAGGATGATTTGGATATTTCAGACAATTACCTCTTACCTCCGTTTTGTTTCTCCTCCTCCAGCAAATCAGTCAGCATCAGGAGCTGTTCATCCAGATGCTGAACGAGCCAGTGGGTGAGGGAGGGGACGCACCGGAGGTTGGAGAGATGGGGGCAGCAGGAGAGGAGGGTGCACCCGTCAACTACATCCAGGTTACACCTCAGGAGAAGGAAGCCATTGAAAGGGTGAGTGAGGAGTGAAGACTGCAGATTAGACATGTGTTTTTTGGATGGTTTAGATTTTAAAGCCTTTTTCCTCTTCGTCTCCCCTCTCTGTGTTGCCTTTAACGAACAGTTAAAAGCGTTGGGTTTCCCTGAGGCTCTGGTGATCCAGGCCTACTTTGCCTGCGAGAAGAACGAGAACCTGGCAGCCAACTTTCTCCTCAACCAGGGACTGGAAGACGACTGAACAGCGGAGGATCACTGCCTTCCTGCTCCTCCCTCCTACCCTTCCCCCCCTTCTCTTGCTCAGCATAAAAGACTGCACCCCCAAATTTTACTGTACAGCTACCAACCTCAGCTCAACCCAACAGGAGGGGGGGAGAGCCAGTGGTGGGGTGGGGGGGGTGGCAGGGCGGTGGGATGGGAAGGGGAGACGGGGTGGGTTTAGGTTCTGAGGGGGTGAAAAGTACACAAAGTCGGAGGCTGTGTGCAGGAAGGTCAGATTATCGGAGGTTGTGGGTGGAAAAAAACAAAAGTGGAAGAATTATAAAATCCACGTGAATTCCAATGGAATGTGTGGGGTTTGTTTAGGGGAGATCTATAATTTGATTTTAGACGCGCTTTGTGAACATTAGGGAGGCGGGGGAGGGAGGGAGGGGGAGGGTCTGCGGCGAGAGTGCGTGCCCATGTCTGCGTGTGTGTCCGTGTATGCCTGTGCAGGTGGATGCGATACAGTTAAGCTGAAAAAAAACGTAATCGATCTTGCATTCTCTAAGTTTGTTAATGCTGTAGCTGGATTGTATGGAAGCACATTCTCCTCACTGCACTTCGACAACATTATCAGTGTGTGTGTAACTGCTTGTGTGTACCTCTGTAAGCCTCACCTATGTACGTCCAAGAATGAAATTGGCAGATGGACTGGACCGTGCTGCCCCTCTTTTTGTATGTGTCTGACATGATGTTGCTGGGGTCTATCAGGCGAGACGGGAACTAAACTGACAAACACGCATCTGGTTACTCTGCTCTCCACTTTGTACTGCCCTCATCTGCTCTGGCTTCACACACTACGGCCCGTTTGTCTATGCTGCCTGGTGCTAATGAACACTACCCATAAATATGTACTGTGTAAGAGACGCATCACGTCTCACAAGATTCTGATGAAGATCTTACAGTTTAGAAACAACAAATGAGGGAGCAGCCACATGTCACTAAGGTCAGTTTAATCATCAGTCGATACAAAGACTGCAACAGAAACGATTTAAAATTTTTGCTGGCCGACTTATCTGCACTTCAATGTTTTTTCCATACTGACACACATGGCTCATGTATTTTCTAATATTTGACCCACTGTGGGGCAGAAGTCAGCCAAAGTCAACAGAAATCATGCTTAGACTTTAACCCGTTAGTTGGTCACAGGGGAAAACATCCCATCTAGATGAACAAGATCGGCCACAGTGTGCAGAATGTGCTGCACCTGCTAGCACTATTAGCCTAAATGATTCTAAACAAACATAAAAAGCTAGGATTTGCTGCACATGAAGTCATTTATTTTATACTGAAACGATAAGAACCGATTCAGAGACCAGTGTGCCCATCTTCATGTGATTTCTAAAAGTGCAGCTATATCCGCTGGTGATCGCAGCACAAAAACTGTTGAAGAACATAATGCAGACGAGTTAAGTTACTGTTATGAGCTGGAAATGCAAACTGCTACAAAATGCAGCCACACGTATAAATTCTTTGACACGGTGTCAATTAGTTTGCCCTGTAAATGTTAAATAAGTTACACCGAGCAGTGTTTGTTCTTCCCACCACCAGAAATAGTAGATTAATCATGCAATATTATTGGTGAAGTGCTTTTCTCTTTATGGAGGTGTCCGACCAATGAGTTTGGTTGGATGAGAGCACATCGATAAACCAGTCGAACTGGAGGTTATAGCAAAGTGTCTGAGAGAACGCAATTTCTAAGTGAACTACAGAACCAAAACGATTCAATAGCCACACAAAAGTATCCGCAGTTAAATGTGCTTGTCCATGCAAGCGCCTTTTCTCAGTAGTCTAAATATAACACACCTCAACAGATGCATTACTATTACACTTAACATCATCATACATTGTACTAACAAGTCCTGAGTGTTTTTTTTTTTTTCTTATTTGCTTTCTAATGTTGCTATCAGACATTGAGAACAACAGAAGGGATCTGAGAAGCAAATCGGTCTACAGTTTCCTTTGGGAGGGAACATACTGTGTTTATTATTCTGATCTGAGGCAAATTGTAGTAGAAAATAAATTGAAACCATTCAAACTGCTCTGACTGAATCTGAGTGCTAATCAAGCTTAGATCAAATGATGGTAAATGTATTTCCCTGTCAGCAGCCGTGTATCTGTAATGTATTTGTAGGCACATTTTGGTTAATATGAAGTTATTAAAAATGACAACATTTGAAAAATGACCTAAATTTTACAAAAACACACGGCAGCCATGTGTTAACATAGTCTGGACTGTACAGCTTATTTATCTGCTCCAAAACAGTTTGTGGAAACAGGCAGAATACGTAGGTGTGACCTCCTGCGCATGAATGCAACGGAGTCTTCAAAGCGGACTCCTGCCGGCTATAAAAGTAGAACAACTAGGCACCTATGGGGGTCTGCACCAGAGTAAAATCAATATTAATCATTAAGTTTCTTCTCTTTATATGCAACATCTTAAAAGTTCATCTCAGATTTGCTTGAGAGTTATATGGAAACATGGCTACTGTCTAAATCTCCTGGCTCATCTGTTAGACCAGCGTTCCGCTTAAACTCATAAGAAAGTATAAATCTGAGCAACTTAATTTAGATTTTAATCGACTTCATTCTTGTCATCTGCCCACACCACTGAATTTGTACAAACTACTTTGCTGAAGTTTACATGCAGGCCAAAATGCATACCTGTGTCTACGATGCTACAATGACGGTAGTGGACATGCTTGGTTTACATCTACTTCACATTTATGGAACACAGCCTCCAAGTGGACTAGAAAGTAGGAAATAACCATCTATACATGGTGTTCACAGCTATTGTTTCAAAAGGGAGTATAATCGAGGCTTTAAGCTCATCTTAGGCCACAGTTATACGACGTCTGCATGCGTTCGAGGGTTGATTTTGAGTCCGCGTGGGCTCCTCGGTAGATTTCCATGTGCAGCTGCTCTTCTATGAGGGTTACTAGTTCATTCTTGGCCTTGGTGTTCATGGGTCAGTAAGGGAGTAAAATGAAGTTGTGCTTTGATTATACTCCCATGCACCAAAAGATACAAAGATGTACTTTCTAGTCCACTTGGAGGACATCTGTGTGTTCAGCACGTGAATGATACTGCCGAGCTTGTACAATACTGTCGCTGTGTGAACACAGATTTTGAACTTGACAGAAACTATCGGGGACTTTCAGGCGTGTCAAAGTTTAACACTGGCCTTGAACGGACTGACTTCTCTCTGGAATCTAATTAACCAGCCCTCCACCACCGTGTTTATTTTATTATAAAGAACCAAGATGTTAAGCAGTTACAGACCTATTTGAAACCTCGGCCCCAGTCCATTAAACGATTCCTAAAGCTGCCCCTGATTTGAAGCCTTGTTCGGCACCTCCAGCGTGAACAGACACTCATGCATACATAAAGGGGAACAGATAAAGGCTGCAGCAGCTCATGAAGAGAAACGGACCTGTGAGGAGCACATCTAATCTATCATCACCACCATACTGTATGTGCACACGGGCTAATTATCCACTACAGATTACTGTATAATGAAGCTTATTATGATGATAACTGCTGACCGGGGCCCCGTTCTTCAATTGTGTGGTTAACTAATCCAATCCATGTTAGTGTAGGTTAATGGAGAAAAGACAGTTACATCAACAGATCCTAACGATTTACATAATAATCGCCATTTTGTTTCAGTGTATCCACAAGAAAGAAAGAAAGTGAATTAATACTTGGATTCATTCTAAACTGATGATCCAGACATTCTCCAAATTTTCAGGTTTGGATTTCAAAGAACCAAAATATCCAGACTTGTGTCAATTTACCACCATCCTAATGTGACCACTAAGTAACCCACGTAAAGAGAGCAGGGCCCTGGCCTGTAGTGTGTGATGTGAGGATGTGTGAATGTGTTGCACCTGTTTTATTTGTACTGCAAAAGGTCAGCTTAATGTGGGTCCATGAACAGATGATAACTGTAAAAGAAAAAAGCAAACTGCCGTCTCATTCTGTACGTGTGAAGGCAGTTTGTGCCGATGGCTGTCCTACAGCATCAACATGATCTTAGACTATGCTGTGCTACATTAAATGTCAGCAGTCTTTCAGGATTCGGACTCTTTGTGCCTTCTTAAACATCATCATCATTTTACTGTAGAAATCTTACACTCACCTGGTCAGTAGGGGCCCTCTTGTGGATTTATTGGGCCCTGCTGGTTCAGCTTGCTGCAGATTAAAAGCTAAGAGTCAGTCATCCATTACAGGTAAAAACATATTTCCACCTGTTACCCAATGCCAGCGTCTTAAAAAAGAACCAAAGTCTATATGAATACAAAAATTTTAAGGAGAAGTAACTCAAAATACAACAAAAGTAAAGTTGTCACTAAATTTTAGTCCAAGCTAAGACCAGATAGTGGCTTCAAGAATATTCAGACCCCTTCATGTTTTCAGTTACACCATAACCCATAGTGAAAATCTGTTTTGCAAATATACAAAAATATTCAGATTCTTAATTCATTTCTTTGTAGAATTCCTATTTAGTCTTCTTGGGTAAGTCTCTACAAGCTTTACTCACCCAGATTTAGCCACTTTATCCCATTCTTCCTGCAGATCCTCCCAAAATGCAGATTCGCTCAGACCTATCTTGAAACCATTTCACTGTTGTCCTCAGTGTTCACTTCGGGTCACATTGGTGCTGAAAAGGTGAAGTTTCGCCCATATCTCAGGCCTCTGCACTCATTCAGCTGTTTCTTCAGCTGGGAAACCCCCTTCTTAGCATGATGCTGCCACCTCCATGCTTCGCTAGGGCTTGGAGTTCTTTGTGATGAGTTACATTTTTGTCAGGCCACAGGAATCTTTCTCCTCAAGCTCTCACAGTCTTTCAAACACTGTGCTGCTGAGACGGTCATCTATCTGGTAGGTTCTCTAACCTGTAAAATACTCCTAAACTACTGACTGTTGGGTTGTTGGTCTTCTTCCTGACCGAGGCCCCTTTTGCTCCTTTGGTGGTTCCAGACTTCTTCCATTTCCCAGTTATTTAGACCACTGTGCTCCTGAGAACCCTTTACAAAGTGTTTTCTACCTTCAGCCTGATTTGAACTATGTCCAGTCAGTTCAGTTTGCTACAGGTGGACTCCAGTCAAGTTCAATCAGGGATAATATGAGCAAACAGGATGCACCTGAATACAATTTGGAATTTCACAATAAAGGCTTTAAATACTTGTGACAGATTTCTGGTTTTGATTTTTAACAAATTTCCAAACAGATTTAACGTTTCCATGAGTTATTGAGTGGTGATGATTTTAGTCATTCAAAAGAGAACAATTCTGTGACAGACAAACACCAGATATCCACAGAATGAAACCGTCTGACAGGTGAAGTCAATACCATCGTCTCACTATATACAATGTGCTGGTAAACCTTCAGTCTTGTCATTCATGTGGATGTTACTGTGACAGGTACCACCTAAACACTGCTGCATAATTAAAGACTTAATGAAGCAGTTTGATGAAATGAAGTTTCATCAACAAGCTCCTGGAAGTTGTAATTGCAAAGTACATCTACTCAAAACAAAGAACTGTGCTTGGAAGTTACAGTTACTACTTATCTGTAAAATTAGAAAACAAAAACAACTATTTTTTTTATTTTAGACTAAAAAATGATTCCTAACTTTTGTTTTCTCATGCAAACTTGAGAAACTACAGGTCTAAACCACCTGTATATGAAGTAATTAAAGGTAGCTACGACTGGTATTAAGTATTAAATAATGCCAGTATAATCATTGATCAGTTATACAGCACTTTTACTTTGATACTTAGTAACTGTTCCGTACTTCTGCGTAGACTGCAGAGGTTTTACACTGCGTTTTTAGTACTTTTACCAAAGTAAGTGAAGTGAAGTCACAGTTATTTTTGCAGCACATTTGAAACAACGGACAACAAACAAGATTAAACATCACATTTAAGAAGCTACAATATATGGAATAGAAATTACCTGATGACCCTGGATGTCAAGGTTTAGAACCTACAGCCAGAGTACTTCATCTTCCACCGCTGTAAAGGGACACAGTAATAACGACATACGCAGGGATACAGTCAAGAACATCCTTTTATTCAATCAGGTAAAGGTGTTGCTCTTTTCAAACTGTTTTTTATTATTATTATGGAAAAGAAACTGTAATTAACACATGCATTTCACCAGGGGCTCTGGGAGGTGTGTCTGAGGATGGGACACTGCTCTGACAGGAGGGGGAGGAGGAGGAGGAGGAGGAGGGAGAGAGGGAGGCGGGGAGAGGGTGTGTTAGGGCACTCGCGGTGGGCGGGGTTACAGGCCTGGAGGGGAGGCGAGGGGGTGAGGTCGGCCAGGGGGGGGAGGGCTCAGTAACTAAAAATCACTAAACACGGCCCAGCGTCCAACAAAAACGTGTTAGAAACAAACCAAGGAAGGAAAAAAAAAAAAAGAGGCGGACGGTTGGGCCACAGGGTCCGACTGGGCTCTCTGAACGGTGCAGGGCAGATACTGAACACACACTCCTCTAACAGTCACACACACACTCACACTCTCTGCTCTTGTGCAACCTGTTCGTCTCTGATATGGCTTCTCGGCTGTGGCGCTTTCACTTGCTTGATTGATAATACTGCTGCTGGCTTCATTCACTTGATGAAGAAAAAATAAAAAGTTGCATATATATCTTTTCTTTTTTTGTGTGTTGTCTGCAATCGCTCGATTTTTGCTGGTGGAAATTTCTCGGTGCTTACCCTACAAGTCACCAATGAACAGGTTTGGAACCATATCACTTTGGTCGATGACGGTGAATCAGTTTTGTTTGCAAATGATTGTGCTAAAGAAAATCTAAGCCTCTCAGTCTCCAAACTGTGGAACCGCTCCGCTTTTAAGGTGCTTCGAGTCATTTTTCACTTTCATTTTTTTTGTTTTTTTGTTTTAAATAGCTGGTCTCGTTCAACCACTTAGAAAGGTGCATAATTGAAGACGCAGCATCTCAACTGCTGCCTAAGATATGCAGTAACAATGACAAAAGTAATCAAAAAAAAAAGCAAATCCAAATTCAATTATAAAAAAATAAATAGATAGAAACAAGGATTACAAACAAACCTGCCTACACTAGCAGTCCTACTGGTCGCCCTCGCCTGAGCCCAAACCAGACATGAGTGCTTTTCTCCCTCCACCAGGGTTGATTACTCCCCCCCAGAGGGGTGAAAACTGCCCCCTTGGCTCCACTGTTTGCCCCCAGTCCTCAGCACAGCCCAGAGCCCCGTGGTGTAACTTGTTCACTTACATTAGCTGTTGAATGGAGAAGCTGAAGAAGATGGGTATGGTAATACAATGTGAAGCGTACAGACAAGAATAACATGTGAGCTAACTGCATTCTGCTCAGACAAAAAAAATCTTTGCGTATTCTTTTTTTTTTTTGTTGGTTTTTGTTGTTTTTTTTTTTTAAACCCCGCCGTTCAGAGAAAGAGGAAGGAAACAGGAATGGGGGGGGAGAGAGAGGGGGGAGGAGAGGGGAGGAAAGGGGGGGAAGGAGAAGGTTACGCGGCTACAGACTACTCCAGTGTCCAAGATAGACAGACGACAAGATACAGAGGAAGAGAAGCAAGACAGAAAATATCTTTTTTTTTGTTTTTTTTTGGCTTTTTTTTCAGCTTTTCTTAATTATTCAACAATAAAAAGAGGAACTAAATCACACCAATTTCCTTTAGTACTATGTATACTGCTTTTAAAAAGCGTCGAAGAAGAAGGAAGAGAAAGATATAGAAGCATGAAGGAGGGGACTTTTTTTTCTTTTGAGATGGGCACTCAGGATTACAAGATGGAGTCTGTGAACAAAAGGCACTTTTTAGGGACAACCTTTAAAGATGCTCTGAGTCTATAACACTACATCACCAAACAAATATTTATAATCATTTACAGCGGGTAGATGGAAGGGGTGAGGGGGTGAGGTGGGGAGGGGGGTGTTTGGGAGTGGTGGCGGTGGGGGGGGGTGGGGTTCACGTTGCTATTGAATCGATGACAGCACCCCTCTGACCAGGACAGAGGCCGATAATTCCCTCGCAATAAACCAAGTGGATGTGATTTTTCTTTAAAAAACAAAAAAAAACACACACACAAAATCTCACCAGACATCATCACTATTTGTTTGTTTGTTTGTTTGTTTGTCGTTTCCAAATCCGTACTTGTGCATCTCCCAAAATCGGGGAAGATCTTGTCTTTGTCCCACCTGATCCAGAAAATTTTACAAGTTTTTGTTTTCTTTGTAATGCTGTGACGTCAAAAGGTTTCAAGGGGGTGGGGAGAGGAGGGGGTGGGGGGAGGCGGAAGGGGGGAGGAGGGGGATGCCTTTTGTCACAACAAACCTGTTTCATACAACGAACCCCTCCCCCCCTCGGTAAATACAAAACGAAAAAAGAGAAATAGAATAATGCATGTTTTTCCTAAAAATTTGCTTTTTATGATAACACTTAATTTTTTTGTTTATTACTATTTATGTATAATAGAGATTGAATGTACTTTATTCTTTACGAAAGCACCAGTTTTTCATAGTGATATATACTTTTATGAGTTGCAAAATTGTTCCTTCAGCCCTCCCACATTTTGAAAACAAGTTTTTTTTTCTTAAAAAAGTGATAAAAGGAAAAAAAAAGAAAGAAAGAAAAACAAAACGGGAAATTAAAAACAATTTCCCCAAAACTTACTTACAAAGACTGGGATTTTTTTTTCTCGTCGCCCTCGTATTTAGAGTCCCGGAGCACGTGGACTTGAAAACAAAAGAAATATAATGAAGAGGGTTTTCCCTCTTTATCGCCCTCAAACAATCGCTAACAAACAAACACAATTCCTCTACCAAGGCATTGCACATGGCTCAATCAACATACATCATTTAGTTTCAAGAACAATACTTCCCATCAAAACAAGAAAGAAAACAACAAAACCTAATCTGCTCATGTTTGTAAATCCTCAACTACGTTGTCATCACTTGTTGTCTATGAATCTATTGTTTGCGATGGATTTTCCTTTTTCTTTTTACGTCCTTTTTAATGCGAGTGTGGGGTTTTTCTTTAGACTGGTACTTTAGCTCAAATCAGTTTTTTGAGATGCATCCTATGACTGTGCGATGTATGCCATGCTTCAAAAAATAACTAGACTGCCACAGAGCTTATCTTGCAAATAAAAAAAAGTATATATCTATAAATATATATGTGTATTATATATAAAGATGCTTGCGATTATCTATTGAGCTGTCACCGTTTTTTTTTTAAACCCCCTCCTGACATAAATTTTTCACCATTCACTATAGCTTATATGTGAGAAAAAGAACCTGAATTCATGTTTGACAAATTGCATAATGGGAATACAGAGGCACTTCCATAGATTAGAAAAGAAATCACCTTAGCCGTCGTCAGCGGAGCTAGTTGTCATGGTCGCCGGTCGGTTGGCCAGCTATGTTTCGTTTCCCTGCAGTGAAGAACATGGCCAGGCAGTCCAGTTATTTTGTGAGGTTGGATGGGTGGCTTGGATTCGTTTAACTGAATCAGACTGAATGTGTGTGGGCTAATTATATATTTATATATATGTATAAAATGATTAAAAGCATAAAGGCCTCCTCAGATTGTCTATTTTTTTAAGACTTCCCTTTGAAATCAGTCGGGCACGGGGTGGGTGGGGGGGTTGTGTTTGATAGTGAGTGGTCTTGTTTTTTTTGTTTTTTTTTTAGAATCTGTGCTCTACAAGTGTGTTTCCATCCCACTGATTCTAAATACTAAGTGGTGGTGAATCTACTGCAATGCTTACAAAAAAAGAGACTCACAAGGTTGGCTGGCATGATTGTATTAGTGCAGTTTTTTTTTTGATCTATAAGGGCTCTTCCATTCACAATAGCTAAGGGGGGGAGTGCTGGTGTATGTGTGTGTGTGTGTGTTGGGGGATTACCATAGCAACCAATACCCTTTACCTGATCCTGTGTGCCGACACAAAAACGGGCACATGAGTGATCCAACTACAGCTAGCCTTAGAGGCCCTCGTCCCCTCTTTCTCTTTCTCCGATAACAGCCAGATATGTCACATATGCATTTTGCTCCGCAGTGTGGCCTCCTGTGCTCTTGGAGCAGCGGCCCGTCTGGGAGTGTAAACAACAGGGTAAACTTTAGGGAGACAGAAAGAAGAGCTACTCTCTCTTTTACTCTGGGTCCCATCTTCAGCAACCTTCGCTCCTTGGTTCTGTTTTTTCCTATCACTCATGTATCACCACCACCAGCAGCTAGCAGTACACGCTATACCTTGATCTATTAGTAGTAGATGCGGCATTGTTTTTTTTTTTCCTCCAGCTTTTTCTGACCTGTATGGTTCAGCAGGTCAGTACCTGGGAAAAATAAGCTTCCTGTGATTGTCAAAACCCCTGCATCGTGTTGTCCTACAGGAGAGGTTTATCTGGCACTGAGAACAAGCGTCGTTGGACGGTGGCGTTTTGGAAAATAAGCTTGTTAGTTTGCTAGAGGTGAGGAATAATACCACTTGCATGTTCGTCCATTCATTTGAAGCTGCAGCAAGTTAGCTTAGTTTAGCATAAAGACTGGCAACAGACAAAAGGCTAGTCTGCCTCTGTTTAAAGGTCGTCTGACTCACTGGTTCCAGATTGTGGGTGTAAGACTATACAATTGTGATCCGTTCAACCCAATACAGACATGTCACAGCATTTTCCTTCCATGACAAAATGATAAGGTGCAGTCAGACCATTCTACATCACTGACACAGCAGTGTGGAGAATGGTCTGACAACGCAAGATTGATTCATTAGTTCAGTAATTAATTTATTTTTCAGTCGATGGTAAGACATATTGTAATTTTAGTCGTACAGACTTTTTTTCTTGATTTTATATCTGAGGAACATGTTGATATTCCAAACAGCCTTATCTTTTCATTCTGCCTTTGCATTTCCTACACTGTGTTACCTAATGGTTAGCTTCTACACACCATCGGTTACATCCAAGTTACTAATCAGCAACAGTGTTCTCACTGTAACGATGTTACAGCTTGAATGCTAACAATTCAGTGTACACAGTTTCGTATGTTGTAATTAAGAGCATTTTGAAGGCAGCGTGTATTTGATTGTCACCAAACTCTAGTTGGTGCTAGTTTGCTGATTTAGTTACAGAGCCAGGCTTGCTGTTTCTCCCATTTTCAGGCTTCATGCTAAGCTAAACTAAGCTAAGCTAAGCTAGGCAGCTGCTTGTTGTCACCTCATATTTACTGGCCTGACAAGTGAATGGCATCAGTCTCGCCATCTAAAAAAACCCAACGAGGTTTATTTCCCAAAGCGTCGACCTTTTTAAAAGATTTTTTGCGAAAACTACTCATTCAGGGTTAGCTAACCGCTCTGTTTACACCGCTTCAACATACCGCTTCTTACTGTGTTTCTCTTTTAAGGTGCTGTCATTCAAATACAAAACAATTATAAAATAGTACAAATCAAAAAGGAATAAATTCAAATAAGAGAACACACAAGAGATAATAAAATCATTCATCTTGGGCTTACTGTGTATAAAATGAAAATATAATAACACAACACCACCACCTATAAATACTACAATCTAAATGGTGAGACTGGGCAAATGTGTGTGTGTGTGTGTGTGTTTGTTTATCATACGTGCTGTGTTCATGGCACAGACTGAATGTGTGGGGAGACGTGAGAATGAGCGGAGGCCAATGATTTGTCGAACTGAGCGATGGGGGGGGGGGGGTTGAGGACACGTGAAGGCTTCTTGTACCTTGGTTTATTTCCTCTTTAAAACTTTGAGTAGGCAAGTCTGGTTTACCTCCCATGCCTTGTAGGTAAATAGTGCACATCGTTAAGATTAGTGTTAATTGATTCAGCTTGTAGTGCAACCCTTAATCAAGATATGTTTTGGCATGGTCTTTCTAGTTAGTAGTAGGGTGAAGGGGGCTTTATAGAGTCAATGGTCATTCAGAGGGACAGAAGCACTGGTCAATTTGATTTCGTTTTGGGTGATGACAGACATCACAGGAGCATGGACTGCAGCTTTCACTGGAAACCTAATAGTTTGATCAGGCTGTGGATTCATTGTGGGTGAAGCTTTTTGTAGCTTGAATCTGTATCTGCTGGACAGTTGATTTTCTTAGCCATTCGTGACACAATACGTCCCTGTGAAGTAGGAGAAGCTGACCGCTTTTTCATCCTCAGGTTCCTCCTGCGTTGCTGCTGGTCTGTGCTGTGCTGGTTCGGTGGTTTGAGGAGAGATGCCTGCTTGCTGCCGTCCCCTCACTCACGCTCTCATCCTGGCATCCTCTTGTCCATCCATTTATCTTTCCATCTATCCATCTTTGCTCAAAACGGGTCCTCTCTCTGACTGCGTAAATAAGTCCAGAGTTCCACTAAAAGCGTCATGCTGCTGTAATTTCCTGCGTTGCTTGGTTATATTTCGTATCAGGGCCGGTCGGTGGGTTGGTTGGAGGACAATTATCATCCTGCGGGTTGTTTCTCTGTTTTTTTTTTTTCTTTTCTATTTCCGATTGTAAAGAAAGAATTCTAGTTGCTGGTTTGTACACAGATCTTGTCAGAGGAACCAAGACTGAAAAAGAAAAAGAGGAAAAGGGGGAATGAGATTATGCTAATGTCAAAGCAAGTAAAATGTGTGCAAATGCGAATGCACAAGGGATGATCAAAATAATATAAACACTCTGGAAGATAATTAAAGAGCCAACTTTTGGTTCTTCTGGTTTCTCTGAAAAAAAAAGTCAGTGGTACAAACCTATGGACATAAAGATTCAATTCAGTTTAATTCCATTTTATTTATATAGTGCCAATTCACAGTATATGTCATCTCACAGCACTATATAGAGTAAGGTGAAGACCTGACAAAATTAAACAGAGAAACCCAACAAATCCAAAGATCAACATTTGGCAACAGTGGGTAGAAAAAAAACTGCATTGTATTGTGTGTATAGATCTGACTAAGAATTCAAAAACACTACAGACACCCATAAGGTAGTGAATTATTGGGAGAAAATTTACTCTAAATGGGACCGTAACTTACAAAATGAACATTGTGCTGTTTTTAAGGTGACTTGACACTGATGATTGAGACCATAAACGCATTAGGTAAATGTTTACTGAGGTAACGAATCAAGTGGCTCATTTTCACTTCTTCTTCTATCCAACTGGACTTCTTCTTGCAACCAGAGCAGTCGCCCCCTGCTGTTAGAAAGAATGCATGTTTAAGGCACCTCCACACTGACTTCACTTTTTAGATCCAGAGGCTAGCAGTTTCCAGCTGCAGCAAAGCTTTTCTAAATTTATCACAGCTCTGAGTTGCTCCTGGACTAGCTTCTTCTTCTCCATACCAACAATGGCTGAGGCTCTATAATACCAAACTAACTGGAAAAATGCTATTTAAACAGGCAAAGCTAACAGCCTATGTACACACAAGCAGTGTTTTGAGGCGTGCTTTGGTACAATGCTTCTTTGAAACATGCTTACTGTGACATTCTGATGTTTAAAAGGTAATATTAACCATGTTCACCATTGTAGTTTTGCCTGTTTTGAAATACAAAGCCAGCTGCGAATGGGATTTTCATTTGTTTAGCAGATATTTCATAATTAACCAGTACAGGCTAACATAAAAGTTTCACCTGATGATACCACGAGATGAACATTCAGGAGATCACCAACGTTATCAGAGGCAATCTTTTGAGATTCTTGAATACCTTTAACACATTTCGGCAAGCCATAAGTCCAATAGCTGCCAAGATATTTCAGTCTGAACCACAAATGTAAAGCTCATGGCGATAGAGAAGAGGTCTGGGTATGTCAGCGCAAACTTTTGTGAAACCTCTTACATAGATGCTGAGATATTTCTGTTTGGACCAAAGTAGTGGATGACTGACCAGCTGGCACTGCAATCCTTAAACCGCACTGCTCAGATGGCTAAGAAAAGGATATAATAGGACAACAAGGAAATGACAAATGCCAGCTACTGTAAACTGTGCACCGTGTCCGCTTTTGGCCTCTAGAGGTTCCTCCAGTTCTTAAATGCAGTGAGTGACAGAACAGCCATCTGGGCCACTAGCCCAACTATTACCATCAAGTCTGTCCGGTTCTGGACAGAAGTACAGTACGTCTTAAATTTGGCCGAGCAGTGAATGGCTCCTAATGGCCAAACTGCAGCAGGGGATAGCAGTCTGGCGCTCCATGTCACTTGCGCCATCTTCACGTTGGGTTTTTTCTCCTCAGCGTGAGCAGGGAGCAGAAATGGGTCACCGCCGCTGTTGTTGGCTGCCCTGCTTGGCCTGCAGGATCTGGCACTGCGGGCTAGAGCGCCAACATTCTAGAAGTCAAGCCTTGGAAACTACTCTGAGCCTCCAGGGAAGCAGTCTTTTGTTTTGTTTGACTCTAACAGGTCGCATGAATACCACCCCCCGCCTCCTGCCCTTCTCAGCTACCCTACTCCCCTGGGCACTGTCCCAGCAGTCCTTGGGCATTGTAACTTCTCCCTTCTTAGTTACTTTGCCTCTCTCGCCTTCTGTGTATGCTCTTACAAACACACACAATCCATCTATCTCCCGTGAACACTCCCACTAAATCCTTGGCAGCAGACAGTGACCACCCTCTTTACTTTCCTGCCCCCCACACTCGCCCCCCTCTCGAGCAACCCCTTCTCAAATTCAAGATCAACTGGCTATGACATCATGTCTGGTTGCCGGGGGTAACGAGACGGCCGGGACGTGACTTCTATAAGGGCCGAAACTCTGTTGCTCTGTTCCCTCCATTTCCCTTCCTTTCCTGTCCTGTCGGTATCTTGTTTCTCGTCTGCCTTGGCTGCAGCGCCCAACATTTGCCACTAGAGTGCGCACAAAGCCCACCGCTGCCATACTGAGAGCCTCTCCAGTCTGTTCTGTAGTCACCACGTACACACTTTTGACAAGGTCTTTGTCTTGTAAGCAATCGTTATTTATTAATTTTTTTTCTCGTGGATCGTTAATCTTTTTGTGTCATTGCGGGGACACATGCAAACAGTTAATACCGTGTCTTTTGGTTCATGCCTTGAAAAGTAAAACAATATTTCAGACATTTTGTCCCACTCAGTGCTGAAAATCTAAGCTTTTGTGTGAAGATACGCTACATGGCCAATAATAACTGGTTACCTCTGTCCATATAGTTCTGTTTACCTTTGGTCTGGGGTTGCTTTTTATGGTTTGGTCTGGACCTCCTCCTTCCGATGAAGGTAAATCCATAGCATACAGTAATATTTTACACAACAATGTCTTTCCAACTCAGCGGGTAACACTTTGGGAAAGACTGTATCCTGTTTCAGCATGACCGTGCAAAAAATCAGAAAGCCAGGTCCATAAAGAAATGGTTTTGGTGTGAGAGAACTTGACCTGGGATGTAGGGGAACCCCGACTGTGAATCAGCCCTTACTGCTCAAAATCAGCGCTCGGTTTCACTATAATGGCTTTGTGGCTGACGAGTGGAAGCTATTACAGGAGCAGATTAATGCTCATGGTTTGAGAAACTGATGTTTAACAATCATACAGTATGCATGCAATGTTAAGAGTGTCCACATTGTGTATTTCAGGTACGTGTAAAATCGCAGTGCCAGGAAAAAACACACAAGGCAAGGTTATGGGACGTTATACATACATTACCAACAAACAGGAATAGGAAGAATAAAAGGCAGTGTGAAAAGTGGTAGAGCAAAAGACTGAAATGAGAAAGAGAGGAAGGGGAGTATATAGTGGAGTATAATGAGCGGAGGGGCAGAAATGGAAAGGGAGAAAAAGCGAGAACGGAGGGCAGAGAAATAAGGGAGGGGATCAGCCGAGCAGTTTCAGATGGTTTCCATGTGTCGAGGAACGGAGCTGAGCTGGCTCCAGGCGGGTGTGGTTGGACACTAATGAGAAAAGTACTGGTGGTAATGGAGGAGGCACATGAACGAAGTGCAGAGCAGCGAAGGGAAGGAACGAAGAAGGTGAAAGAAGGAGAAAGTAAAAAGCAAGCGCCAGAGATAATGAATGCAAGGGAGGGAAGAAAGCGGAGTATGGCAAAATTATATATATATATATATAAAAAAGGAAAAAGTGGAGCAGAAAAGAAGACAGGGAAAGGAAAGGTAGCAAGAAGAGGGAGTGAAAAAGGCAGTGAGGGAAGAAGGCCTGCCGCCTGAAGGGTAGGCTCCATATGTGCCAAATAAACAGTTGAGCACATATGGTAAACCACACACGTACAGTAAAATACAGATGTACAAATGCACACATTGATGGCGCGCTGTGGGATGGTGTGAGAGGAGAGGTGGAGGAAACCCAGCAGCAGGTTTCAGGGAGTGAGGGAATAAAAAATATTTTGGCGTACATCCACGCAGTTAATAAGTTTCCTGAGTTTGACCAGTAATCACAGTCAAAACAGACGAGTTCCCGCCTCAATTTTCTACACAGAGAGACAAACTGCCAGTGTGTCTCACCCCAGTTCCTACCTGTGTCTGCTGCGGGATGTTCAGAAAGTTGTTGTCCCGTGATCCGATGCCGACAAACCTGTTGGGAGCTGTGGCGCCTGGCGTGGAGTATGCTACAGAAACAGAAGAAGAACAACAGAGGACATCAGTGTCTGGCAGTGCAATGTCCTGTAGAATCTTAAAGCAGTAGCTTAACATTTTGGGAAATTAATGTGTTTACTTAGTTAAAAATTGATACTACTCCATCTGTACACTATGTAAGATGCTATGATTAGCAGCCTGTTAGCTGAGCATAAGACTAATATGGGAAAACGGCCCTCCTTGTTCTATCCAAACATAATAAAATCTTACTAGCAGTCACTCTAAAGCTCACATTTAAATTAGCTTTATCTGTACTTGTCTTGCATAGACAGACCTATCTCCACAGCACGGTGACAGTGCTGGAGAATGATCTGATTGCACCTTATTGCACCTCATTCTGCTGTAGGGAAAAAAAATGCTCTGGATTGTTTGTTTCCTCAAAACCAAACACAATCATCTTGGGCAGCGTTAAGTCCAGGATGTAACAACAGTGTCCCGACAACATACTGACAGAGGGTTGTTTCAGTGGAACATTTGCATGCATAGAGGTAAGTGCTATCATTAAAATGGATAATTCGATGCAAAAAAACAAAACAAAGCAAAAAAACTAGCAGGGCTGCCTTGTGTAGACTGCTGTTTTCAGGTTGTTGTTGTTTCCCATAGTGAAGGGGATTTCAAAAACTGTAATATGCAGATAGCAGAAATGGAGGGAAAAAAAACCCTTATACCCCTCATACACTTATACCTGAAGTGTATGACTGGTGAGTCAGAATATATCTGCAGGAAAGCTAAATTATAAAAACATCAGGACTTCTGGAAGTGTTTACATCCTGCTGGGAACAGTCTGCAAACTCAGAAGTAACTTTTTTAGTTCCACTAGAGCTAACCAAATGAATAAGCCAGGCTTGCTATTTACCCCTTTTTCCAAGTCTTTATGCTAAGCTAAGCTAACT
Source organism: Dascyllus trimaculatus (assembly GCA_024666655.1). NCBI lineage: Eukaryota > Metazoa > Chordata > Actinopteri > Pomacentridae > Dascyllus > Dascyllus trimaculatus. Next base: position 11,986,625 of record CM045458.1, read on the forward strand.
AGTTGAAGCTTCATATTAGTCATGGCATCAATCTTCAACTTTAGCCGCAAAGCAAACAAGTGTATTTCCCAAACTGTTGTAGCCATTGCATTAAGATGAAATATTAAACATAACAGATCAATGCTGCTAAAAGATTGATGCCAGCCAAAAATAGCACATAAAACAACTCTGATACATGCATTTATTTCTACAGAAAGTACCACTATATATCATTGAGGTCAATAAAACCCTATGGATAAGTTTGCTAAAATCTGGTATGCAAACTAAGATCTCCCCAAGTGATTAAATCCAGTTGCTAAACTCAGCTGGAAGTGATTGAGCAGACCCGAATCCTGACACCGAGGATCAGTCAGGGACATTTAAAACCCACTGGCATCAACGTCTCTGACAAATTTAGGGCAGTTTGAGGAACCCTACGGACTCCAGAATTTGAATCTCACTGAGGGATTCGGGGATTCAGAGTGCAGACTGGTTCATATGTGAGTCTGTTTGTGTGGAGGAAAAGGGAGGAAGGACAAGAAGGAGAAGAGACAGAAAGAAGGATACAGTTTACATCCATGTGTTGCTAAGAATTGGAATAACATACATAAGACATAGAAGACTTGGAGACGCTGACTGGGGGGTAAAACGAAAACACTAAATTTGAAGGAGAGCTAAAAACAAGCAAAAGAAAAGAAAAGAAAGTGCTCCATCCAGTGCCCCTCCTATCACAGGTGAGGAAATCTACAGTATGACTCAGAAATGCACACCCTGTTCTTCCTGTCTAACAAATCAACAAGCTAAAAAATCCCACCAAAAAGCAGATACAAGCTAAAGCAAAAGGAAGTAAAACTATTCCACCAGTGTCCTAATTTCTACTGGAGTCCATGTAAAATAACTGCCCTAAATTTGTGCCCTTCGCAAGTAAGAATCAATTAAGAACCAAAATCTTCTCTCACAAGGTTTTGCGGATGAGTCCAGCAGGGGAGGAAAGGAGGATTTAGAAGGACTGGAGTGGCGATGCAGCTTCCACACCAGAATGGGCTTAACATGTAGAGCCACTCAAACTCATGAGGCCAAATACAGAACCCTGAGGAGTTCCGCAGAAGTCTGTTCTCACCAAACCTCTGGTGATCTATTCTAATGTGCTCCACGGTACATTCTGCGCTGGCTTCTACAGCCCTCCGAGGGTTAAAAGGGAGGTGAGATGCTGGATACACACTGATGGCACGAAGTTGGAGGAAGAACAATGGCATGGGTCTGTTCGCTGGAGAGGGTTGGGGGGTTTTCAGATTGCTTTTTTTTTTTTTGGTGTTGGTTTGGTTTTGAGAACGGTCTCTGCGGGGTCACTTACACGGAGATGCGGGCGAGGAGAGTCCGCCGTCAGGGGGCGTGCTGTTGGGTTTAGAGTCGGGCATGGGGAGGGGCACTGGGCGGGCCACTGGGGGAGGTGGAGGCAGCAAGAAGGAGCCTGGCATTTTGCTCTGGCCGCTCCCGTTTGGCTGCAGACAACACAAATAGGGTCAGGAGGGCGACATGCGACAATCCGCAGACACGGAATGAAAACAGGACGCAGCTCGGGAAGGCCAGGTCCAAAAAAATATCCATGACGGAGGGAGGAGAAGGGAAGAGCGATGGTGGAAGGGGGGAGAGGAGGAGGGGGTGGGAAACAACAACCAAAGGAATGATGTATGTGGACGGCATCTTTCATGGAGGTGTGAATAAATAATAGTCACCACAGGGTTTGAGAGGAGTGGGAGCTGGAGGTGAGAGGCTCCACAGGGGGTGGTCCGTGTCGGGTGGAGGAGGTGTGGAGGAGGGAAGTGAGCAAATTATTTGAACTGGGTTCGTCCAGAAGATGGCAAGAAATCAAAAACCATGGGAGAATACTCTTCTACACAAGCACAACACCACCAACGATACCAGCACCAAACAACCAAACTCCAACTAAAATCGGAAACAGCTAGAGATGAGAACAGAAACACGATGACACAACACAGGACGGGTATGCTTGACTGAAGTGTGCCGTGACTGATTCACGCTCGTGCTGATGGTTGCAACTTCTGAGGGGTTGGGTGGAGCAAAAGAAAAAAGAAAAAAGACGAGGAGGGAGAACGTCGGGGTCTGAAACAGGAAACGGCAAAGTGACATCGACAAGACAATACAAAGATCTGTAGACCAGCTGACTAAACAAATGTCTAGTGTGTTCCGCGTGTCGCTGTGGGTGTATTTGTCTCTAATGTTCGTGGACACATAGCATGAAATAAGCTTTATGCATGCACTGCTCACATCATAAACTATGTCTCTTTATTTCAGACTTGTAGAGCGAGTTGCTGATTAATCTAAAATACGGAAGCAAAAAAAGGATGTAAATTTAATAACCACGAGAATGCTACAAAAAAGAATTACAGAATTTAAACTCTACTGTATGCTTAATGTTGAAAGGTTTTAACCAAACGTACATCCGAAGCCATGCAGTTCAATTACCTTTTTTAAAAATTACCAACAGGTATATTCATGTTTTTAAGAAATTAAGACCAAAATTAACATTGATCTGTTTAAGTTGCTCCAATTCTGATCTGAAAATCAAAAAAAATCGGAGGTTGTAAATTAGATTAGGTTAAGTTAAGGCATATAAGTTCAAGATAAAAAGTTAGAATTTGTAATAATCTTTAATATCCAGAGGTGTAGTTTCAGGTTATGTTGTTTTAGTCACATAACCAATGGGGAAAAAAATTGGATTTTGTCAACGTGTGAACCCAACACATTTTTTTTACAACTGGGAAAGCAAACCACAAAAAGATAAATAGTTTAAAATAAGTTACTTTTAAACATTTGATGTTTTTTAGATGTCAACATTAGGTATACAGTGGTAGTAACATTTTGCAATTGAGATTGTACAAATTAAACTTATTTTGGCCTATTGTTGCTTCCATATATTTTCATTAATATACTTTATTTTTCTACTTTCAGATGTAATTTTTTTGTAACCACTTTTAATAGGCTTAATATATTATTCTGCAGCGCTATTATAAGCTAAGTGCAAGCTGGTGCATTTTTATGGCAGTCATTTTTCTCCTCTCCGGTGACGACTCTTACCTGTCCGGCGGCCTGCCCTGAGCCATCAGCACAGACAAACTGCACAAATTCCTTCAGGGGGTCCTGTCCAGGGTGGTGGTGGTAGCGGATGGTTGGGTGGGTGAAGTAGGGGCTAGACTGCTGGATGATGGAGGGAGACGGGAAGTGCAGGGCCGAGGCTGAAGCACGGGGACTCCCTGCAAACACAGGTGTTTGTATTAGACGACCACCAGCAGCGAGAGGTGGAGGAGAGCGAGAGAAAAGACATGAACCACTGAATTTCCACACATTCTTCCAGATGTGAGAGATGAATTAAGCGACGGATGAATGACAGCAAGAACATCACATCACGACTGAAAACGATAAAGTTTAAATCTGCCTTTAAAATGAAAGGAATGTTGTTTTTTCCAGGACAAGCTGAATTCAAGTTAATAGCTATTACAGGCATTCCTCGTGTTTTATGATCGCTCCATTAAACCTATGCAGCTTTATGGAGGAGATTTACACACACATTGTATTCATATGTGCACACGCAGAGAGGACGTAACATTTCGAGTCAACACCATTCAGACCGCACACACACACCTGAATGTGCACAAATTCAGTAGAAGCGAGAGCTACGTTTTGAAATCAGATCCAAAGAGCTTGTAAAAAGAGAAAGCACAAAGAGATCATTGAGTAATGTCTTAAATTAGCCGGTCTGTCTTAATGCCTGCACGCCTGTGTGCTGTTCTGAGGGTGTGATTCATTGGCGTCGATGCAATTTGGCATTCACATGGTAAAGCTGTTTTTTTTTTTTATATATATGACACATTTTGTTTCTATGACTGAACTAATCTGTATGTACAATTTAAATCTGAGTTGATGTTTTTCTGTTAAATGGCTTTCATATCTGTAAATATATGCGTGTGTGTGTACGGCAGGTGTGGAGATGCAAAAATGTATCAGCGTTCTGCTGGTACAAAAAAGCATTCTTTTTATTCTTTACAAGAGAGGAAAATAGAGTTGAGTGTACGTGCGAGGTGTGAGCGGGGAGCAGTTGTTTGAGCCCTGCCACACCAAACACAAAGCCCTCTCTGTCAGACCTATATCCATTACTAAATCTCCTTGATTTGTATTAGAAGGCTGTTCTCCTCTTCGCCGTGCCAGTCTGACACCCACCCCATCCCATCCAGGCCCCCCAGCTGCCCACGTCGGGTTGCCAACAGTCTTTGGTGCTCGCATCTTATACATTGTGTGTGTGAGTGTACTTCATGAGGGTGCCAGGCCGGCTGCATTACCCCCCAGACAGGCCCTGTGCCTCTGAGCCCAGCAGCACCTTGCTCCCATGCCAGGCTGCCTGCTCCCCAGTGGAGCTGTCTCCCTGCTCCTATAGTTCCATACTAATCCCATTAGATACTGGGTGAAGGCCAAACGCAAGGGGTATGGGGGGTGGGTTGAGGACGGGACAGGGTGCTGGGGATGGTAAGGGGGGAGACAGGATCAGAGGGAATCCCCACACCCCCACATGGATTCCCATGTTCTTCTTCTTTTTTTTTGTCTCATGAACCCCAACAGTCCTGTCAGATACACCCATGTATCCCTGCATTGACTTTAACCGACATGATTCGGATGTGTTCATCTGAACTGAATGTTTTTTTACACCACTAAGTATATAGAAGTTAATATCAACATATTCTTATGCAGCTGACCTGTTAATGTTTAGCTGTGTTTGGCTATATCTGTATTCATACATTACTTTCTATCTACTATCTATTTTAACATGCATCAGATATTTTTTAGCTATCTTTTTTTACATTTATCCATTATTTTTTGTAGCTATTTTCATATTTATCAATTACTTTTCGCTTAATATTTCTTTCGTTATTTTCAGATAACTACTTTAAGATTTGATTATTTGTACACATTTCATTCATTTATACATTCCTTTTAGCTGTTCAACCATTAATCCCTGACCTTAAGCTAACTATTTCGACATTCATCCATTACTTTTAGCTATTTTAATATTATCAGTTACGTCTAGCTTACTATTTCATCCATCACTTGTAGCTAACTATTGCAACATTCATCCGTTATCTGTAGCCATTTCTTCCATTTATACATTCCTTTTAGCTATTTTAACATTTCTCCTTTATTTTTAGATATCTATTCAACGATGTATCCATTACTTTCAGCCAACTAGTTTTCTTTTATCCATTACTTTTGGGCAATTTTATCCATTCCTGCATTGCTTTCCACTGTCTTAACATTCACCCATCACATTTAGTGAACTATTGCATCCATTTATATCTTCAGGTTATTTATCTTAAAATGTAGGCTATCCATCACCTTTAGCTAACTACCTTGACATTATTTTTAGCGGTTTCTTCCATTTATACATTCATTTGCGCTATTTCAGCTTTTGACAGTTATATACTTTAATCATTTTTAACTATTTATACTATGCATTATTTACAAAAAATCTGTCATCCATGTATACATTATTTTTTAGATATTTCAACATTTATCAATTGTTCTTTTGCTAACAATTTCAACTATTTAGCTATTAGTTTCAGCTAATCATTTTACAGTTACAGCAAACTAATCACTGTCTACTCACTGAGGAACACTGCTAAACTTAGGTCCATTGTGATTGAGATGGAGGTTCTCATACATGCATTCATTTGCTTCTACCTTGACTGGTGTAATAACCTTTTAACCTGTCTTAGCAATACATCCCTGAACCACCTGAAAGTGCCTCAAAGGGTCTCTTGTGCTTCTATTCCTGATCACTTTACACCTGCTTTCCATCAAATTCAGTGTCCAGTTCAAGATTCTCGGTCAGACACCTGCCCATATTAAAGAGCTACTGCTGCAGCCATATAACACCAGCAGGTCTGCACTTTGAGGTTGTGTCTGCAAAACTTGGACTTCTCCCCAGTTGGACTTCAGATCTGAGGACAACTTCCACCACTTCAGACCCATTTGTTTAATCTGTTGTCTCTGTCTTTTCCCATGTTTTTATCTGGTCATCTGAATTTAATGTCTGCTATTCTCTCTCCTATTTGCTTTTTTTTTTTTTTATAGAGGCATGTTCTTGAAAGGTGTTATAAGACTAAAACTTACCATTTGTCCATAAATTTACTTACTTTACAAGCTCTTCGTTCTCTACTGTTTAGAACCCCTTTAGGCACAAGATATTTACTACCCTAGAGCCACGGTTCTTCACCTGGGAGTTGCTAGAGGATTCAAGGGGTAGATCACAGGAAGTGGGCTCTAAATGGTGAAATCTTTTTTCCTTTAAGTATTTTCTTCTTTAAATGGGTGTTTGCTGTCCCAGAAAGGTAAAAGACCACTGTTGGACTATAGGTGAAGGTGGCTGGAATGACAAACTCCATCAAAACCAACTCACGGCATCATCACTGCTACGGGCAGCTGGCCCCCACATGCTCCTCAATCTCACTTCTCCAACTCCTAAATCGCCTCGGATCTTGTCTCTTTGCACAGAACAACAACAAGGCTCGTGATGTGGTGAGCAGGCAGCATGGCAGCCACCCCAGTGTGCACACTGTTACAGCTGGTGTAAAAAGAAACAAATCACAACTGTATAAATTACAACTGCTCGCCACAGCAAGATGGGATATCGTACACATGTGTGCGTGTTGGTGTGAAAACGTACAGTATAGATTATGAGTGTGTGTGGAGATTAGATTTGCTGTAGCTACATCTCAAGAGGAATAGGGGCTGTCAACAACCGCGGAGGAGGGTTTAATGACTCGGCGGTCAACCTCATTGCCTCACATCTGCTTGGTGGCTTAAAAAATCCTTTGATGTAACCTAGCTGGTGAACTAAAGCACATGGGTAATTATCTCCAGCGAGCTCCTTCACTGGGTGAATTTACAAATGTGCACTTTCTAAAAAGAAGAGAAAGTCCCCGACTCGATCTGCGCCCGGGTGATAAAATTAAGAGAGTGATGACTGATACTCGGAGCCCCTTTGGCTGTGATTGATATCTGAGCAGCTTGTGAAGAATCAGCTGGTACACACAGCAGTTCAGACTCAGACTCGTACTCGCTGCCCCTGCCGGCATGAGTAAAGACGAGCTCAATCTGGAGCTCCCACACTGTAAAGAAAAGCAAGTCCATAAAAATTTCAGAAGAAGTATAAAAGACTAAAAAAAAGATAAAGAACAGTGAAATGCAAAGACCCATGACTGGATCTGCCTACTTGCTTCCACTCTCTGTGCAGTGTTTACAGTTATCCTCTTCTCGATTACTAAGAGGCCCTATGCTCACCCTGTGGTGATTTCATTAAACTTGAATTAATTTTAAAAACACAAGGGATCAGTTTCACCTTACAACTAGATTTTGGCACAGGAGCCCTGTTTAATACGGGGGCTCTACAACCCATTTAAAGGACCAGTTTGTAGGATTTTTATAGTGCTCATGATCGCATTTCATTAGTGTTTAATGACCTGTAGCTACCAATTGTGTTTTTTTTGTCCCAGATTGGACAAGTCAAGAGGAACTTTTGCATTTTTATGTTGAAGTATGGCCACTGTAGGTTCTTCTGCAAGCTCTGAACGGAAGGAATGAGTGAGCTCCAACCTCACTGTTAGATACTAACAAATCCTACACACTAGCTATTGAAAGGATTCAATCCTGTCAGTTGATGTTGTGCTTTAATGGTGCATATTTTCATATTGACCAACAGTCAATGTGGGCTGTGAATTCTGGAGATCTTTTCCACTTTTTCTGGTTTAATATTAAAGGAGTCCCCCAGTATAAATAAATATGGGTGACTCACAAGATACTTCCATCAAGATCAAAGAAGCAAAAGGTGAGAATTCCGTTACTTCCTAGTTATGAGGGAAGCTCCAGAAAAGATAGATCTTAAAAAATTTAACTCAGTAGATCCTTTCCTAGACTCCCTCCACACCCCTTTAAATGCCCCATTTTAGAACCCCACTCATTTGGTTTGCAATACAAACTCTTGGCTAATAATTTTAGTCTCAAGCCCGAGCTGAGACCAACCTGAAGGCATCATTTTGACATCACCGGGGTTATTTTATTCATGTGGGAAGCACATTCATTTAGTTTAATAAAACATCGCTTGCAACTGTTCCCACCAAAAGATTTCACCAAATGTCAAAATGTTATGATATTTAGTCAGCTGAATCACTGGATCTAAACAAATTCATGCATGGAAAATGCATTAAATAATGTACTTTCATCTAGTTTTTCAGAGTAATAAATTTTGCATTTAAGGCTCTTCAGTTATCCATAAGCATATTTATTTGTTTATTCATATTTTACATTGTAGGTTATTGGATTTTTCTGCCGTTCAAGTGTCTTGAAAACTCAAAAAGCAAAGTTGAGAGTCAGTAAGTATATTACACATGATTCAATATAGTTCCTTCAGTGTACAGAGATAAAGGTGTAGAAGAGAGACATGACAGAATAGGCTGCAGAAACCACCTGATCCGTTGTTCCACTCTAAAAAGAAGGCGGCAATCTATAGAGATGACATACAGAGAGGTACAACCAGCAACCATCCACCACCAGACAGGCCCAGAGAAACCACACACCACACCCAAACCCTAGAAGCTCCATCACCAGCATGACCTGCATCCTACAAGGTCAGAGGAGGAGGCAGAGGAGGAGGCACAGACCCACAGAGCTACCTGCCAGCTTATAATTCCCAGCCACTCTCATCTCCCAAAGACAATGCTCCCACCTCTAAACCACAGGGGGGAGGGGTGGGGGGCCCTGAAAAAGTGTGGAGTGGGTAGGAGGAGATGGTGAGGAGGGGAAGAGGAAGGGAATGTGGGGGCGATCAGGGGGGGAATCTGGAGCTGGGTTGGTCTCACCTGGTCTCACTCCCGCCAGCATTGGCAGTGGGTGGTGGGTGAACGCCATGCGGGGGGACCTCGTCTGGGAGGACAGGGCGCTGAAATCGAATTTCCCCGGCTTCTTAAGAGAACCAGGCGATGAGAGTCCTGGCAAAAAGGGGATCAACAAAATGGCAGAACAGAGACGAGGTTTTAATCAAACATGGCTGCTTTTTCTTACTTCGACTCTACTCAAAAATAAGAAAAAATAAAAGTAGAAAAATAAATTTATCAGACTTCTTTAAATTTGATTACAAGAATCAAATGATTATGACTGACTGAAATCAATGGATTGATCGATTGATTCATTCATTGATTTGTTTGATTGGCTTAACATACAGATGGGTTCTCACAATCTGTCTGTCCAATACTCTATGTTTGTGTACAGTCAGCGGGCTGTACCATGTCCGTCAGATTGAGGGGAGAGGGGGTGGGGTTGAGGGCAGGGTCCGGTGAAAGGCCATGTTTTGAGCAGCAAAGGGGGGTTCAGAGTGAAGGCGAGGGGGTGACGGGAGAAAAGGGGGGGAGGGGGTGGGTTGAGGGAGGTTCGGGAGGCCAGGGGCACAGCGTCAGGACAGAGGAGAGCTGGGAAATGCAGTGGTGGTCCAAGTATGGTCACCACTGAGCGTATGAACAACACAGCAATGTCCTGCTCATTGCTTTTACCACTGAAATCGACTCAAAGTCGTCTCCTTTTAGAAAACTATCTGACTAATCCCAAAAAACAACAATCTCAGGAGCAGGCGTAGCTACAGAGAGCTACAGGAACACAAACATGCCAACCAACCTACTCACTGCACTTGCCTCTTTAGAATGAATGGGAACCTGGATAGCCTCATATCTGGGGCAGACTGTGATTTCAATGCCAGCATGAGCTGTGTGACTACTTATAGCTGCAGAAGAGCATGCCAAAACATACATCAATGGATCTTCTGATATAGTGCCGTTCTGCATATCTGACTGTCAGATATTTTATGTGACTGCCTTAAGACCTATAGTATTTCATAAAGAAGTTCTTGAACTCACACACACACTCACGCACACCCACACAAGCTGTTCAGGCTGGGTGGCAAGTACCGGGCAACGTGCCAGTGAAGGCTAGATGGGAGAGCTGTAGAAAGATGGAAGAAGTTAAGCGGGAGAGGAGCGGTGACGGCATGGCCGGCACACATAGACAAACATATTAAAGTGTCCCCCTCTGGCTATAAATGTCGGCTGAGGCTACAGGACTGCATGAAATATCCCTCAGTTTGGTAAAAACGGGCACACTAAGTATAGGCCCGGCTCACCAGCGGACCAGAAACATGGCCAAAAGTGTGAGAGCTACAGATAAAAGAGGCTCTCTTCTGTGATCAAGGCCTTGTGTGGTGGGCGCTGAGGGAATTTATTTTGATGTATGGTAATCCAAAGGCACAATTTAGACTTTCAGGGTTGGAGGAACAGCGCCAAATGGTGTATCTGACCTCTGCCGGGAACCGCAATGTTGAATATAAGCTGAAATAAAACTCTGGAAAGAAAAATCCATAAAACAGAGAATAATGAGGAAGTAAAAGTATAGAAAAGTACATCAGCACGGACACACAGACCTCATTACTTTTCTCGGGAACATACTGAGCTCATGTTTTGTTTGCTTCAGATTTGGTTGAAAGAATACAGTGATAAACAACTTTGGTGAGCGAGAGGCCCATAAACTACTAAACGACACAATATTCACACATATAAAACAAACACACTCAAATAAAAAAAGTGGGTAATTTCAACATGGCCCAAAGAGATGTGGAAATAGATTTTATGAGCTGAGCATATAAAGTCTAACAGAGCAGATTTCTGAAAAGCTTTTTTTTAATGCTACACTGGGAAATGTTTTATCACTATTTACCCTGAATGCTCATAGGCTCCATGGGTGCAGCTGTGCTTGTGTGGGCACCGATAAGTATAGAAAAAGGTGGTCGCCAGCACTTATGTTCAGCTAGGCACGTCATTTGTGACCCCACAAGTAGCACGAAGGAGTGGACACTGTAAGTAGAGTGAGGTGTGTTTTATTTACTGCTGTAAAAATAATGGAATCTACGCAAAAACAGCAAAATGAAGGTGCTATCCATCTGGTTATGATATTGTACTTATTACTGTGTGTGTTGGGTTAACAACCAGTTTTACAGGGAAATTTCTACTGTTAGCACACACATACAGAGATATGTATAAGGATGGACGGATTTTCAGTTTGGCTGATTATTAGATTAAATATTCTGCATTTTACTGATTACCAGTGTTGTTATTCTTTCCTACTGATTTCCAGAAATGCATGACTTTGGTTTTGGAGCAGCTGCATCTCTTTAACTGTAGCAATGTCCCGCCCACAGCGCTATCTGATTGGTTACATGTCATAGGTAAAAGCCAATCAGTAAAGGAAAAAAGTTGAATAGTTCTCTTTTAATTAAGCATATTTAAAAGATAAATAAAGACATTTCAATTGAGCTTTCAGTGTTAGAATTTGTGTTATTCTAAATTCTGACATCAATATTTTCATTTTTATAGCAAATATCTATATATACCAGTTCCAAATATACATATATACTCTATCAATGTATTATTGTCAATGCATCTATGTGTTAGCAGGATTGTAAAGGGGGATTCTGCTTATATAACACAGAACATTCATGTTAACTACCAAAAAGAGTACTACTCTCAACATGTCATGGCTCAGATGTTTCTGATGGTGTCATTGGGGCTTAAATTTGACCCTTGAGAAAGAACTAATTACACACAGTAGCTGTAAGGGTTTAAAGAACATCGGCACTATCTCATGTAAAAAGTTATGTTTTGTAATGTGAAATGTAGGATCCGATATTTTCGAAGCCTGAGCCATACTAGATGCTAAATATCAGCATCGCTCTGGTTCTGCTTTGATTTTCATCTTGCTTTTCATTAGTTTCACTTGTGATTTCCCATCATCCTGCATACAGAGTCACATGAAAAATTTGAATTTGATCACACCATTAACAGCAAACTGAATGCCAACATGCACGGAGTCGACGCACCCCTGCAACAAAGCCTGCCTGGCTGCAGTTCCTCTGTGGTCCATACAGGGACAACTGCGTGCCACCACATCCCAACTTCAATTATAACCAGCTTATTATGCATAAACAGCCTTAAATTATACATATTGTTTTTAGTCTCTGTGATATTCCCTAATTAGTCGGTATCTTGCTGAAATATCTGGTACTATGTGGCTTCTCAGTGAGAAGCAGCAAATGAGGCCCAGATGCCCAATGAAAGCTTTGTCTGATAAAGCTAACAGAAGTTACTCTGATCTCTTCCCTTAATCTGTGTGGGTGTGTGGATGTGAGTCTACACATATATACACACACGCACACATACACAGTTGTTTGTTCTACATTATTTCTGTGTCCTGCTCCTGGCACACTGCACGAGCAGACTGGCAGCCAATTGCTCCCATGACCCTGTAGTCTTGCCACGCTAACAAGCTGGCGACCACACAAACCCCCTAACTGTCACAGAACTGGTCCACTCGCATGTGCGCACACACACACACACATACAGAGAGAGAGAGAGAAAGAATACAGCTCACACACATTCAGGTAAGCGAGAAACAACAATGTATATTAACAGAGTTCCTCATTAAGTGGCTCGCACATCATTAGCCCTCATCATGTGCTTCAGGCAGAGCAAGGACACCTTAGCAACACAACCAGACACACAGCACAGTTTTATGCCCAAATAATTAGCTTGAATTCTCTGTCAATAACACAAATACATGGGAAACCCCCCTCCTTTTCCCCTTCCTGAAAAGTTGATAGCGGGTTTTCCCACCACTGAGCAGCAGGAGCAAGCAGGCAGAAGGAGAGAACGGAGCAGAGCTGAGCGGGAGACAGCAGACTTAATGATGAATTACATGATCACCTGCTATGCCTCAGAGCTTTTCATTCAGGTAGAGATTCACCTCCAGAGCAGGCAGAGGCGGAGGCCCTCCCCTTCCCTCTTCTTCCTCCCTCCTCCTGTCCTCCACCCCTCTTCTCCTCTCCTCATCTCTCACTCCCAACACCACCACCACCATCACCAGAACAGATGTCTGCTGTAACCCAGTAGCTCCCTTCGCTGTAGACACATGGAGGCGCCATCTGGACCGGAACGCTGCTCCTCTCCAGATTGGGGAGTGTGTTTATGTGTGTGTGAATGTAAATCAGAGAAAGAGCTTGAATGTAGTTTTCTGTGTGCGTGTGCGTCTGCATGTCATTTGTAAATGTGTGCGTTGGTGAGTAAGCATGTCTCGGAGACAGAAGGCGCCTTGTGAATTGATGACACACCTGAGTGCCTTTAGTTGTGTTTGTTTGGGTCGTATGTTGTTTTTCCGGCGCTGTCTTTCAGAGACGGTTGAGTCAGGCCTACGGCAGGTGGGACGCCACTCAACAGCTCTGTCTAAACAACCGGCTGGATGAAGCGCTTCTACTCAACAAACCCTCATTCACATCCCCCCCTTTGCCTCCTCCTCCTCTGTGTCTTTCATCACTCGCTTTCTCTCTCTCTGGGCTCAACAACAAAATTACAACACCCAAAGCACTTAGCTGAATGTTGCTGACAAATTCACATCACTTCAGAAACTCCGCATTCATGTGGTGTCACAACAACGTGGTTTTTGGATATGATAACGCACCTAATTACACATTTACAATAGAGTGTACATCAGTAAAAGAGTATTCAGAGATGTTTTCAATGCACTGGAGATGTCTTTATTCTCCTAGACGAGTGATTTCTTTCACAGATTTACAACAACATCTTTGAGGCAGACAGGCGGTGGATGTTATGGAGCTACTGGGCTACCAAAAGGCTTTGGTGAACCCACAATGGACAACAGCAGACATCTGGTAGAAACACAACCCCACCCAGCAGCAGCATAGCCAGAGAACAAGACACAAGAGAGGGATGGAGAGAGAAAAGTAGAGAAGAGTAGAGTAAAAAGTAGAGAAGAGAAGCGAGAGGACAAATGGAAAATGCAGAACAGCTCTGAGACCTCACAGGAAGTGCAAACAGATTTGGAAAAAAAGGACAGAGAGAGAGAGAGAGATGCACACAAGTTGAGGGTGGTGTGAGCGGAAGTAGAGCATGTATATATGTACACAGTATAATGTTTAATGTTGTTCTAACCATGGTAAGGAAACTGCACTCCATCGCTCTCATGCTTAATCTTCCTCTCCTGCACACTGGCCAAATGGTGCTGCACTGAAAGGCCAAACAGGGGAGAAGGGAAGAGTTAACAATGGAAGAGGGGAGGAGAGAAAAAGACAGAGACACAGAGAGAGATGGAAAGAATGAGGGAGAGAAATAGGGGTGGTTAAATAATGGGCAATAGGGGATTTTAATGTTATTGAGTGCAGCAAGTGTCTATAAAATAGTTACATCATTACTGCTGGCAGTATTAAAATGGCAGCATGTGAGTGGGAGTGACGTTATAAATTGGAGAATACATGAAAATTTAGCAATTCAACAAAATCCCCAAAGTCAAAATACTACACCCAAGAGATATAATGAAGGCTATAGTACATACATTTTACGTGATACTCATCATGATGGTTAAAAGGGCTTTAAGCCAAAGGGTGAGTTGTAATGATTTCAGAAGTAAATGGGTTGTTACACTGGTGCTGCTCTGCTGCAGTGCTCAAGAAGACAACACAGGAGGATATGGCTGGTAAAAATCAGAGGACATCAGGGTATAATGGGACAGGAATAATTCAACACTTTGGGAAATAAGCAGCTTCTCAAGAGTCTTGCTAAAGATTGATATCTTTGTCATATCTGTAAAAAAAAAGATGGCTTTGCACTGCAGGAACTCAGGGCGGGCACAAAAACGGCCCAATATACAGCCTTTTCAGCCTTTCTGTTCCCATTGTGGTGAAGAATCCAACCACAATGTCAACTCCAAATACGCCAAAACAAATTGGGGCTATAGGATGTAACTCCAGTTCTATGAGCACATAGCTAATTAAAAAAATATTTTAGCCTATCTTGTGAAATTTATGTTGTTGATGGCGATGTTTGGACAAAACTGTTACATGATAAGGAAATTGAGAGGGCAGAAAAAAACTCCGTTCATTGTCATCTCTGAATGTAACCAGAATTTAATCAGAATTGGGCATCACATTCGAGTTTATTTTAGGGGCTTCAAAAGTACCTGCCAGGAAATTTTTCTCCTCTGAAACAGCCCTAAACAAAGTTTTAGGTTCAGGTTCTGGCTGCCCTAAAATGGCCTATAAGTTCCTGCAGTGGAAAACGTCTATTAGCATAACAATTAAATTACAACCAGCAGTTGGGTAGCTTTATGTTAGGTCAGCACAAAGATGAAAACAGGGAACATACAGCTTTTCTTACTAGGCTAGCCATTTGCTTCCACGTTTTGTTTACTTGCTAGCTAAGCTAACCAGCTGCAGCCATTAACTTTATATTCACTGAATATGAGATTATCAATCTTATCATCTAACTCTTAGCAAGAAAGCAAATATATATGCACTTCCCAAAATGTCTTACTATCCTTCCGATATTATAGAAAGAGAAACATAAATACTTCTCTATAGCTACTAGCTTGTTGTTAGTTACTCTAAATGGCCTTACGCAAGAAGTCAGGTAAAGTCTAAAGAACAAAATAAATCACAGAAAGATACAGTTACTCAAACACTGAAGGTCTATAGCGTACAGCTTTTCAGATGTAAAGCTACAGCCAGTATTGGGTTACACTTTTTAGCATTAGCAAAATAGGTCACTAAATAATACATGATATGCACTGTATGTTTCATTTGCACAAAATAGAGTTGTGACTAGAGATACACAGACGATGGTGCATCAGAGTCAAGGAAGCACATTTTTAAACTAATATATTTTTATCATGACTCACTTAAAAATAGTGCTAATTGCAAAATTGCTAATATCTGATACAGTAATTCCCCAAACTTATAGTTGGTCAATCCCTTCTTACAAAACCTGCTTACTAACACTTATTAAACTCACTGATCATGATACAGCTCATTTATCTTATCTACAGAACAGTGTCATGTTGTGACTTTAGAATACTTTCATTATTTGTACCACGTTAGTTCACTCACTGCTGGCTGTAGCTTCATATTTACCATCGTTTACCTCTCAGCAAGAAAGCACATCACTGCATTTCCCAAAATGTCAAACTATTCCTTACATATGATAAGAAGAACATAATAACATCCTCTTAATAAAGTCTGTCAGTGTTTTAATGCCCTAATCGAAGTTATACAAATGAACGTAATTCTAGACATTGGTACAAACTATGTAAAACTTTGTAGCATTTTAGAGTTTTTGAATTAAGTCTCCAGTATGTGGCTTTAACACTCACACGCACACACACAATCTGAGAGGGAAACTCAATGAATGTTACCACCACAAGAACTAAATGAGTAAAAGAGATCCATCACTGCCACTCCTCTCACTCACAACTCAGACAACAAACTCTAGTCAGTAGGCTGTGGTCTGATTAAAGGGCCAGTTCAGAACAGAAGCAAAAAAACAGATTTTCACACTTTAACCAGGTACGCATGCAGATAGGCTCAGTTTTATTTGCAGAAATTCTAAGATATCAGATTAAAGCCTCCACCATGGCAAAACAGAGGTGTGGTGCTGAGAAAGGTTACACCACAAACGATATGCCATTCACCTCCGCTGGTCGAGAGTTTTGGCACAAGTTTAAGTGGTGAAATTCACCAAACTTCTTAAAACATCTGCAAATAGAATCTGAACTATCTGCAAACCACTGAAACAAACTGAGAAAATATGTTTTTAGTGTTTTGAGTGCGCTGGCTCTTTAAGTCCCTGCTGCATGTTACAAAGGATGCTATAAGTCTGCTGGCAAAATGACAGTCCCTTTACCTCAGAGAGATCTGTTGTGCTTGTTGGGGATGGGGGTCTTATTAAGTTGTAAGTGGAGTAGAAGGTGTGAATGAAAGATGGTGAGAGTGGGGATAATGAGGGGGATCAAGTGATGAAGAGAAGGGTCAACACAACGCAGAGGCAAAGGGGGCGTGATGGTGGAAAAAGGTGAGCTGTGGCTGCTGGTCCATTTCAAATCAGTCAGCGTGGAATAAACACCATCTGTATTTGGATTTAGGGGAAGGGTTCAACATTTCGGGGAAATATTTGATTCCTTGCTGGGAAAATCACTCTAACTGCTGTAAACTAAGTCTGAAGCCAGCAGCTGGTTAGCTTAGCTTAGCACGGCACGAAGACCGTAAGCGGGGGAAAACAGCTGGCATGAGCATCTTTAAAGGTAACTTTATCTATCTAGTGGCATCTCAACTGCTCACTGATTAAAAGATTCTATCTTTTTTGTTTAATCTGTATGAATACAAGAAGTTGGCAAAGAAAGTCTGTCAGATAATTCCATAAAAAACAACATGTGTTGTTTTCACACTTTACATTTTATGCAGATTAGACAAGTCAGATTTTGTTACCAGTGGACAGAGCTAGGCTCGCTGTTCCCCCTGTTTACAGTCTTTATGCTAAGCTAAGCTAACTGGCTAGCTTGTTCCTAAAGACATGAGAGTGTTAAGGTCAGCCTACAGCAAATACCTACTTCCCAAAATGTTGAACTATTCCTTAAATGTCAGATTAACCTGCTTTGGATTTGAATGTTTTAGGGGCTTTAAAATTCAAGAGTTCATCAAGCCTTTGTTGTAGCCTTCATTAAAGCATTTTTTCCTTTTTTTAAAAAAAAAACCACAAATTCAAATTCAGTGTGGTTTTTGTGTCTGAATTGATGTGGACCTCAGCCCAGCTCCTGGAGAGGCATTTGGAATGGTGGCAGAATCTGATGGGGCAGTTGTGGCGGTGACTACCTGCATCCACATCATTAGTAGGCCAACCGCTGGACTGAGAGCTGCTGCCAGCCGCCGGGGAACGGCCTGAGTAGAAGACATCATCCACCGGGCTCTCCATCTCGCTGTCGTCAATGGACTTGCGCTTGTTGGAGCTGAGAGAAAAAGGAGAAGGGAGGGAGTTTAATTCCTAAAGAAGGGGAAGAGGAAGGAGTTAAAAGAATTTCTATTTATTCTGAGACTAATCGGATCTGCTTTTTGCATTTTTGTGGACCTGGGATTCTCACTGAAACAAACAGTCACTACTAATTGGTATGTGGGACTCAAATAAATGTAGACATACTATTTGTGGGACTTTTGAGGACAAATATGAGTGCATATTTTCCCTCGAGTCTGGCATGAGTCTGCAAGTGATAGAAATTCTAAATGTCAAGGTTTCCGTTCAATGTTTTGTTTTTATATCATCTTACAGCCACCTGGGACAAAGCAACACAAGTGCAGACAGTGAGACAAACGTGAGTCCAGAATTTTCACAGCATACTCTATCCATACTGGCCCAAAGCAGCCTCACGCTAGAAACCCAGCACAGAAAGTGTTAGTCGGGATGCTGGAACGCATTCTTGTGTGTGTTTGCAGATTCTTATAGACTCATACATCTGTGACCAATAAAATAAAGGGGGTTGTGAACGTACAGCGTGTGCGTATCCTTGTGACAGCATGCGTGTGTGGCTTTTATTCGAGTGTGATGCCGGGGTCTGTGTTACATTAGTATCAAGGGAGATATTCTGTAATGAGTGTAACTACCTCCGTGGGAGACTTGCATAAAGCTCCATTTCAGTCCTGCAGCGTAAGATGAGCGGGAGAGGACGACAGAGGGGGAAAAACAGACACAAAAGACACAAACACAGACGGGGTGACGGACAGATCGGTGGGAAAAATGAGAGGGAATGAGAAGGATTAGTGATGAGGAAGGAGAGAGGGAAAAGAAAGACCACAATCAAAAAAGCAGAGCAGGCTGAGCATAAAGAATACAGTCAGGAGGTTAGAAAACTAAGAAAGGAAGAATTTTAGTACAGAATACATTTTTTAAAAGGAGGGTTTTGAGTGCTTGTATATGTGTGTGTGTAAATGTGTACCTGGTGGAGGGGGTGGAGGTGATGGAGCGCCGTCCTCCCAGGGTCACCTGGTTGATGTTGTAGTAGCCTGGGCTGTCCAGGTCGGCCAGAGAGAAGTTGGGGCCTGTCGCTGTTGCCACTGGGGCTGAGGAAAGAACACATAGAGAGAGACACATCATAGAAGAACATCAGATGACTACATAATAATGACTTTACCTTCACATAAACAGAAGCTATGCTGGTAGTAATGCCTCTACGGACAGCACTGTCCCTGGATGGACTGATCAGGTGTTCATCAATTTGTGTCAAACTGAAATTTCTAAATAGACACAGGATGGATTTTTGGAACTTTTTCCTGCAGCATTAAGGGTCCCCAAAGGATTAATCAAAGTCAGATCAAAGTTCTGGCTTTGTTTTATCAGGGATGTTACAGGGGAGAAACTTGCCACTTAAAGAATCCTGAATAAAAATTATGGGAGAATTCTGTCTAGCTAAAGAACAGTCGAACCAAGAAGCACCTTGACAACTGTGGTGTAACACTGACACAAGCATGATGTCAAGTGTGCACATGTGCAGTAGATATGTAATTTTCGGTCAACACTTTGAACTGAACGGAACAGTTTTCAAATAATGAGCGTGAACGGGAACGCGCTCACTCTCATGAGGATGAACGGTTTTCAGGTTTTACGACAGTTTATGGTGAACACTGGTGACAGTCCAGCATGGCTAGTGCCGCAGTTATATTAGCGGAAGACCTAGCAGAGTTTTATGAATTAACAAATGAAGACACAGACAGCAAGAACCTCACATTTTCATGCAAACTGTGTCTCACCTGGTCTGAAAAAACGCTCTTGCACTTGGTTCTATTGAGTAACATAGTGTCTTATCTATTTAAAAAATGTAACAAATGAACGTGAACTAGTTCATTTTTAGGACTGTGAACTTAGTTCAGATTTTTAAAAGTGAACTATGAACTATGAACGTCAACTAGTTCATTTTCATATGTGTGAACTGAACTTTGAGCTAGATCTTCCTAAGCATGAACTGACACAACACTGATGTATAATCTGCAGGGATAAAACAACTTTTTAAACTAATTGTGGGGCGAAGTGACCAAACTTTGCTTTTTCATCAGATTTGACTTATAACTCTACACAGGCAGCTTTCCACTGCAGGAACTATGGGCGACTGGTTTCCTAATTGGCCTCACTCCATTGCAATGTAGGATCCAACACCTTCGACTGCAACACTACCTCAGAGTGCGCCCAGAGCAAAGAAAAATAGTAGTCAATCCAGTTTTATAAGAAAACAGAAATTAGAACAGGAAGGTTTATTATGTTAGCTGATATGATGATTTTTGTGTTGTTGATGATGATTTTGTAAGCGTCAAGGCTGCTACATAAGGAAGACATCAAGAGTGCAGAAAAAAATGCCACTCATCATCATCTCTGAGTTTATCCAATCAGCATTCGCCCTCTGAGTTTAACCAACCCTGCCCAACAGTTTTTAAGGGACTTTCAGAAGTACTTGCACTGGAATAGGTATCATTTCCCTCCTTAAAAAAAGCCCTGAAAAAGGTTCTACAGGGGCAGTTAAAGAGGTCAGAACACAAACAAAGGTTTGGGCCGCCCTAAAACGACCCGCAAGTTCCTGCAGTGGAAAACAAACCTACTGTACATGGAGTTTTTATGGCCTGCTGACCGCTGAAATTGGTTATGGCTCTCTCCCCATTCATTTAAATAGGAGCCTGGACTTGTTAGCTCGAAATAACTGCCTGGAGGCGATACTAAGATGGCTGCAAAAAGGCAAGACGTGCCTATAAGGACTCTGGGTGCAGAGATGAATACATTGTTGGTTCTGTGCCATTTTGTTTGTTCTGGTTTAGTTTATTTTTCTATTTTTCTTTCTCTTTAAATACAAATTTTCCTAATAACCACTGGCTTGATTCCCATGTAATGTTTTAAGGGACGTCTAAGTTATTCTCAGGATAAATTGTAATTCTCTGGCTGTTACATTAGTCCCTCCACCAGGTTAGTTCAAGTCAATGGAATTATAACCTGCAAAATTAATGACATGTCATCCCATTATCCTCACCTAAACTTTGAGTTAAGTGCCAATTAGCAAATGTCAGCATGCTAATATGATAAGCTAATACCGCTGATGTTAGTATTAGCACTGTGAGCATACTAGCTTCTCATGTTGATTTCAGCTTTAAACTCAAACCTGCACCACATCTAAGTATGGCCTTACAGCGCTGCTAGCACTTTATTCATTTTATTCATTTATTCATTTATCATTTTAGTGTCAGGTGTGCACAGCTGGTGTTCATTGGGTGTCCTGATGATGATCTTAAAGTTTAAAAAAAGCCTTTAAACATTTATCCCGTGAAAGTAAATTCTCTAAAACAAAATCAGTGTTAACTACCCCTGTATGTGAGGTAAGCTGCTGTTTCTGCTCCTTAGGTGTTAGAAAGTAATACATTAAGTGAGCTAGAATGACAGAGACAGTGATTGACATGAGAAATTATAGCCATGACTCACTCTGTGACACGCGGACCAGCTCGGCTACGTTCCACACCCCTGAAGTCACAAAGCAGTCCTGGAAACTCAAGTGGCCTGGGTGAAAGACAGAGAGAGAGAGCAGTGTGTGAGAGCAGACTGCAGGGTAGATGCATGTACCAAACATGCATAAAATTACCCGCACATAGGAGACACAGTCAGTACACACACAGTCAGAGCTGAAAAACACATGTGTGGAAAGGTCTGACACTCCGCTGGTGTCATCCAGTGGGCCCATGTGTTTTCTATAAGATGCAACAGGCCTTTGGTTTGGACGCCTTCATTTTTTCACTGTTGACAGTCCAACAAGTGAGGATCACCTCCACATAGACAGCTGTATAATGTATGATGCACTCTGTATTGTGATCTTCATGTATCATCATGCACTAACATATCAAAGTACATTTGTAGTACAGGAGTGAAGGAGTAAAATAATACACACATTTTTGTTTTTCCATCCTCTTGAATATCTTCCTTTGTGTCCACTGAGACAGTAACCTAAAATTTCAACTTCAGTTCAACTTGGGTATTAGCTTCTCATCTATGACCTGTTCTATAAGTTCTAATTACACTGTAGGCACAAAAATCGGTCTGTGAATTCTGATGGGTTTTGAATTTTTTGAACTTAGAACATGGTGATCTTACTGCTTGTGTTTCTTGCTCCATCCAGTTTTTCTTAGATTTAGATATATTGATGTTCCACAATTAAAGCAATTTAAGTGCCATGTCACCATTACTAAAATAATAATAATAATAATGGCCACTAGTATTAAAAAAGAGCTATAAAACAAAGCAGAATGACTTTTCAACCCTGTGTATCTAATCAACAGCGTTTATCTTGAACCTAAATCTGACCTTATCAGCCTTACTTGTCTACTCGTCAATATTATGTTTTTAAATATTATTGCATTATTTGGTTACTTATGTTGGACATATGTAGTGACAAATCTACAAAGAATTATAGTCTCGTCATTGCTCTCTTTTTTTGTATTTTTAACTTTAGCTGTTTTGGTTTTCAAGCCCAAACCTACTGTTCTGATTTCCTCTCTCAGCTCTCATCAGTGTTGTTAGCACTGATATCGGCCCAGATGAAGTTAGCAAATAGCTAATAAGCATAGTGGAGCATTTAGCAGCTAAAGAGCCCTAAATTTTTCTCTAAGGTTCACTGAAACTACAAAAATAAGATGACTATTATAGTGACATTTGCCAGATTACCATAAACAGAACTCCAAATGACTAATAATAATGTTCCTCTGCATCAGCTGGATGTGTGAATATCAAGGCTAACTTGTACCTAATTTCCACTGCCCCCAAATAGCAACATAATTAGTTAATACAAGCTCAGTACCAAACCCAGATTCATCTTTAGCTTGACCCCCAGCCTAACCTAAACTTGATTCCAAGTCAGATCTTAAATTGAAACTGAATAAAATAAGCTAGCTATCACATTTCCCCCAAAAATGACCATAGTCTTAGAAACACTAAAGTTTCCAAAACTGATTCTCAAAAGGATCGAAGTACAAATGCATTAAAAACAGTTCGTTTTGAGCTTTTTCTTTTGTGCTTCACCTACTGTTTGTACACTATTCTTAGGAATCAGAAGGTTAGAGACCAGATACTGGCATCTTCTTCTTTCAGATTAGTGTTTTTGTAAGATCTCTGACTAAAATGACCACGATAAACAAAAGCTTAACTGAAGTTGAACTAACATTTTGACGTCTAATTTGTACCAATTAATGCACATGTTACATCAAGTTATGTGTTTGTACTTTTAAGTGCTTTGCATGCCCCACGCTGAAGGAGGCGACTTGCAGGTGGACTGTCGATCCAATCAGGAAATTTAAAAAGTAGCAACATTTTCTTCGCTATTTGTCCATTAGCTGAGCAAAGATGCATGTTTGGGTAGCAAAAACCACTCGTGACCATAGGTACCACCAGTCTGGGTGTGTATGTATGTTACTCCTAAGTGTGTGACCCCCTATAATGTTCATATCTGTAATATGCAGGCCTATATGGTGAGTATATAGAAGATGTCCTATGGCTCCAGGGTTGAGTGAATTTTTAAATCCACACCATTCCTCCAAACCTCCTCCCACTCTCCCTCCTCCATTTCATCCTTCCCTCCATCTGTCCATCACTCTTCTCCTCACCCCCCCTCACCTCACATTTTCTTTTCAATCCCCCCTCTATTTCCCTTCCGTTCTCCATCCCTCACTCCATCCCTGTCCGGGGTTAACCACAGCGGGGACAGCGCATGAGGTCAGTGCTCGGCTCGGCAGCGGCCATGTGGTTCCCATCTTCCAATAACGTCAGTGTGATTTATGAGTGGCCCGCCACAATCCCAGCACAGCCCCCACGCTACAGTACCATCAGCTCTCCTTACCATAATAAACTTAGACCCAACTCTGCCGGGACACACTCACACACAGAGAGGCCCGAATGGAGGGGCAGTGAACATACATGTGCATGCATTTTTAGGATCTGTATAGGTGTGATTGTATGTAGGCACAGGTATGTCAAGCCTTTTAATACAGGCATGTGTCTACATAATGAGTATGAATTAATACAGAAGGGCATACTTGTAAACCTACCATTTGGTGGGGGCTTGACGTCTGTGTCTCCTTGCTGGTTTGAGTTGTCTGATTGTCCTGATTGTTCTGAAAAAAAAGAAAGAAAAAAAGAGAAAGGGAGATGGTTAGTCAGGTGGACAGATGTCTGGACACCACCCAAGGTGAGGGGGCAGGTTAGCATCAGAGGGAACTCGATGGGAAATGGCGCCTACTTTCATTCTTTCCAGAGAAGAGAGACAGACGTGGGCCTGAGATTAAAGATAAGTGCATATTTCCACTTAGGTTGAATCTCAGTTGAAAGTCATAAAATGGCAAAACAAAAGGTCGATATCCTCACTCCTGGAAGCTGTCACAGTGGGAAAATCACCTTTACTTTGGAAAATCGCTTTTGCAGACTTGTCTCTCTTTGTATGCCTTTGAAGTGCACCCATCCATTCCACTATACACACACACTATCGTAATTAAGGCTTCAGTGTAGGTGTGGTAAAGTGCTAGAAATCCGAAAAAAACGTATCTACTTGTTAAATGTACGTTTTTAAGTTCTTGGCATTTCTAGAACAGAACCTCTAGTGTGTGTTTGCTCGGACAAATCCACTTCTTACCCTCCTTAAAAGAAAGGACTCTTGCTCAAAACCACACACTACTTTAGTAAAGGCCTTCAACAGTGTAAACTGGCAAAGGAAACCTCAGCTCTGCCATCACTAACTTTTTAATTAGGGTGTAATTGTAAGATGTGCACTTTCTCAGTTCTCAGTATTGTTTGGATTTCCTTGTAAGTGTGAAGTTAACTCAACAAAACCACTTTCTAGCTTTCCATACTTCTCTTTATTGGGATTCCCACCTACTCAGATGTACACTCACTTTTATTTAAGAGTTTAAGCAGTGTAGGTGCAAGTAAAATAATAATTTCCGAAGCTTGTGCAGAGTGTGTATGCCTCAACAAAACCCCCTTTCTTCCTGTAAAGGCCTTTGACAATGTTAGTTGGGTAATGTGCCACAGCGGTAGCAAGAAACCTTTCGTTCCCCACTACTGACTTTCTAAATGTACATTTTTGGACCGTAGGCATCGTTTGATTTACATCTCCTGTACTTGTTTACCTTTACATCCATAGGGGCAGGCAGGGAGGCAGCTCTCCTGCTTCAGCTAGTTTTGTTTGGCCCGCTGGCTGCCATTCTTCTTCAGATGTGTAATGCAGCCTTGTGGAGTTTTATAGTTGTATCATATATACCATTCAAGCCAATTACCCCACAGTGCTTAAGCTTTAAGGGCGCCTTGGGCCAAGTCCTACTTGCAAGAACGTGGCCCCCTTGCAGTCAGTACTAGGCCCCCCGATCTCAACATCTTCTAAACCCAAATCAGCGTCCTAATCTTGGGTGGCAGTAGTGCAGTATGTGCCAGCACACTGCTGCACTATTCACCCCGTCTGTGCGTTGCCAAAACCAAGAAAACAAAAAGAGACGCAATCACCTCATCACTCTGGGCCGAAAAGAGGAGGGAAAACACACAAGGCCAGAGCTTCTTTTTTCTCTCGCAAACACTCATCCCTCTTTCTGCAGGAGTGAGAGTCCATCTTCAGGTCTCTCTCCCTCAATTCCTCTCACACCCGTTCTGTCTCTGATTCTCTTTTTCTCTTGCGCTGTCGCTCTGTGGAATCCTGGCAGCCATCTTAGCGCTTGGCAGCCATCTTAGCTTTGGCGGTACCCATGCATTCCTGCTAGCTGACGGCACACCCACACACACACACACACACACACACACACACACACACACACACACGAACAGACACACATGCTTGCAAAGCACACTCTCTCTCAGACACAGCCCCAATGGTCTTAAAGATAAAAAGACCTACAGAGGATATGCAATGCTAATGGAGTGAGGATAAAACCACCGGGATGCTTGTCTGCAATCCTGCGAGTATCGTGTCGCCGGTGCACGAGTGTGTGACTTCAGTGAAAATGACAGTTGATCATAAATGTCAGACGCACTCGTAAAAGTATGAGGAAGTGCAGAAACAACAACATAAAGGGATCATTCAAGGCAAATAAGGCGATCCTGTAAGACGAACCACAAATAAAAGGAGCCCGGGGCCTTTTCTTATCGCTCGCCCCGACAAACCCGTCGGTATCTTTCACTACAAGCCGTTAAAACCTTTTAAACCTGTATGCCTCTGAAAAAAATTCCCTCTTACACTATGTGACAGCTTCCAAGCCAAAATTCGGTGCCTCGTTGTCATGACAACAGGAATGGCACACCACAGCTACAGTCCCTAATGATGAGTGGTTGTTGAAGCCTGTGTGTGCATATGTGTCGCTGTTTGGCCTGGCAATTAGTTCGAATGAAGATAATAATATAGCTTACTGGCATGGGCTCAATGTGTTGTTTTGTTTAAGTATCTCTTGGCACCAAACAGACCGGCGGCCGCTGCGGTACACTATCACACGGCTGACTTTTACTATATCAATCCCTCTGCATTTTAAAGGTGTTAAATCCACTTCTGTTACATTAGCAGCCAAATTTTCAAACTCGGCTCTCAGAACTTTGCACTTTTCTTGGCAAAATGGAAGAAGATCCTTACAGAGCTTTACTTAAACGGAAGTCATAAAGACAGACATGTTAATACACTGCTTGAGAAGTGGTGTGATGAAGTTTGAGGCAGGTTTTTTTTTCTTTGGAAAGCAGTTTTGATTAGTGCAGATCATTTTCCAACTGGGTCAAATGATCATCTACAACACTTGTGTCCAGATGTTTCAGGGGTTGGAAACACTGATTCCTAACAATAGAACAGTGGTTCGCAGTCCTTAAAATAAAGCGATGTCTACTCTTTCTGGCGAGCGTAGTGAGAAGAATCAAACTGATATAGAGCGTTAAAGATGTTAATTATACAGCATATCCCCAACAAAAAACTGAAAAAAGGCAGTAAAATGGCAAGATTTTGTGCAACACATTTTCTGTTTTCCTTCACCTTTTAATTGACTTTGATTTTTATTTTTAATATTTTTGTGTCTGGGACCTCTAGGAAGGATCTGAGTCTTGGGGCCCCATACTGGGAACCACCGTTCTATAGCATGAATAGACAGAGTTTATCATGGCTCAGAATGGACCTTTGCTGGGAGACTACGCAGCGCAGCAAGCATCGATCTGTATACAATAAAGGCAATGAGTCTGTGTTGCTTTATTTAACAGAAATCTATGCATTTTCCTGTTATTTTAGACAATTTGAAAGACAGAAATGTATATTATGCTTATTCTCAATTCTTATCCTTTCGGCTTTGATGATTTTTTATTTTTCCTGCCGCCTAAAGTGGTTTTTGACTCAGGCTGTTTCTGCATACATGGTTTCATTTTTATCTGTTAAAAACAGCAGGATTGATGACCATATGAAACGTCTTTGTCTGCTAGGGTGACATCTTCATAAATCAAGAGAAGCAACGCTCTCAATTTCAGACTCTGTTTTAAATTGGTGCGGTCATTTTTTATGCATCTCTAGACAATGCATGTCTGTAACAGAAAACAAAAACGGCTCCTGTTCTGGAAGATATTCTGAAGCATATTTTGCCAACTCTTTTGTTTTATTCTAATCTATTTGTCTACTCCTTCGCATTCTATGTATTTGCATATATATATAAGGCATCTCTATGCTCAGTTTATTCCAATATTTTTTAAAGTGCTTGCCAATTTAGGACGTGTGCCACAATCTTACACAGATTCCATGCATGCATGTGCAATATGTATATCTATGTGTGTGTGTTTGTATATGTCACATGTGATTTCATTTCTACATACATGGAAATGTGTATGAAGGGTTTTCGGTGTAATCCTTGGCACGGTTACAAACATTTGTGTAAATATATATTGTGTGTGTGCACAACAGTTACCCAAAGGTGCCTGTACAGGAGTAATGTGAGCAGGGGGGCGTAATGCATTCAAAGAACGAAGCTGCTCTAAGCTAATGGAGAACAATGGAGAAGCTGTGTATTATTATATTATTATATGGACCACCTGCAGGGAAGAAATCAGTGCCAGCGGGCCTCCTATCCCCACAGCACCGTTTTAGCACGCCCACACCTCTAACGCACACGCATGACACTGACTAAAGCATATGTAACCACATTTATTAACGGGTTTGGTTCAAATGCTTGCGCGTGCACACACCAAACACATGCCTCCAAAGCACAAACATGCTCTTACACACACACAAAACGTTCAAACACAGATGAATCACCCTTATCTCCTGCGCACAGTCGCCCCAAGGCCCCCTGCACACGTCCCGCCAGAGATAATACAGCACCAACACACACACACACACACACACACACATACACACACAAACAGGCCATCCAGTACACCATGCTATCACTCAAATCACACACATACACACTGAGTTCATTTTGTTGCTTGGTCAATACACTGTACACTCACTGTTGATATACTCCAGGAGTGTGTACACAAAAGTTAACACTGGCTATACATTTATCACACTGCAGATGCAGACAGAGGCTAATAACTCACACCCAGGCTAATGTACACACACTCAGACACCACACTTGCGTAATCATGCCATTCATCATACACACAAAAACAACACAACGCCACGTACACACACAACTACACAATTACACAAGTGCAAATCATTAAGGGACACTTGAATGTAAAATCACATACACATGCTCGCTCGCTTTAGTACACAGGCAGCTATTGCCAGTGCTAATGGACTCATTTACTGTGCGCATATTCATATACGAGTGCACACTGCACACTTTTTGCTAATTTACCGAACAGCTTAGAGTGTTTGTTTGTGCATCACAAGCACACATGAGCAAACAGGCCCTCTGTAATCTAATGTGCACTAAGTGAGGGGGATTTTGCAGACTGACGACAGACTATAAAATCACCATCACCAGTCCAGCACTGGAGATAAAACATAACAGATTTGGATGTTAAACTTGACGGCGGTTGGAAGGAGAGAAGTCAGTCGGGCGATAGATTTCCATAAACCAGTCGCTCTAATATTCAGTATTACTGTTCTGCCTGGCGATGAGAATCAGATGCAGCTTTTCACCACCTTCACTCTGCTGTCCTTTGTGTCTGCCTACACTTAAATACATAAAGTAAAAAACAAAAACTCCCTCCGTCCAGATTAACGAAACACACGCTATTTTTAGCCACAATAGAAGGTGGGTAAAATGCACGCAACAGCTGTCCACATGCAGCTAAAATTTATCTGAGGCCCTCATGTGACTGGCATCAATGTGTGTGTGATGAATAACCGAGGTGATTTATGGAGTAAACGGCCAAACAAACAGGTACTGTACTGTTTAAATGATCATTTCACGTGGCTCAAGCTTGGCTCTTTTCAGATTTCATCATTGTTTCGGTAATAATAACAGCAAGTAACTTAGCAACCATAACTAAGCCCAGCAGGCCTGTAAAGCTTCCTCCACATGTTGAAAACCTGTAAAAACTGCGATACTCAGCATTTTAAGAGTTTTTTTTCCCCCCACAAACCAAAAGCACAAGAGCAATTTTGCATTTAATTAATCAGTGGATGCCTTTCATTGTGCTTCCTCAAATCCTCTGACCTCCCCTGACCCCGGCATCATTACCCCTGTGGCATCATGGATGATCTTTCAGTCTCCTAAATGCACTTCTAGGAAATGAGAAGCGAGGAAACAGGTGTATCCTATGTCTGACATTCTTGCTAGGAGGAACTGAGACTTCAGTGATGGAAGCAAGAGGATAGCTTAAAGAAAAGCACCCAGTGTCCTTGTAAGCTCTGCAGAAAGCTCCAATCATTAATTAAACATATGTAAAACTTAAATTAACATCATAAAGCTTTTTGTTGGTTTTTGTTAATCTAAATTTTGACACCAAGTTTTTTTGACTTTTATTGCAAATGCATATCGGTTCCAAATATCTGTTACTGGTCTTTTTATTGCTAATAATTGGCATCAGCCCTGAAAAAAAAACATATTGGTCAACCTCTAATAAAAAGCCGTCCACAGTGTGCTATTTCGCAACTATGTGGAGGCTGTTCTTGGAATCTGTTTAGGCTAACTTACTGTTTTCAAGAAATATGTTGTGAATGTGTTGTTGGTGTTTTTCAGTAAGTGCGGGGCATCTTTAAGCAGTGAGCTATGCACAGATTTCACAGCAGCTCCGAGGCTTTGCTGCAGCCAGTAACACCAGAGTGTTGAAAATAGCACAAATATTCAGTGATTTAAAAAAAAAAAAAACAATAGTAGTTACAAAATGATGCCTCTGTGACTCATCAGGATTATCTCTGATTGGGCTCAGTGACTGCGTTTTCACTTCAATAGGGGAAATAAACAGTTTGAAAGATGTGAAAGATGGCCTAACAAAGAAATGCCGTGATGCTGCATTGTGGGAAATGTAGGTTTTTGGAGCTTAAGGCTTACTCTGGGGTAAAAGTAAGTGAACAGAGACATGGAGTGAATGCAGCTCTTAGACTTGCTAAGTGTAGCTGTCGCATGTAACCACGACACAAGTCTTGTCTACAAAAATGCATGCGACTGCAAAGATGTGCTTCTCAGTATAGCTGCAGCCTACAACCAGTGACCCCTTTGACTCTGCCTCTGTGTCTCCACCCTCTGTGTCATTTAAGGATAGCTCCCCAGACATGGTTCAGTTCACAGTCAAATGATAGGGGCCTCTTCCTCTGACTACTCGAGAGCTCTGTGGACAAATCTACCACTGTTCTCTCCCTCCTTCATCTCTGTCTCGCCTCTGCCTCTCCCTTTCACTCTCATGCTGTAACCCCCTGCTCCTCCTCAGCTTTTTTTTTTTTTTTTTTGGATGCCTCCCTTTTCCCCCGTTTTTCTATGTTCTGTCTATATGAGCGGGAGCGTTGGAGGCCTGCAGGTCCAAACCCTGTCATTCCTGGTGGATTGTGTGGGTACAGCTCTGGTCTCAGGTTCGGGGTTAATGTGGGAATGCAGCTGTGGCGTTCTGCTCACACATCTCTTCCCAAATGTGACAGAGGGCAGCTCTGATTGGATGGCAATGCACATTATGTAGACATATACAAAGAAATGCTAATTACAAAGAGGGTGTATGCACAGCCTCAAGCTGATGGAAGATGGATGTAAAGCAGAGAGCGTGAGGCGAGCTGCAATGACTGACACATACATATACAAGAGTGCGTTTGAGTTTAAGTGTGTATGGCTGCGCAGTCTCACCCCCTCTCTCCACCCGCACCCCCCGCCATCCACCAGCCTCTGGATAAAGAAACCGAACAGCCTCCCCAATTGGGTTTCGCTTAAGAGGTTTATCGGTATGTTGCTAAACATTCTGACCTTTTTTTTAATCTTTAATGCGCTTAAAATGTTCCAAACCCTCCTAATCCCCACGGCTATCCCACACAGATGTTCACTCGGCTCTTTTATTGGACTTCATTTCAACCTCTTTTTTTTCCTTTCCTTCTTCTCCTCCTCCACCACCTCCTTCATCCTCTCCACGTCCCACTACCCCCCCGTCTTCATTCGCCGATTCGTTTTCCAGTTTTTGAAAACTACTCATCGCCTTCTGATCTCCCCACCACCACCACCACCACCGCTGCCGCTGCCCCCCTTGTGTTTCAATCTTCTGCAAGTAAAGCTCATTCTGAGCCTGGTTTTAAAGCCAGCGGTTCTTATTGGATACTGCTGCGTTGAGGGAGTAGTGGTGGTATAGTGTTTCTCTCCCATGTATGACCCCTCGCTCCCTGTGGCCACCTTTAAGATCAGGAAAAATATACACAAGAGTGAGAGGAGGCAACTTTCTGTAAAGGTGCCCCTGGATATTTCATGGGGATTTGTTTCATTAGATAATGTAGAATTAAGTGTAACAAGATAATAACAGGGGGCGAGAAGAGCACTGAGGTTATTGCTGTTGAGGTGGAACAGCTGCTTCAGCCTCTACACACTGACTCATTCACTTTGGCCATTTACTGACGTTCATTATGAAACTTTATTAATCTATCTTTGTTAATGCCACATTTGGAAGAACACAGGAGAAGAACATTAAGTCTGGTTTAAGCATTAAGTGCACTTAAAATCAAGTTTTGCTAATTGGAAGAATATGACAAACTTGTATTTGTGTCTTTATTACAATGACCTCTGAGACTTATTTTTGATTAATGTTAAACTGGAGCATCTGTTTTGTGAGAATGTTAGCTGTAACTAACTAAAGGTACAGATTAAATGCAGATACACTTTTGAGTCCTGAATAGTGTCTGCAGGCTCTTGCAGGTGTCTTTAAGCTCCATCTGGAAGTTGCTGGCACACAAAAAAAAAGATAAAACAGAAAAAAAAGGAAAGCAGCAACAAGATAGGCCAGACAATGCAGCTTTAGAGGAAAATCTAAAAGCAAAAGAAGAAAGAAGTCCACAAAAAAATGATCAAACGACCAAAAAATGTATTTTTCAGTCACTTTTGACATGCAGTTGTGGTTTCTCGGCCCTTTAAGCTACCCTGTGCCCTGTGACTGCAATGACAGCCCATTTACCGTCAATGGAGCAGCTAGTTTTTGCTTACAAATCAAGACTGAGTCTCCAGAAATTGAAGGAATAACACCAGGGGTTTTCTGTTTTAGGATGGATTTTCCTTTCAGCTATTTTTGGCGCCTTCCTGGGAAGTTTATTTGGCTTCCATATCCACACCCTACCTATTAAACCAGCAGCTTCAAATTCTGGCAATTCCTCTAGCACTTTGGTGGTGTCAACAAAATAGCAGTTACAGGCAAGTGGGCTCGCAAATTCTCATCTTTTTGATACATTCAAACGTCTTTCCAAGTCTATATAAATCAATCTTTGTGCCCACATTCAGTGTAAAAGTGACAATAGTGCATCTCTGTGTAGTTCAGTGAATGTCTGGCATGTAACTCCATGTGACAGCGCAGCATGGGGCGATGTGATTAATTGTGAAATGTGTTTCTGTGCTGGTAGTGCTGAAGTGTGAATGTGTGGGTGTGAGACTATAAATACATCACTTGGTGGCTATGAATGTGAGATTGTGTCTTATATATGTTTATGATAGTGTATATGTGCAAAAATTTCTGGAGAGCACATGTTGAGGCACAGTTGGAGATAAGCGTGTAAACATCTGTGACTGACAGGCTGAGCAGCGGAGTGTAGGAGGGAGACAGCGTGCTTTTATTAAAACACGTAAGCACGCGTGTGCAGCATGTAGAGGGTTTTGTGGGAGTATTTGCATGTGCGTACATCCCTGCGATTCTGTCTATATGTGGGAAAAAAAGTTCAATAAATTGAGAGAGATAATTCTGTGTAGATGCACATCTGTGTTTGTGTGCATGTGTGTGCGTGCGTGT
The DNA here is from genome assembly GCA_024666655.1 of Dascyllus trimaculatus. Taxonomy (NCBI): domain Eukaryota; kingdom Metazoa; phylum Chordata; class Actinopteri; family Pomacentridae; genus Dascyllus; species Dascyllus trimaculatus. The sequence goes on from CM045458.1 coordinate 12,019,972, forward strand.
GTGTGCATGTGTGTGTGTGTGCTGCGTGGCCGCCTGGCCCGAGCCCTGTGCCAGCAAGGAGCAGGTGTGGGGAGGCAGCCCTGCATTGCCCGTTGCCCATCTGCGTGGCCGTCTGTGTGCCGCCTGCGCCCTCTCTGTGCCAACGCCACACAGAGCTGGGGAGCCAGGGGGTGAGAGGGGGGTGAGAAGGGGTGAGAGGGGCCTAAAGGGAATCAACCATGGGAGAGAGAAGAGGGCAGGGGGTAGAAGGATGGAGGGGGGCTGGCAGGCTGCCCATGTATACCCCCCTCCCCTCTCCCTCTGCCCTGTTTCTTTTATCTTTTATCTGTGCCTATGCTGATGAGCTGTGATGTACAGGGGAGAGATCGGCAGGGAGGGAGGGAGGAACAGGGAGACACAGAAGGGAGAAAAGTCTACTCTGCCTGTTCTCAGGGTAGAAGCACAGCATCCACCGATTGTGTTAAAAGCTACTCTCTCAGAAAATAAACGGCCTGATTTACAATTCTCCTCTTTGCACCGTTCATTTGAACCTCTTCTATCATCACATCCAAATGTTCACATTAAACTGAAAATGCATATGGAGAGGTGTCGTTCCTCCATTTGGCCAGCAGATGTCACTTGTTGGCAGTGGGGGCACAACGCAGCAACACATGCTAAAGAAATCTGCCTCTCGCAGGGGGAAGAGAAAGCAGTGGGAAAGATTTCAGCCGGGCTGCCATGGCTTTAGCAAGAAAGGAGGGTGGTGGTGGTGGTGGTGGTGGGGAGTTGGAGCTGAAAGCTCTCTGGCATATCGGGCTTTAGTCAAAATTCCTACCAACAAATGAAATATCTGTGGCTGTGAAAATTTCAACACAGATCCTGGAGTATTTTTCATTACTAGACATACTGGATGTTAGGTTTGTACATTTCGAACTGAGGAAGAACTTAAACAGGAGATTATTGTACTTTCTCCCCTTTTCATTCTCTTTCTGTGCTTCTGATCACATCACCAAAACATGCAAGATAATACTCAGAGTGAGCCTGACGACACGGACAATAAACACATAGTGAAAAATGCTCGGGCTTTTCATACAAGGATGCTTGTTTAAACTGCGCTGATGATGTGTGTATATTAAGTTTCATGCAAACAGAGCTGAGTATAAAACGTATAGCACTGATGTTCACAGCTCTCAATGAAAGACATGAGCCACCCTGCTGCTGTGATATACGTGCACACATGTGTGTTTCTATGTGTGTGTGTGGCAGGGTCTGGGCACAAGTGGGAGAGAGGATCATGTGATGCCAGTCTTTGCCAGGGAATGGGGGAGACAGACAGAGAAGGAGGAGGGATGAGGGGGAGGAAGGGATATAGGGAGAAAAGGCAAAAAAATAAAGGGGGAGGGAAGAGAGAAGAGAAGTGGGGACTAGGAAAAAGACAAAAAAAGGAGTGAATGAAAGAGAGGAAGAAAGGGAGGGAAGGGGGGTGGAGAGAGGGAAGGAGTGATAGAGGGGTAGAGAGAGGGGGGAGGAGGGTGGGTGGGTGGGTGGGTGGGGCTTGGGGGGGGATTGTGAGAGCTGTGGGAACGTTTTGCCTCGCCAAGAAAGACGTGAGCGGAGAGAATAAAAGAAGGAATGAGAACGAAAGAGAGACTTGCTGGCAGAGCAGGAGAGGAGAGGAGAGGAGAGGAGGGTACGACGGGGGGAGTGAAGGCAGCGTACAGTGGGCACCAGCCAGGGAGCAGACACGATCAAACCCGGCTCTATGGGGGAGACGAAGGAAAAGCAAACACACAGCGCAACCACAGCCACCACGAGGCAGTGCCATCAGTTTGCCAAGAGACAGATACTGCAAACTATTCTCACAGTATCCCCCACTAGTGCATTTCACACACAGATCCATGAGGGTAACTCGTGCTGTGATGTGGGCTTCGGCTTGACTGAGAGGTTGCAGCAACCTGTCACTCAAACCTTGACTCTGTGCGTTGGAGCAGAAAGCATGACCTTGTGAACTTTTGACTTGGCATTTCATCACCATTCCCTGCCGTGTCGGTTCCCCCAGGGACAAATTCTAAGCAGCAAACACACAGTGGACAAATTCATGTAGCTAAGTGAAAAGTTACAGTACACAAGAGCATGAACCTGAGCAAAATGGGCAACAGCACTGTGATCCAAGATCCCTCAGGTCCCAAAAAGTATGATTGTGTCAATTAATTTTGGCAATTGGTAGCTAGTTTGTGCAAATTTGTTTTTTGAAATGCATTCAGTTATAACTGATAAGAGGTTAAAACTGCACTAATCAATATTTTACATAACTGTGATATAAATGATGTTGCTTATAGTGACAAACCCACATTTAACTCTCGCCCAGCTCTGCAGTTTCACTCAACTGTTTAGGATTTACACACTGCAGCTTTACAGTTGAGGTACACTTTCACCACCCTAATTAACTTTGTTTACGGCAGCAGCTTTAAGAGGAAAAAAAGCCCAGTGTACCCTACAGCACCAAACAGAGGGAAACCTAAGTTAGCAACCAGCTGGTGAAAGCAGAGGAGCATTCATCAGTTAAAGGTATTTCATTTGGGAGTTGATGAAGATCATAAAGGAGCTAAAAATAAAAGAGAATGTCACTGAATGAATGTTGCTCTGTTCAATGTGTAAATGTGCTAACATGAGAGCTGACACAATTGGCTGGTTTAATCAGTGTTGTCAACATTAAAAAAGCATCAACATCAAGATGTTAAACTGATGCATGGTTTTTATGTTTATTTCTAAAACGCTTTAGCTCATTGGAACTAATGTTTTTCTTCTGCATTACTGCATGATTGCTGCGTAACAGCCATTTTAAGCTCCAGTCGTTTGTTAGCAACAGTGAGTGATACACTTTTAGACAATGGCGTCTACAGCAGAGTCCGGCTTGGTTAAGTTTCAAAAGACCTAAGGCCTACTTCAACCTACTTCAAATGATCACAAAACAAAAGGGTGGTTTGTACACGGTGCAGAGTTTCAACACAATGTACAAACACCTGAAGAGAAAACACACTGCCATATGAAAATGAAACGAAAACAATCGATTAATCCATGAAATGATAAATTTGTTAATAGAACAGTCATTTCTGATGGCACATCAGCTTTACCACTGCTCTCAAGAAATTAAATAAAATCTACCAAAGTGGCTTAAAAGGCACAATGACATAAAAAAATACAGTTTTAAGGTCTTACTCCTTGTGTCCACATTTTGACAGCTCAGGAAAACACATTGGTGTACCTATAGGAAAATTGGTGGAGCTTGACTGGTTGAAATCACAGCCATGATGCCCATTAACAATACATATTACGACATGACAATTAACGATTTGTATTGCATAGTGGCATTATGCTTCTCCAAATTCATGCTCTTCAGACCTAAAGCTTACAGATGAGCCAATGTGCAGAGCTGGAAAAGTTCAGCAACAATTCATGCAAGCTGATTGGTTGATTCAGAGCGCAGGTTTTAAATACAGGGGAAACTTCATATATGCAAACTAAATTCAAGTATAAAAGAAAACTGCCATGCAAATATGTTTGAGTGACCCAGTGCTCCAGCCTTATACATAGGACTGCATGTAAATCAGAAATGTTTAAATTCACTTTTGTTCATTTTGAATTACAACCTTTTTACAAAATCACAGTATGACTGCTGAAAGTCTGTATCACTCATATTAAATTGTTCTTCATTCCTGCTAGGCACACATGAATCTAAGTGTTGCTTAAACAAATATAGTGTATTTGCATTTTGACTGCATGATATTCAAGTCTAAACTTGACTCACAGGCTTCGTAAAGCAAATGTCCTTTGAACAGTTTACAGGCTGTATTCAAAATATGAAACTCTTCTCACTTTTTAATACAATGTCAACAAAATATTATTGAAATTATAAGCCAACATTGTTGCATCACACTCTATTTACACCAACAGGCCTTCAGTCTGATCCAGCCTGGGCTCGAAAACACTAAAGATTTATTTTGGGTTTGTGAACTATGCAAATAAATGCTCCCAAATCTATCTGGGGCTTGGAGAACGTGTTTTATGAGGGTTGTAAAACTCCACACAAACACATAAAGCGGGCCTGTAAAAATAATGTGTGCTCTGCATAAATGCTCATTTGGACTAATGAATTAGGGGAGCGATGAATGGCTGTGTAAAACTCCACATCCTCCCTGGGTGATGCCAGTGGAGGCTTGATGTGCATGATTTGTGTCTAAGGCTGCGTGTCTGTTTTTTTTTTCTGCATATGCATTGAAGTGTGTGTGTGTGTGTGTGTGTGCGTGTGTGCGTGTGTGTGTTTTGGAGGAAGGGGGTGAGAGTGTGTTGCTCCGTTTATGAGCGTGTGTGGCCATCTCAGAAACGCTTTTGTGGGCATGACTCAGGCTGCTCATCCGTAACCTTTTAGATCAGTGTCAAATCAGGACACTGAGTCAAAAGCTGTAACAAGCCTGATCTGATCTGGGACACACACACACACACACACATACACAAGCAGACACACAGAAGCAGTGGCTTAAAATTGAATAGTGGGAGCTATTCTGAATGCATCCTGCCGAGGTGGTGGGGGTTTTCCCTCGTAAAGCGGAAAGGTCCAGAATCAGAGTTTCTTCGAAGAATCAGTCAGATCTGCATACCTACACACTGAACTGAAGATCTATTCTTTCAGCTGACAGAATGACAGAGGAGGAGGAGGAGGAGGAGGAGAAAGACAGACAGACAGAGAAGCAGATGAGGCCTGAGAAAAAACAATCAGCCAAATGAGGGCACAGATAGAAAGGCAACCTTTGACCACCAGCTGTCTGGGAGTCACCGCCCAGCCGCATTTGTCAGTCTGTGTCCCCAGCTGAACCGGCCCAAGGGTCACTGACTCCCAGCACAGCCGTGTGTTTGTGCGGTTTGTTTCCATGTACGTGCACGCACACACACACACACACACACACGTACACACACACTGCTGCAGCCTTGTGCCCACAAGCATTAGCGAGTCTTCCAGTGTTTGTGTGTGTGGCCATGCATACGAGCTGTCTGCTATCTGTGTCAAAGCTGGCTTTATCTCTCTGCCAGATAAGGTGAGTAAACAACTGCCCTGGTCTTCCGGACTGTGACATGCTAGCTGATAACTGCACCAGGCTCCTGCCTTCACCAGCATCAGACCACTGGGACAAATGATTCAGGCGAGTCCCTGGACCAACTGCAGCCACAGGCCTGGGAGGGAAATTCTACTCCTGGAGTACAATGCACATAATTGCCATTATTCTATGCAAAGCACCAGTCAAGTGCAGATTGCTGCCTCATATGTGACATGCATGTATAGTTTTCATGTGCTGGCACAAACAGATCGACAGAGTAAGTGAATCAAAAGCCATGTCCATACATGTCAGAGGATTAGCCTAGTTCGGACAGCTTACGGCTCCACTTAGGCTCTCCCTCGGTCAAGCTGATAATTGGAGATTTATTCCTACCATCTATCAATCCATCTATTAACTTATTAACCCAGATAAAAAGCTTTAAAACCCTCCTTCCTCCCCTCTCAACAGAATCAACACGGCGAGCGGAGATTAAACGGGTGCAAATCCACTTAGCGATTTCAAAAAACATATTCATCAATAAGCATCGCTGACCTCAGCCTTATTATCTCGGCCTCGGCGTGCTCAAGTGCGGCACTTTAAAATCTGACCTTGTTTGAAAAGCTGACACGCACTGAGAGTGAGCAACATGGAAAAAAGGCAGTGAAATTTGAAGCTTGAGATAAAAAAGGATGAAAAATACTTCTCAGGCAATAAAACAAGGATTAAAATTGGGTGAAATTAGTGCCGTGTTCATTCAAAATGTAGTGTGACAGCTGATAGTTACTAAAGAGAGCGTCCATAACAGCTTCACGGGGGGTATTAAGTGTGTGCACAGTTTGCATTTTAGCAAAACAAAATGGAAAGTCACACAATAAAAGTTGCATCTGGTGCAAAAGCTGCCTGGACTCAACTTTTATTAGTCGCTTGCGCAAAATTACACAAAGCAGGTTCCGTTGTTTCTCTTTTCACGTTTCTGAAGAACCACTCATCCAAACTACTTCACACTCAAAACTGTGTTTCCTCGGGTCCCCAGCAAAACACTCGCCAAGTGTGAAGTAGATCGGATGAACGGTTGTCAAGAAAAGCAAAGAACAAACACACATACGGAGACTCCTTCATTTTAGTGAGATATCCACAGAGACAGAAACAAAATCCTTTTCTGAAAATGAGCTCACAGTCAAGTAACTCTTTGTAGTCTTTAAAAATTTCAATACTGACATTACTGACCATGACACTGAGGTGATTATGTCATGTGTTCACTATGGCTGGTAATCACGGATGAGATTTTTAACACATCTGTCACCAGAATGTTCGGGATAATTAAGGCCTTTGCCATGGTAACACAGCAGTTTGTTCACTGCAACCTCAAAACACTGCTCAGAGCAAGAATGACCACTAAGGATATTAATTTAAATGGGAACCCCTGTCAGTGTGTTCTGCCGCTATAAAGGGATGAAATGTCACTGCAATGGGTGCCCTGTTGCCGATGGCTCTGTGGTATTAAATGGAGAGGATGTTCACGTCAAGGAGCCGACCAGAGGAGCCTGCATCTGTTTGGCAGTCGCTCAGAAATGTCTAGCGTTTCACACTACGCCTCTGGGATCGTTGGCTCGGGCTCAGCCAGAAGTTTATGAAAAACAGAGAGAACGAGAGAACCAGGAAGGAGGAAAAAGTGGGGGGGTGAAGTGATGGAGCACGAACGAGAGAAGAATGAGCTGGATGACATGAGAAGACAGAAAGAGAGATAGTGGAGAGGAGGAGGTTGGACAGCTGAAACGTGAAAGGGAACCGCTTTAGATTATGATGTGATGTTTTCCATTCTGCCTGTAGCACTCGTGTGCGTGTGTGTGTGTGTGTGTGTGTGTGTGTGTGCAGGGGTTCTCCTGAGGCCCCCGAGGAGCCTGATGGGCCCCCGATGGGATGTGTGAGTGGATTCAGGTGAGGAACAGGTGTGATCACACGTCAAAACAAGAGCCTGCGACTGCGGTAATTACACATTAAGGACAAAGGACAATAATATGTGTTTATGTCCATATACACGAGTGTGTGTCTGTGGGTTTAAACCATGTGCATGGCTGCGAGTGTATATTTTATGTACTGTAAGTGAGCACAAACGCCTGTGTATTCCTTGGATTAACATGTGACAGCCGGCCCTGCCTTCAGTCAAGCCCAGTCCTCCACAACAAACCCGCTCCCCAGAGCCCAATCTTTGGTTTGGTCTCCGTCTCAGCTGTCACCACGCCTGCACTGTCTGCCTCCTGTCAGCTTCACTGAGAAAATACACGGCGATTTATAGCCATAACACAGGGCACGCACACACACATACACATACATCCAGGCAATGAGCTTTTCTATAACATTCAGACCAGATAAGTTGGGGTTTTTATTGTGCATTCAAAGGGGTAGTTGTTATGATAAAGTAAGAGGAGGTTAAGAGGTTTTAGACACCAATAAAGCTGGTTGAAGTTAAGTTGAAGTGCTTATTGAAGCTGAGGTTTTATTTATGGGACTGCCTGGAGGAAAATGCATACTGAGCAAAGGTAATGCTGCAGATGAGCAAGATATGTTTAAAAAAAAGATCCACCTGGTTTGGGTTGCATCTGCTTGACAGTTTCAAAGTCAGGTTGCAGCATGACTAGAACTAATGACATGTAAAGACTTAACTCATGCACAAATCAGTAGCAAGGACGGATATAGTGGAGCTAGCAATATATTCATATACTGAACTGCAATAGTGCGTTAAAGGAGGACTGCTTTGCTTTTCTGTATATACGGATGAAATTTGTGTTTATATGCGAGTTAGTGCTATTCATGCAGTTTAGAAAGATTGTGAAATTGCTTTTATGTCAGTAAATCTAAGCCACCACAGCCGGATTGACCTGTTGTGGGGTGCCTAGGCAAAAGCTTGAAATGGGCCTCCATGGACCCCCCAGTATGTACCCTGCAGCCATGTTTCTAATAACCAGACCTCTTGTGCTTAAAGTACTTAAAATGTCTTTATTTTTGGTAATATAAAAAAACACTTTTATTTTGGTAATATGCTCCACCTGTGACCAATATAAAGAAAAGGAATAAACTAGATTTTGAGATGGGGCCAGATAATTAGTTGATACTGTGGTCTTGTGGTGCAAATAACTTTTGTAACTAATTGACTTGCTTTGTCCAGTTGGCAACCTAAACCCAAACATGACATTTGTTAACCTGACATATACTGTGTTTGTAAAATGTACAATCTTTCCAGTTTACACCATTTTTAAACAGTCAGTCAGATGTATTGACTGTTACTCATCAGTCTAAAGGAGTCATTTACAGTATCTGCAAGCTAATGTTACTTCTGTCAGATAGCTAGCTCAGTTAGCCACATAAACGCCAAACCTGGACGAAGATTTTGTGTAAATATTTAGCAACAAAGAATCTTAATGGAAGAGCTAATTTGTGTCATGCAAACTATTTGAATGTGCCACATGGACATCTTCACTTTGTTGCATGTGCAAGTTATTTTATACTTTATACAACAAACAGACTACAGTTCAATAGCTAGTGGTTGAAGAAGTATTCATATCCTTTACTTAAATAAAAGTAACAACACAGCAACATAAAAATACCCCATTACAAGTAAAAGTCCGACTTAAGTAAAAGTAGCAGCTAAATGTAGCTAAAATCTTCAAGTAAAAGTTCTGGTTTGGTCCCTCTGACTGATATATTATCATATATAAGATGATTTAGTTAATAATAGTGATGCGTCTGCATGTCAGTAGCACATAGCTATTATAGCTGCTACAGGTGGAGTTCCTTTCAACTACTTTATATCCAGTTTTATACACAGAGACATCAGATAAATCTGAGGGTTCCTCACATGATTAATAGGAGAGAAAAGGAGAAAAAACAAAGTTCCGATACACAAATCTGTTTTCGTTTTTTGGGTTTTTCCCTCTAATCTTTCATTTTTGCTGAGATACTGAATCTTTTGAACCTTTATTGAAATGAAACCATGTGAGAGATTTAGAGGGGAAAAAAATCACTATCTGGTGGAGCTGTCAACAACTCATAGACATCTGAAGGCTTGACTACACACTGCTTTTTGTACGACACTGGAGGCCTTAAAAGTTGAAAAGCATTCGTTAAATTTTAAAAACATTCATCTCCAAAGTAACTAAAGCTGTCAGGAAAACGTGGATGGAGTTAAAAGTGCAATGTTTCCCACTGAAATGTAATAAAGTTGAAGGATAAAGTAGTACACATTTCTACCACTTGAGTAAGTGTACAGTTACTTTCCATAGAAAAAGCATAGACATAAATGTGTAGTGCATTGCTTTTGGGTGGATATATGAGTATTATAATGTTCAGAGTATAAACTACAATACCCAAACAATTGGATAATCACTAAAAAGAATTTAAAATGCTATTGGCTTTCCTGTTCGGTCAACCTTCCTGACCCAAAGCAAATGCAGTAATCCTGACCCATCTGGTATCTGAGGCAGGTTAAAGCACTTTGACTTCATTTCTATATATGACTTTGTCCCAGTCCTTACATATATATATATATATATAAACTTCCTATTCCACACAGCGATTGTACGAAGCAGCTTCAGGTCACATGACTCTGCCATCTTCCTGCATGTGTTTCATTGTTTGCAGACCCCATGTTCATCCAATAAAACAATCAAGGGAATGTATTTATAAAGACTGTTAGGAGTAATATGAGCCGGGATTCTTCTGCTTACTTTTGGATCCGCTGCGAGACCCTCCTCATTGAGACTCTGTGCTAACTCAGGCCTGCAGGAGGGAGGTGGCAGCGTGTTTATTTTACTGTGGGCTGTATCTGGCCATCATTATCTCACACTGCAGAAGGAGCGCTGTAAACAGATGCTTGCGGCCCACTCAGCTGCAATAGTGCGTCTGGCTGAGGCAGCAGCAGGAGTGGGAAAGAGGATCTAAGGATGCTGAGGTCAGAGGCATGAGAGCGGGAACAGACTGTGGCAAAATTTAGCTGTGCTCAGGCTGAGGTTGAGAATGAATCTGTAAGACGAGGATGAAGCTGATTTTTGAGGTTTGCGAGGGAGCGTCTGTTAGTTCTACAGCTGGCGGTGGTGATGGAGCGGGGAGTCGGGATCGCAGGGTCGAGGCAGGGCTCGATGCTTCGGCCTAACTGCGGCCTGCGATATTATCACACCAGAAGAAAGGTTCACTTTGTAGTGGTCATAACACAGGAGGAAACCATATCAGTTCAAGATGCTCTGGCCGGAAAGCTCAACAAACACTGGCAGTGAAGTTTTCACAGAGCCGCGTGGCCTAAACAAACTGCTGTGGAAAGAACAGAGAGGGGGCAGAAACTATGAAAAAAGGAGTTAGGAAGGGGTGGAGGGGGGAGAGAGAAAAATGCAATGGCGTCTCTGTTAGTTACAGTGGAGAGAAAGAGAGAGAGAGAGCAAAAGAGCAGGAGAGGGAGAGTAGGATCTGCTGCTTTTTTGACTTTAATCAAAAGCAGAGACGCTCTGCAGTGGAAAAAGCATGACGAAAAGCAAAGTTTACATGAGCTAAAGGCAGAGAGGGGGAGGCGAGGGGGGGAGACGGGCAGAGACAAACAAACAGACAACTACTGACGAACAGCTGCGCCGAGCACTTCACCGACAGAGAGGGCGAGGGAGAAAGAGAAGGAATGAGGGGAGAGAGAGAAAGAGAGAGCACCCTGGTTACAAAAATGGAAAGTCCACATTTTAGCGCAGTATGGAAATATGGTCCTCATTTCATGATTCAATTCCCGCTCCCTCCCTTTTTCCCTCCCTCTCTAACTACCCCTTTTCCCTACCATACTCTGTTGCTCTCTTTTGCAGCTGCAGCCCGGGTTATAAAAGCCTGTTAAAACACAGGAAGACCAGTAAAATGGATTGAAAAATAGCAGGAGGGAGGTCTTGGGCCGAGCCAGGGAATGGAGTAACTATGAAGAGTGAGAAGTTGATAGAGAAGGAGAAAACAGAAAAGCGGTCTAAACTTCAACTGTGAAAACCCTGAAAAAGGCAGTTAGATCTCGCTGAACTTTACAGGTTCTTCTGTTGACTCTCTGAGACTTAAGAGCGTTTTTGTACTTTGCCAGAACCCCATCAGCCTCCATCCCTCATTTTAATCTCCAACTCATCTTCTCCTCATCCCTTCCTCATCCCTCCATTGCGTGTGCAGTAAGACACACACAGAACATTCAGGGTTGCTGCAAAGCTTCTTGTTGACTGTCTGAAAAGTGACGAGCAACTCGGTCAGCCGCACTTCTCTGCGACCCTGTAGGGGCTCATCCTGGCCTCCACTCCCGTGTCTTCCCCTCATACAGGCCTAATCCCGGCAGCTTTACATCTTAAAACTTCCTCCCCCCCTCCCCACGAGCTCAGGACCTGTGCCGGGGAGAAATTAAAAATTTGCCCTAAGAAGCTGAAGAAGCAGGCTTTTCCGAGGAAACTAACAGTAACCCTGCTGAGATTACACGTCCTATAACACCGACCATATCCCAGAGTATCAAAGCCGCCATCAGCTCTGCCTACATGTGCTCTTCTGCTTCATCCAATGCAAAGATTTGTCCTCAATTGACATCCTCTACCCTCATTTACCCACGTCACTATCTGTTATTTTCTCTACTTGTTCCACTCTCTCTCTCTCTCTCCTCCGTGAGGCCGTACCCAGTTTCTTCTCCACAATTCGCTTCCCTCCCTGCTCAAATCACCAAGTTAGGCCAGGCAGTTCATTATTTCAAATTTACGGCCTGTCCGCTTGGCCTGCCTCAAGGAGGAATAAAATCAGGCTTTGGTTGGCGTGGTGATCCGGGGCCAAACCCAAACCCCTCCTTCTCCCCCTTTTACAGTTTAATATAAAGTCATATCAAATTAAATTTAACGAATAAAAAAAAAAAAGCGTCTCCCGAGTGCCAAGAGTTCTGCGTGACCCAAACACACACACACCTCAGCTTCATGTACACACTTGCAACTCAACACTTAACTGCCCTCTGCCCTATTTAGGGGAAATAACTCAATTTGGCAAGTGTGCAGAGCTGTGTGTGCATGTCGTGGCTTGTGTGTGTGTGTATGTGGGGGGTAAAAACAGGCCGTGGATCATTCATCTGGTGGAAAAAGGCATAAATTTGGACATATAAAAATATCATGTATGGGCGCTCACTTTTGCTGTTGCCCTAAAATACACAGTAACGTCATGTAACTGTATGTGGAGTACTATGAATATGTCAGTGGCTGTGTGTGTGTGTGTCATGCGCATTGACCCACATGTATTAACCCTCCGCCAACACTGCCACCGAATCGAATAGAGAAGGCTGTATTTTAAATGGATCAGGCTCCATGGTAATTCAAAATAATGATGGTTGCGCTATATCAAGGCCCTCAAAGCCTTCCTATCCCTACATGCTCATGGGCCCTTTGGGGATTTCAGCCATTTGAAAATATTTTAAAGAGGCCCGATTGCCCCCAGCTCAGAGGCTCAGAGAAGCCTTAAAACCCTGCAGCTAAATCCTGGGGTTATGTAAGGTAAAGCCCTAAATCTCACCGCGCCTGATGTTACATATTACTGTAATTGCAAATGAAAAAAAAAAGACGAAGAAAAAATACAGGGTAGGGTGGGGTGAAGAAATGCAGAAAAAAAGGGGACTTTGGGGGCTAGCGGAGGAAAGAAAGAAAAAGAAAAGGAAATGAGGGAGGTGTGAGAGGATGGATGGAGCTGTGGAAAGAGGGAAGGTGGAATCAGGAACTGATCAGGGGAAAGAATGAGAAGAGTACGTCTTTGACACACCAGGTCCCTGAGGTTTACTCGTTCTCTTCAGTTCTGCTGTTTTTTGTGACACTTCCCTCTCAGCAGACAGAGCGGACTCACAGGGAAAGTCAAAGCGCTGGCCAAAACCGTGGACTAAAAAGGAAATCCAATAAAACGTAGCCCGCATTCATTATCTGTCCACCTGACATCGTCTGTCATCGTCCAGTTCAAACCTCCAGGGCCAGATAGAACCGGGCCTACACATGTAAACACAAACCTGTGGAAGACATTAGGAAGCACTGCCATTCGAAGAAACCCACAAACTGCACTGGTTTCTCATGTCTGAACATAGTTTCCTGCGTGTGTTTTCTGTACGATGTTCCACACATGTATGAATCTAAAATGCGTGTGGGGGTGGATAAGGCAGTTAACATTAGGATCACGGCGCATGATGCAACACATCGTCTGAAGATGTAAACAGGCTTTAGAGTCACTCACAGGAGGAGTTTCTGTAGAAAAGGGAGGTTTTTACAGCGTGCAGAGCCTGGAGGGAAGCAGGGTCTAAGGCATTGACTGTGATAGCAAATGTTAAAAAACATCTCCTAAAATCTGCCAATGTGAAATGAAGGCTTTTAAATCTCTAGTAGTAAAAAGTACATCTGAAACCCTCTGTTTTTCTTATGTGCATTGAAACATCATCACTGCTCTCAACTTAGCAGGTTTTTCCTCTCTGGTAGATGATTAAACTCCAAAAACTCATCTCTATATATTAAAGGTACATATTTATGTTGCATGTATGATATTTTTTTCCATAAAAATGAAATCCTCTCCTAGATATAACTCTGCACTATAACTCTGTGTCCTTTAGAATGTGTAAATCCACAAAGTGCAGAAACTTCTCTATGCTGCCCAATGGTAAGTTGTAATATTGGATTAATTTAGCTACACATGCTTGAACCACAATCTGTTTCTGAAGAAATACAACATTCAATTATTGACAGGATTAGTTTTTTTACTCTTGTTATAGAAGTCTCAATCTGTATTTTTGAAGTTGTCATTGATACACTACAGTCTCAGCCATGGACGTGCCTGTCCATTTTGCTCATGATATGTCTTCTCACATATAAAAAACACCATATGGACATATTAACAGGGTAAAAGAAAAAAAAATCTTACTTTAAGCCAAATACTATGTCAGCTATTAGCATGTTAAAAATGTGCTAATTAGAATCAAACACAAAGTGTGGCTGAGGCTGATGGAAATGTCATCAGTTTTGCATGAAATTGGTCATAAAATGAAGCATTGGACAAATTTTGGCCTGATGATGGAGCTTAATGAAAAGCTCGTTACTCCTGGGAACCATGAACCAAATTTTATGCCAATCCATCCAATAGCTGTCAAGACTTTTTGCTAAAAGCCAAAAAACTCAATCAGTGGCTGGAGGCTGGGAGGAAAATTTCATGGAAATCCATCTTAAAAGTTTTAATAGATATTTGGACCAAAGTGGTGCGGTGACCAACAAACTGTAAGTCCACAAATAAGTGGAAGAATGGGCCGTGAAAGAAAAGGGGAAAGCAATTGTCTGAGGCTGCGAATGCCTCTGGGAACCATCCCCAAAGTGGGACCCACACAGCATTACAACCATGTAACCCAGTCTGTTGCTATGCCCATTAAACATCATAATGAAATTAAGCCAGCATTACCACTGGCACCAGGGACGGGATTATACCTCAATATGGATTATAGGGCCGTCGGCAGTGCAAACTCAAGAAAGGTTAGAGTGACTGAGTGAAGACGAAGGTTGATGGAGGGAAGGGGGGAGGCGGTGGCGAAATGCCGCTCATGTAGATCACTCGTCTGTGTCACTGGCTGCCATCCAAGAGGAGGCCAGTCAACAAAGGGACTGTGAAAAGAGGAGAGACTGTAATGTGCACTGGCTGGGGATGTCAGGTAAAATGAGCTGCAGGGTTGTGTTGCCGCAGCGTGGAAGTCAGGAGATCAATGGAGGTTTATGTCTGATGGCACTGTTACAGCTGAGGACAAACCGACAACAGACAGACTGCAGTGGCCCCAACTGATGGACTAGTTATGAAAGTTGATCATTCAGGGCTCATTTCTAGTTTCGCTTCCCTCAGGTGGCCTCGAAAATGACATTCTCTCTTACACTGGTGTAAAGGCTTCAGGATGTTTCAATCAAAGGCTTTGTAAGTCTTTATACCTGTTCCGAAATACCACTCTGAAAGGTGGAATGCCTCCTTTTGGTTTCCTCTATGATTTCTAAGAATTCTGTCTTTCACATCATTTGCCAGGTTCAGACTAGTAATGAAAAAAACACCCAACCTGAGAGACAGAGGGCGCCAGGATTTTACCTCCCGTACTGTATCATAACTGGTTTTAACTCATGCTGCATCTTGGATGTGACGAAAGACAAATATAAATATAGAAGATTGGCTAAATGACCGACAACCCATTCTGTCCTCTTGGTGTGACACATGAAAGGATCCACGGTCTTTTTTCTTTCTTCTGAGAAACACAGAACATCATTCATGCTATCATTTGATTAGATTTCCTGTAGTTTGTTTATTGGCACCTCTTTTCCAATTACATCATGCCAGCAATGAAAGACAGCGCAATTGGTTAGAGACGTGCGTATAGTTGGTCATGTGTCTTAGCCTTGTCATGGCAACAATTTACTACTTTGTAATCTCCTCATCTGACCCAATGACCAACTTATCAGACACAGATACAGTGTTGTCTGTACTTGGGATCAGCTGAATGAATTCTACAAATGGGCATAATTTGTTGGTGCAGATCTGAAAAGCTTTCATTGTGCTGCACACATTTGTATTAATTGTGACAGAAGTAATGACAGCATGAGAGAGACATTAAATGCTGATCACTTTCACATTTCTACATATCTGGCCAACTTCTGGGCCAAAGTGGTCACTACTGTTTGACTGTTAGCAAGAAGGAACCTCCTTCACCTGCTAGTAAGCTTAGTAGACCGTCATTACCTCATGAAACGATGGTGTTGCAGTGATTTGGCACTTACAAAGACACTGGTGTCGGTCAGAGGACCACCACCCAGGAGACTTGAGTTCTCCTGGCTTGGACCATAAATGTAGTTTTATATTTTGTTTCAATTTTTGCTTTCACTAGCTGTTTTTTTAGCCTCTGTTGGGTTAAGTTTAGGCACCAAAACTACTTGGTTAGCTTTGGAAAATGGCTTTGTTTTGGTTAAATACACTTTGTCGCACAAAGGATGTGAATAAAGCTACAATTTGCCCATGCACTGAACATCCACTTACTCAATCAACTGCAAGAGGCTGATGCTACTGGGGTTACTTTCTTTTTTATCAATGATCTGAATGGATGTTAGCACGCCCGCTGAGTGTTGAGGATATCTCTACTGGCCCATGTGGATGGAAATACTATTTACTAAGCTGAACACCCGAACTGGATGCAAAAATAAATGGAAATTTGTGAACAGAAACGGGGTTTCAGATACTGTTAGGTGACACAACAAGCACTTCACCTGTAAAACACACTGAAGCGATAACTCTCGCTAAGGTGTCACTAAGGAAGTCCAACAATATTTAACCTGTGCTTTACATGATGCCAAACAGTTTAACAATAATGCTTTGACAATGATTAACCTCTGCTGTAAAAAATAAACTTAATTCACATCAATTTGCAGCCTGTGGAGCCGTCTTTGTTAAAAGCTTAATACAGCTATAACCAATATTTTTAAATGGGTCACAAGACTACTGAAGTGTGAAAGGAGTTACTTGGAGTAGCAAACCTGTAGGGGATATTATCAAACTCTGCAGCTCTCTAGCATCTTATCACGCAGCCCTAATAGCACCATTTTCGGTGAGCGATAAACCCACTGGATGCGACCTACCCGGCACCAAACAGCAGACAGGCAAAATTAGCAGCTAACTGGTGAATACAGTGGAGCATTTAGCTGCTCAAGAGCCAGATATTACACTCATTAGTTGGAGGGGCCAGAAAAGGAGGTAAATGGAGCATGAATATTGGACTTACATTCATTATCTGGACACAAACATGACTCTAAATGGATGCCACTGTTTCTTTGTGTTTTCTGGTTGTCAATAAGCTTGCTGAGAAGTTTGTATCAATGAACATAAAATGGAAGCAACAGATTTTTGGGTGTTTTGTTGTTCATGTTAACTTTATGTGACAGAAAGATAAAGTAGGTCCAGTCTATTTTTCATAACACTCAAGAATCCTACAGTGCTGCAATGTTTTTTTTCAGTGTGATTATTATTTTTATTTACCAAATTGATTTTTTTTATCAGATCTATCTGCCCTGCCCTCATCATTCTGAAATTTCCCTTCCCCTCTTTTCACTTCTCTTCTGCTCTGTATTTTCCCCTGGAACTGCAGCCAACATGTGATTTCACTTATCTTCCAGTGAAATTAGAGTGGAGAAGAACAGACTAATGGTCATCTCCCTGTCTCTACCTCTTTTTCCTCCTCTCTCTCCTCACCGTGGCGGGGCTTGATGAAAGGACCTGTATATTTTGCTTTAGTTTCAAATTCCGCTGCCCGAAAAAAACTGCAGATGTGGGCTGCTCGCCACACCTACACAAAAATGCTGGGCCGAAAAAAAGAAAAACAAAAAACTTAGCAGTGCAGACAAAGAGAGCAGTAAAAAGATCTGTAGTTCCTTCTATCTTCTTATAAACACAAGAGGAGCTTGTGTCTTATTTTAGCCTCTCTTGAAGAAAAGACTGTCTGCTAGAGAGGTCACCTGCGGGGATATTAAACAAATTATAACTACAAGACGTTTTTCTCATCCTCACCAACTTAAAAGTTCGCTCTTGTGAGCCTTTAGAGATAGAAGGCCTCCAGAAAACCTTGTCTTTTGTTACCACACCTCCCAAGTGAAGAATTAAGTCATTAGGTTTAATCACCACCTCAGTGGCCGGCACAGATCTGGTACTCCCAGATGTGCAAACATGCTGAGGCTGCACTGTCAGATCACCAGACGAGAGATAACACTAACATGTCAGTCATCTCCGTCCTAACAACATCCCTCTCTGATTTCTATTGGTCCCACAGAGGGTCTGCTGCTGTCTTCAAGGCACAGTAATAGTGATCAGAGATTCCCACTGAGCTCTGGGCTCTTTCTTGTCATCTCTCCTTCCTCTCATCCCTTTGGCGCCTTTATGAGCCACAGAGACACGGTTCCACATCTGCGTCAGCCATCATCGCCAGAGTCAGGGGTCAAAAGATCTCAAGAACTTTCAGAACAATCTGCAGCAGGAACGGCTGTGATGTGGGATTCAGAAAATTGAATGTAATATAAACTGTTCTGGAGCTGGAATTACATATAATAAACTCAGCAAACATTGGCAAAATGTGTTTTTTTTTTCCGAGATGCATTCAAGTAAAGAGAAGTCTCAGCAGGAGAAGATGATTTTGGCTGAAACGATTCATCCCATGAGAGGGCGGAAAGACAGCCAAACACGACAGAGCCAAACATCCGTTCAGTGGAGTCAGAAGAGATTCAAATTAGCTTGAAGCTATAATCTGGTATGGTGCATCAAATGGTGACATTTATGTTTGAGCTGTAAGCTGTCACATTATTTTACAAGCAGCAACAATCACTTCTTAGCATTGAAACCAGTGTAGAAGTGTCTTAAAGTTCAATACTGAGGGTCACTAGTTGCTCTCTCTAAAAGTATCAACTTGCCTCATGAGTCAGTCCAGTTTTTCCATAAGTCATTATGAAGTCATTATCTGAATTCACTCCTTCTGATCAGTGCTCTGGCGGATATTTTAAGAATATTTCCATTATTTAGTGGATATTAAGCCTCAAAGACAGGTATGTTTGCTGGTTTGGCTGGATTGTTATTCACTGATGCACTCAAGTCTCATGCATGTTTCTCTGGTTCAGCTGGGATACAATGACAGTTTTATTATTCGTTTGCTTGTAATGATCGGGTTTCACCATAATTGCAGCTTGTTCTTTGGCTAAACAGACACTTACAGACTTCTAATATCCAGTTTTGTTGCTAAGTATCTTAATGCAGTTAATATGAATTTTAGTGTTAAGCACAATGTGTACAAGGCACTATATGCCTGTTAGCTATCATACTGATGATGCTGCACACCGCCATCCATACTTGGAACGCTTGATTTCAGCCGTCAAACATAAAACTAGTCTCTATGGCTTCAATTTGGCTCCAGCGCAAACCAATGGGTGACATCATTTCCTGCTACGTCCACATTTATATACGGTCTGTGGGCTGACAGTACATACCCAAAACCCAGCTGCACCAAACAAAATGTTTTCATTAATACTTCATACATATTTCATACTGGAGGAGAACTGCCCTTACTATATAACTAATAAAGCACTCCACTGTGTAGTATTTCCCCTCTTTGTGGCTTGGATGCTATCAGAGTTCAGTGTAACCTTCATAGCTCTGTCCTGGTCTTTTTTGGATTAAGGAAAGTTTATTTTCCAGCAGCATTACACAAGATACTGTTACGTGCCAAACATGCTGGTAAGTTTTCATCCTGCAAGCCTTGGAGAAGATTAAAACATACAGTCTGAGCTTATACTTTGAAATCATACTTAACTTTAACACTAACACTAATGAGATTTACAATGCAAAGACAAGAACAAAGACATTTTTTAGTGTTACATGGATCACCTACTTACTGCACTAAAATTTTGCCTCAAACATGGAGCTTTAGCCTCAAACTTTCAGTTTACATGCAGCAAGGCCTATAGTCTACAGCATGAAAGGAGACCTGAAAATTTGGAGGGCTAACCCAATGCATGTGTTGAACAAGGACAAATCAACAGGTGGGCGGCTTGGTAAATGGTTACTTTTTGAGTTTGGTTACACTAAAAAGTAGCAACAAGATGAATAACATCGCAGCTTTCTGTTTCACCAGATAGCTACAAAATAGTACTCAAATGCTGCTTCACGGCTCCCTGGTTGTTGTGTGAGAGAGAAAGAGCGCTAACACACTGAAGGAAAGTTACTGCAGGAAGTACCTCACCAACAGTAACCCCACTGGGATTGTAAGATAAAATGGAAAAAAGAAAAATACGAGGGAGGAGGAATGGGGAGCAAAAGACGCAGCGAGCCAGAGAAAAAGAGGGGAAGAGATTTGGGGGACGGCTGCTAATGTTTTCTGCAGAACCTGGCTCCTGAATGTTTCTGTAATTGGTGCGATCTGAGAAGTTGGATCTTTCCATTTCAGCTCTCCCCATCTTTCTTCCCCTCTTTTTCTTCTTCTTCCCTTCTCCTCTTTCACCTCTTCCTCATCCCTTAACCTACAGGAAGCACGCTGGCAAGGTTTTTTCAAACGCTCTGTCTCCTTCATTTAGAAAAGGCATGTCAAAGAGGAACCACAAGATGGGAATAGTAACGCTGAACGAGGGCGCAAAACAACTGTTCCCTCGGAGGAAGGCCCCTGATTAGTCCAATCAAAACGTTAAGTCAGCAGACTTCTAAATGAGGGCCGAAAAGCCAAAATCAACGCGAGTGAAGAAACACAGGTGGCGATTTCATGATCGCTCCCTGAGAGATTTTCCACCTGAGCTCTTCTTTTGAACTTAATGTGCAGCTTACACAGCCAGTAGTCAGTGCTGAGGATCCAGCTGCAGCAGACATCACCATCATCACCAGAGGCTCTACACGAACCTCTGAACAGTTACCTAAACTGCCTCGACACCAGCTAATGAGCTTTATAAAGATTGCTTTGGAATATTTAAAATTTCAGATAGCCTCCCTCTTCGATTACAGTTTAGCAGTCGCGCTAACACAACAATCCTAGTCGGTCTCTGAGGTCAGGCTCAGAGGACCTCTAAGGCATGAGCACCTTTAAGACCTATGGCTTTACAGCTGAAAGAGAGGAGATAAGCTTGCTTAGCAGAGCATAAAGACGAGCTACACACCATTTTGAAGAGAGGACACACTGACTTAAACGGATTATTCACCAGCTATATGATCCATTCATGACTAACCTGAGCGATAATAAGCCACATTTGCCTTTGTATGCTGAGGGAGCTGCACTGACGGCCACAGAAGAGTATTATTAGAGTTTTTGAAATGCCTATTTTATACATGAGTTTGATTACGAGCACCGTTTATTTATTTATTTAAATGTTTAGTTAGTTAGTTAGTTAGTTAGTTAGTAGTGTACTTTTAATCTTCAAGGGGATGTGACTGACCCAAGAGTTTTGGATTGCTACTGCTTGTACCACTGGATCATTGCAGTAAAAGAAAATACATTATGTTGCGTTTATTTTTCATACAAAGTGGGAAATAATGTCATCCCTACGTTCTAGATAAAGCAAGACTTTGCTGTACAAATTAAAAACAGGATTACTCTGTGATGCTTTGTCAATAACACTTAGTACAACTGGAAAGGTTAAGTTCTGTTGTATATTTTTTATATATGTGGTACACTGAGAAATGATGGGGACTTTGTAATTTATTCAAGGAGTGGATGAAGAAATTTGTAGACATTATGCTACTTAGCAGAAGATTCATAATGTGGTTATTATGGTACTCTATGTGTAAATGTAATAAGCAGCATTACAAAGATTCAGTTCCATCCCTTTTTTGTGATTTGTCTTCCATATTTATGCCATGCAAGTTCAATAGTAATTCATTACGTCTGATGTAGATTCTACTTTATTCTTCTTGACAACAATTTGCCACACAGACAGGTTAATGGCATCATCTGAAAGGTCAACCGGAGCAGTTACATTTAATATGTGCGACACCTCACTGCAATAAATACTTCGAGAGCAATTCAACTGAGAAGATGGGATGTGAAGTGCAATAGTCAGGTTCTGAAAAGGGGAACTCATTTTTACAGACTTCATATGCAGAAAACAAGCCTCTGTTGGGTCTGAAGAATATATGTTTAATAATTGTAAAAACTGTATCAGATTGGAAATCTCTGTAGCATTTTGTTCATCACACTTGAGGCAAGGGGCTCGAGGCTACATTAGCTGGTACTAGCTGTAGATCAGAATCTCAGATCAAACTGTCGGCGGTTAAGTTGTGGGTTTTGATAAGGAAGAAGAATGTGTGGAACAGAAAAACAGACTGTATTTAAGTTTTTGAATTGACCTTTATCCCCTTTTTGAAAACTGTCTACCAGTATTTAAATGGTGCAATGCTACTGTTAATACAAGCAAATGAGCAAAACCCTGATTCTGGTTAAAGTAACTATTTTAAAAAATGCATGCCAACCTTTGCTTTTGGACATTCTTCAATATTATGTACTCAAAAAATATCAAGACTGCGGGGCATCCCAGTGGCTTCAAGCTCTAAAAGGCTAAATGTAATGTTGCTTCTTTACGTGTTCTAATCAGATACATCAAGTATTGGAAAAGTACAAAGATTCTACACCGAGTCCTTCTCTAGATTGCGTGAAAACACAGCAGGAATATTTTAGGTTGCATGCCTCCAACTACAAGTGGATCTCCTCTTTCCATAAAGGATCATCCAGTTCCAAGCCCTCCTGACCTCCGGCTCTGATTCTGTCCCCAATCAAAAAAGCACAACCTCGTCTTTTAATCCAGCTCCATAATCACAAACTCTGCCGTTCACATCGGCCTAGCCTTGCTGACCTCCAGAGCTCGGTACAGAGTGTACGGGGCTGAGCGGCCACCCTCGTATTACAGCAAATGAATATCTCCGCTGATTAAATCATTAAGGAGCTTTTTTTTTTTTTTTGACTAGCCTCACTAAAGCCCTGTCCTCTAAATTTGCCTCTTTCCACTCTGCTGTAGATCTGGAGTTAGTGAAAGGATGGGGTGAGAAGGGGGGGGAGGTTGGTGATGGTGGGGGTGGGGATTAACTTGTTTGGGCTGTCCGCAGGCTCAAACACTAAGCGCTCAATCACTCAATCACCGGGATCCACACGCTCACTGGGACTTAGCCTCACAGATCCCACTGACATTGACCGTGGTTGGACCGCTAAATCTATCTGCTCCTGAGCTGACCCGCACAGCCGCCGATGATCCGGTATCTCTGTCTGTATTGACCAATTTTCCATCACTATCAGCAGCTTGCCATGGATGATGATATCAAACAGAGATTGGGAGAGGCAGAGAGGTACAGGATTAGAGACTGGCTTTGTTTTTTTGTACTGTACATTTTTAAAGCACATTTTCTAACTGTAATGCCCAAAAGAATCCCAAAAAGAGGGGGGTGCTGGGGCCAAAATTGGCAGATTGTTAAAAACTAAAAGAGACATTCGGGACTCATCAATGCGGAATTGTGTCGTTTGTTGACAGTCCTCCTTTCTAAAACCATCAAACTCCTCAGTTAGTGTCTTACGCACGTACCAGCCCTTTACCCCCCCCAACGCGTCCCCCTACAGCGCTTCGTACAGCCAGAAGCTTACACACTCGTTTCATTAAAACGCTGAAATAAAAATATAACCTCATTGCTGCCTCATAACTCTTTTCGAACTTTTTTCCTGTGTTTTTCTTGCGTTCTCTCTCAGGCACCCGGCTAAATGGACAGGCCAAAAGGTGCTTTTTAATGAGAAGAATGGTGTGTTCGTGAGAGAGGGAGATATAGGAGACAGAGACAGAATATCCAAGAGTCTAGAGGTTCAACTCTGTGTTCACTTCCTGTTCTTCCAAAACGCATTAATATCACTATCATCGCCCATAACGTCAGTCCTCCTCTCCCACGCTCCACACCTCATATACCATTCGAGTCTCATGCAAGAACATTTTTGTGTTCTTATCCTAAACCCTCTTTTACTTTGCTCTGTGGGGTTTATGTTCCTTGCTGGATTCAGTGAACTCTCTTACCTACACTGTAAAAAAGACCCTGTACAAAACAGTGAAAATGTGACAGCAAGGGTGCCAGATAAAAACATTAAAAAACTGTAATAAGTGGAGAAAATAACAGCAAAAATCTGCAAAATAGTTATATTTTTAGAGGATTTAATTTAAAATCAGTGGGGCACTGTAATTTTATGGTCACACATTAGAAAAGAATGAATTACTAAAATACTGAACTTTGATGTCGACATTATGTAGAGTTCTGGTTTGTTTTTTGTAAAGTCAGAATGTAAATTAAAGTTTTTTTCAGCAATTTTATTAGATATTTGTAAATTAACAAAACACGGAATATCTGTCAAATAAAAGTTTTTCTTTTTTATTCTTCTTAAATGTACATTATTTAATGTACATAATTTCAAATAACAATGAATATCTGTAAAACAGTATTTTCTGCAATTATAAATACAAGAAGCAATGTAATTTTTATGGTTAAATGTTGCAGAAGAACAATTTACCAATTCTCAGAATACGGATTTTTCAAGTAGACATTATTTACAGTTTTGGCCTGTTTTTGTACAGTTAACAGGTAAATTAATACCTTTTTCTTCTGTGATTTTAAGAGTTATTATCTGTAACAAAACAGAGAAAATCTGTAAAATAACAGCACTGTTGAAAACATTAGTTTTTTTTACAGTGCACATAATCTAGTTGTAAATTGCTTGTTTCAACTTGATGAATACCATCTGTTTGTAAGATTAGCTTTTGTAAGATGTGAGGTTTAAGCTTAATTGATGCCCCTAAAATGCTATATAGAAGTGAAACTCGCTCCAGAAGTAAGAAAACCTCATTAAAACATCCATTATTCGAAATCCAGGCTTAGAACATAACCTTTAAAAAAAAAAAAATTTCAAAAACTGCCTTAAGGATGGTTTTTCTGCTCAGTGGTTTTTAATCTGCAGGGCTCAACCAAAGAAGGGGATCCATGGGAATTTGGAGGGGCTGCGGTTAGTTTATACCAGCAAGAAAAAGAGGAGTACAGGTTTAACAGCAGACCAGAAAAATGACTATGACATCTGTAGACGACAACCAGAATCTGAGTGGGTATATTTTTTTGTAGTTTTATGCACAATAGCAAAATAATCAAGTTTAACGTTGTCAAAAAAGATTATTTCTGTAGTAGATGCAGGTTTGTCTTCGAGTGTAGAAACTAAAAGCTATTATGTACAATGAGAGATTGCAGAGTGACAGAAGCTACCTAAACAGCAACCAGGCCAGACATGACATCATGACTTCATTGCTCTTTAAGACTAAATGCTGTGCTTCATTTGTGTGGAACAGTTACTCAATGGACCCTGAGCATAGAGGGGAAGGCGCCAACCATGGAGCAACGTTCCCGGTTCAAGTCCGGATCGGGATCTGAGTTGGATCTCTAGCTTCGTCATTTACTGTCATCTCTCTCGACTGTCTTTTGCTCAAGTCTTAAATATCCCCTAAAGAATACTTGGCAGCATCAGTGGCTTAATTATGGAACAAAAAACACTTGAAAATATTAAGTACAGCTGCTGATGATGTGTCAGGCTGCGACGTGAAAAAAGAGAGCAAATATTACGACAAAGGCAAAGTCGGGTGCAAGAGAAGATGATCCCAGACTTAACTGCATGAGTTACCAATCCAAAACACGTCATTAAAGTCCTAAAATCCATGGAAACCTACCGATGCACTGGCAAGGTGAGTTTGCTAATTTTGATATCATATGGAGTAAGGCAGACTGGATGAATACAGGTCTGGACCACTTGTGAATATTGTTTGTTCCTTAAAGTTCATTTTAATGTGAGAAAATTAGCAAGAGCAACCAATTAAAAAAAAAAATCCCTCATACAAGCAACTTAAGAGCAAATCTGTTTGTTCACTTTTCCTTGCATCGTTTCTGATGACTGGCCTGCTACACTACGCTCTAACACCTTCCTCAGCAAGAAGCACATCCCAATCAAACACTGCTGCTGGTTCACTGCACTACACACACACACACACACACACACAGAGCATAGGAAACATCAGGCAATGATTAAGCTAATGTAGCTGTCTAACAAACAGAGAAATACTGAAAGCCATTCAACTGTGTGACGGGGCATTTTATTGTCCAAAAGCTTTATTGTCCAAACCTTAAGGAAAGAACTGCCTTGATGAGAGCGAACTGTTGATTCAGGGCTGAGGCCAACCACAGTGAGAAATATAGCCAAGCTCTGCAAGTCTGTCTTTATTTATTTTTGTATTATTAGTGGGGTTATTAAATTTTCATTTTATTAACGCTGCCTCACTGCTTTACTATTTGTCTTTAATGTGTATTCGTACTTTTATTTATAAGTGTCATTATCTAAACAGCTCATCTTTATTAGCCAATAGAGAGTCCCCGCTGGGATTACTTCTGCTGCTGTGGATTTATTTCTGGGGTTGATTTTTTTGGAGCTAACGCATTAAAGTTGGGCTTTTTTTGTGATTATCTTGTCTTATATACAGGGCATGGTTGCAGTTTACCTTGGTGAGGACAAACAATGAAAGGGAAAAGAGAGGAATAAAGAGGAAAATTGTGCGAAAGAAGAAATCTTGGAGAGCCAGAGGTGAGAAAAGATCACGTTGAGGGTTTGGAGGAGAAGGAATGAGATGGAGAGCAAACGAAGCGGTGCTGATGTCTGTTTTCCCTCTGGCTGGTGATGGGCGACTGCAGCCAGCATAAACACATGCCTTCATGGCTCACACATTTCCTGCTTCACTCCACATCCCAGCGCTGGGCCACACAGGCTCAGGACACCGCAGCGAGTTGTGTGTGATTCAGTGTGTGCATGAATTTGCATACATGTATGAATGGTATGCATGCTCACTCGCTTTTGCGGTCAACTTGCTCGCGGTGTTTGGCGGAAATCTTTCTGTTATCTGACTGCACAAATGCAAAAACACATCTTGGCTGATTGTGAAGGAAGTTCTACAGTATTTCATATACGACTTTGAGGGAGGAAAGAACCGAGCTTATTCCCGTCTGACATATGTGGTTTAACAAGCATTAACACTATTCATCTCCTTACTTGTTGGCGTACCTCTCCTCCCACAGGCAAGATATCTTAATGCGTGGTACTCTTTCTCTCTCTTTATGTTACATATGTGTGTGCTTCAGAGAGTGCGTTGCATCATTCTGTTACTTTAAGGGGGAGTGGAGCAGCAAGGTTGTCTAATGTGTTGATTCTACACAGCTCCTTTCATCTATAGAGAGCCTCTTTTCATCTATAGCGAGAACCTCCTCTATCACCTTTCAGACAAAATCAGGCGGAAAGAGAGATTTAAGGCACAATGACGACGGGTTGAGAGCGGCAGGGGAGTGTGGGAGATTGAGAGGCGGGGAGGGGGGGGAGAAGAAAGGGATGGATCGAGGGGAGAGAAAGAGTAGGAAAAGTGAGCCGGGGGAGGGGGTGCAGGGGTCCTTGTGATCCATCATCCTAAAGAGACACTTCCCAAGAAGGGACGGCACTTTTTCCAGTCTCTCGGTTTTGTCTTACAGGCACTGAGAGCCAGCTGTTAATCGGAAAAGACATTACAGGACAACTCCAGCTGCATCGTCTCCCATCTACACTCCATTGGTACATTCCCAAGCTTATTTACTTATGCTTAATTTTAGGTGTTAATTTGAGGAATGGTGTAGGGGAAAAAAAAGCTATTCTCACCATACCATTCAGGCAGCAAAAGGCTATATAGTATATCTTCAGAGCAAAGGGATCACTGAGGCAAGTCTTTTCCTCTCTTCCTGGTAAATGGGGTGTAAAACAGGCCTGGTGCCGAAAGTGGCTGTAGCCCAGAAGGAGATGATTATCTGGGGCTAATTTCACCCACAGTGGGGCTCTGAGTATCCCTAAAGGTTCTTATAAGGCCCTTATAGACACTATAGAATATAGTACTGGATGAGTGTCCCAAACGTAACAAGGCAATCAACCGGGCATGATCCCCCCCGTGGATGGATAACGTGGTCCTGTCCAGCCATAAATCTGGTTAAGGAGGAACATGAAGGAGGACGTCCCGTATGATCGCAATAAAAACATCACTAGACCTCGTTCAAAGGTCGTAAACATGGAAAAGACGCAAAATATATTTATGGTCCATCCACAGAGTTCTAATAGAGCCTGGACCAAGGCCTGAGAGTACATTAGACTACCGAGACCACTGCTCATGACCAGTGTTGGGCAAGTTGTGACCAAAAATCGTTAAATATTATTTTTCGAAAAAAATATTAAATATAAAATACTGAAGGCTACAAGTTTTAAAACTTTAACAAAAATCTAAAGGAAAGGAAAGACGTGAGCTTGCCAGACCTCTGTAGTCGCATTAGTCTCTACTAGCTTAATACATCTTCATCTTGATGGCAAAGTCACCATAAGCATGTAGTTGGTTTAGCAAAACAAAATAGGAAAAGGCACTCCAAATCTGAGCTAACCAGCTGGTAACTGAGCAAACTAGCTACTAACACAACATGAAAATAATACACTGTTGGAGTTACAGGACGTTGTTGGTACCAAGATTTGCATTTCTCATCTTTGGTCTGACCAATCATCAAATTCAAAATTCAGAATTGTCTGTGAAGATTCTCAGTCATCCAGGTCATGGTTATCCTCGTAGTTTCAGTTGTAATATCTGGACTTAGCTTGAGTTTCTCAAAGACGTTTCACCTCTCATTCAAGAGGCTTCATCAGTAATAAAACAAACTAATGAAGCTTCTTAGATGAGAGGTGAAACGTCTTGAGGAAACTCAGGCTAAGTCAGGATGCTCCGATTGAAACTACAAGGAAAATTCAGAATTATAACCAATTCCTGAAGAAATGAATTAGTTAAAATTTTGCATTATTTTGGGTGTGACATAGCCGCCAATCCTTAAATGTCACCATTCTGTGGTCTCATGGAATGTCCCGCCCACAGCACTATCTGATTGGTTATGCATTACTAGAAATAGCCTATCAACGCTGAAGGATAAATGCAAAAAGTTTCTATTAATTAAACATGTAAAACACAAGTGTTTTCAAGAAAGTTTTAAAGTAGGAACTGTGTTAATCTAAAAATGAGACCAAGATATCCAATTTTACTGCAAAAACATATCCATTCTAAATATCAATTATCAGCAAACTTGAATTATTGGTACTAGCCTTGGAAAAAACACATCAGTCAAGCCCAGAACAAAGAGATTACTTGGATTAGTTACTGTAACTAACTGGTGAATTAAAATTTTTATTGTTACTAATTATTGTAACTGCTAGGTTATTACCCAACACTGCTCACAACACACATATCAACCTGTAAGTCTTGACTAAAATGCCGACTGGGACTCAAACCCATTCTGCCTGAGTGAAACACACAAGCACAAAAAGGCATCGTCTCTCAGCCTGTGTAATCATGTGTAACAACATGTGTTAAGTACGTTTGCTAGGGTCATTAGTGTACACAAGATGAAAGCTGATCATCAGCGGGCCTATCAGCTTACATGAAAATTAATATGCGTCACACAAACTCTCTCATGTGACATTTTGTCTTTCTCTACCTCCCCCCTCTCTCTGTCTGTCTGCTTTTCATTCTGCCTGCAGCCTCCTAATGGCTCAAGTGAGGTAATTCTTTTTGGAGAACGTACCGAGTAACCCCTGCGTGTGTGTGTGTCTTTGCATATGTATGTGTGCATATATATATACTGTATATGTCTGAGCATGCATAAAAGTGTGTGTGTTTCTCCTGTGTGCACAGAGCAATTCTGTGCTGCTCGGAGCTGAGCAGTGGGCTGTTTCAGGCTGCGGTCTAAGTTCAATAAGCCAGGTTTGACATATGCTAGCATTCTGTACAAACACTGTCCAGTGGTCGGCCCTGCACTCTAACCTGCTATTATGACTGCTGTGCTGCCTGTGTGCGTGTGTTCCTGTTACCGAAAGAGCAAAAGCAAAAGGAAGAAAAACAGAACAAGAGATGGCAACTAAGAAAAATATAGTAAAACCAGAGTCCGGAGGGGATAGCATGCAGCCCAGACCTAAAAATACGGCAGTGTTCTTCTCCAACAACAGAATCAGATTTAGGGCGAGGGTAAGGATAACGTGGTGGGAAATAAATACAGAGTGAACATGGCTCAGGCCAAGACCAGCAGGTGTCCCCACACATCAACTGGGAGATCACAGGTAGAGAGGCAGCCACTCTTGAGATAAGCTAGAGTTAACTTGAGGGTGTGTCAGTCCTCAAAATACCCCAGTTTCGTTTGTCTGCTAGGAGAGCATGATGGGTGAAATCTGTCCCGGACAAGTATATAGAGTTAAAAAGCTACGTTAGTGCCATCGTGGATGCATTCGATACCAGACTTTAAGGAACTATTCTTATCTTTAAGCTGCAATCATAATTTGCTGTTATGGAAACTGACCTGAAATGTTAACATTTGGATCTTGATGTACTGCATAATGAAATACACCCTGTGGAAAAAGTGAATTTGGTGGTCTGAGAAACCAGGGATGATGTTAAGCCTGAGAATTAACTGTTCTTTGCCGTACCGTGCTCTAATCTAATTGACCAGTAAAGGCCATCAGATAAAGGCCTGCCCTCTGTTCCTTCAACATCCTGACAGTTAGTACAAGTCTGACTACCATCCTACCTGTCCATCTCAATGACATCCACCCACTAACTCACCGCCTGTCCTACCTGCTCACCTCGACTGTTTGTCTAACAAACCGCCTGCAAATTAAAGCCCCGCTCTCACAATTACACCTGCCTAACTCCACACTTGTCTCCCTTAGTGACAACCAGGCATGGGCTGCGCTCCGTCTTAGTGGTGGTTCCCTCATAAAAAGCTACAGAGTGTCAGCCGGCTTGCCTGCCAGCTTGCTGCTCCCATAAAGACGTAGGAATGAGGGACCAATCTCATTAGGGGAAGATTAGGCCAACATCTGTTTGCTGTCCCGATGCCACTGCTGCTGCTGCTGCTGTGGAGCTATGATGAGTGGTAATGCCACTGCCAGGGTATTGTACAAGCTAACATGCACACAAACACACCCACTTTCCACACAATCTAAGCTGTTGTGAGATACTAATCACCGCTGTCATTGGCTTAGAGCGGGAGAGTCAGTGGTAGCCTGACCAAGTTCGTGTGTGTTTGTCTTTGTTCTACTGTATGGTCCAAGCCCGCAAACAAGTCCCAAAACACCCAAGGGATATGAGTAACAGACCGAAGACAGAACCCAAACAGCTATAATGTTATGAGCGGGAGAGAGAGAGAGAGAGAAAAGGCAACAAGTGAGTGAGAGACAGAACTAGAGGGAGGAATGGAGGGAGAAAGGGAAACATGTGAGGAGGTTAAATGTAACAGAGGGTTTATTGTTTGTGGTTCTTTGGGGAGGGAACGAATCGAGCGAAGGAGGGAAAAGGGAGCAGGACGAGGGGAGGAGACGAGGACGAGGGAGACAGCGAGAACAGAGCCTTGGCAGAGGCCAGAGCTGCCTGCAGACTGGAGTCTCCCCACCAAACAAGCAGCAGGATAATGAAACTAATGCTGCTCAGGAGACAGCCAGCACACGGGAAATCAAACAACTATGGCACAAGATTAAATGCTCGGCAAGAAGGAGGTCAACTCTCCACACTCAGGTCAACACTAGAGTCCTGAATAGCCCCATCTCACTCAAGAACTCTCATATTTCAGTCACTGGGGGATTCGTTAAATTAATTTCCCTGCATGAAAACTCAAACTCACCATGCAAAGTACGCAATAGTTTGGCATTTTGGGAAACTTCGGTGGTCTCTATGTTCAGCTAAAGACAGTAGAAGCAGGTGGAAACACTTTTTCTCTGGGCAAAGTTCAAAAACACAGCCGCCTACCAACACAAAGGCTCACCAATTAACACGCTGCATCCTGCTTAAGAATTCCATACACAAATTAGAAAAGTAAGAATGACAAAATGACAAAATTCCTCCCTATCAGCTTTTTGTAAAACCACGGCTTGCCATTGTTACATCCTTGCTGTATAAAGAGTAAACAAATGGGATACAGCATGCTTATTATATTAGTATAATATAGTACATTGAACTACTATGATTTTATAAGATAAGATCAGACAGCACGTTAGCATGTACAGACAGTGTCCTCATTAATATTAGCATGACAGTTGTTTACCCTGTTTACTCTGACTTCTAATGAAAGACACTTGTAGATAGGGTTAGGTAGTGTCTGTATTTTAATGATGCCTATCGATTCCTGTTCTCAATTATTCATTGCAGGTGGTTTAGAGTTACTACAACACTAAAATTCTGCTTTTACATGAATTCATGAGTGAAAATTATCTAATCATATGATCTGTATTATAGTATAACAGTCAAGGGAGACATTTTCCTGCACTGAGTAGTTTCACTTTTAATACCACAGTACATTTTCCTGATTATACCTACATGTCTATCAAGTTAAACGAACCCTTAATAAATATTGCAATTAATATAGTTAGAATGTTTTTCAGGTGATGGTGGTTGTTGTGTGAAGTGAGCCTCAGAGTAGCAGCACATTATTTTAGAGAGCTTCAATACGCAGAATAGCTACTGAAAGTCTGTGTGTTGTGTTCGTTGTCACACAACAGGAATAAAGACTCCCTGTTCTTGTACTGTTACTACGGCGACCTCCTTTAACTCTCCACAGCAGCGTTGTGTAAAACACCACTTACCACAGACAAATGTTATCAGCAGGGTCTGAGCCCGCCCTTGTAAAGCATTTTATAGCGAGGCAATCACACACTTGTGACTGAGAATAACAGGATTTATTAAGGTAACTGGGATGAATGAGGGAAGACAGCACCAGCTGATGGTGGTAAATGTACAGTAGGAGTTTTGCAGTACACGATTCCTAAAGCAGCACAATTGAAATTTGTTTAGCAACTGATAGGCAGAATCGAAATTAAACAGTGTTAACGACTGATTTAGAATCAGACTTTTGAAAGAGTTTCTACATCAGAACTTTTGTTTTGGAAGATAGAAAACATTCACTTTTGTTGTGTGACAACAAAAGTCTTCATGGGAACAGCTAAAGTGTCATCCTGTCACGTAAGGGTGGAACTGGTTTGCTATTTTTCCAGTCTACACCTACCACTCTGATACTACCTAGTGTTTTAACTTGCAGTATTGTAACGTCAAGCCTTTGTAGAGTGACACTCTTGTATTTTCAAGAGGATCTTTACGTCTTTTCCATGAGAAGACCTTCTGTCATTCTCCTGCATTTCAGAAGCTCAGTGTAAAATTTAGGTTTTGTGTGAAAATGGAGGAAGTCACACATGTTTTTGTCAATTTGATGGAAACATGTTAACACCTATAGTGTAACACATATTTGGGAACCACAACAGAAGGGCTACATGGAGTGTGCTCCGTAATGAGATGTCAGCTAGTGCTCTTAACTTCTGAGCTCTGTTTTCAGCCTATGTTTGCTCACATTTTGTCAAACTGGTGCCACTAGATGTTTGCTGAATATCACTGGATTACTTTGATATTGCAGAAAACCGCTCTGAAGGTCTGTCGCAGCTCTGTTCCCTGTGATTTTTAGGCAGATTTATGGACGCTGATTTGTTTGTCTTCGGTTTTGGTTTGTCCTCCTAAATGTCTATTTTGGATCATATCCTGTAATTTTGCAAAGTTTAAAATCTTAAGTTTGTATTTTCAGCCTTTTTTTTAGAAGCAAATTTTTACGACTGCCTGGGTGACTGAAATATCCCAGTTCGATGTAATTGGTCCTGGATCAGTGGTAGAATCCCTGCTTCCAACAGCGCTCTCTAACAAGCATCTTATTCTGCTGTGACTCTGGAACCAGTACGTACAGTATTCGTGGAAAGCGCTGCACATATGCACACATTTCCATGTCAGCAGCAGTAAGACAACTGGCAGATAATGATCTGTGTAGGGGCCGAGTGGTCTCTCTTTCTGTCTGTCTCCCTCTCTAACTCTTGCACTTACTCATTTTCTCT
Organism: Dascyllus trimaculatus; assembly: GCA_024666655.1. NCBI lineage: Eukaryota > Metazoa > Chordata > Actinopteri > Pomacentridae > Dascyllus > Dascyllus trimaculatus. Next base: position 12,053,584 of record CM045458.1, read on the forward strand.
CTCCGTCTTTGACAGATTTTAAGTAAATACCAGCAAACAAGCAATTATTTCTGGCAGCCTGGGCCCCTTCTCCCTTCCAAAAGACGTGGAGCAGAGGGAGAGGGGGTGGATGAAATCACCCTAACAGATGTGATTTAAATCAATATTACATTATATGTGCCTTTATTTATTTAAAAAAAAAAGTAACACAGGGAACCAAACCAAAAAGGGCCCAGTGATGACTGCTGCCCTTTGCTTGACGGAATAATTGCTTTTAATACATCAGGGTTTTTCATATTTTAATTTCCTTTTACCCCCTGCTTGTCCTTCTTCTCTGTTCCTCCAGGTCTGAGCAACCCCCCCCCGATGTTAAAATAATATCAGGAAAAAAGAAAGCTTAAAAAAATCTGCAGAGCTGTCAAACGTAGAGTTTTAACACAAACCATCTGGTGGAACGATGGAGGTAAACAGGCGCAAACAGAACTGGGCTGGGAGGAAGAAGTGGGGAAGGCTGGAGGGGAGTTAGGGGGGGTGGAAAGGGAGGCAGCTGAGGGAGGAGAAAAGAAGCAGAGATCTTGAGAGGGGAGATGGGGTGAGATAAGCCGAATGTTACGGAGGAGGAGTTGGAGTAATGGGAGATAGAGCCGGTAGGAGGAAAGAAGAAAAAAAAAAACAAAAAGTGGAGAATTTGGATGCGAGAGAGGGGAAAGGTGGAGGATGAAGAGGAGGAGGAGGAGAGACGGATGGTTTGGAGGGGAGGGGAGGGTGGAGAGGGTGACAAAAATGTAGTCTGGGAACAAATTAAGGTGCTGTAGTCGAGACTTGACAGAAGGAGAGGAGGAGTGGGAGCTTCAAACACTCTTCTGCCTTGTCTCCATTAGAACAGATACAGGACAATGGGAGGGCTTCAGTCCAAAACGCTATAAAATCATTCTGAATTTTGACTCAGCTCACCGTCACTGCAACACTCCTCCATTTATAAGCGGCAAAACTTCCTCTGCTTCAAGACAAATAGAAGTTCATCTACTGTACTTACTGTAAAGTATTTTTGCTTCAGGCCAAACATACAAGCCAATACACAGAATAATCCCCTCAATTAAATGCCAGGACATGTGGAGCTTTTTTTGATTTCCATCACATTTACACACACCAAAAAACTTTCATTTATGTGATTAAGAAAGTCCATTTTTAACAGTATGTGCCAGTGTTTTACATTAAAGGTTCCATATTTTCCTACTCTTTTTAGAAAATTAATCAAAGTCTCACAGGTCCCTACAGCGTGTCTTTAAGTTTATTCTTATCTAAAAAGACTGCAAAGATGCTTCACTCCACCATAACTGTAAAACCACTGGTTTTATGACTGTTCTGAATGGGATGTTTTACTCTGAAAAACCAATGTGCTACTGCTGTTCCCACCTCCTTCAGGAAGAACACTTTGCCTGCATTTTAGCTAGATGATTATTGATTAGTTTAGATTTACATCGCACTTGGGTCTAATTTTTACTTTTATCTTCACATGGGACCTTTAAGTTATTCTGAAGATACCTGCACATGTATGACAACAAACACATAAGGCTTATAAAGAAGTAGGAAACCCAGTCCTGTTTGTATTGTATGCACACACTTAACTGTCTTGCCCATTATGTCGCGCTAATCTGCTCTTCAGTAAATGGGGATGTCGTGCAAAGAAATGTAACAATGAGCCAAAAAAGCCTCTGAAGGCGGCTGACAGCTCACATTTTAGGAAACGGAAATGCATTAAATTACATTTGTTAGTTCTCAATGAAAATCACAATGTAATATGTGTGAAAAACACTGAATATAAATATAAGATTGCTTGTTAGCAAGCAAACTCCACAGGCAACATGTTGTGAATGGCCATTTTAAGTAACTAAACACCTGATTAAGGCTACAGTGGAAGATTTGTGGTTACGTGCACCAAATACAACACGCACTTCTTCCTGCAGTAACACTGAATGCCGGCAATGGACATAAATGTGGTGCTGAACAATATGGATGTTGCTGATTTGTATATCACAGCGGGAGCATTTCACATTTACATCAACGAAGGACAATGAAGTAGAAGAACATATATCAGAGGAGATGTGGTTCATTGTAGAGGGAGGGATGTGAGTTGAGCTTAGAAACACTGTGTGCAGATATTTATCAGTACAAAAGTGTCTTACCTTTTGTTGAGACAGCAGCAGGCCAGCAGCAGAAACATGGAAGAAGAAAGGAGAAGACATAAATTAGCATCTATGTGTTGCAGTAAACACATCAATCCACTAATGTGGGGTCAAACTGTAAAGTAATTAATGAGGACGGTTATGTTCTCCATCCCACACAGCTGGCTCAAAGGTAAAATAGTCCATGAGTAGAGCAGCTTTCATGAAAACTTTGTTCCGAGTTCGAAAATACTCAAGAAAAACTAAAAATTTTATCATATTTTCAAAAGAAATAGACAAGCAAGACATTCGTTGACCTCCTTTAGTGCCAATAGCTGGCTAGAGTTTAAATTTATGTGAAATATTTACCGGATGGATTGGCAGAAATTTTTGTCCAGAGATTTGTGTCCCCAGATGATGAATCATAATGACTTTGTTGATCCACCAAAAGGCTTCACATTTGTAGTTTTGAATGAAATCTCCCACCAAATATTAAATGCACTGTTATGAAGTTTGGTCCAGTCTTTTCTCCCCTAGGATGAATTGTAATCATCTGACCTTTCATCTAGTGACATCCCTGGGTCAAAATGTGTCCCTTACTTTAGTTTATGACCACATGCCATTGAAATGCTGACATTTAGCTCCCAGACTCTGCTGGGTACAGCCAAGCACAGCCTGACAGAACAGCAAGCATGAATGTAGACTATTTATCTTGTTTTGTTTTTTCTTTGCCGGCAGGTATTTGATTGCGGTTGAGTGTGTCGACATTATCTGTTGATACTTTTAACAGACTAAACAATGAATTCCCTTGACAAATTTCAGCTTGGAAAGGCTCCAGCAGCCACACGAGAAAAAAAGAAGTAATAAGCGTAAATAAAAAATGAGCAATCCCTGTTTTCTCACAGGTACAAGGAATGTCTGAATGCAGTTCTCTCTCAGTATATTCCTCCTTGTGGTGGCATGGGCCCTGTCAGGTGACACAGGAGCTGATGAGGCCTGACAGAGGGTCAGCGACCTCACTTCCTACTCTAATTGGTCCTGGGTGATAAACCGGCCCCCCGGGACTCGCAGAGATGTGGGCTTGGTGGAGCAGGGAGAAGCGAGGAGTAGTGGAGTGGGGTGAGTAACGGGGGGCCTTGCGAGGCCTCTTCTAACTCAAGCATTTGGTAATGCGCTAATTAATTTTAAGAGTTCGACATCCCCCTTTCTGGCCCTCACCAGAAACAGATGTTAAGCTTGAGAGGGGAGGGGGGAAGGGGCGGCGGGTGATATGGCGAACGCTGCCGAGCGAAAGCCAGATACAGATCTCCAGGAAAATAAGCGCAAGAGGGTGACTGAATATCAGACAGAAGGAACTGAGTCATTTTGCCGGCCCCCTCTCTGACAGGTGAAGCGGATGACAGTGCAATTTCACACCTCGCTGAGCGAACGACAGATTCTTCTGTGTTAGCGGGGGGAGAACAAAACATCCTCCTTAGGAGCTGCGCACGTGCCTACGAGTACGACTCTCGCACACACACACACACACACCCACAAAACAGAACACAATAGAATCTTTTCTGTTAACACTTCAACTCAAAACACAATAGCCTATTCATGTGTGTGTTTGTGTGTGTGTGTGTACAGTGAAACGTGTTCGTAACTTAATAAAGCCACAATGGAGACACGGTGAGAGGAGGTGTGTGTGTGTGTGTGTGTGTGTGTACAAACCAGGAGAGTCAACATTCAAAAGTTAAGATGTCAGCAGTGAGTGCAGGATTAACAGGAGAAAGTGTCTTGTTTTGCCTACTGTGTCAGGGGGATCTGGAAGTGATCTGTGGCCCTGACATGAAAACAGGAGGGTGTGTGTGAGTATGTGTCTGTATGTGTGGGGGTTAGAGGGATTTAAGGGGGTAAAAGGGGGGGTTGGGGAGGTCCAGGGAGGCCCAGTTGTTGTAACCTCTGACCTTTCGGCACGCTCCAGGGCCTCCCAGAAGCCACTTCAAATGCACCCTGCGAGGGAGCCCCTCGTGCCACAGAGAAAAGAGAGAACGAGCGGGGAGGGCAAGTCTCAGCTGTCATCGCTGTCACCGAGCCGCATGTACACGAAAACCTACTTACAAAACAAGTACACTCTATTTGTTTCTGCATCTGTTTCCGTGTTCACGTTAATCATGAGCTCTGAGCTGCACCTTACGTTTTCTCCCTGATGACAAGTGAAAGCTCCATGCATTCAGCCTCACACTAATGTAGATTTTCATCTGTTCTACTCCCAGTTTTTACCTTTAATTTTCCAGTTTGGCTTTAATCATTTTGTTGACCTTTATTTGGCTGCATAATTATATCTCGTAAAACAATTTTGGATGTCTTGAGCATTATTTTATACACATTTCCCCAAATTCTGCAGGAGAAAATGTTGAATGCTGCACACTGTTATTTCCTCCTAAAGTGTCTCTTTTTCTTATTCACTGATGGTGGACGATGTTTCACCACATTTTGATCAGGCACCTCAGAGGTGACTGAAGTAAAAAATGAAGCCAGCGGCGGTGACCTAAAGTTACATTTTACCCATCACATGTGTCTAAATTTACAAATATCATAATACAGTCAGACAAAGAGAAAGAGAGAAGAGTATATATATCAAAAGTAATTCAATAATCAAAAGGAACTGAGTTAAAAGTGAAAATAAATATACCCTAAAGTAACTCCAAATACAAAATAAAACAAAAAAGAAGGAGAAGAGAACATCTATGAACCCACTGCATATTGGCATTCATTTAAGATGTGTACATAATGTGAATTTGGTAGCCTTGTTTAGTTCTTCATGAGGTTCTGATATCAACAGTGCACACCAACAAACTTATAAATAACCTGTAACTTAATCCAGCACCTGTTGAGGGCTTTTCTTTGGACTGCATTTCAACAGAATTTACATCTCTAGAGGAATTTTAAATAAAGTTCACTGACGTCTTAGATAAAATTTGACTGCGTGGCAGATCAGAGGGGCTCAAGAGGTTAATTTCACCTATAACACCCCTGCAGGGCCCCTTCCCTCAATCCTTGACCCTAACTGACCCCATTTCCTTCTTTTATGTGTTTCTCTTCCTCCAATATTCTGTTTTATTCCTGTTCTTGGACCTTAAAGATTTCCACACACCACCTCCTGCACAAAAAAAACTTCTCACCCAAAACCTCAGCCCAAAAACAACAACCCCCGAATCAGCGTCATCCTCGTCTCCGCTCGCCTTAGCGTGTGTGGTCTGATTACTCAGGCCCCTGCGGTTTAGCTCTGACCCAGGCAGTATTCAGCCCAGGCAGGGTTGCATGGGTAGGTGGAAAGTAAGGGAGGGGGGAGGGCACTTTGATGAGGGTGATGTGCCAGGATGAGGAAACACGATATCATCCCTGAGCTGTCAACCTCCAGTGAGAAAGCAGACCCACAGCGCCGTTATCATGCCAGCCCCATCCTGCCCCACTTGATCCCCCCAATTCTTCCCATAGCTCCACGGCTATTTCTAACCTATGTAAAAATCACCTGACGGCCGATGGAACTCTGTCGTCAGTGTTGTTGACCGACACACCTCATGCAAACATACACATAAAAGTTGTGCAAATTGATGTAAATCCAGCACATACAGAGTGGAATTCCCTTCCGAATTGAGCCTCCTACAACAGTAGTGAACACTTCCAAGAGACTGGGGAAGAATTGCTCATTTACTTTGGCTGTGTCAGCAGACAGCAGCCACCTTGGCCAGACCGACTCTTCCTGGGTCTCTGCTGGCCTAGAGAGTAGTAACAAAGCACTCACAGCTACAAAGAGAGAGAGAGAAAGTTGAGGGAGGTGGAGAAAAGGGGAAGTAAAGCCAGTGGTGGAAAGTACATTTACTCAAGTATTGTATTTAAAAATCATTTAGAGGAACTTGTGCAATACTGTAAGATTTCTTGAAGGAGTTAATATTATACAATATTTATGTATATGTATAAGGTGTCAACTAGCGACAACAGTAAATGCTGTGCACAAGCTAATGTGTCGCTTGCACAAAACTAATAATAAGATATATGATACAGTATCATGGTGTTGCCTCACAGCAGGTAGATTCTGGGTTTGAACCAGCTGGCCTGCAGGAGCCTTTCTGAGCAGAGTTTACATGTTCTCCCTGTGCCTTGCGTGGGAGAACGATTGTTTATGCCCTATATTTTATACTACAGGAAAGCATTGTTCTGTGCTCAGCTTCATTTATCTGAAAGCAGCAGTTATGAGTTACAGATTTTTCAGACTTGGGTTTCATGTAAAAAATATGATACACTGACAATACATTGTTTATTCACCTACATTACTCTCATTAATCACTTCACATCCTGTCAGATTTATCTTGTGACCCTCTTGTGAACCTCTACACAACTAAACTGTTTATAAAGCAGTAAAAGTAGTTCAACCTCAGACAGATGATCTTTTACTTTTAAAAATAAAAGCACATTTAGCTAAAATGACCTTCAGTAGGATTTTGGATGCCGTTATTTGTAATTAATTATCACAATGTCTCTTTCTTCCACCAGTGAGGAAAGCAAAAAGAGGAAGAGAGGAAAAACCCTTCCAACCACCTACGAGCCTCCCTGTTTCTCTGCGCAATTTAAAAAGCACTACTTCTCCAGGCAAAGAGTAAAAACACATGATGCAGATCCTCGCTGTGGGCTGACTGATAAAAGAGCTGAGCCAGATGGGTAAGGGAGAGGAGCTGGGGGTTATTGTTGACAATATATGATTGTAATGATAGTTATCACACAGTAAACAAGCCCAGAGTTTGCAAGGAGACACACACAGAGCGCAAGAGGCAAGAGTGTGGTCGGAGAGAGGGGGGGGGGGGGATTTTAGTCACTTAGTCCTTCATTTCCTGTAAAGGCATGCTAAAGAATTCAGCAATGTGCTGCGAATGTTTCACAAACAACTGCTGGCCATATTGGTGATCACAACTGGCAACATTCCCCCAGTTGGGCTGATTCGGGCTCGACACTCAACAGATTGAGCTGTGTGAGTCTCTGTGTGCTCACCATCGCACATGTTCTAACTGTCATAGCAGTCATCTGCTCGGAGCTCTCTGCATACACTGGGCACGCACATACACACACTGAGTGAAATATTGACACAAGCTGCTGGAAGCCTGGCTATTTTGTGCAGCAAAATGCAGGAAAGGCCTTGTCTTTCAATCATTCAATTCTTGGCCTCTAAGGTTCTGTTTTGGTTACTGTCTTACTGCTTTTCAGGGGGCCTGAATGCATACCACATGCTAAATGTGTGCACTCGTGATAATGCACGGCAATCTGGATGGAGGCGTAGCATGTTGTTATGCATGCTTTAAGCTTGTAGGGTCTGGGATGCTGATGGAGGCTCTGTGAGATTTAGAGGAAACGGGGCTGCAGCTCGACCCCCAGATTATCAGTTTCTCCATAAATACGGGCCCTGGAGAATATCCCAGCGACCTATAATGACAGACACCATGAATTCTGGAGTCAATGAGCCTAACAAATGTTAACAATGCAGCCCCTCTCACCGTCGCCCCCTTTTCAGCCCCCAACCACTGGGACCATTGTAGCAATTAGTATAATGAATGTGGTTTTGCTGGTAGGTAATCACATACTGTATAGCGCAGCCCCCTCTCCCCACGTACAGGCGCTCAGCTTTGAATGCTTTGGTTTCATTACAGTCCTACCCTAAAAAAAAAAAAACACTCACTCCCACTTGCTTTCCCTCTCTCTTTCTCTTCCTTGCAAAGCTCGCCTCCTAACTCCTACACCCTTCCTTTCCGCTCCGTTCAAATCTAAACAAAAGACACATCTGGTCTGTCTCTTACCCCCCTTTTTTCCCCTCTAGCTTTCTTTCTCTTTAACTCCCGCCTTGTTTCTACTCCGAGTCTTTTTCAACTGTTTCTATCAGCATAAGAGCAGCACTTTGTTGGTGGGAAGAGCCGGGTGAAGGGAGCTTTGTTAGAGGGTCAACCACTCGACTTAACACTGTCGCCGGAGTCCAACTCACTGAAAGACGGTCACTATGTCCCACAACCTCATGTATACAAACTCCTAACCGACTGTATATTAATCTGCCTTTGTAAAGTTCTCAAAACTGCTAATGCATCCAGCAGTGGTTCCTCTGTTGTTTTGTCTGGTGTCCCTCACAATCCGTCAGATACACTCAAGTACCACGGCATTAAAACAAGCCACAGTTCGTCTGAGTTAATGTTGAATTGGACATTATTTAGCACAATTGCTTTTAATTACATTAAAGTGGTGCTATTATAATATTTTTTATTTTACAGTGTTACTACTTTTAGCTAGTTCAACTGTACTTCTAGCAAACAATTTATCAATTACTTTAAGCTAGCTTACCTGTTATCCATATTTTAGCAAACTATTTATCCAATATTTTAAGTTAGCTCAGCCGTTATCCATATTTTAGCAAGGTATTCATTCAATATTTTAAGCTAGCTCAACTGTTATCCATATTTTAGCAAACTATTTATCCAATATCTTAAGTTAGCTCAATGGCTATCCATACTTTTAGCAAAACATTTTAGATATTTTTCTCCTCTTTTTAGCTAACTCAACTATCTATACTTTTTACAAACTGTCTAGTCTAGTACTTTTAGCTAACCCAATTATTTTTCATACTTTTAGCAAAACATTTTAACAATTTATCTTTTTACTGCAAGCTAACTCGACTGTTATTCCTTCTGTTAGCGAATTATTTAAATTATTTATGTAATTATTTTTATTTAGTTATTGTCAGCACTTTTAGCGAAACATTGCACTATTTATCCAGTACTTTTAGCTAGCTTGATTATTATTCCTACTTTTAGTGAAACATTTCAACTGTTTTATCACTAATTTTAGCTAACTAGTGTAGCTAATGTTACAACTTTGTAACTTTTACTTTTCATTCGCACAATTAGTAGCCGTACTTTTAGCTAACTATCTGACCTAATTATCAATTACTTTTAGTTAACTACTATTTCAGTTGTTTATCCATAATTTTAGCGAAACTTTTCTGCTATTCATCTTAGTTTTAGTTAACTCAGTCATTACCCATTCTTTCAGGTATCGTTACTGTTCGCTAACTCCTTTCACTATTTGTCTAATTATTTTGGACGATTGATGCATCACATTTAGCTTTGTTATTTATCTCAGCGTTGAGATGTTTCTGCTCCACTTGCTAACTAGTTTTTATGCATCTGCAATTCCACCATGTAAATTTAACTTTTCGCAGCAGACTGCAATCATTCACTGTACTTCCTGGTATCTGCAAAACGTCTTGGTGGAGAAGCAAACAGTGCAGCAAGCAGGTGAAGAACTTTAACACTGTCTACATCTGTTTCAGCCATGTCACAAGCAGAAATGGGAGCATGTTGCTGCTCAAATTTAGAACTATCGATTATCTTCTCAAAAGATAACCTCCTTCATCCGTTGTGCCTAGTCAGAGCCCTCGGGGAGTCTCCAGTCTCCACCGAGCCCACTGACACCATCACACACACAAAAGGAGCTGCCTCCGACAACTCTGTGTGGGTGACTGTTGTTCCTTAAACATGTGCATTTTTTATGTTTTTGAGGAAATCTCCATCTGTGTGTGTGCTGCTTCAACCCTGCATTCACCATAATCACACACAGAACACTGGGACCGAACATCGCATCCACCTCAGGGTTCGATTATCAAGGATCTGTTCATCACTACAGGGTCATTGGGGTCACACTGACTCACCATCTGCCTCACTTTTGCCCCATAAGCTGTCAGACTACAGCTGTTTTACATCTGGACCCAAGGTGCCATTGTCAAACAGAAACCCTCTTCTCTGGCCTTTTTTTGCTTTGTCTCTCACTTTTTTCTACTCCTTCTTTTAACCTTATCTCCCTGTTTTTTTCTTCCCAGCTCCATTTCTCTCGATTTCTCCCTCCCTCGGTTTTATATAGAAAAACATTCCTGGTGTTCTACTCGGCTCCAGTGAAACCTGGTGCTTATTTTCAGTGCCCTAAATTGATAGCAAATGTGAGGACAGATCCCTCCTCTCCTCCACTCTTCCCTCCCTCCATTCCTCCACCGCTCCCCCCCCCATCCTCCTCCCTTTCTGGCATTAACAGTGAGGATACGTGGAACATTTTCGTGACCATATTGAACCCTGGGGTTTTATGTTTTTGAAGGTGTTCTCCTTTATATTATACTGCATGTGTTTTTGTTGAATTTCTGGGGAGACAAAGTCTACAGCCTGAGAGTCTCCTTGAGAGCAAGACTGAGTCATAGACTTTTTGTTTTTCAATAAGCCCCCCACTGCACCGTGGAAACCAAACCTGGTTAGCCTCAGCTGTCTTTACCCATAATTCAACAATCCCTGTGTGTTTGTTTTCTCGTTGTGCCTCTCTCTCTCCCCTCCTTCGCTCTCTTTCTCTGACTCTGTAAGTGAAACCCTAACTGCTCCCTTCATTTTGATGCAGCCAACTGAGTTCTGCTGGACCAAAATGCCCTCTATTGTTATGGATGTGTGCCGGGGAGAGAAACTGAGCCTCATGGATCGTCCCTGTGTGGGTGAAGCTTATAATGGTTTTGATTAGAAAATGGGGAAAGAAAACCGAGTCAGCTTCTTGTGAAGCCTGTTTTCGGTTCAAAATTCAAACGTCTGGACTTTGTGGGAAAAGGCAAAGGTGTAATTTTTAACTAAACTTGAAATATGTTACATCTACGCTGGTTTTCTTTTTTAGCCATGCATGCAGGCAATATACAAATCAAGCAACCAGCCACATATAACAGCCTAACACCCATTTCAGGGGATGTTTTCAATAATTACTGGTCACAATGAGTCACCTGTTCATCAACCAATCATGACGCTGCAATAACTTATGTCCCACTTACTCCTGCAACGCCACACCTCTGATACTGCATCTTGTGATCAGCTTGTAAATATCAACCAACACAACATATTGTGAAAGGGATTACTGCAGTCAGTGAAAGCACGCTGGTTTGAGAGCTGCAGCTGGTCATGCTGTGCTCGTGTCATGTGAGAGGGAAGGTAATGATGGGAAAGATTCCCATGTTTATGACTTGTGAGCGTTTACATCCACGTCATCAGATGACTCAGCATGGTGGCTGCCAGTCTTCTTATGTTGCTGGAGTTTCCAGCTGTTTTCATCATAAAACACTAACAAAAATCAGAAACACACAAACATTAACTACATAAATCTCATACTTTCTAGCAGGCAAACAGCTTGCAAAAAACACTAATAATGGGTACAATACAAAGCTGTACTTTGAAATATTAATATCTAGTTGGATTTATGAGAGGTAAAATAGTGTGCTTATTTAGCATTGAACTACTTTTAACAGCAGGCATTTAAATGTAATGAGACATCTACGTTTGCTTGCTTTTGTCTTTACTTTTTAATACCAAGATGGATTTATCAGATTTTTCAGAAAAACTCAGCTTACCCTGTTGTAATTATGATTTAAATGTTGATGTTTCCAAGTGGGAAACTGGTAATTAATAATCAAATACAGCATTATTAAAGCTAATTGTACCTTTTTTTCAAGATATGTATCCATTTGGATTAACTGTTGGTAGTTCACTTAATTTCACATAAATAAGGGGAACAACTATATATGGAGTAATAACAGCTAGCCTATGTCTTTAAAGGTAATTAGCCTAGCTTAGCATGCCTGAGGGGGAGCCATGAGATGACATGGAGCTGCCATGGGTACTTTAAGTATGGTCACCCCACACAACCAATAGAGACGTTTGAGTACGCACATACTTAAGCGTGAGCACTAATCTCAGGCAATGTTCAAAAAGCTATCAATAACTGCCATCTTTGCTTATGATTAATTGGAAATCATGTGATTTGGTGTGGGTAAGTTACTGTTAAAACATGACTACAAACCTACAACAGCTGAATGAAGTAATTTCTGGTTACCTAGCAATTCTAAGTCCAATTTTCGCTCTCTTTTATCTCTATGTTTGGTCTCTACCGACTTCTTATAGAAATATCTGACTCTGTGGCTTCTAACTGCTTCACTACGTTCACCTTTGTTTAGCTTGCTGTGTCTTTATGCTGATTGTTTGTGTAAAATGTTTCTATGAGAGATGTGAGAGGGAACCAAAAAAGGAGCTGTAATATTCGGCTAAGTGACACTAAAAATCTCTGTTGAAATCAGGGACACTACAGTCATGTGATAATTCTCTGACCCTGGCAGCCAGGTCAATCAGGCCGATTGAGGCTAAGTGTCTGCAGACTTGGCTGTGATCTGGCAGCAGTTCAAATTTCAGTGAGCCGGCTCTGGCCCAGTTATAGTTACCAGTTTTGGCTAAGTTTTGGGTGTGTGGATTTGGGCTACTTTGGGCTGAGAACTGGCACATCTTGCTGCATTTGGACCAGTTATCAACAATGCGTGTGTCCTGAATTCAGACAAAACACAAGCAACCATTTACACATATGTACAAGCAGTAATGTGAAGCATGGTTGATAATGCTACTTTAAATGTTGGCTGTGAGCCCTTGTTAAGCCCATTTCATTTTTTTTTATGCTTTCAGCCCCCTACTGGCCAAAATTCACTTCATACAGCCAAGATAGTTGCTCCTGGGCCTAGCAAGAGGACGGTGGTAGGTTAGCTGGTGGTTGTTGAGCTCTGCACGGATGGAGAGCCAGGCCTGCCTGTTTGTATTGGCCAACTTTCAGCATTCCACATGTCTTTGTGATTTTCAGCTCCCTGACCTCAGGAGACCCTCCACGCTACTGTAAGTTATACTCACACCAGGAGCCCAGATGGATCAGGAAGGAACGCTGGAATCCTATTGGTCCTTAGCTGCTTTCCAAATACACTTGTAATGAAAAATACTGACGATACCACAGCTGCCACAGCAACTTTAAGTCTGAACTATGGGTTGATGATTCCTGTGGATGTTCTGATCATTGACATCCCTTTAATTGAAAAAAAAAGTCACTAAAAGTCTGCTTTAGTGTGAGTTGTAAGGCTTTGCAGTGTTATAAGTTATTTTGTTGTTCCTGAAAATATGGATGGCTTAGCTACTGTGGATCAACAGCTTTTGCAAATATTAATAAATTAAAAAAAATCTACACTTATGTACAGCTGTGTGAGAAGTGAGAATTAGTGCAGCTGAAAATAAGCTGCAGTTATCAATGTCTGCAGAGTTTAGATGAGAAGACGGAAGCAGCGTGTTGAAATTCCCCGCTGATGGTCCAAGTGGAACAGCTAGTCAGGGGCAACAGGCTTTAGTGTGGCACTGAGTCTGAAATGCCTCGGGTGTGCTGTATCCTTTGCTGCAGTGCACTGTCGGTAGTGCTAGTCATGGGGCTTCCAACAAAAATGAAATTAGGAGCTCTAACAAAGTTAGAGGTGCTAATTACAGACTCATGCTAACGGTCTGGTCAGCGGAAGAGAGAGGGGAACAAACTGAATCCATCTCACGACAACCACACCCACATCTGAGTGTAAATATCACCTAATTTAATATTGTCGAACTCAATATGACAACCTGTCCAATACCTGTACACAGCTCATTGACTATACAAGCACATTCTGTTACTGTATGTTGACATAACAGTGTCAGTGTAACCTTGCTCTACTGCTCCACATTTGTCACCTCATTTGACCTAGCAGGCTGCTTAGCAACATGACAGAGCGCAGCATGCAAAGTGCATCGAACTGTGTGCGCGATCACTTTCAGGTGAGCCACAAGAGGACAAAGATAAAGACAGAACCTAGAGAGCTCAGAAAATCCTGCAAAATGAGGAGATGGTGGATGCACAAGATTACGAGGGGGTGCCGAGGTGATTAGGGTGAGAGAAGGGATGGAGGAGTGTGTTTATAGCCAAATTAAGAATCAAGTAGTGCCTTGGGGCTGATCTAAACAGGATTTACCTGTTGCTGTCCCGAGGTGACTCGTTTCACTCATTTACCCGACACCGCTGCAGGGCCTAAACTCCCAAAGACCTCGTTAATTAAGGTGCAGACATGCACAACATTCTCCGTGTGTGAGTGTGTCAACATACACACTCCAAACCTCAGTCTCAGTGTAAAAACTCTTTCCATTTTTATTGAATAATCTCACAGTGCCACCTTAAATCAGCCTCTCGTGGACTCCTGTAAACACAAAGTAATTTCTTAAACATTCACTAATGTATATGTTACAGTTCTCCTCGAACAGAGAGGTCTCTGTAACAGCATTCACCTCCTGCTGCAGCCTCTTGCCTGACGAGGCCTGCCTGCTATTTAGTCAGTCGAGTTTATTCAACTTCAGTCAGTAGAATAATGAGTTATGACCTTTAATAAACAAATCATAATGTCATAAATCTGCAAAGCAAAACACAAGAGTGGCAGGTGTAGACGTGGAGGAACGAAGGCAAAAAGGGCGAACATTCTAGCAAATGCCAAGCCTGCCGCTGGGTAAACTAGTCAGTTTGAATTTACACATGACAACCCAGCCCTCAACATACACAGAGAACACTCATCAGTGGGTCATGGCAGGATGTCACCCTGCAGTTACCAAGCCTATTATTCAAAACACCAAGAACAATAACTGTCAACCACAATCAACAAAACTGGGAACAAGGCCTGGACCGTCTTCCAGTTCAGAGCGCTGCAAACGCAGACCAAAACTGTCTGCTACCCCCCGCCCTCCTCACCAAAAATTATTCCTATATCCGCCCTTTGCCCCAGGGATGTGTGTGTCAGGATGGTTTACACACTAAAAACAAACAAGCATCCCATTGCAACAGCAAGAGAAATGGATGTGGGTTTGGACGAGTTGGGAGACGAGCGAGGGATGGAGGGGGGAGAAAGAAGGAGGGGCTGAGGCTAGAGCGAGGGGATGCATGAGGCAGAGAAGGAGAGGGGAAAGAAGGAGGGGGCATCACAGGGCAAGAGAGCGAAAGTTGTCATAAAACAACAATAATAAGAGGCCTCGGTGCCACCCAGTGACCACATCAAGGCTTCAGTAATGACAGGCTGTGCAGAACACATGTCCGCCTGACTGAGGGAGTGTGTGTGTGTTTGTGCGTCCTTCTGTCATTGTTAAAAATGGCTTAGTTAACCAAGTAATAGTGTTCTCAGCATGGACACATGTACAGTACATCACACACACCACAAAGCAACACTCCACAGAAAGCGAGTGTACACATGCAACCTTTAATTTAAACCGTACTACGCTCTTCCACTTACCCAGCCAGTGTACATGCATGTGTACTTTACTCTTTGTAGTACCACTTAAAAACCTTAGTTACTTAGATTGAATGTCGAACGTAGCTGTGCCCGACCTTTTTGGCATGTGACCCGTTAAAATATGGACGTGAACTCTGATCAGTTCAACCATAGAGTGATTAAAAGGCTTCTCACCGCTCGGCCTGTTAGAGGCTTTTAACTATGACTTTGCATGTGCTTGATGGTGACCCTGCTTATCCTTTGGAGCATTGGTTGACCACAGCTGATGCAATTGCATGAAGAAAAACATCTGCGTCTTTACATGCCAAATACCCCCTATGCTCAGTGGTTAACTTTTAGTGCTGACCAGTGGAAAGTATTTCCAGAGTTATCATGATATATACATATTGTAAAACCCTGCCTGAAATTAATAGGAAAATTCACTTTATTTACGTGCAGCATGCATTCACACTCAGCATGCGAACATGTGACTTATCACATGACACCATGGCTACATGAGCCGTGTATTCACACCATTTGGCCAATGAGATGAAGGCCCAGCTCGCTGTCAGCTACCCACAGATTAATTGGTGTCAATTTGGTTAACTAGCACAATGGCTAAGGGTGGAGAGAAGAGAGAAAATAAAAAGGTCAAAAGATGTATTTGTTGAGTTTAGAAAAATATATACTAAAGAGAGCAGAGGAAACTAAACCTTAATTTGTTATAGATGTATTGACTCATTTAAAAAAAAACAATTCTGCTTAACTGCTTGAATATTCATGTGCAGTTAGTTCAATTAAAGCACTCTCTTTTCTTTAGTGGCATAGGCTATTCAGTGTCTGGGGTCTCTCTGTTAGCAGTGTACCTATTAACCTACTAAAATGGAAAGACATAGTTTGGACGGCTAATATGGACACTTAAATATTTGTTTATTAATCGCAAGTCATATTGTCATTGCAATACTGAACCATGTTTTCGCCAGTTTTCCTCATGTCGTGCAGGACAGTAGACTTCATCTCTGCTTTTTGTTCAACAGCTAGTTTCCAGCTGGTCTTAAAAGGTTTAGTTATGGTGCATTTTTTTGCTCCTTTTACAATCTTAATAATTTTTTACTGCAATATTAGGTTTTGCACCTCTATAGTGAATGTATTTACCAACAACTAACTGACAATTTGCAATCTCTGTACTTATTTTAAACAATGCTACACTCAATTTATTGGTAAATCATACTTTATTTTGTTGTCAATTTGTCCAGGTTGTTTCTACACAGCCTGCAGTTCAGCCTAATAGTCACTGAACTGGTTTCTGGTGACTGTTGGTCACGCCTGATACAGTCATGGCTTCTCAGTTACGCTGAGGAAAGCAGAGGTTTTAGTTTTTTACAGATTTATTTTTACAGAATGTTTAAATGAGACATGTACAAAAACGTGATTTTGATGAAATGTCAATATGTATTTAAAGCCTAGATTTTAGTTATTTTTTTCTGACAGAACTGCACGTCACATAGTATTAGTTCAAGGACTGTCAGAGTTGAACATCTGATGATTCTTTCAAACCATGTGGTGGGTTTTTGGGTTCAGAGGATTAAAGCAAGATGATGCTACTGTTGCTAAACAGCAGTCACTGCGGTCACAACTGAAAATTACGGGATAATGGTAAATCCTTAAACACAGTAGCACAGAAGCTACACACAGGAATATATTTCCAAACTGTGCTAACCTCTGCAAGTTACTGGTTGTACCAGACCAAGTAAAGCTATATTGGTACAAATCTTGAAAGTATTTAAGTGAGAGGATGCTTTTTATTCCGTATGAATGCCACTTTCTGTTTCTGTGAAAGAAAGTGGCATTCATAAGCTGTGTCCAAAATCACTCCTTATTTACTATACACTCACCGAGCACTTTATTAGGAACACCTGTGCAATCTAATGCCCTGCAATCTGCCATAACTTCTACTTTTATGAAGCTTTGACATTTTCAGTTTTTGTTGACACTGTCTGGAAGGTATTAGTTCTACTCTATGTTTATCATATGAGTGGTGGACGTGCACTTTAGACATATACATTAGAAGTTTGAAATTGTGAATATTTAGGATTTCATAATATATATGAATGCTGTTCGGCTGCACAAAATATTAGCTGCACTTTCCTACATAATGCAGTCCAGTACCCCACCACAACATTTTGTCTTAAAATGCTTTTGTATGCAATGGTTCCTACTTCATGTCCCTGTCCATAATATCTTTACATTGAGGAGAATAAAGCGTTATGCCAGCTTACAAATCAAACCAACCTACGTGAGCAGGCCAAAGACTGGCCTTCGAGCAGATGTCCTCATATGAAATGTCAAAGACACATCTGGCGCACCTGGCATATATGTTCAGGGCAAGCAGTCAAGCTACATAAAGGAAAAAAAGAAACAGGAGCTCATACGGAAAAAGGCCAGAAGGAATCACTGTGAGATATTCCAAGCAAAACCTAAGCATTTCCAAAATAAAACCAGCTAAGTTTCATGTGTGATAAACAGTGTGTGTAAGACACGGCTGTTTACCAGAGCAGACCTGGACCAAGAAAGCCAGACAGGCAGCAGTAGAGCGGTGCAGGGACCTGAGCCCAGGAGAGAAAATCCTGTTCTTTTTCACAAACACCTTGTAGAAAAAAAAAAGCCTGACCACAAAAGAGGCTCTGTGCTTGGGGCTATTTCAGTTAAGAGTTCTAGCCAGGACTGATCCACTGAGAGCACAAGTCAGATGGAAAGAGAGAAAGAGAAAAGGGAGCTTTATTTGGTTAACAACTTCCACGAATCAGTATGGGGGAAGAATGTGTGTAATTTGGCTCTGTTTGTTTTGCATTAGGATATAAAATATGTCGGGATTATTTCATCACACATCTGAAGACCAGCGAAAAGGAGATGGGCGAGAGACTAGAAGGGGGGGGGGGGAACCACAGTTTTTTGTAACTTGGGTTTTGGGTAACATATCAAATCTGTCTCACTGGGACGATGGCTTCGGCAAAGCGCAGTGAAAAAAAATAGTGAGTGAGATGTTGCAGTGCCAAAAAGACAGCCTCAATCAACATCAATCAACAGTTACAGCAAACTATTTGGCAAGGAGATAATGATATACAGCAGTGGTTACCAACCTTTTTTGTCAGATGTCTCCTCTGTCAGTTGCAAACAGTCACTCCTCAACAACATCACTTATCCAATACTTTTAGCTAGTTGTTTGAACTGTTTATCTAAGACTTTCAGCTATGTCTGAACTGTTTATTCAATACTTTTAGTGGTCTATTTAAACTTTTTACACATTAATTTAGTCTATTTCAAGTATGTATCAATCACATTTATCTGTTTCACTATTTTCTCTTAGTTTTATCTTACTATTGAAACCATTTATGTAGCTGGCGCTCCACTTTTAGCCATTTAAACTATCTAAGCTGACATTTAGCTGAAAGTTTGAACCACTTATCCATTACTTTCAGTGATATTTTAGCCATGTATCTACTACTGTCATAATTTCAATCACATATCAATTTCTTTTTTTGGTTAATGTTAGGCTATTATTCTTAGCCAAGTAATTCAAATACTGCATTTATCCATTACTTTAAAGGAGCAGTGTGTGGGCTGTAGAGGGAAAATGGGATATAGTATTCATAATTCCGTTTTCATCAGTATAGAATCACATGTGATTACGAATCAATGTTTCTGTTGCCTTAGAAAGAGTCCAGCATATCTATGTACAGAGAGAGCAGGTTCTGTTCTACTGAATCCGCCATGCTGCACCACCATGCTTTCTACAGTAGCCCAGAAGGGACAAACTAAACAAAGGCTCTAGAGAAGGCCTTTGGTGTTTTAAACGAGCAAAAACCTCCGGAGTAGGCACAATCTACAGTTTCTCAAATGTCCACTTGAGGCTGGCTCAAAAAGTGAGTCAGTGGCCATAGACCCTCATGTTAAAATGTGCAAATTTACGGCAGGATCAAACATGTTTACAGCCCGTTCAGAAAAACAGTTTTGGTCTCTATAGCTAATTTACACATTCATGACAGCTGTTTGTATGTTTTATTTTTATGTAACTCACCCATTTAAATTTTATTAAGGTTTAAAGTTATGCATAATCCCGGGCGGGGCTGCTTTGAGTGACAGGTGGATGTTTACATAGGGAAGTCCCATCTCAGATGCACTCATGCTCCACATCTTCACTCTTTTTTGGCAAAGCTGGAGTTGAAATGGAAGCCACTGTAGGTTCTTCTAAACACTTCGAAAAAGGTAGTGAGGAAGGGATGCTACCTCACCACTGGATGCACTTAAATCCTACAAACTGAGCCTTTAAATCTTTATTTATTGTTTTCATTTACTATTTCAGTTATTAATCCATTACTAGCTATTTACTATTTATATATCACTAACAACATTGCTATACATTTATTGACAAATATATACATTTATCCAGTACTTCAGGGTAAGCATAAGCTAACTGTTTGTTCCCTACTTTTGCCAAACAGGTTCTTTTGTTGCTTGTTAGCCCTGCTGGCATTCATGCACTGTCACCACATAGAATTATCCCACAGTCTTTCCCTGTCTCCCATGTACAATGCACTCACAACTGTATCCTGGAGCAAAAGCACCCTTGCATCAGAACTGCTTATGTACAAAATGGTCCCATACGTATAACTACCTTGATAGTCTCATGGAACTGAGAACAATTCTGTCCATACAGGCGCATAAGACACTCTGTGGAACAGTAGCTCTCTATGTGTGCCATCTTTAGTTTACTGGGATAATCATGGTTCTTATCATAAGGATTTCCCTATGTAGCAACTGGGATTGTGTAGTTTGAATCCATGCCCAAAGACAAAATCTTTCAGACTATCAGAGCAGAAAAAAAATTCTCAGCACTTATCAAACACAGAAAACTTGGCCGTGAGGCAGCTTTATCATATATCATGTATGTTTAGGTCTTGGTGGAGGAAAAAGACCATGGTAGTCGGGTTAACGCGACTAGTCCTGATGCCTGTCGGTGTGAATGGTATCTTGTTAGGGTCTATTTTACAGCCAGGCCAGAAGGGAACATAAACTCAGATGAAAAGAGCAGAAACAACAATAAAAGAGCAGACAGGGGGAAAAAAAAGGAAAGAAAGCAGGGATCTGAGATGCTTTCAGGGCCAAAACCGCAGATAAAAATCTAACCGCAGAATGAAGGCCAGATTGCTCCAATTCACTGTCATCTTAAGTATTTTTTTAATCCTGCATGGAAGTAAAGCGGGACAGAGCGAGTGGCAGAGAAACCCCCTTATCCTCCCTCCTTCCCTCCCCCGCCCGCCCACACCCACTCCTCTCCTCCATTCAGATTTACTGCTCTTAAATTGTTTGCCCTCTGCTTTTAATGGCCATCTCCAGATCATCAGCTCTTAAAATAAACACCAAGGCTTGGATTACTTTCTCTATCACCATTCCACTGAAGCAGAACACACTCGCAGCGACTGTGCCCCTCTTCTGCCTTTACATTCATGCTCTCTGTGCGCTCCCCTGTATGTTTGGGTTGCTGGAGGAGAGCCTGACATTAAAGCTGAGCAGCAGAAGAATGGAAACTCAAGTGGGGCTCAGAAGCAGGGTGGTCTGTGTCTAATAATACACCAATCAAATGTTACCGCACAAAGGGCAAATAACACAGTAGATCAGCTCTATTGCTGCTGCTGCTGCTGCTGCTGCTGCTGCTGCTGCTGGACAGACACCAGACAGATTGAAATACCAACTAATAAGCGTAATCGTAATATTCCGCACCTTCAAATCATTTGCAGATTGCTTCCCAGCAGAATAAGATTCTGATGAACTTAAGAGATCATATGGTTTTACAACTTTCCACTTTCCTGGCGACAGATTGCACCCAGTCAAAGACCAGTGAGGGGGAGACAGTCGGGGCCTGGTTTACCTCCGTTACGAGTCCCAGTCAGTCTAAATCCCAGAATCCAGCTGGGTCATATCAGTGCAAGTACATTTCTGTGCAGGCCTGCTTGCAAATGCAGCCGCTCCCTCTTTATGTGTACATGCGAGGCCCACAGGCATCAGGTGTGAACGGGGGTTCAGGTGCTGGCTGAGTCCAGAGAGGACACTCATATGTTCTGCTGACAGTGTTTTGTTGTCACTCGGCCTGCTTCAATGGCACACATGAGCATATGCATGGCACACTTTGTCAGCATACATATACAAACAACACCTAAAAGCATAATTCACACACTTTACTCCTATGGAGCTAGAAAAAAAACTCACTCGGGATGAAGGCTTGATCTTTTAACGTGAAAATCAGAGCGCAGCTAACAAACAAAAGAGGCCAATGGTTCTTTTAGCATGAAAATATATAGAGTATATATACTGTAGTTCATGTTTGTCACATTCCCGAGAGAATAGGGAGTGTTGATAATATATCACTACCCTGCTTCAGTCAGAGTCTGCAGCTGGATGCAGTGATTTAAGAGCTCAGAAGACACATTTAGCATTGTTTTATTAGCTGTATACTTCTTGACTCCTAATTTTATGAGAAGTGATTGGAAGTTATTTTGGACTGATGACATGTTTCAGAAGTCTGCTGCAGTAAATTACTTTTGTTTGGGCTCTCAAAGACCTCAGCTGTGAAACATGGCTGAATAAAATGTATTTCCATATGCTTTGTATCAATGATTAGTCCTGACGGTGCTTTTTTACACAGCAATAAACCCAGATAGGTTTAGTTTCTGTTACTGGAGTTTGTTCATACGAGGAGTAACAAGGAAAATGTGACTTTAAACCTAAGAAATGTCCTATTGTAAAACAGCATACACATCCAAAGAGAAGACGATTCTTTAAAATAAGTCAATATAGCATAATAAACCTAAATTCTCCTGTTCTGTCACTTTTCAAATCAAATGTGCAAGCCCAGTTTGTGGCAAAGGGAAGGACTGCAACTTCAGTACATATTGATGTTTTAATTCAGCACCCACTAATCTGTTTTTTTCAGGGTCAATACCAATTATCACACAGACCAATTCCCGATATTTAGAAGCGATAACATTTTGCAGTAAAAAATAAAATCTTCGTGTCAAAATTCAGACGAATGCAAACTTTAACACAAAACGTCTTTGAATTGCCTTTGATTATTAATGCTTTACATATGGCTAATTAAAATAGAACTCTTTTCACATCTATACTTCAGCAGTGATAGGCTGTTACTGGTGACATGTAGCCAATCAGAGACCAGAGAGTGACAACAGATAGAGAGCGGTGGCAGCGCAAAAGGAAAAGTTTTGTATTTTTAAATTTATTTATTGGGAATCTGGTTTTAAAAAAAATGCTAATTACAAAAACACTGAATATCAGATCGGTCTACACCTTGTTTGAAAGAAAAAACAAAAAAAGAGAAAAAGGGGTTGACTGTACAGGTGTTCCTTCTACATATAGAGCAGTGGGGTTACTGATATCCCAAAACGGTGAGGAAGTAAAGCCAGTGTCAACAAAACACAAAGGTGAAAGCTGCTGCGTTTGCCTGCAGGCGAGTCTTTTATATCACCAGCTCTCCTGCTTTTGTAGTCAAATTATATCTGAGCTGCCATCTCAAAAAAGGTACGTATAGCTTCGAGGATAGAAAAGCCCGCAGGACTAAACTAAGCCGAACAAAATGTGTGAATAACATTAAGAGAAAAATCTGCTCTAAAATTACAGTGACATTTTTATATGTCTCACTTGGTCTGAGTCCAATGACAAGTGTTTAATATATCTAGAAATAGTATATCATAACACCAAGAAAATCTAATATCCTTCTGTTTCTCAAAGGAATACAAATTATTCTTTTGAATCTAAGACTCACAGTGTTGACATAAGAACACAGCCGCTACCTGTACATGTTTATGCACAGTCCCCCTGGACAGCTGTATAGGTGTCTGCTTATCCATTTGCATGAGTGCGGGGGATGCCCTCTATAGCGTGAAAGTGATCTGAGTGGATTCCTCTGGCAGAGTTCCGTGCTCTGGTTGCCCACACAGTGGGCTGGAGTGCCACGGAAACAGCCCAGCACTGCATGGCCACTCACCGTGCCAACCAGGCCAGTCGCTGACACTCCTTGGAAATCACCCAGGAAAGGTGCACTGACAGAAAGAGAAAGCTACGTGGCCATGGCAACTCTATTCATCTGCTTTTCTGGACAGCCATCCAATGCACAGAGGCCATTTGGAGCATGATAGTTAACTGGGTCTTGTCACATCTAACTCAACGCTATACTTTTTAAAAAATGAAACCAGGATACAAAATGTATAAAACTAAAATACGACATTGGACATGTGTTTTTCTGATAAATAAATCCAAACAAACAATGCAGTTTCAAATATTCTTTTCTCCCTAATCTCCTCCATATTTCATTGCTCATCAGGGAGACGCCGGCAAAAAAATCTGTGTTGTTTTCGTATCTTTTAAGAAATTTATGCAACGAAGCTGCCAATAAGAATTCAAATGAGACTGAAATTATAGACGAGAGAGTTGCACGCTGACAGTTGACGGGTATAATGAGAATGTTACCATCCAAAATGATGCCTGTGAAATGGAGCTGGCCGTCCGTATGAAAAGCAAACAGACGGAGAAAGTGAGCGTCAGGTGATTTTTTTTTTTTTTGAGCGGGAGCCCAGAGCTGGACAGAGCGCTGCCCTGGAGAGCGTCTTCAGAGGAAGTATGAAGTAGGGAGAGCTGAATGAAGGAGGTTGGAAATAAGAGACGGGGATAAGTGAAGGTATGAAGAACAGGTAGAAATGCTGCTTCTGTCTTATGAAACAGGAAATGTGTTCTCACATGAAAGGCTTAACTGTAGCGATTATTTAAACAGCCACAATCAAGTGTGTTATAGTTATTATTAATGTCAAATCATCCTAATCTGAGAGCAGCGGAGGGTTTAGAAGTGATGTGAAGAGAAGAAAAAAAGGAAACACAGCCTCCTTTATTCTCTCTAACGGCTTGTTTAAAGTGTAAATCCCTCTCTTCATTTCTTTGTCCCCTGCCTGAGCGCCGCATTTGCTGTTCAGTTGCTCAGCGACATGGTGAGTTTATTTATTTATCCATTTCTCCTTAATTAGAATATTTGCGCCAACAAACGCGGAAGTAGTCGCTGCAGCGCCCAGTTTACACCCGCCTTCCCCCGACGGCCGACTCTCAGGACGAAGAAGTCGGGGTAAAGAAGCGAGCGCTGCATTTTTTTTTTTTGTTTAAAGTAGTGATAATGAAGAAGAGACGCCCAGGTGCACCTTAAAACACGCTGCCAGAATGTCTGAACTCACTGACACTGACTTATTTAAATACATCAGACAGCTAATTAGACAAGTTAGTTGGAGTAAAAGACAAAAAGTGTGGAGAAAAGCCAGGAAAAGCTTTGAAAAACACAGAAAATCCTGCTAAGATATGTATGTTACAGTCAGGAGCTGTATTCCATAGTGTTCTCCGCGCAGGGAACAGGACCCCCACCTCTGCGACCCCATATATTCACTCTGTTATTTCAGGGAACAAAAGCGGGGCTCTCGAGGCCATGGGTGGATCCATGAAAGGAAGAAAGGAGTCCTGCTCCTGGTCCTGGCTGAATAGGGGCCTTTCACACTTAGAGAGGCCTGTTTACTCTCCCTCAATAATGGCTCTAATTTTCTGATCATTATTGAGTAATTCCATCCACCCCCACACCCAGTGTTTAACGCTCTCTCCCATCACTCACGGCACCATGTTCTTGTCTCCACAGGGGCCCCCAGGTCTCTGTCCTCAATGATGTACAATACATGTTCTTCATTCCCTCTAAATCCATCAGCCTTTAACCCTGGCTGCTGTTCCCTGCTCTGCTCTATGAAGACATTTAGCAAAAGTCAAAAATACACAAAAGGCACAAATTATAATCACATAAAAAGAGGGATCATTCTGAATTGTTAATTTGCCAGTAACATTTTTTTTCTCTTCCTCCACATGTGGAATCGTTCTCTGCTTTGATTGGAGAGGAGCAGCGCTTCATCCTCCATTTTGTTTTGGACCTGAATCCACAAAAGCACCATCACACCGAGTAACAATATTCGCTCTGCTAAAAAAGCGGTGGAAAATATTTTGGAGAAAAAAAAAAAAAAGAGCACGTCTGGTAACATGATAGTCATTTTATTCAACGCGCCGACATCTCCGCAAAATAAGACCTAAGTTTAAATGTTCTGCAGCTCGCCTTTTCTGGCACCCCGTTGTGAGAAAGCATCCATAGGAGAGCTGGTAGGGGCGTAAGGGGACGCGCAGAGGGGAAGAAGTGTTAAGCGAAAACAAGGATATGGGGGGAAAAATGTTAAAATGAGAGAGAAAGAAAAGGATCAGAAGGAGAGAAGTTGGCAGAGACTGTGTGTCGGTTTGAAAAGCTGGCACCTTCTAAACAGAGCTGCAGCTTTGGGTGCCAAATGCTGCCAACCAGCCCCACTAGCCTGAATATCTGCCCTCCCTCTCTCTTTGTTTTCAGCATGGCATTTTGCATTATCTTTATTCTACGCTTTTCTTTTTACTTTATATCAGCTCTCAGTATCGTCCTAACAGCAGTGACTGGCGTTTATTACCATTAAATGGGAGAATAAATAAAGCAAAAATTGAAGGGAGATATTTGTTCTCATTATTAGCGTTCATTTTCAAGGTTTTTATTTGGGTTATTTTATTTAAGAGGATTTTATTTTTGCGTATAATTGCTTATTTTTGAGTTTCATGTTAGAAAAAATCCACACAGGAACGGAAGGGATCTGCGCTCGTCGGCGTCGCTGTGTTCCGGTCCCGTTTTCCGTATGGAAAGAGCTGTCCCAATTACAGGGCAGTCTCGGCGTGCTCTGCTCCACTGGACCGAGGGAACAAGGCGCGAGGCGGACTGATCAGAATCTGGCTGCTGGGAAATGGCCCAGAAAAGACGCTCCTCTCTCCTCTTTCTGCCTTCCTTTCCTTTCTTTCTGTCTTTCTCCTCCTCTGCTGTCTTCACCTCTCCTCTCCTCCTGCTCTTTGCCCCTCGGCTCAGGCGGCTCAGAAGCCAAGCCACCCCTCCTGCACGGGGATACGTATGTTTTTAGCGGACAGACAGATTTCAGGCCTGGCGCCTGTACAGAGAAAGGAGAGGACTGGTCATGCAAATTCACACACTGAAACGAAACAGTGTTGGAGACTAAAAATAATACACATGGAGTTGAAACGAGGCAGAAAAAATGTGCGTATTTTGTGCTCAAAGGGGACACAGCAAAGAAAAGGCAGCAACTGCTCAATAAGACTGAAGAGCCCATTTATTTTATTGCATTAGCTTTAACTCATTAATGCATATTATTAAGTAATTTAATCTCTTGAGAAATAAATTAATTTCTGTTTGTTAAATTACAGCAAACTGAGCTGAGCTGCTAAATAGACACCATAACATTTATTTATTAACCTTAATTACACAAATAATTAAAAATCACTGTACAGTGAAATTAGTAAATAAAGCTACTCCATGTTGCCCACAATGAGCACTTTCTGCTACAAGGATTTTTTCTATTTGCAAAGCTAAAACCTGACCTTCGTTTCAATGTTAGACATAATTCAATCATACCCTCAGTCTTTTATGTATCTTTTCCAGTATTATTCACTAAACTGGATAATTACAGTGAATATAAAGCAGGTTGGACGGCTACCAAACGCACAGAGCTGCTCAGAGGTCAGACCTATAGGCTGGTGGAAAGTTGTGAGAGAACGGTTAAAGGAGGTCAGAGGATCGGACGGAGCGCCGGCGTCTTTTCACCGATTCATTTGGAAGCCCGGATCATACTGGAATAATCTGTTTACCAGCGATTCCTTACACTCCACACACTCCACTTCTCTTTTCTCTTTCCCCTGATTCTGCAACACACACACACACACACACACACGTCGCAAAAAAGCAACTGGAAAAACTGGGGGCTCTGAAAATATGCCAAGCCAGTGCAGTTGGAGGCCCCTATGCCTCAGTGCATATTAAAACACCACAGTGTCACTGACGCTGTCCCGTCATTGGAGGGGGGGGCTCGCCGAAGCTCAAACTTTATTGGGCGCATTATTTCAAATGACAACAAAGCGTAAGAAAGTTTCCGTTGGAAGTGTCGGAGCAGCAGTGTTTTTCACACCAGATGAATGTGACTCCCTCGGCGCCGACACTCTCTCTTTCTCTGTCGGCCCGGGTTACGGACCGGTGCCAGAACACTGGAGCATAATTCTGCTCTCTGTCCAGAAATCTCTGCTGTGCATTTTTTTTTTCTTATAATCATTGTGCCTCCTTTTTCTTTTTCACTTGGCAACTGACATGACAACATAACCTAGAATAACAGGCGCTTTCTGCTTTTTCTGCACATATTCGGCAAAAACAAAGCCACGATGTATAGCCTCTATACACCGATCTCGTATGAAAAAAACACAAATCCCACTCTGTCCTGTTTGATTTCTTCTTCATTATGTAACCGCATCTGATAACGTTACCTCCTTTTGAAGCTCAGGATATTGGGCAAAGCAGATAAGATGTGTTTGATGGATTAGCGTTACGTGAAGGCGTTAAGTCTCTCAGTCTGGCTGTCTGTCTCCAAGTCCCTCTCTTTGTTTGTCTCTATTAAAAGATACTCTCTTGGTCATTTGGAACGTTGAGACGGAACACAAAGACTCACTGATGGGTAAATGAACATCTTAGGTTTGTAGTCGCACCGTAACAGCATGGAGATACGGCGCTGTCTGGCACAACGCACACGCACAAACAGTTTGCTCTCGGACGTGGCCCAGGAACCTCTCGGCTCCGTCTGTCTCCGGTGCAGAGGACAGATATGGAGGCTGCACTCTCAGAAACATCTTTTTATCATAACAGCACAAGTAATGAAAGCCGTATGAGGCGGCTCGAGCTCCAAACATGACTAATGCTGGAACTGTGCGGCTCCGTCAGACTGACAAATATGGAACGCGTCGCTCGAAAAACATGACCTGAGCCAGGGTCTCTAGGTGGAGGAAGGCCCACAGCGCCCAACTGACGAGCCAGACTTCGGTTTCGACAGACATGTGATCAAAGATGAGATCAGACCCACCTTCCCTCCTCTCCCTATCTCCCTCGCTTCCTCCACATCCCTGAACCATTATTGTTATCATCATCAAATGATCCAGTGAGGAGAAAATGAACCACTTTTGGGGTCCACTCTCATCAGTCCACGACAATTATACTATGCTCTGTGTGCAGCCAGGTACTTGTCAAAAGAAAAATGATCATTTTGATGGTGGGATCTTGGTCTGCAGCTGCAGTGCAGAAGTGCAGATCAGAGTACAGCAGCTTTGATCTGTCCCTGCTCTCACTGCCCCGCCTGGAAGGACCCAAGTCTATAATTGGACAAAAGCAGAGACACATACTGTACTGTAGGGAAGCAGAAACAGAGGAGGGGGTTAGTGCGAATGTGTGTGTGAGGGGGTGTATCTCCTGTCCTGTCAATCACGCCGCTTGAAAGCAGAGCCCCCCCTGCAGCTGGCGACAGTGACATCAGTGGGGACAAGAGAACTGAAACACCGCGGCGGGGACAGGCGGGTGAGACGGCTGCGGTCCAATCATCAGGCCTGGCAACTGATAGCTTCCGCAAGACACAGACACCCTGGAATGGAGAGCTAAGAATAAAACTGTAACGCTGCCACCCCAAAGGTTAGAATGGAGCCACTGTCTGTCTGTCCTCAGTAAACTCTGGTTAACCCCAGCCTGCCTCCTGGAAAACACAGCAATTTGTACGCACAAAGGTGGATGTTTTTTATTTTTAAAACTGTGTTCCACTCTGTGTGCAAGGTGCTGCACAGGCTGCCTTTGAGATTGCTGTGGAAAAGCTGAGCGGGATCAGAACAGGAAACCTGCTCCCTCCCACAGTAGTGGACCTTCGCCTTGCAAAAGCATTTGGCTTTTTTTTTTTCGAATACCAGCAAAGACAAACAAAAATGAACAATACTGCATTTATATAGGAACATGAGCGTTTCCTATTTTTTTAAACGGTCAATTAGGGAAATAGTTTGCCATGTGAAAAACATCAAAACAGATTTATAGAAGAATGCTCATACGTGTGCAAAAAGAAATACAAATGTGATGCACAAACAGCAGAAAGAGGAAGGCTAGTCCATTGTATGTATTGGGGTGATTGGCTGCTGGATTCTGGCACAGAGTTAAAAAAAAAAAAAGGCTTTACTCCGAGGGGCACCAGGCTGCGCTGGGAGCTAATCTGAGCCGCGGTTCGCCACGGCGCATTGTGGAACAGGAAGAGGCGCTCACGGAGGCCCCGCAAACTCAAGCAGAGTTACACACTGGGCTGAAAGGAGCCTGGCATGGGGGACTCTGTCACAGAGCAGCGCTGCACCTCCCTGCCAAGGAGAAGAATTAAGGCCCTGTAACTGTATGCCAGTCTGTGGTAAGAGAACCCAGGATAATAGTAAAGGGCTTGAAGAAGGGGGCTGTAACTGTGTTGTGTGTGCAATGAGACAGTCGGTGTTCGCACCTGACTCCACCTGCAAACACCTGACACCCGCATTGATATTTAAGTCACTCAGTGAGGAGACAGGATAACATATATATAAAAAATATATCAAATTATAACTGAGTATTGCTAAAACTGTAATCAGAGCTGACCTTCTATTGTGAATGTATGAGTGTAAATTACACTATAAATCAGATAAGATGCAGCACATTTCTAGCATGAGTGCTACACACAGCGTATCCTACAATACCACTAAATTCTTTTAGTGAACTTTATCCTCACATTTCTCCACAGAATCACAACAAGTACATGGTTAAATTCAATTCTGTTGAAGTTAAAGTGGATTATTTTCAGCTGTGCTCTCCTAAGACCACTGCAGCAATATCTCAGTAATTAATCTATAATTGTAATTGCTTAAAGTGACTTTAATAAAATGTAATGTTTTGTTTTCATGTTTTTTTTGTTGCAAAGCAATAAAAGCCTGATTAATAATTTCAT
Organism: Dascyllus trimaculatus; assembly: GCA_024666655.1. Lineage (NCBI taxonomy): Eukaryota > Metazoa > Chordata > Actinopteri > Pomacentridae > Dascyllus > Dascyllus trimaculatus. Next base: position 12,083,877 of record CM045458.1, read on the forward strand.
ATCACTATGCTAATTTTGCATTACCATTTTATTATCATTATCATTGCTATTAAGTTACACCAAATGAATCTGCCTTGCTGAAATTATGGATCAAATAAAATTAAGTCCAAATATAATTAACAATGCAATTATTATTTTTTGTGTTGTGGGTCACTGCTTCACAGAACGCATGCAGGTTTATACACATGTTACGTTACGTTTAATGTTTCAACCACCTTTATTTTAACGTGGCGAATATGGAAAAATAAAACATCTCGCTGCTGCGAACAGAACAACTCAACCTGTGTGTGATCAGTACAATCAGACGAACAGGGCAGCCTGGGTGTTTGAGGTAGAGCTCTTGTGTGAGTGTGTCCACTTGTGAGTGTGTGTGTGTGTGTGTGTGTGTAGAGAGAGAGTGGTGTTAGGCGGCTGAGGCTGCAGACAGGCTGACTCTCTCTGCCTCCTAAACTACCTGGGACTGGGCCAGCTGTCACTGCGCTCTCCAGACCACCACTCACACTCACACACGTACGCACACGCACACACACACACAAACACACAAAAGAACCCACTGATACACACCACACTGCTACTGATACACACACACATGGATTACAGACACATGACAAACTGCCTCTCACACGCACATGTGTGCACATGCATGCACACACAGATAAACAGGTTTGCAGATGCTTTTGTTTACAGATGGCACCGGAAAACATGCACATTTGGATTTAGACAAATTTGCACACAAATACTTGAACAAATGTACCAATGCAAACATATCTCTAGGTAAACACAGGTTTTAAGCCTGACTGTCAAATTCTCAGAATCTCTTTAAACCAGATAGAAACATCTAGTGGAAAACATTTTTTTTGGGATTACACGGCGCAGACTGTCCCTTTAAAAGTCAAGACAGGGTCCTTATCTCAGTCCTGACTGGGTTTATCAAAGCTTGGCATTGGCTCAGCTTGATACTTAGTGAAGGGCAGGGTCTAATCTGTGAGTCACATGGCAAAGTGTGTGTGTCAAAGCACATACTAACGTGTGTGTGTGTGTGTGTGTGTGTGTGTGTGTGTGTGTGTGTGTGTGTGTGTGTAAAGGTAACATGAGGGGGGAAAAGGGGGGATCTATAGGTATCACATACCTGGTGTGTGGACGAAGTAGGCCAGGTAGAGATCCAGCTCTTTGACCGTCACCCCGATGTGGTGCGGCTGGACACACAGGCCGTGGTTGGAGCACTGGGGCGACTTGACCAGCCGCTCTCCGTCCGTGCTCTCCAGGGGGCTGCCCTTAAACAGGATGACCATCACCAGGTCCAGTCTCCACACCTTGTCAGCCTGGCGGAGGCAATCGATGCGGCGGATCTTGCCCTTCTGGTCGGGGTTGGACAGCACGCAGCAGGGGGGCTTCTTCCCCGTGATGGTGAGCACAAAGTCCTCGCGGAACTCGGGCCGGATGTCCTTGCGGAGCTTGGCCAGCAGGCGCGAGGCCCACTTCTGCTTGATCTCTGGCTTCTCCCCCAAGAGCTCGTCCTTCACCGCGCGCTCCTCGTCCTTGGTCATCCTCTTTTCGTGCTTCTTGAAGTACTTGCGCTTACGGGCCTGCAGGTTGAACCAGGTGTAGGAGAAGGCACGGACATGGGGGAGGAGGGCCTCAATGAAGGGATGAAATTCATCCTGAGGGAAGAGAGACAGACGTGGCGTTAGGAGGCTGAAAAAAGGGGATTCAGTTTAAAATTGAGCATGCAACTCTTCAAAATAAAGCTCTTAAAACAGTAAGACATTCTCAATTTAAAAAAGCAAGCAAAAATGTAATAATTATAATATAATGAAAATATGTGATAATCAAAATAGTATAATTCCATATTAATTTAAATTCAAATTAGACTATTTAATAAAACATTACAAATAAGAATTCAAATAAATATTTCATTTATAATGTTAAATATTCTCATTTCAATCATAAGCATGCAGATATGAGGCAATAAACAGTAAAATTAATCTTAACTGTAAGATGCAAAGGTATAATGCAAGCATTCCTTTTTAAAAAAACAAAACAAAAAAACAACAACAACAAAGCATTCAAGACAAGAAATAATAATAAAATGAATTCTAATCCAAAAGCAAATAAAAGCACTGAGCCAAGTTGCGCTCCCGGTTTGCTGCTGTAAAAAGAGAAGTTATTCTGCTGTACCATAATACCTTCACTACATATCTCTGGGCAACAAAGCCCAGATCTCGCCACAGCGTTCCTGTGCCAGGGTTGCCACACACCGGTCGCTCACCACCGCCAAGCTTTGCCGCCACTAGACCACTGTTGAAATGTGCTGCTAAAAGATCAGCCATACCATTTCCTATCTCTGCTACCATGCAAGGGAGCTCCAACCAGACTCACATTTCCACAACAAACTGAAAGCAGACAGAAATCACCACAGAAAACCACACTGCTAGAGGAAGACAGACGGCCTGGTAGTTACCATTTTGCACTCTCATCATAAATTTGGCACAGCGTTTAAAGTGAAAAAAAATCTCCTGCACCAGTTTTTTTTTTCCTCCCGCGCTCCCCAATGTAAAGCAAGTGCTGGTTTGGCAGGGTGTCGAGAATTAGCAGATAAAAAAAAAAAAAAACTTGGGAGGGTGGGTTATAAAAAAATAATTAGCAGAAAACGCTGCTCACTAAAAACAGTGGGCTAAAGTTTAAAACCAAAACAACAAAAAAAAGAGCCCAAGATTTTAAGAGAAGGAGAAAATTCACTGCAGTCGGACCACGGCCAACAGTTCATTAGACACAAGCAAAAAAATGACCAGATAAAAAACTTGTAGAGAAAAAAACGATCAGGTAAAAATAGAAATATTAACAGTATTGCACTATGATAGAAAAAAAAAAGAACTTCAACAACAAGGAGAGATGCACTTAAAATAAACAGTCCTTTGTGCTTTCCAAAAAATTAAAAAAATGAACCTTGGAGGAAAAAAAAAATCCTTGGCAAAGTGTAATTGGTAGTGGTGTCTGTTCTGATCCCTGGGCCCGGCGCAAGACTCACACACACACACACACACCGACACACACACACTTGCAAACACACACAGATGGGGGGGCCAGGGAGAGCAGAGCACAGAATAGGGAAAAAAATAGAGAGCCGAATCAATGTTGGACGAGCGCATACGACCGCTGGCAAAGCCGAGTGCTGCTTCTTTTTTCCCCTTTTCTCTCCAACTCTCTCTCTTTCTCTTTCTGTTTCTCGCTCGCCGTCTCTCGTCCTCTCCGCGTTCTTTCCCTAACCATTGCTTGAGCCTTTGCCAACACGAGTAGGGCCCACCTATTTGGCAACAAGATGCCTGTAGCCCAGCCAATGCGTTAGCTTCAAGAGCTGAAAGGGAGGGAAAAGAGAAAGAGGAGAAGGGGTGTGGGAGGGGGGGGGGAGTGTAGTGGCAATGAGAGGGAGAGAGGAAGAGGGAGAGAGAGAGAGCGAGAGGGAGAGAGAGAGAGAGCAGGTGGGAGTGTAAGAGAGCGCGCAGCCTTGTCCGACGCTGCACAATTTGCCAAATCGACAAGTTCCACTCTGACACGGAAGGCAAAGTTCAGGGGAGCAAGTCTTCTCCTGCACCAATCCCCACAGCCCCTCAGCCTGCCTCCATCTTTACTATGGCCGCCGCCGCTGCTTCGTCCTCCACCGTCTCCCCCCCACCGCCCCCCTCACACGAACCCCCGCCCTCCTCTGCGCTCCTCTGTCTCTCTCTCTACCCCTCTCTCTGCTTGCATAATGCCACCTTGGCAGAGGATGGCAAAAGAGAGGACACACAGCTTCAGAATCCCTCCAGACCCCACCACCGGCAGCTGCTCGTGGGTTTACCACAGCAAACAAAGAGGGAGAAACAAACCCAAGGCAGCCACACTCCTCTCGCCGCGCACACAGCAAACGAGTGACGAGATGATTTAGAGAGCGCAAATAAGCAGAAATGGTTACAGAATTTAAAAAGGGGGGGAAAGGAAAAGGAAGGACGGAAACAGAATTTGTCTCAGCTGCTTCAAACAGCACGGCGAGCACAAGATGAATGATCAGCGAGAGTGTTAATGTCTCCCCACCAAAATCCCCAATACCAAATTTGCGCCACGCTTCCTCCTGAGCTCCCGGGAGGGTTTTTCGGGCGCTCAGTCTGGGGAGCGGCGACGACTGCCATGTTGCCTCATCGTGAAGCATGTCATTCAGGGCTGCACCTGCTCTGCAGACAGGCTGCTGAATCATAGAGCAGGAACACAGGCTTGTGACTCTGGAGCAAGAGTCTGCCAAATCTGAGGCGACAAAAACTACAAAATCTCACAAAGAGACTTGCTCCACTGACAGCCACGTGGAATCAGTGAATGTAAATGCAAAAAAAAATGTTGATTATTGATAAGAAACTAACTGGCAACTAATTATTTCTCATCTTTCTCAGTTCCAGCATCCAAAAATAAGATTTTAATGCTTTTCTTTGTTACATAAGATACTAAAATGAAGTATTCAGGTATAATTTATCAGACATTTTTCACCAGTTTCTGCTGGTAAATGGAAATAATTGTTCGCTGCATCTCTACAGGAGTCATCTCACTAATTATTTGAAATCATAAACTGTTCTCCTCTCTCCAAAAATGGCTCGAGGTGCAGCCACAACGTCCGAAAAGCCACACATTAGCCAACTTTCAGTTTTAGCAAGACTGAAATTTAAAAAATAACAGCACATTAAGACCAATAAAATTCTCATTCAACCTCAGAGAACAGCACATAGGCACATATAATGCCACTGTTCAGTCAGTGATAAACATCAGGGCCCGCACACAGCAATGCATCTCAGCTCCATCACAGAGCCATGAACACCAGCGAGCCTAATGAAACACGACTCTTACCCATCATCTGTTCACACAGTGACAGACAACACACCTCCACACTCATTCCAACTCGCTTTGTGTGTCACCGACTGATGCCAAAGTTTGATGTATGGTTAGATAATGCAACAAAGGATGCTGGGGGATTCACAAATCCTACTTTGTGAGTGTATGTGTGAGAGGGAGAGAGAGAGAGAAAGGTGGCATCAAATATATTCCCATCAACACCTGCAGAAACTTACTGTAGCCAGAGAAGATAACTGGCACTTGAATATAAATGCTTGTGTGTCTGCTTTTCAATACGAATTAAAGCTTTTTTAGGTGACCCTGCCAAAATGCAAATAAACCACCATTCAAATGTCAGTGGAATTTCACTACAAGGAGCTTTAAGTCATTTTCCTTAGCTATGCTATTTGCCTTCCACGGGCTGCAAAAAAAAAAAAGTCACAAATTTATTTTCCAGGAATAACTGTGATGCAGATTCTTTGAAACTGCCAAAATCTGGAGGGGAAGAGGATCCAAAGTCTCCGTGGGTGAGCTGTACTGTAGATTTGCATGTGTGCACTATCTGCTGCACCACACTGGGCCTGTACTGTATGAGGCTCTGTGCAGAAATCTATTCTTATTTAGGTTATCAGAGCAGGCATAAACCCATCATGGAAAGTGTCTCCTGCTTAATCTCCTTACCTGGAAATTAAATTAGGGCCAAATGCGCCTTGAGCTTTAATTCGGGTTTACTATCAATTAGAGATGTCGGTCTTTTCTAGACATCTTCTTTTTTTACAAGCTGCAAAATGCAAAATAAAAAAAAACAGACGTTCACCCCCTCAAAATCTCCAAAACTCTGCACATTATGGGTCATAATTAAAGCCTGGAAAAAACAGGCGAACAATCCCATCGCGAGTTTCACCACTAATAGACCGAATTAAAGTCATGGATTATTTTCCATGTTTCTCTGGCTGCAAAAAAATCATCCAGGCCCCGTTAATAAGAGCAAAAAACTCAGCCAAAACTATTAAAAATGCACCATCACTCCTTCTTCTTCTTCTTTTTCTCTCTTCTTCTCTCTCTCTCTGTCTCTTCTCATAGGGCACTTAAAATATGAATGCGTAAAAAAGAGTGAAGACATCATCGATGCCAGGAATAACATGGAAATGAAAAAAGCTGGAGAGGGAAGGAGAAAAAAAAAGGTTGGCATTCCCGCAAGCGACACATTTGTGCTACACCGTTACTAAAACCCGCCGTCAATTAATACCGAGAGAGGAGACTCCAAAACACATGCAAATATAGGTTTAAAATGGAGCAAACCGAGTGCCAACGAGGCCTGGAATGACCCGCAATACAGCGCCACATGAAAGCCACTGCGCGCTCTGCTGCGTAAAAGCGCAAATTTCCGTCCTATTATTTAGACTTGATCGCAAACTAAACCTTTTATTTTTTAAAAGAAAAAGCTTCCCGCCAACTAAAAATCGATCACCTTTAATAAACTCAAATATTGAAACTTGCATTTCTGTCGTTTTGTGTTGCATTTTTAATTAAACTTCACAATTCAAGCCTCAAACCGTCTTTCCGTCGCGTCAATTTCATTTTTCCCCCCTCCAAAATAAAACAGAAATTGCTGCGTAAAACCTCCCAGCGGAATACAAACGCTCTACAACAAAAGAAATGATTTTTAAGTCCTTTATTTTCCAATTCTCCGCACGTCTGACCGAGACTGAGAGGAGTTGGCTGCCAACTTCAGATTAACTCTTTCAGTGAGGAGAGAAAAGGCTCTTTAGTGTGGAAAAAAGCCCCAGAGTTTGATTCATTAGTGCGCCAATGGATTTTCAGCTCCATTTGAATAAACAATGAAGGTCCATCATTTCAAATAATTGATATCAGAATGAATTTTTTTATTACTTTGAATGAACAGTGTCAACAATGATCCTATTATGATCCCATTATTGAATTTAGGCCATTTAATACATTCATGATTTACATTTTATATTTGTATTTTATCAAAAACATGCAAAAACTAAATTATAATTATATTCAATTGAGTCTAATACTGATCTGAATTAGATTTCTTTTATTTTGAAGCCACTCTCAGCTGATTAGTTATCAGAAAACACACAAATTCATTCTGTTTATTTTCAAATTTGTATGTGAAAATACTGAGCATAAATTAATTTTAAAAACTCAATAACTCAGGTAGTAGGAGGCCATCCTTGCTTTTTTCACATCCTCATCCATAAAGAAAGTAGCAGTGAGAAGTATCCTCTCTAGCTTTTACTCAGGGAGCCTTGTTTGACTTTCCAAGAAATCATGGAGGTAAATGTGAGCTTTACTCTGAAGTCCAAATCCTCAGGCCAAATAATCAAAACTCTGGCAAAATGAAATACATGGGGGTTTTTTTGTTGTCATGATAAATCCCTGGCTTCAGTGTTTTGTTTTCCAACCAACATTAAAATGCCTCATCTAAATAATTTCAGCCCCTTTCAATGCCCGGAATATGAGTCAGACTTGTCACATCGACCGGAGACAGTGATAAAAGTCTCCCTCTGACCCAGCAGCAGGTCTCTCTGTCCTGTGCTACTTGACCTCTCCGAGGCTACGCTGCATCTCATTAGGCCAATTAAACCAATGGTCTGCACAACCCCGAGGGCCTCTCGGCCGCCTGGCCCTTCATTAGTGTGGATCGGTGCTGGTGGGGACTCGCCTGCGTCCTCTCCTGCGCAGCCGAGTGTCCCTGACCCTGGACGAAGCTCTGACACCGGCTCCCCCTGACACCCCCCCCAGCTCGGACCGCTGACTAAGAGCCAGGGCAGGAGAAAGGTGGCAGAGGAGACAGAGTCAGGCTTTTACTTTAGAGGCCTGTGGCACAGTCAGGAAGACATGACATTCAGTCGTGGAAATCTTTAAAAGAAAGCATCTGGATTCTTCTAGGATATTTTAGTTTCATAACTCGATACAAATTTGTACTAAAGTGTGAAACCTTGTGAAAGTGCAGATGTTTTTTTTCCCGTTTCATCCAAAACAAACCCCCCCGACGCTATAGAAAGCACTCTTCTTTAGCTTGCTGTGGTTTTCTACTGTAATCAGAACAAGCTACGTTCCCTGCTGCACGACCCTCCACTGTTATCACACACAGTAATCATTCCTGTTAATCATTAGAAACAGACAGAGGGGGGACACGGGATTATATTTTTAAAAACAGGGGGGTAAAAGTACCTCAGAACAACCCTGCTCTCTCTGTTACTGTGGCCAGCAAGTGATGCGTAAAGATCCTGCGCTGGTTGCACTTATCTGAGTTTACAAACCGGCACGTTACTATGTGTGAAAAATCTGCAAGCAATTTGCGGTGGCTGCGTGCTAACGTGCCCGGGGTGGGCTGTGTGGGGTGGGGGGCAGCCGAGGAAGAGGCACGCACGGCACATTCCAGTCCCACAAAGCTGCTCCACTGCCTGGCTGCACTGCAACGTGGTTCTGGGCCCTTCCGAACCTCTGCAGCTCCTGTTTTGTTCCCCGACATCAGCTGCAATACTCAGTTTTTCAGCAGGCTGACTCATACATGAATGCTCTGTCATAACACAGACATGAAGAAACACTGGGTTTCTGTGTTGTAAAATGAGAGATGAAAAACAAACACCTCAACTCTAAGTGTTCTAAACGCAATGAGATCACAGTGAAGCAGGTGACTCGGGGCTATTTTGTTTTTGTGATTCTCTTTAGAGATTTTATAAAACAATATTTGCTCCTGCTCGAGGAGCTATAATACATGTAGAGACGTGCAGATGTACTTGGATGAAGATGACAGTATTGATCAGACCAGTGGGAGGAGTGCACCAACATATATTCCACCTTAACTCAGCTCCGTGTGTGGTGGAAATCACGCCGTTTATCGATTTTGGTTCTATAGTGAAGTAAAATCTTTCGCAGCCTGGAGCTCAGGACTCTCTTTTGCACACATGCTTGCACACGGAAACGCATGCTCAAAAAACCTCTTCCCCCAACCAGAGACGCCTGCTGCTGTCTAGAAAGAATGCACTATTGGATGAAGGAACCGCCCTGCGTCTCGCTAACGTTGTGTGTGCGTCTGTGTGAGTGACTGGCCATGCCGGGACAGGCCGACTCAGCACCACAACAGCCATGACTGAGTGTTTTCTCACTGTGCCAGCCAACAGACGACTGCTGCTCACGCTGCTGCCAGGGCACACCAAGTTAGGGTGATACTACTGACCACACTGACACATTGCGCCCTTTTTTTCCTTCTTTTTGCCTCATGTCTTTTAGATTTAAACATAACAATTTACACCGAAAAAAAAAATACAGCAACAGCAAGAACAAAAACTACACCAGGTAATTCTCACAATTTCACCAAGATCCAAATAAAAAGCCTGCCAAAGTGGCTGGTAGTAGCGGAGGCAAACTTACAAACCACAGCCAGCTTTTAGCAGCATTTGGCTGGTGGCAGGTGTTAATTTTCTACCCTGGTAAAAACTAGCTCTGTAATCGGTAAACACGGTGCGCCTGGCCTGCAACAAAGAAATGCATTTAGCAAATTCATTCTCTTTGATCCTGCATTCCTATTTTGGTTTTGATGGAAGGTGATGCATTTTTGATGAACACGTCAGAGATGTTTCATCATGCTACAAGTGAGATATCACATGATTTGAATGGTATATAAGCAGCCAGGAGCTGGTAGCATGCACTATATACCACGTTATCTTTGATCTAGAGACTCTGGTTGACATACATCACAGAGAATTACAAGCTCATTGATTTATCAATAGGCTCAAAGCAGAGGGATGTTACACCATAACCCCTCTCATGAATAGATCCCTTTGCATTTGGAATTAGAATTTCAACATGGCCTGAAATGAAAAGGATCTTCAGGTTCATGTGTTAACTTGCCGCTTAGCAAAGCTGTAGGGCTTTACTCCTCTTTTCAAAGAGATGAGTGTGAAATGCCAAAGTCAGCCTTTCACACACTGTTGGAGGAAGAAAGTGAGCTAAAACAACACGATTGTGTTTTCAAACCCGAGACAGACAACGCACTCGAGCAGAACGCCGGTGTTTGTTGCCCGTTTGAAGGTAAACCCGACGGCAAACAGCAGAGTTGTTACACTAAAGGAGATTTGAAACATCCTCTTGATTTTCTGAAACCCACACCACAATTAATTCTCAATCTCCTGTAAAGGTTTGAGCCTTGTGTGGTTTGTCGGTTTGGCTCTTTTGTCTTCACCAGGTGGGCTCACGTGGATTTACAGAGTACACCAGCGCTCTTCAAAGCCTTTGGCTGGTGTCGTATTATTAGTCACATACAGTGTTGTAATCTATTAGGAGACATAGTGTTAAAGCAAAACAAAGCTTTCTGATCTGACCTTCAATCTTAAATCTCTACTTGCCGGAAAAAAGCTGGTTGACTAATCATAATGCCTTTGAAATATCCAGTTTTTGCCTTTTTTACCAGTGAAGTAGTTCACATTTATTTCAATGGCACTGATGGAGGACAAAATCCACAGTCCATGTTTTATGGAAAAATTTCAGAGTTTGAGTCGGCAGTCTGAGTTAGATCAGTAAAGTGGACAAGTTACAGTGTAAAATGTCGTTTTTGTGTTTCCACAGACATTGATTCCTTGTTGAAATGTGGATGACTGGCAACAAAAAGGGTCCATTTTTAGTTATAAGAAAGTATTCAAAACCTTCACTGCATAACAATTTAAAGAGTCATTACAAACAAAAGTTCTACATTCAAAATCTTACTTTTAGGTACAGAAGTATTAATAAAATTAACAAAGTAGTAAAATCTAGATAAAGTATGACCATGTAAAGTAAACTAAACTGACAGATATTAGTATGGGATTATTATTTCTGAAGCATACATACATAGGCAGCATTTTACTGCTGCAACTGATCAACGTGAGTTAATTAAAAACATGTACTGTTGGGAAATTACAATGCAATACAAATCCTACATGTTATAAAGATAAATCTATAATGTGACCCTAAAAAAAGGATTTTCTTGAAACAAAAGTGTGTGGAGCTGCATTTAATTCCCAGAAACCGACCAGTACACACAAAAGTATGGAAAATAAGGCTTGGCGCTGCACCAGAAGAATGACAAATTAAATGCAATTTATGAAAATACTTGAACAAATATATTTGGATTGAACATTTTTACTGCACTGGTTGATGTTTTTAAGAGCATTAGGAGAGGGAACACAATTACAGACTACAATAATTTGAAAAAGCCTGTATGGCTGTTAAATAAATGTAGAGGAGTAAATAAGGTAACATGGAATTGAAAAAAAATGTTTTAAGTTTTAATAATTATGGAAATATTTCATTTTACCTTCTTACAGTATCACATATACCGGTACATACAGGAAATTCTCTACTGTCTTGCTTCAACCCTTTATTGAAGTTGCATATAATTCTTACACACATTCTAAATGATTTAAGTACCATTCTGATGTATTTTAATTTTTTGAAATCAATTTTACATTACTTTGTGTCACTGCTCCACTATGTTTATTCATACCTAAAAATGATATAATTTTGGAGTTTCAGGACCCCGTGTCAACTTCTAAATCAATTGGGTCAGAGCGTCTCCAAAACAGCAGGTCTTATGGGGTGTTCCCAGCATGCAGTGGTTCAAGGAAGGGCAACCAGTGAACTGGTGAGACGGTCATGGACACCCAAGACTCGGCGTTGCCCGTGTGGATTAGTTCTACAGAGGAGCCACTGTAGCACTCAGAGTGAGCAGTCAGAGTGGCCCTGCTGACCCTCGACAACCTTGGAAAGCCCGTACAATGGGTATATGAGTGTCACTATGGGAAGAATTCAAGCCAATAGAGGCTTCGGAGAATGTTCTGCTGGGAAACACTGGCTCTCCCATTCATCTGGATGCTACTTTGGCTTGTACCACCTACCCAAACATTCTTGCAGACTACGTGCCCCTCCTCATGGCAGCGGTCTGACGGCAGTGGCCTCTTTTAGCAGGATAATGCTTCTTGTCATGCTGCAAATAGTGTTCGGGGATGGTTTAAGGAACATGACAAAGAGTTCAAGGTGTCATCCCGGCCTCTGAACTCCTCAGATCTCTGTTCGATTGAGCATCCGTGGGATATGCTGGAAAAAAAACCCACTGAGGCCCCACCTTGCAGATTCCAGAACTTAAAGGATCTGCTGCTAACGTCTCGGTGCCTGATACCACAGGACACCTTCAAAGGTCTGTGGAGTCCAGGCCTTTTTATTAAAGGCTCATAAATGCTTCTTTATTTGGATATATTTAAGATTTTGAATGCAGGGCTTTTAATTGTAAACAGGTAGTTTTAGTTTATTGTAACGGTGCTTTTACTTAAGCGTCTAAATCCAACACACTGTTTCTTCATGCTTGGCTGCACAACTACAACAAAGGGAAATATTCTGTGTCTTGTGCAGGATTTTGTACACATTTCTACAAAATTCAGCCTCACATGGAAACACTGAGTTCTCTGCTTTGTTGTTTGTTTGGCTGCACAGCAGGAGCTTCTAATGACAGGCCCACCATACGCAAAAGTCTATTCATTATTGAGGCAATTTATTATTTTATACGGTTTTAATGGCGTGCTGATAATCAGAGACAAAAATACCAAATTAAAAAATATAACAATAATACCAAGTATTTGCTCGTTGCCACATCTCAAATTTCCCACCATCAGAGTCATTTGGATTTTTCAAGCACAATAAAGGTTATAGTAAAAACAAAAGTCTTTTATTACAGTGTGACAAAATCCATTTGTAATAATCTGTAACTTCCCATGGCTACTGGTAATTAGCATTGAGGTTTATGGTCTCGGTGTGTTTGCAACTCTTAATGACCTAAGGAGGCCATGTGGAGAACGCTAAGACTCTTCATACATTTCTTATAGACATTGGAACAGAAATAATATGCCCACGCTAAATAATTTTCCCTTTCAGTCCCTGCTAGCATCACATCGCCAGAACCTCAGCCGCCATGAGGGGAACAGCAGTGTTGTGGCTCCGAAAAACAGAAGGTATAAGAGACACACACACACAGATAGACAGAAAGCCGCTGGCTGCCTCTCCACAGTTGCCTTCCGGCCTGTATTTATCTTTGAAATTACATCTGAATATGGCTTCAAGTTAAATCAACAATGTCGTTAACCTTAGCGGGGAAGCTCGTGGATGAAGGGCAGAGGCTGGATAAAACAGACAGGTCAGAAAACTTTCCCAAATTGCCTGATGCGCTGATTGCACACAATCTAAACTCTGAGACATATGTGTAGCGACAATCACAGAACAGGCCAAGACAGAAAAACTCCCTCCTGAATAAAGGCTCCAGGAAAGTAAAGCCCACTACTAATGCAGTGTTGAACGCTTTGCAATCAGACAAATAAAGGGGCAATCTAGCACACAATCAAACTAGAGATTTAGCCTGCTCTCCTGCCAACAGCTAGGGACCTCCTCTTTCTGAACAAGGGATGCACTATTGACTACACCCCCCTCTCTCTCTCTCTGTCTCTCTCTCCAGTCTTCCCTCTCTGCCAGTCTGAAAGGCGTGATGCCAACCTTTTCCACCACTGGGCATGCTGCCCTGCCCTTTATGCAAATGCTTTGCCGCCATCCCTAACTCACAACCCCCACTGTCTTACCCTCCACGTCTGTGCACACCCCCCTTATGGCCTCCTGTCTATATATTCCTTCTATCTTTATATGTTTAAACTAGCCAAGTAACTGAGCTTAAGCTGTTGCCATAAGTTATTAATTACACCCTGATGGTCTGAGGTCCTGTATGTATGGATCTTGTAGCGAAGCGAGAAGCTCATTGCATAGCCTGTAGGCCTGTACTTTGTTGTGTGCCCTCCACGGGCAAAAAGCACCAACCAGGGGCGAAATATTTAACAGAGGTGTGGTTGTATGTGTCTGTACGGGCCCTGATAAAGAAGGACATCTCCTGGCTAAAAGAATAGAATAAAGACAAAGAACAGGAGGGAGGGCAAGGGACGGGAAAAGGGAAAAGAAGTAGGAATTAAAGAATGGGGGAAATATTTCCTGCAATTAGTCGCTGCTTTTTTGCATTACATTTACATTTATTAAAACGTCTGGATTTTTGTGATGGGTGCTCTCTTTAACCACCAGGGTCACAACAGTGCAAAGAGATTATGTTTGTACAGGAAATAGTACCGAGAGGGATCCAGATTCAAATTAGAAATGCACAAAAGACCCGCAACTCACAGCAAATCCTTGGACTCTGAAATACAGTATTATAAAGTCTTGATTTTACTATGTGAGGCACTCCTGAGATGACTTGTGTTGTGAAATGGCACTATATAAGTAAAACTGAACTAAACTGAATGCATTTTTAGGGTCTGGCAACATGTCGACCTTTAGTATAATGAGGGATTAATCAAGCCCAACAGAGAAGGGTTAACAATGTGGCTACAGAGGAAGTCTATCATGGCCACCACTGACAGGGCAGCTTCACAAGTTGGCACATGGGCTAAATACATAGGAAAGGTTAATAGTCTACTGATTAGATTAAATAGAGAAGGCCTAAAGAGTTAACAAAGCTAACACTTAAATGAGAGAATTTAAGTTAACAGACAGAAAATTCGTATCTATTAACAAAAGACGTGAAGGTCATGGAAGGCCAACAAAAGGGTCTCTGAAAGCAGAGTGTGGGGACAGTGATAGGGTTAACAAACAGGGCTGGAGGCTGAAGGAAGAGCCCTGTTAATGCTGTTAAAGCAGAGCTTCCGCTTCTGCCGTAGGGCGAGTGTCGAGCCGCACAAACAGGGCGCAGCGTCCACACAAGCTGGACCGATTCAAGCCCACACACACCACAGGAAAGGAGCTAGGACCTAAGACAAACACTGCGCGACCAGACGCACACACGTATACACAAACAACACTGTCTCCTTACATGCCCCGAGAATACCAGGACATGTGGTCTGCTAAGCTTATTATTCCAAAGTGTGGCGCAAACTGGCCATTAAGTCAATCTAACCGTTTAATAATAATAAAAAAGAAACAGCAAAAACATGCACAGTGCTCAGTAGTACATTGTAGTGCAATTGCTTTACAAAGTGAACAGGTCTCCTCTGCAAAAGAAATGTTGATCTCAGTGGCAATAGATGGAATTTTTCTTTTTCCAGATAAACAAACAAAGACGTCTAAACCCCAACAGTCTAAACCAACAACGCAGCACCGCAACAATCTCCAAATATAAACTTCGAAGCCTTATTTCCCAAAGCCTGCACACAATGGCTGCTCTAATCTTCCTGAGAGAGGATAGACAAATAAACAAACCCAAACAGGTTGGTTGAGGGAGAATTAAGATTTTAACACCCTTTCCTCTTTCTGGTGAACGCCACTACACACCCACATTCACACACACTGACACACACACTGACACACTTTAACACACACACATCCCTTTCCCCTCTGCCTACGCGGACTTCCTTGTCTGAAGTTCGCTGTAATAAAGTTTTCGAAAGCCGACTTGGTGCCAGTAAGTGACGGCGGGCAGTGATGAAAGACGGCCGGTAGAGGAAGGTGAGAAAAGGCTAAACAAAGGACGACATGGAGCTGGAAAAGCATCAATTACACCGATGGTTAATGTTACCTCCAAATAAATGACTGTGATGATGCACCATCGATAGAAATAATGTTTGTTTCTATGTTGAGCAACACTATAAGCATGTAATAAATGGTTCATAACACAATATATGTGCGGTTACAGCTAAATTGTCCCCACAAGGCTGGTGTATAAATAAATGACTTTATAGAAAAAAATAAATTGTAGTAATATAAAATGTGTCTTTGTAGGAAATATTCCAATAAAATGTCCTTATTTCTGCTTACAACAACATTATCTTGTATTATAACCCATTTATTAAATATATACTGCCTATAAATAATGGAAAAAAATACCTGTTTTTGGATTTTACTCATAATTAGACACTTAGATGAAGCTCAAGAGCATAAATCTAATTTTATGTATATGGCATTTCTGCAAACCATCCATCTTTTCTCACTCTTTTTCATCTTACATTTAGGTGTATATGAGCTGTATTTGAATAAAAGTAGTGTTTTAAATAGATCCCACATATCTTTTTGTGGATTCTGTCAACTTGAAATTACACTCTGTCCCTTTAATACTAATTTAAGTGAAAGTGTGAATATTAGGCTTACCGCTGCTTCAGCAATGGGCATCTGATACCATGACGTCTATGTTTCTTAAACTGTTTTTTCTGCTGCAACAGAACTGCCATTTTCTTTAAGATGGATTACAGAGTACGACTAAGTTGAAAAAAAAACTGGAAACTTTAAGTCTTGCCTTAGCATTGTTATTTGAGAGGAATCAATATATTTAGGTAGATCTAATTTCAAACAAAGGCATTAATAGTACTTGCCAACTTAATTTGGGTAAACTTAATTCAAGTGTGTGTTACAAAATGCAGGAATCCTTTTAAGTTGGTCCAACACTTGCACATTTTGCACAAGTGATGGCAGATTTGTGAAAAGTATTGGGGTTTTAGTTTATAAATCAAAATTAACATAAAAAACAAAAACACAAAGTACCTATGTGTTTCAGTTCCCAGTGGGTGTGTTAGTGGGTTATTTACGGTTTTGAACTGTGGGATCTACTCTTTCTGCTTTTAAAGCTTTCCTGTCACTACTTGTTACTGATTTCTAATTATGTGTGTAAGGTGGGATGTTTTGCGTGTCATATGTGCATCGTTTTGTAGGACTAACAATAAATCTGAAGGTAAAATTTGAGCTTGCTGTGTTTAACACCGAGGTAAAACAACCACATTTTAGTTTGGGAACATAATCCAGCAGTAATATAAACACAGTGTTACTCTCTGGTGGTGTGTAGAACAAAACTGGGTTGATTTGGACCCAAGGACGTGTAGGTGCATGAGCTCATGGCAGCGTATCATTACAACATTACACAAGATTTAAAAGCAATTAAGTCCTCAGCATTAATACATTCACAGCAATAACAAAATGTTCCAATGGCAAGAAAAACACATATCAAGAGAAATATCAGGATATATTAGAGCATAATTAGCTTCTATCAGACCAAACCCCAATCGCAGTGAAAAATAGAAAGTGTGTGTGTCCGTGCATGTGTGGTGGAAGGAGGGAGAGAAATGAATGAGGCCTTTTCTTACAGCAGGACCCAGATCAGAGCTCCTAACTATGGGATTTGGTGCTGTTGCCTTTCTCCCCCTGGAGGGAGTAATTAGGTTAGGGAGGACAACTGCCGCATTGTTTTAACAGAGGAGGGATTGTGCAGGCCAAAGTCCCACCAGCAACATGCTTCCCTCACAACAAAAATGCCAAACGGATTCTGCGGCGATCCACGCACATATACACAGAAAAACTTTTTTGGGGGGGTTTCCTCTGTTGAACTTTTTTTTTGCGGGGAGGAAAAATCTGCCTTTTTATGCAGCGAAAGCCTTCGCACTGCATGTATCCCATGAAATGTCAAATATAGTC
Source organism: Dascyllus trimaculatus (assembly GCA_024666655.1). NCBI lineage: Eukaryota > Metazoa > Chordata > Actinopteri > Pomacentridae > Dascyllus > Dascyllus trimaculatus. The sequence goes on from CM045458.1 coordinate 12,101,220, forward strand.
CAGCAGTGTCAGATATCCTCTCCTGTTGTTGCAGTTGTGGGATTCTGGCTCTTTGTGGGACTCAGTTCTCTTTGGAGTAACTGCATCTACTCTCTCCTGTATCCAGAGGCTTGGCAACACACACCGCTCCTAACTAGTATAATATGGTTATGATGCATTTGCATTCCTTCCAATCCCCTAGGAAACACAATACGCCTATATCGTCTGTTTTAATCACGGTCTGCTTCCAAGGAAAGTAAAAGGAGAATACAAACAGCCACAGCTATAAAGAGGCTTTCTCAAATATACTTCAAGTTCGTTTAAATACATCCTCTGCTGATTGATAGAGAGTAAATCAAACAAATCATGCTGGTAGAAAAAATAAAAGCACATGGAATGCTCACCAGTCTACTGTATTTACAACACACAGACTATGGCCTCTTTCATTCCCGCCCATTTCTCTCTCTTCTTCTCCATCCCTTTCTTTTTCTCTTTGCGCTGTATTTCTTCCTATAATCTTTCTGAAGTGAAAGAGGAAAAAACTCTGCTGTTGTTTCCCTCCTCTACGCCATTCTCAAGACCTTCAGCTCTTCCAAGTATTAAAAAAAAGCACCACAATATGCACCTCTGCATACCCGCCCACACCATCCCTATTCACTTTCATCATAAATCTCCACAGCCTGGCTGCAATATACAGTCAATTTGTGGTCCCCATATGAGTCCTAACTCTGGCTTGGAAATACTTGCATTCAGGTGTGCAGATGGAGAGGAGAAACAGAGAAGAAAAAAAAAATAGCACAATGAACAGAACGAATGTGTGCGAATTGACTCTAACAGACAGGTCCGTGAGGCCTGCAAGAGTCTTTTCTCCGCCGCTGCTTGCCACAGGTGGCGGAGATGATTGCGCTTTATTCCAGATGATGACCATAATGAGGCCAGTTTTGAGTTTCACTGGGCTTTTTCTCAAGACGTGCTGGAGAGACTGACAGCAGCTTGACACGTCAGACTGCTTTCGGGTCCCTCCACGTCCCGTTTCAACAAAAAAAAAAAAAAAAAAAAAAGCTGCAGCCACAAAAGAGCGGCGGCACACACTACTGTTTCTCCATTACGTTTTCAGGCGATCACGTCACATTACATAAAGAGCCCCTATAAGAACACTGCTCAGAGAATATCCGCACCAGATAGACATCTTAATAACAGAAAAGCAGCGAGCTGAATGCAGCATGGAGGTAGATTTATAAACTGTCATAATGAGCGCTGGAAGAGCAGAGACTGTCCCACTCCATGAACTCACTGAGTAAAAGTTAAATGTGGCCCATCTGTGTTTTATATTTCAGCAGTGACATGAAATCCTCATCCTGCACTGAATTTTCCAGTCAAATATACAACTTTCCATGTAACACACACTAATCCTGAAGCTATTTCTCTGAGCCTAAACAGAGCAGAAAGTTTATATCTGAATTCCCTCACCGAGTATGCTGCAGCTGTAGTTGGGATAGTAGTTACTGGATGGCTGGGCCAAAAGGAGAAGCCACAGAGTTGTGTTTGAGTCTAACCCTGAGCCCTGCTTGGCCTCTGTCTCTTCTGCTCAACTCTACTCAGATCCTCACGTCTTTTTTTTTTTTTTAAATTTCAACAAAGGTCTATTTGACTCTACTGTACTCTGCTCCACTGTCAAGGGGGTCTCAAACAGCCTCGGGCCTGAAGCACCGGCCAGCAAACACAAAGTTAGAAGAAGCATAGAGCGCGCACTCATACCAAACACATACACAGACACTTCCACACAAACAGTCAGTTAATAACACACAAACTCCCGCCCTCCAGCTCTGTTTGCTCACAGCTGCCAGGCCTCCTCAGAGTTCATCTGAGGTAAAGATATGTTATATTATGCAACCGAGTATAGATTTTCCACCCTTGGCCTAATGCCAACTTCCTGCTCCGAAGAGCAAGCTTGAGCGCTTTGTTCCCTGGGGTGACAGCTATTCCTTGCCGGACGGGGTGGCCGAATTAGATACACAGACAGAAACAGAGTAGGAAGGTAACAGGAAAAAAATGGCAGGGACCACAAGCAAGCAAAGTAAGAGAGAAAACCATAAGAGTCAAGGGGGAGAAAAAAGAAAAAAGAAAGAAAGAAAGAAAGAAAGGTATGCAGTTGGACGAAATGTAATTCTTTGTATCTTAAAAATCCTCCTTCTCCCTTCTACTCTGTCTTTTTCCCCAGCTCTTGAAATCAGGTCACAACTGTTTTCATTACTGTTTGACTTGCGGGTTCATAAGCCTCCAAGCGTCAACGTTCCTCCACCCACCCCCAAGACAGGAAAAGATTTTCCCTCCAACATTAACCCAATAAATGCCTATTAAGCCCGATCACAACCTTTAAGGCCTGTTCCCAGTGAGAGAGAAGAGAGGCAGATGTCGAACGTTGATGCTAAGGTTAAGTCATGGGTATAATCACTGCTGGGCTCATAATCTTATCTGTTAAATAGCTGAAGTGAATTACATGGTCACTGGATGAGCATATCCAGGACTTTACTGGTTTGCGTCCGCTACGGCATGAGGTAATGCGGCGTGATGATGAAAGAAAGCCTTGGGAAATTTACAATCAACGAACCAATCAATGCCTCCTCTACTTAGAGGAAAGCTAAAGAAGCGGTGAAAAGCTGATGACATCATTGAGTGGCGTCACCACATGATATCATTCCATCACCAACACCACCGGCACCTCCCAATTAACTGTGGCCTGATGAAGCCTTTGTCTTTTGCCTGCAGATGATTATAATTACCTCTCCAGGCTTCACCAGGTGTTTCTGAGATGTTTCCTTATGCTTGGTAATAAAAAGGATGAATGACTGGATGGACGGATAGATGGATGGATGGATGGATGAATGAATTAGATGGGGGGAACACAGGAGCACTATATTAACTGCTGCATGTGTGTTTTGCTGACTTGCTACATTAGTCATTTCCAGCTAATCTCCATACTTGTGCCCCAGGGCGTATTTCTGCAGTGAGGTACATGGAAAGAATGTAGAGTAGCTGAACTAATTCAACATATTCACACACTGAATTAAAACCTGAACACTAAGTTTTGCAGTTGAGAAGGCGTAAAGACTATTTAGCCAGCAAGCAGAGAAGTCTAAACAGTTAGCTAAAAGTAATATACAAACAGTTCAAAATCAGGCACAGCTACAGTTCAGCTAACTAAAAGCTCTAAAAAATAGCTGAAATAAGAGTTGAAATAAATTGCCAAAGGTAGCAGAACATTCTCAAATAGCTAAATGTGATGGTTAAAAGGTTAAAATAGAGAATTAATAGTCGCAGAAAAATGTTCAAATAGCCAAATGCAATGGCTAATGGGTTCACATGCAGCTACAGCTAAAGTTCTCTTTGCGAGCTAAGAGTTTAGAAGGAAGGGTTGAAATAGATGGGTGAAAGCGATGGAAAATCATCAATTAGCTAAATAGAATGTATAAAAAGTTGAAATAGGTAGCTAAAAGTAATGAAGGAACAGTCGATTAAGCTTGGAGTAATGGATAAACGGTTCAGGTGCTACCACAGCTACAGTTCAGCTAGCTAAACGTCAAGAATGACATAAAAGAAAAGTAATTAAAACTCTTCTGAGCTTTCTTTAATTTCTTAGCTACATTAAGCACCTTTACAGATATGTAACTCAATGTTGTTTCCTGTCAAACAATTTGCTGACATCAAGGAAATAATGGATTAGCTAAAAGTAATAGATACGATATAGTCAGAGAAGACAAGTACTTGAAATACTTAGCTAAAGCTAACTGGCAAATAGTTGATATAGGTAACTTAAAGTAATAGATGTTTGGTTTAAATTACTAAAATAGATAATATATAAAAGGTCCAAATAGCTAAACATAATCCATAAATTGTTCAAAGTACTTGGGAGCTAAAGCTAAACAGGCAGATGGTTGAAATGGTTAGCTACAACCTTGAGAGTTCTTTGGATATCAAAAACATTGTAATAATATCCACGTTTATATAATCAAGGGAGTTAAATAACACTCATGTGCTTCAAATAAACATATCTGGCACATGATATGTGGGGTCACTAAAAGGGTACTGGGGCTCATTTGACAGGGCTGCGTAGATACATCAGGCAAAAGAGATTGGAAACCACTGCCGTTATCACATATAGCACACACACGCTGTCTGCTGCTGCATCGTAATGGGTGTGATTTTTCTGAAAGAATGCACACCTGTGCCTCGTGTGATTAAGTGTGTGCAGGTGCGTTATGCATGAAGCAGCACCACGTGTGATTAAGTATGTGCAGGTGTGTTCGGCATCAAGCGCCACAAAACATAGCTTGTATACAAGGTTATAGTGAAATCAAACAGACGCACCAAACTGCAAATGTAGAGAACATTTCTTTGTGAATGAGTAGACCAAATGCGGCTATAGCTCCTGTCTTATTCATGAGATGATGACGCGACATGCCATGTTTGTGTGAATGCCTGCTTCTGCCATTTTTATTGATTTTTTTTGGAGCGCGAGTCTGAAAGACTGAATGTGGTGGAAGTCAGCCTGTGAAAGTCTGTGAAGAGAGGCTGCAGTGAAACACACAGAGGGAGAATGGTGCTCAGATTTCATCCAGATTAATCTGGAAGCTTTGTAATGAGGGGTCTACTGTATATATTTAGCCAGTGCAGTGAGATGTAGGTCAGACAGACAGGCAGGACAGGCCAAACAACATGCCCAGATTGCCCACACTGAAGTGACCTTGAGTGGGCTGTCAATGATCCGCAACAACAACTCTCTATCTATTCCTGTTGACCTGTGGCAGACTCATACAAAGGCTCTGCACGCTCCAGGTTTAGCCAGGTCACAAGTCTGAGCCCTTAGGTTCCACTTTGTGGCACACAAAAGAACTTGGAAATTTAATAGCATAGGGCTCGTCTTTTACGGAAACGTTGCTTGTTGATTAAAAAGAAAGAGCAGAGAATGAATTACTGTCAACGTTCGCTCCGTGTGTTGACACTGGCAGTCGTTCAAATTTACTCAATGCAAGAACAAAGCACGCTCAGAAACATTTCTCAGTCTGTCCTCTGTGGCTCTAGACACGAAACAAAACTAACTAAACACTGTGAAATGTACAACATTTTTCATTTTACAATCTGCAACATGATTTTATTGACTCAAATCCTTTATAGCAATGACAGTTTGGGCTACTGGACTCACTATGAAAGCCTTGAAACAAATAAATAATTGATGGATGATTCTCAAATCAATTTGCAAGCATAAATTAACTGGTATTGGATAAGATCAGATTAAGACAGTGTAACTGATCCCTTTGTGCATTGTTTTTTTAAAGCACCCATTCACTCGAAACTGCGTTTCGCCTGTTGGTACTTAGATGTTTGAGCTTCACTGTGCAGAATAATGTATGTGCAGTTTGACACTCATTTTTTTCTCACATTAAAGCTGAGATTAAAACTGAAGTAGGCAGAAATCTAGAAAAGGCAAAAATAAATAGATACATAAAATAAGCCCCCGCCACTGGATATGTACACAGTTCAAACCACAACATAGACAAGTCAAAAGTCAACATTAATTTTCAGCTTCACCCAGGACACAAACATTACTCTCTTAAATGAAAGCCCTTTATTTAGCACATTCAGCCATATATGTGTGAAACTACATGCAATATTATATTCACCTGATCTGGTCTGAAACATCAAAAGCCATTGGTTACACTTTTTAAAGCCTAAAATGGAGTCAAGAGAAGTTACAGAAGTCTAGCTTCCTCTCAGACTAATTGAATTACAATACGCTGAAAGGCTATTATGGATTTTTGCACAATGGCGCCCAAAATAGTACTGCCTACCCCAGCTTTAAGACGTATAAGCATGACTTATCACCTCCCAGTGAGTCTGGAAGACAATTCTGGTTCAGTATAGAACTTACAGATACAGGTTACTGCAGCAAACTCATCAATTAAGAATCAGACACCACATGACTTATGTTGTGAATTGGTTCTACAATAAATAAATAAAAGTGAATCAAACTGAATTTGCAGTTTAAACATTTTGCTGTTAAAATTCACTCCATTGTTGTAACAGGAATGCTGCATATCGATTCAAGATCCATTTAAAGCAGCCTGAAGCCCAGCATGAGGAGGAGGATAAAGAAGGAAATATTTGTGTGTGTGTGTGTCTTATGATGTATCTGTGTAAACCCAAGCTGCCACACCCTTTATGTTTCATTCTCATTCCCTCACACAAACCCAACACATGTGCCGCCGCAAACACGTTTTCCTCAACTGCCCTGTCAGATCGGTTGTCAAAACGCTCCAAATATCCACATAATAGCCGCACTGTAATTTAGATTTATGACTCAAAATCTGAGGAAAGAACACGCTGTACTGATGTGCACAGCTCAGCAATGACAAAGCTCCCAAATATTCACCAATGCATCTGTTTTCTGCTCCTGGTTCATTCTGGTAAACTTTGTTTTGGTGGTCCTGAAATCTCCCCCCCGTGCCTTTTCCGTTTTCTTCGCTCTCATATTGTACACTAAGTATTTTGTGTTCCTCTGTATATTCTAGCTCAATTATGTAATTTAGCACCCACGTGTGTGTGTTCAGTAGCCATGGCAACAGCACAACATATCGGCGACCACAGAACCGCACTGGGGCCGCGGGCACTGCCAGGGTTGTGCCAAAGACTAATCCATGCCAGAGGTGACATGAGCGAAGGAAAAGTGAGGCGGGTGGAGACAACATGACACACACATGCAAAAATCACACACACATACACAGAGGAGACAGACATGTGTGCAGACACACCAGCATATTCCTCTCCCCTCTCTCTCCTCTCACTCCTCGCCTTCCTTTTAAAACACAAGCGCACACACTGGATATCCTCCCATTCTTCTTGGCTGGAGCCTCCCATGGCAATAGCAGTAGGAATCCATTCTCCACGGATGCTGGGACAGCTGTGCTGATATTGAATGAGACACAGTTGGTTCTGCCTCTCTCTGCATGCAGCTCGAGATAAAAACTACATGCTACTTAATTCAAATCTATATCGTCCGCTGCCAAAAAGCACCCAGCTCATCTCGTCTTTGTCTGCGCCACCGAATACAGCTCTGAATTTCTTTGCAAAAAAATTGCCATAAATTTGCTCCTGCTGACGCATGGTGGCCCCTAGTCACCAGCTGACAATAAACACAGAAAAATTTATGACTGACAAAGACGTGAATCATAGAAACCTTCATAAGCCTCTCAGTTATATGCTTAGAAATACAACATGTAGCTAAAATGCAAAAAAATCCACAACATGCTACCAGTTTTGAAGCTCACATCTGAAGCTCTGTTTAGGTTTGTGGCATTTAGTGGCACAAATACACAAAAATGTCACCTTAAATGAGCAAAGCAAGAGTGCAAAACATGCAGTACTATTTCCTGTCAAAGGTTAAGGTTTTTGAGATGGGCTGACATGTAACTGGCTACAGAACACAGCAGGCAGCCTTTGGCATTATGACCTCCTGGTGTCCCATGAAGAGGGGAAAAGATCCTGCATTGCCTGCAGAGCACAGAACAAGCAGCACAGCCAATCAGGCACTCCGATTACACGTGCTCACATACAACACAGCTACACAGGAACACAATAGATCAGCCCTACCTGTCAATCAACTGTGCTATGAGTTCATTCTTCTGTCTGCCAGCCAGAAGCAGAGTGCTTTACTGGCCGCCGCGTCACTTTTCCACACATATATCCACATGACTTAACTTCTTCTTGCTGTTTGGCATCACTGAGCCACACTGAGGGCTGAATATATAGAATCAACACAATTAAACGAGTGTGCAACTGAACCAGAACCCACAGTGATATCATCATTTAATACCTATCTGAGAAATTTAATACAGGCAGTGAGAGCAACCCTTAACCGGTGAGGCCTTTTCTGTAAAGGATACTGGCACCCAGCGACGACCAGGCCTAACTGGCACCAAGACATCCTACGGCACCAGAGGTTTGGAGCTGCCGTTTCGCATGTCCTGCACACGCATGCATGTGATGCATGTGTGTGTAATTAATTCTGAAAAATTCAACATTTTCTGTTTATTCAGACTGCGGTTCCATCAGATTTTAATCCTCCGAACAGCTGTTCCAACTCATTTTCCAGGCCATGGGAAGAGACAGGGGAGAGACGGCATGGTGAGGGGAGGTGGGGGAGGATGGAGGGGGGGTCACCAAATATGCCTAAATGTAAAGTTAATGCTTCAAAGTCCAGATATTGATTACACGAATTTAATCAGATTTCCCTCTTTGAAAACAGACTAGCTCATGCTTCTCCCCTCTCCTCTGAATATTGCTTTGATGTTTTCATTGGAAACGCAGCGCTGTGATAACGGCAGATAGCGGCTGGTGGTGATGTAAGAAAAATATCATACATCCTCTTGGAGAAACATATAGCGCAGATAAAGACGAGTGCGGCGCTGCAGGCTGGGAGAGAAAGGCAATAAGTCACGGAGCTGCAGACGGTGACCTCAAAGCAGAGGCGACTCCTGACTAGTAGAGACGAATTAAGAAAAACAGATCAAGGGGGGGAGAAGACGTTGTTAAAGTCATCGAAAATGATGTGTCCGATAATTAGCGCACAGTAAAGCAAACAGGCAGTCGACGCTGCGCAAGGAAGGAAAAAATGCAGTTTGATGCAATTTAAATTAAGTTAGAATCCCCTTGCAAATGTGCATTTTTTTAAAAAAAAGATGCAGATTTTGGGAAGTTTGCGCAATAAACTGCGTTGTGCACGACTTTTCTCTGCGCACATGAAAACACAATCCTGCCGCAGCTGCAGCCAGTTTTTTTTGCGCTCCACCGCACAAACAAGTCAAACTAAACATACATTAGGAAAAACCTCTCACTAAGTGTGTGCACAATAATAATAATAATAGTAATAATAAACGCTTTCCCCTTCTTAACCTTGCACGGATCTATAATAATCCCAGCTGCAGGTCAGCCTGAGCGGCCCTGCAGGAGAAGCCTATCACAGGAAAAAAGAAAAATCTCAAGATGGAAAAAGAAGAAGAAGAAGAAGAAGAAGAAGAAGAAGAAAAAACACATGCCTAATGCTGAATAAATAGGGACTAAACAGGACTTACCACTAAGGCATTGTTTAGAAGGTGAGTAGGGTAATACTTTAGTGTTGAGAGGGTGTTAAGAGGCGAGGAGAGCAGGGGTCAGCGTCCAGGCGGGCAGAAGGGGGGCAGAGGGAAGGAATAAGTTAAAATGTCGCACCAGTGAAAACAGTCTGAGATGACAACAATACGAGCTGAACACAGTTATGAATTTATAAATGCAATGAAAACCCCCCCCCCCCACCGGAAAAAAAGAGTCTGTTTTTTATTTAGGATGCAAATTTGTGCTGCGTCATTGTGGCCTGCAGGGATCGGACAGGGTTTTTTTTGGAGGGGAAAAGCAACAAAACCGACAAAAAGAATAAATGGAATTATTGATCAGAAATGACAAGATGGTGACAAGCAAGATTTGATTTTTCTTATGGTTTCCAAATGTGTGTGTTTTTAAATGAATGAGAAATAAAAAAAAAAGAGGCATTGCAGGAGAAGTGACCCACTCCTAATAACAAACTAAAAGCAGCTGCATTTCTAGAAATATAGATCTAAAACACACCTAAAAAAGTGGAAAGAGTCGTTTTTATCCCCAACACACTCCTCTCAGCTCTGTGCGTAATTTGCTCCCACCACCGTCCGTCACGTCTCCAACACACTTGCTTCTCCTCTCGAAGGCTTTTATCACAGTTAATAATTAATTCGATTGTTTACAATTGTTGCCATATCCAAGGTCCAAGCTCGATTTTTTAATTATTAACAGCAATTAAATAAACAAAATGTGCTTTTCCCGTCTGCAGACGGAGCTGCAAGGGAATGTGAGTGTGAGAGTGTGTGTGTGCGTGTGTGTGTGTGTGTGTGAGTGTGGAGAGAGAAGAGGCTGTTTGCGCGGAGAGGGAAGTTGTTTTTGCACACACACATAAGGGTACAACATTTTTTTAAAAATGACAAGAAGATGCAAAACGAGGGGCTCGTTCATGCTGCAGACAGGCTTCCAGGGTTTCCATGCCCATGCAGACATACTATAAGCTATGTGCAACATGTGCACTGCATTATTCTGTATGAGCTTCATTAAAGAGAGTTCAGATTAAAGCTCATTTGGTTTAGGGTTTATCTGCTGCAAAAGACTTTTCATCCATTGCAGATAAATATCTAAAAAAAAAGGCCTGTGTGGAAAAGCAGGTCACACACTTGTAAAACATACATCTTAAACACAGAGTAAAGCACAATCTAAAGGTAATATGTGAGACGCATGCAGTCCTGTTCAACCAATCTGTTTCTATTTTCTTTCCATCACAGCTTCGCCCTCTGAGTCTTAAAGTCAAGTAGCCTTTAATAGCTTCTTCAATAAAATGAAGAATTAAAGGGGAAAATAATAAAAATCTCCTTTCCCTTTTCTCTGGTGTCAACGAGAGGCCCACATTATGATCCTAGCTGCTAATGTTTTCAAATGGAAACCAGACATGACTTGTGCCCGCATGAGAGGAGCCGAGAACATCCTCCTCTCAGCCTCTGGTAGCAGAGCGGTCACAGGCATATGATGGGAGGAAAATTCTTTTAATAAAACCACTGTAAAAATCAGGAATGAATTACACATCAAACGAAGGCCCCTGGCAGTCCACTGTCAGACGAAGCCAATGAGGGATAAACAAGTCTGCTTTATAGGAGGGAAGACTTCCAGCAGCTGTGGAAGGTCATTGCAACCAGTTAGCTTAAATGAACCTTATAGATGTGGAAATAAAAACAAGGTCTTGACGGGAAACATTTAAGCGCAGTTGTTTTTATAATTTAGGATTTTATTTGGCTTTGCAAAACACTAAACTTTGGTTTGTAAAAGATGGAGATTAACAGCACGAGAGGGAGGCTGCTAGACACTCTGAGATTGAACATTTTTCTGCAGCCAGCTGTGGCCCGCTGCACAGAGCTGCACGTTTCACAGCCCGCTCCCTCTTTCTGCTCTGAAAATCCTACTTTTAGGCAAAGATTTCAGGATAAATGTGGACTTTTGGTGCAAATAAATCACCACCTGTGTGCAGTTAATTCCAAACAAAACTGCAAGAATATAAGAAGAGTGAAAATATAAATAAAGAGCAAATTGATTCCAAATATAAGATTTATCACAGCTGACACTGGTGCCATTTTTGGATGAGAAATGTAGAAAACACAGTCTGCTGATATGTTGCAAGAGAGTTATTTCAGTGCAAGATGTTACACTTCAAAAAAGTTCAAATGGCTAGTCAGACATCACTTTGAGACAGATCATTTCCTTCACAGCATCACAGGAACAATAAAAAATAGCCTCTAGTAAATATGATACACATTGAAGTCATAGGAATTATCAGCTTGTTGGATACTTAATATATAAAGCAGGTAAAAGCCAAAGCAGGTGAGGTGATGATACCTGCAGCAAGATGTTGAAGGAATCTATTCCATTATTTAAAATGTATATATTTGAATTTAGTAAATTTAGTTTAAATATACTGCAACTTCACAAAGCACCACAGAGTGTGTCTAAGTTCCTGTCAGTGGTTAAAACACAGATAAAATCTTTGCAGTGTGTCTCCAGTAAACTACACATGAGCTCACGTGTTGCATTCAAGTGCAAAAGAAACTCGTAAAAAAAAAAAATATTCAAGTGCAGCAGAGCTCCATGTCATAAGACGCACGCAGAGTGTCTGCACTGTTCTTCGCCGTTTATAATTACGCACACACTGGCACACACACACACACTCGCACACACACACGTACACGGACACACACCACAGGCTCCAATCTCTCTCTTTTCTCCCGGTCTCTGAGTCCCACATGAAAGCAGCCCTAAAGGCGGCGGTGTGCGCTCTGCTCTCCTGCTCAACACTCACCAAAAAAAAAAAACCCTGCGAGCCTCGAACACTTGGAAAAGCGTCTTTTCCAGCGCGTAATATTAAACTCTTCTCTCTGTTTCTGCGCTTCTCAGCTTTTTCCTCCTCCTCTCCACTGAGGCTTCCCCTCCTTCTTTTTTTTCTTTTTTTAAAAAAAAAATATGAAATACATTTCGGGAGAAGCGCCATTTTCTCTCCAAAAAAAAAAAACCCATGTGCGATGGGAAAAACGCGCAAGAAAAAAGTTTCGTGCGGCAAAACGCGCGGCGACACGGGGGGACGAGCGGCGCACGGTTGACGGCTGAAAGTTGGGAGAGTTTTCGGAGAGGAAAAGCGCTCCGGTACAAGTAATAAACACAAGGAAAGTAAGTCACAGAGGCAGCGCAATAAGGAGAAAACAGTCAAAAACCCGGCGTCCCCACTGTAAGGCAACCCAAACAATGAAAGAAGAGAAGACAATTTACCTGTGTCAAGCAGTACGGGGAGTACATGGTTATTTTTAGAAAGGAGAATTGGAGAGCTTATTTAAGTTGGATGGAAGCTCGGTATAGTGCTGCATTGCAATCGCTCGCCGTCCTGTTTCTCTCACTCCATGCTGCTGCAGCTTACAGTAACCCCGCCTAGAAAGTGAAAGCTTGCACAAACTTTCAGGGAAAAAACTTTGTCTCCCTCCCCTCTCCTCTTTTGCAGGACTTTTTTTTTTATATATACCGCTCTCCTCTTTGCAACTCCTCAAAGGCGACACTTATGTGTGTTTTCTAGGGGGGGATTTCTTGCTTCGTGCACATTCATCAAGGTGGGATTTTCAAAAAGATTGTTTTGATTAATCTTCGATGGGAACCGCGGCGCGCAGCCTACAAGCACATCCGCGCTCTTTTCCCCCCATGCGTCTTGTTCATGGTAATGCTATGCCTTAGTTGCGTTTACTGACCCGTTCCATGAACATACAGGGGTGCTGGATGTACACTTTTTTTGGGAACACGTAAACGCATCATCTGAGCAAATCAGAGTGGGGGGAAAAAAATGGGAATAAGCTTCATTTATATTCTGAGACTTGTGCAAACTTGTGAGAACGCCTCTTGATTTGACTGACAAAACGCTTTTATTAATAATGTATGCCTCGGTCGAGCCAGGGTTGTGTGTTCAGCTGCACGAAAACTTCTAAAATATTCTGTCGCAGCTCCTGATGTGAGGATTTCTCTCAAGTCGCGCGCATTAAAAGCTCAAGTCTGCACTGGATTATATACTTAAATTCATTTGCAGGCATTTTGAATCAATGCATCATCTCATCGCGGCTGTTAAAGTTAAGTCTATTTATTTACTGAACCATATTTGACCCAAGTCTGGAAGCCACAACTGTAGCTTAAAAACCAGTGAAGTGAGTCCAAGCCAAACAGTTACTGCAGCGTTCACTATGAAGTAGAAAACTAGCAAACAGTGAAGACAGACACATAATCACAGCCTGTGAGCAGTATCAAAATACTAAACTGGGGTGTGTGAGGAAACAGACTATCTCCCTTCACACACACACACACACATATAGGAGGAAAAAAAAAGTAGCAAGTGATGCACATATCACATAAAAGTCGTAAAATAAGGTTTCTTGGATTCGGTCCCGAGTGTGGTATAGTGGGAATTTGGGTGGGAGTGAAGTCATTGTAAAGAAGTGGAGCTGAAATTTTTGGGCCTGACATTGGAGTCCCACAGATTTATGAGGCCTACTGCTTGTGCATTTCCACCGCAAGCCTCTGCAGGCGAAACAAAGAGATCTGGGCTCTGTGTGGCCAATTACTGCACGCGGCCAGATAGGCGAGCCAGAGACGCAGGCGGGGAGGGAGAAAGTGTGCGGTCAGGAGTGTATGTATACGCCACAAAAACTCTAACCTCCTGTCCTTAGCCGCCGCGCGAGGTTATAAGAGCGGCATTCCTTTCTGCAAATATGATACATGACTGACGTGCAGACACGCCCTGTAACACACACCTTTACTCTAGGCAGGTGTATTTTGCAACTTTTGAGGGATTTTTCTGTTTCTGCGGCTGCCATTAAAAGCAAAAGTGCAAAAGGTTACAGCGAGCGGTTAAATCCCCCTCCCTCCTTCCTCTCCTTTATAGAGTCGACTTGCATGCAACACACGCAAACACTCCTCTGCCGTGGCTCCTTAAATGAGCCACACATTTAGCGGTCTGTGTGAGTAAATCTCTCATTAAATAACACATGGTAGAGCCATATGCTATGATTGGTGGGTCTACTGCGGCTCTGCTTTTTCACACGCTTTCGAATATACATATTTACCACTGCTCCAGAGTGGCCAGCGCTGTAATGACTTCACCCAGCAGCTCGGTGCTGTTGTACATCAGAACTGAGGTTTTCATTAAGAAAAATAACAGGGGAAGTCAGTAACAATCTAACAGGCCGCTGTGTCGACTGTACTTCAGGGAAGCTTGAGGCCTTCGGGTGAGCAAAACAGGTTATTCAAGGATGAAAGCCGCCACGAATTTGCCTGAAACGAGCACCACGCAGTATCACGACCAGTGTTGATACCACACCTGTCTGCGTGGTGCAAAAGGAGATGGGATACAGGAGAGGGGAGATAAACAAAAGTGCGGTCGTGTTGTTGGGCTGAGCAGATGTCGGCTCCAGCAGCACAGCATTTATATGCAGGGGCTTTGCGTAAAGTAGCGGATCGTAACCTGCGAAACTCTCCTCCATAAATCTCCTGCTCACCAAGTCATGCATGTAATTTGAGGCCTTAAAATCTTGCACTTTAACAGAAAAAAACAAGTGCTGAGAGAATATTTTCACTCTTTCCCTTTGTTTCACGCATTTTCTGCCAGCCCTCTTCTCCTGTCTTGTTACAGCATATTCTGACTTCAAAACTGTCGCTGTACCTGCAGATTTTTCACATGCTGAGACTGATATTTGGGGGTTTTAAAAATGATATATTATGATAATGATATTTTAGGTAACAGTTACATAAGATGTGTAACAATTTTGGTACAGTTTTGGAGATTACAGATTAGTTTTTTAAGAACTTAGAGCAAGACACTACAGTCTGTACAGATGAGTGACAAATTAAAGGAAAATAACGGAGCCCTCGACCCATATAACCTAGTGGCTCTGTTATTCTATTGGGGGCATTTTGCTGCCATGGTTTGGGTCCATTTGCCCCCTTGGAGGGAAGACTGACTACAAATCAATACAAAGTTGTTCCAAGTGATCATCTTTTTCCTACGATAAGACATTTTGTATCCTGATGGATTTCTTCTAGAATGACAATGCCCCCATCCATAGGACACAAGGGGTCACTGAATGAGGTAATGAAAATGTGAATCATTCAGTGACCCCTTGTCAATCATATATTTTGATGGTCTAAATGCAACTGAACAGCTATGGGAGATTTAGGACCGACGAGTTAGAAAGGAGCTCTGCATCAAAAACACTAAATGGGAGATGTTTTTTTGGAAAACCTGTGTTCATCCTTCTAGTACAGTTCAGAGACTTGGAGAATCAGTGCCATACTACTGCATTACATACTTATAAGATATAAAACATATATACAAATACCATACTAATGTCTTAATAAGCTGTTCTGGCAGCACTTGTTGGCTCAACACCTCCACCTCACTAAGACATTTAATGTTGGTTTTCCTTTCATTTGTCACCTGGTGTATTTACAAGGCATCAGCACATTCTGTTAGCAGCTGCAAGGTTCCCATGAGGGCTACCGTTATTTTTATCATCAATTAGTCAATGGAAATGTCAGAAAAGCAATGAAGGTCCCATCACGAGTTCCTCAACCCAATGAGACATTTCGAAATGTGTTTAAAGAAGGAGGAATTAGAAATGCTCGGTACTTTTTCACTATTTTTGCTTTAAAAATGACTAAAATATGAATTACACTCTGGTGACACAGCAATTTCCAGACTAAAATCCCTTCCAGGCTATCTGTTTTGAAAACATAGCCTATTTTAAAGATAATAGAGAGTTCCAGGAACTTTCAGAATTAATACGAAGGATCACTGAAGCTGCTCTGATGGCATGTTGTATCTTAACTCC
The DNA here is from genome assembly GCA_024666655.1 of Dascyllus trimaculatus. Classification (NCBI taxonomy): domain Eukaryota; kingdom Metazoa; phylum Chordata; class Actinopteri; family Pomacentridae; genus Dascyllus; species Dascyllus trimaculatus. Next base: position 12,117,212 of record CM045458.1, read on the forward strand.
TTCCTAAGATGCTTTATGTTGATTTTTCCTTTAATTTGTCACCTGACGTCACGGTATAAACATCAGCTTGTAAGTGGTTACTGGTGGATAAACTATTTAATGCTGACACTGATCATATGCACTTACGTTTATTGATATTGATATATCAGCAAGAAACCAATACATCGGCCTCAACAATGTATCGGTGCAGCTCGACAGAAACGCCTGGAGAAGAAGGGGAGTTTGAACAAATGTTTCTTTTTCTTTTTAAACATCAGATTTTTTGATCTCTAACAATTCCTGATAGAACAAAGTGAACTCCTCATACCTCATATTTACACTACAATCACACCTCATTCTTCATTTTAAAGGGACACCACCCAAAATGGCTGTGGTTTAAAGCGCTGCCACATCTCACTCTTAGGGACCATATGGCTTTTGAAATAGGGCGTTACATTTATATTTCCATCCAGCTCTAATATACATATTTCTTTTAAAAGCATTTGTCATCCCTCAGGAACTCTCAGGAAAGTCGTGATGTGTGAGCGAAGCACATAAAGACAGCGAATGAAGGGAGTCGTGATGCACTTTAAACAACACTAAGCCCCCAACAGCAGACCTCCTGGTGAGAAGTTGGAGGTGGACACCCTCCTGTGAATGTTTTTGAACTCGCTGCCCCCGGAATCCAATACAGGCCCAGCGACGCTCCTCCCCCTCTCCAAAACTCTCTTCTACCAGCCGTGCTACTCAATTACAGCCATAATGGTTCATTTCTGTACCCCGAGACACACGATACACTGTAGCAACCCAGATTCTCTGTGAGACTTGGCGTAAGTCTTAACTCCAGGAAACAAAGACTGTAGCCTAGAAAACTGGCTCCCACCTCATTAACAATCACATTTTTCAGTCATCCCCCCCTCCACCCTACTCCCCCCCCCCATACTTTTCCTCCTCATCTTCACTTTTCCTCCTGTTTTTATTACCATTTTATATCACGTCGATCGCTGTAAATCCACCGAGCTCTCTTTATTTTTCAGAAAAATATGCTCACTTTCTTTAACTTATAGTGCTCCCCTTTTTTCGCTTTTATACAACGAGGCATGCTGCACATTATCGTCGTAATTTTCACTCCCATGAGGCGAGGGCGCTTCGGTGAAGTTGCAAAGGCCCCGTTTTTTTTCTTAAATGTGCGTGTGGAAATAATAATTGTAATGGTTTGCAGCTGAGTAGAGGGAGCTGTGAATGACATTATGATTGTGGTGCAATTACCAAGAGCATGAAAACAGACTGTCAGTCATAGTAATGAGTAATGACTCCAATAACACATTTAATACCAAAACATGAAATAAAAATAATAATAATAATAATAATAATAATAATAATAATAACAATAATAATAATAGATGCATACCCTGTATGAATCTGATACTACAAAGCATTCAGGCATCCCAGGACCTCTGGAGGGTTCTTCGTTCAACAGAAAGGTTTCGGTTGCCTGAAATGTAACACAACAGTCATTGATTTATTAGTTGACACTGTATTAAGGATCAGGGAACTTAAAACACACAGAAAAGCTGGTTGCAAAGCTGCAAAAGCAGATTTTGTACGTGAAAATCCTCCTCATCCTGCTGCTTGACCTATTTAGCAATCATCCTCAAGTCCCACCACCAGATAACTACTGGAGAACAGCCCCTTTCATCTGTACATTCTGCACACACACATGCACAGTGCATGGTACGCGCTGCCTGCCTGCACCCATATGCTGTGCAGGCCTGAGGCCCGGCCCTGCCAGTCACCACCACTTGAATGGGGAGCAAAGTGTTTAGCTGCTGTACCCGCACACAATACTCCAGCACAATGGCATTTCCTGTCCCTGCTATTTCACCTGCATGGTCACTTTTCTGTCAGCGTGCACTGATTCAGCACAAATCATTCACGCACGGTCACATACTACACACATTCGGCACAGACTCGCACATGCAGAGGCCATACGTCTGCCCACATGCAGACAAACGCAGGCCACACTGCAGGCTCTGCATCGCACTCGCTGATAGATGCAGCTAAAGTGTTGATTCTAAGTGTTTGTTTCTATTCAGCGCAGTTCATTTGTATGCCGCGAGACACGCCAGCAGAGGCTTGGGATCTGAATGAGCATCCATTGCAGTTCTGCTGTCAATTGAGGCAGCCAGGCCAGACTACATGGATGAGAGGGAACCACAGACTGAGGATCTGGATCGGGGATGGGAGTTCTGCCTGGTTTGCTAGCCCGTGGCTATTACTTTTTAGTCCAAACTGATGCAAATTGGTTTTCACCGGGCTAAATTTGAATGTCTGCTCTGGAAATCGATTAAACCTGTTAGGCGAGGGCTAAAAATTGATCCGTTTATGAAAATAACTTGGGTTTCGGCGAGTTTGGGGGAGGAAGTTTCACTCACAATGGGACTTAAATTTAGTTGCTGGATAGAGGAGAAGAGGGGAAGTAATCCTATTTTCCAGAACTTTACGTTCTTATCTCTCAACATACCTTAAGCAGAAACAAACATGCTCGCAAAACAGGAACAAACATTGCTCGTAGCCAGCAAGGAAATGTAAAGTTATACTATTTAAACTGGCATGTGAGATAAACTATTTTTCAGGGAATTCAAACAGACATTAGGTTACTTAAGCATTTACATATGCACACAAATACACACATGCACAGGGTGACATGGGATTGCCCTTGAACAAATACACGCGGAGACACATGCATAAACACACAGCACTATAATAAGTCCCAGACTTGGGCTAACCGAGCTGCGGCTGGAGACACAGGCTATTCATATCCTTCAGAATGAGAGGTTACAGCTTGAGTCTTTTCCCTTTCCCTTTTGCTGTAACACAGGAAGGGCATCCGTGTGCATGATTTTGCTCAACGTCTGCGGGTCTAGCAGGGGGATTGATTAACATGAGATTAGCACTGGGTTTGTTTAGCAGAAGTTTAGCATGTGCCATGTGAAGCGTTCACTTGCTTAAATGAAGTAAGAATTCAAGTCATCCAAGCGACTAAGAAAACATGGCATTCAGCCTCAGCATCCAACTCCTGGCCTGTCACCGTTAATATGTGGGGAAACACTGGAGGAAAACCATTTGAAACCATTTGTCCCACTAAATAGTGCCCTTGTCAAGCTGCCTGGGCTTTCTGTTAAGCTCTTAAACTGCCCAGTCCAGCTGAAGGATATATTTTACTCTGTTGATAATCACAGAGCAGCACAAAAACACGGCCCACTAGTAGTTCTAGCTGCCTCTTGTTTCTGACACATTTTGGTCATTTAAAGATGAAAAATGATATGTAGCGCACACACACAGTGGAGTTCAGGCACGAGGGAGCGAAACACTGAACACATGGAAGGATCAAAAACACGGGTCACTTAATGAACGAAGAGTCTAAATCTTTCTACCTTCAGAGAGGGGCATTGTTTGTTTGAGGCTGACTGTTTGATGTAGCTCCCTGCAGCACTGGCCCCCTTTTCTCCCTTCTATGTCAGTTTTTATGCAGCATGGTATCAATTATATATATATATATATATGTGTGTGTGTGTTTTTCTATATATATGCAACATATGCCTGATCCATATGGCTGGCCTAGAGCTAAACTGGTCGCAGAGGCCTTGCGTAATTAACACTTAAAAAGCTGGAGAAATCATTTGATGTCTGGGATGTTGACTTTTTTGGTGACCGAAGCAGAGTGTAATACAACACGGACTGAATGGCTGTCAGATTTTATCGATGGAGAGTGCAGACAAACGAGCGCAAAGTGGAACAGAGGATGAGAACACTTTACAGGCATGCATGGCCGGAGAACAGACGAGAACATTGGTTTTGGTCAATGCCACAGCTTATGTTTTTATATTTTTTAACTTTTTTTTGTATTTTTGCCTTTTTTATTAGACAGACAGTGAAGACAGACAAGGCATGTGGGGAAATAGAGCAGGGATGATTTACAGTAAAGGTCCAAGCCGGCTACGGTTCAAATTGGGGATTCACTGCATTTGTGCTCATGTGATATAAACCCAGACCACTTTTTTGAAGTTCGAGAAGTTCATTTTTTTGCTTGTTTTATGCAAATGAGCTCAAAAGACTGATATAAATATCAAGGTTGTGAGTACTGAGTCTCCACGATTCGTGACTTCTACTTACATTAAAAATCATAGCTTTGTTTTTTTAACCTTTTAGTCAAGTTCAATGGTATTTTAATCTAGTTTGGAGAAAGAATGCATTCATCAAATAGCAAAACTGTCTTTGAAGTAGCTATACCTCTAACCACAAAATTATCAACCACCTCTGCAGATCTGCTCAGCACTACGAAACATTTTAGCGATTTCTCAACTTATTATTTTGCTCTTATGGCAGTCAATTTTTAACTAATGTTAAAGTAAAAGTACTGGTTTGGTCCCTCTGACTGCTACATTATATTATTGCTGTTACTGATGTAGCTGCTGCCAGTGTAAACTATGTTATATCCAGCTTTATATAAGAGGATAACAGATAAATCTGAAGGATCCTCACATGATGAATGGGAAAAGAGAGAAGAAAAAAACAAAGTTCTGATAAACAAGTCTGTTTTTCTCTAATCTTTGATTTTTGCTGAGACATTGGCTCATTGGGACATTTACTTAAATGAAACCATGTGAGAAGTTTAGAGGGAAAAATCAAGTTTGGCGGAGCTGTTAACAAGTCATAGACATCTGAAATGTGAGGCCGACGACACACTGCTTTTTGAAAGACGACAGATGCTAAAATGTTGGAAACAACTGGCTTAATCTTTAACAGTGTGTATTATTTTAAAAGTCTGTTATATGCTTTATTAAATAAAATTTTCATCTTACAAGCAACCAAAGCTGTCACAGACATATAGTGGAGTGGCGGTATAATTTCGCAAAAAAAACAGAAATACTCAAGCAGCTTGAAATTTTAGTTACCGGTAAGTGCATTCCTGGAGCCACTGTACTTAGTTACTTTTCCCCCCTGCAAGGGCAAAAAAAGTCTACATTCTGAAAGCCAAAAAAATGTTCATGTTTTTAAGATGTAAAGTCAGAGGGTTCCAAATGAGGCTGGGAATGAATCTGAAGGTGTTTAACTAGCTTAACATAAAACCGAAAACCAGGGGGAACAGCTAGCCGAGCATAACTCTGTCCAAAAGGAATACATATGACTGTCAACATCTCTGAGGTCGCCTTACTCAGTGTTTTGTGTTTGTTTAACTCATAAAAGCCTGAGTTTCATGACAAGACTGTGGGATGTTCAGGCCTTGTGCTCAAATTTTGTTCACCCACGTTTCTCCCATTAAAACCAAAAGTTGCTTTTTTCATTTTTTGGTGTTAATATCTGAGATTGAAATTACACTGCATATGAAGATAGAGGAACCATCCGAAGCTTTCCTAAAGAGTGGTTTTGAACTGCGGTTGCTTTGGCCATAGCCATCTTGACAGTACCCGACTCCTCCCAACTCCCAGCTAATCCAAAAATGAGCAAAGAAGTGCATTGTGAGTGAAGCCGAGGCAGGCCGTGAACTGTCCTGTGACATTACCCACCACTCAAAGCAGCCACGACCTGAATTATGCAAAACTTTAAGCCTTAATACAATTTAAATGGGTGAGTTCTATATATATATCTGCCCTCTATACAGCTGCCAATACTGGTGAAATTAGCTATAGAGACCAAAATCTTTTTTTTTTTGGATCAGGCTGTAAACATGTTTATTTCTGCTTTAACATTGGACATTTTTACATGGGAGTCTAAGGGAAATGACTGGCCTTTGAAGCCAGCCTCTAATGGACAGTCAAGGAAATGCAGTGTTTGGCTTAACTCTTGAGCCCCAGAGGTTGTCACTTAGATATAAATACATTTGTGGAAATAAGTTTTAAACTTAGGGCCAGGTTAGCCATTTATGTTAAGCTAAGCTAAACTCAAGCATAGAAGACAGCAAACGAACATGTTTAACTTGTCAAATATTTAGAGCCATTGGATTATTTTTGAAACATTGGTTGTTGAATGAGCGAGACGATTAGGGCTCATCTTATTTTTGGCATTGCTGATTATTGGATCCAACAAGCAGCATTTTTCTGCTTATCAATAGCATTTTAACCGATTCCTGGTTAAATCTTTGTAAAATGCACTCTTTTGGCTTTAATGCAGCTGCCTCTCTTAGTCTGTAGTCATGTGATCTTAAGCACTGACCCACCCACATCTGATTGGTTTCACGTCATAAGTATTAGCCTATCAACACTGAAGGATAAATGTTGGAAAGTCTTATTCAATTAAACCTAAATCAAGGCATTTCAATGACGTTGTGTGTTCTGCTATGTTTTTCTAAATCTTGACATGAGGATTTTTATTTTTTACTGCAAATGTTGGTGCCAAATATCTGTTATTGGCCTCCCTGATTGCTAATAATCACTCAACTCCTACAGATGACCAATGTATTTTTCCAGGCTCGCAAAGCCCGAACATCCTGTTGCTGACCAGAGAAGTTTTGTCGAGTGTAAGTGTGAATCATGATCTCTACAGTACCTCAGCTGTGCTCAGCCTGCTCACTTCAGTCTGACCTGACAGCCACATATCCAATAAATCAGATCTAAAAGGAGGATGGAAGCCTGACTTGGCTGCCTTTCATGGAAATTTATAAATTAGAGCACATATACACGTTGCCCACCTTCCTCTGTCTTTCTCATTGTCTTGCTAACACATGAGCACAGAAACCACTGGAGGTTCTACATTTCTGGGTACAAAAAGTGGGTATCCTCACAGTTACTGATTAAAAACCTTCTGATCATTCAACCGCACCCTCCTAATCATTCGCAGCATCGACTCCATGAGCTCAACAGTTTCTAGAGCATCAGAGGCTTCTCCTCGGCTGCAAAAAAACATAACTGACATCCTACCCAGTCCCGCTCCATTCAGCCTTAATTGTATCCTCATTCTTCACCTGGTAACAAGCTAACAAACCTGTGCAGATGTGGCAGGCACATCAAAGAGAGGGAGGGATGGGAGGGGGAACTTGTTTGTAGAAAAAAATGTGTGGGGGAATATGAAAGGGGAAATTTACGTTGTGTGAGTCCAAGCCAGCGCCACCTCAGGGAGAAATGCTGGAAAAATGTGATATTTTACACCTGCATCTCAGGAGGTGCGGAAAAAGAGACAGGGAGCGGGGGAGGCGGTAATTAGAGGAGTGTGTGTGTGTGTGTGTGTGCGCATGAAGGATTTTTAGTATGTTTCTGGGGCTTGCCACCGGTTCTTTTTTTTTTCAGCATTCAATTTGGTGCGATGCATTCGATGCCAGATTATTAAAAATGCTAAACCTGGTTACGAATGCTAAAAAAAGTGTTGAAAATTTAAACAAATATTCTAATATTGTTACAGTGATAAATAGCTGGCAAGCCCGGGTTTAATGAATAATGCTATTGGCACTAATTCCTCATTAAGGCCCTAAAGAGGAGAGCGAAGAGAGAAAATACATGCATTGTTGTTGTAATTTTTTTCAAATTAAACTCAGAGGCAGAAGATATCAGCACCTTCCCAAATTAAGTTGATTCAAATTACTTGGTTACACAGTTGGTGTGCAGTCTGGGCTGTCTTGTGAAACCAATTAATGTGAGGGTTAAAGCTTGATAAAGTAATTAAGGCAGGGTTAGAAATGAGATGGAGGGAGTGTTATGTGATCAGGCTGAGCTTGATGAGGCAAAGTTCTTTGAGCACTGCGAAAAAATTCCCATCTGAAAGTCTTTTCAAAGTACAAGTTAAAGGAATCTCTCAGCGCTGTGTGATGTGTTCTGTCATGTCCACAGCGAACTAATCTGATCTGATCTCGGGTTTTAAGTCAAATTCTCCTCATACTGAAGTGAGTCTGCTTTATTTCAAGACATGGTTATTTGTTTAAGCTAACAACTCCTCACTACGGTGTTTTCACTTTGTGTATTTGCAGTACTCACGGTAAAAGGCAGGTTTTTAAAGGGGACCATGCTGCTATAACACACTCTCCAGAAATAGTTCATCCAAGTACTCGTGAATAAAAGTGACATATTTATTTTTTGAAGAGTAAATGCTCAATAGGAAAAACTACTACTCATACTAGCAGCTTTTTGTCCCTGTTAGAGTGTCTGTTTGAATTAAAATGCATATTAAAGTAGTTTGGAAACGATTCAAGATCATAGTAATGAGGACTTACTGCACCTGCAATATATTCAGTGCCTTTATACTGCTCCTTGTAAATCTTTTGTGTCTTCTTTTTCAGGTGCACTCATAAATAGATAGACAAAAATACCCAATGCAGGCATTGTACCCTCATTAAAACTGAAAATTAAAGGACCACTGAACAGATTTTATATATAAAGAACTGCTAACTCTCCATACAGAGCACTATTCAGCCTGTGAAAGTGGCTGTGTAATGAGTTTTGTGGCTCTAGAAAAAAGTGTTTAGTCCTATAAAATAACCATGATGACATCATAGTGAGGTCTGGCCTTTCTTTCTTAAAATTCAAATATTTAACAAAAACTTCATTAGAAATGGAGCAATATAGTTTCAGATGTGGGGTTTGAACAGGCATGGAAGGCTTAATGAGATGTTACTGAGTAGCATTGTGGGAAATGTAGGATTCAGCTTTTCAACGCTGCCTACCAAAAATTACCTTCCTGTACAACTGAACTGCATTCTCATTTCGAGGTTGAAAGAAATCCATTTTCATTTTTGAAACTGAAAGGTAATGCTGTGATGTAGTAGAAACAACTTCCAGTTTGAAAAATCCACATAGTCCATGTTCTGAGTTAAGAGATGAGGATGGCGGCATAAGTTAGCAGAAGCACCGTCACCCAGGAGACCAGGGTTTGTGTTCTGTGTGTGACTAGTAGCCTGAAACCTAAGTTTTGTTTTCCCTCACTGTTTGGTTCGGTTTAAGGCACCAAAACTACTTGGTTATGTTCAGGAAAATAGCACGGTTTGGGTTAAATGTGACCCATTCACAACAGCTTCTGCTCTACTCTCTGGGTTACCACGGTGAAGAGTTTTATCCCATCTAATATATGACTAATTTTTCTATTAAAAAAAAAAAAAAACAAGTCACGCAATAACAAAATGTGAAATATATGCTGATTAGTATTTGTGACACATATCATAAAACTTAATCTGTTAGAGAATACATAGTCCTCAAAATGTCATTGAGAATGCAGGTTAGTTGCACAAATGCATCATTTTGGGGAGACAGAGTTAAGCTTCTGTGCAGTTTAACTCACAAAGGGGAGGAACTAGTCCGGATATCTCAACGTCTGCTGCACCACTTTTGACCAGTCTTTTTTTAACTATTCTCTCTTTAGACCCCCAAGTCCACTACTAAATCACTTGAGTATCCCTTTAAGTTTACCCTCTCTGTTTCTATCCACACTCTCATTGTCAAGTGACGCTCCTTCAGCTTTAGTGCAACAAGGATGTTACATCAAAGAAGCTGAATGCGTCGCATGATTACACCTCTTGATAGATCCTCTCAGCTAAAATGTAACGGCGTGAAAACCAATCAACCTGACAAGCCCATCTGAGCTCACTACCCTAATATTTATGCTGTTTGACCGTATATCAGAGTTTCCATCTTTAAACTAAAGCAAAAGCTTACACACCACATAAGCTATTATAGCCTGCTTGAAGTCTTATTTATTTTTCCAAGGAAATGTCAAGGCCAGGACAAACATAATAGCATAATATTCTGTATACAGTGAGGGATGACATCACTGGCAGCGATGGCCAAGAGGGAGATCACACAAGGCTGGAAAACCGCTTGTCTGATCATCGTGTGGTGGGCTGCACACACACACACACATGCATACACACACACTCATATTCACACAGACACAGTGAGGGATACAATTATCCCAAACTATTTACACAGTGCTCTGTGATTACATTTTTTATCTTAGCCTACTATACTCTACATCACACATATGCCTACCATGGAGAAGCCAGCATAGACTTTTATCTATAACAAAACTAGTGCTGCCAATAGTAAAGGTCCAATATCTGTAAATCATCATTTGGGACCTAAAATGCCATATTCCATGATGATTGTTCAAATGTCCTACTTGTTTTTTAGCACATCTGGAAAAACCTATAACCTATAAATTGACAGATATAGATAATCTCAACAGAAAAGTGGTGATTATTTGTGTATCAGAGATGAAGCATCAGCCTCAGGGAGCTGAATCCTGACACTGATTGACAGATGCCTCCAGTGCATTCTGACTAAACTAACATGCAACCGAAATGTTTGGCAATAAACTCATGATATAGTCTTCCAGAAAAAGAAGGGGGGAAAAAAGAGGTGAGTTGCTGCTATAAGTACGAAAATAACAAGTCGAGATAATCCCATGTGAGGCCTGTCCTGAATTCTGTATCATTTTTACTGATGAGCTTCTTGGGCAGCTGCCATGTCAGCGAGGATGCTCGTAAACAAATAATTATTCATACTAATAATCTTCCATATTCATGTGCAAATAAGATCCCTTCCTGGTATCTAAGCAGCTTCAAGGTTGTATGTGGGAGGTTCCCCTAACTAGTGCCTGACTTGACTCATTTCGTGCCAAAAAAGAATCTGTCTAAGGGTCAAGGATGCCTGAGCTATATATCATAATTCTGCATAAAACAGACTTTTTATTACTAATTTTAAAACCAAAAAGCACCTCATTTAAATGCATGTTTTTGCAGCCTCACAGAGAATTCATTTGCCTTGTATCCTGTTAAGGGAAAATGAGGATAAAACGGGAAACAATAAAAGATTTTCTGTTGAAAGTGCCGTGCCAATTCAAATCATTGGGAAACCACAAATAAAATCTCAAATGTTGATGTATGCCAATGGAATGCTAAAAGTAACCCTGTTTCCAGGACACATTTCAAAAACCTATGCTTTGTGATGTCACAGGATTTCTCTGAATTGCACAAATAAATCACCTGCGGAATGAAGGAATTAGTCGAAACCGCTGTGCGTAATTACGCACAAATCAAACAGGCACATAATCAAATGTTGGCGCACAAAATAAGTTCCATCCTGTTATAGCCAAGTTTCCAAACTCTGCTAAACTTTGCCTTTAGGTGGGATTCTGGCTCTTGGGGTCCTTCACATGCCACAGTGCAACCTTTATATACTATATGACGCCTCTTTATTAGCTGCTTACACTGAATGATATGCGATAGCGCGTATCATATAGGCGGCTATAAATAGTCTACAGACTGGCCACATCAGAGACCACTGCAATGACAGGAGTCATGTTCTCCATGTGGATAAAACGGCAGAAGGCAGTAGGCATCGGGCAGTGAACTGAGAGGGCTGGACACTGATTTGGCCAGGAGGTTGGAAAGAAAATTTGGCAACATGTTATGTAACTATTAAAATAAGGTGGAATCTGTTTTCCTCGCAGCGACATCCTTCTAAATGTACATGCAGCATTTCAGCAATCTCCTCTTAGATAAAAATAATATCATAATGAGTCTAACTGTGACAGCAAACACATTCAGGTGGGTGGAGGGACTTGGCTCGCTCTTTGGTGACTGTTACCCATTAGCCACACAAGTAAATACACACACAAGAATTAGAAGTAAGCTCACTAAACTGTACAGTGAAGTTCTGTCTGTTTATCATTAAGTCTATGAACAACTACAATGAATCTGAAAGCTGACTGCATAAATGAGCAAATTATTGGTTTACATAGCACGTACCATTGTGGTGTGAGGAAATGTGCCAACACTCTCAAAGACCCATTTTCCACTCTCAAAAGTTCGGCTTCCAAAAAAAAGTGTGTGGGAGAGAGAAGTGCTCGGTTTTCTTGTTCAGCTGGGCCTTATACCGGAAGCAAAAGAGCCCTAATGCACGGCCTGTTGCCCGGTAAACATTTTTTGGGGGGGAGAAATTTGCAGTCAACTCTTCTCAGTCAAAGACAAGAGGGAGCAGAACCGTATAATCCAAGTCGTCTGCTTCCCGACTTCTTCATGCAAGGTGCTTGTGTTCGGCCTCAACTCGTGATATTTCCATAGAAAACCGTCGGAGCGCGCCTGTCAGTGCGCTTGCTGTCACACAGTCTGTCCCCGGTACCGTAATGCCCACCGAGCCCCGCCGCGCTCTGCGCCACCGACACAGTCACCGTCTGAGCCCGAGAGCCGGAGCAGAAGTCTGGCTGTGCACCGACAGTAAGTAGCACCGCACTCTCCGCTTTACGCGCTCTCCAAAATCAGCTGTTGCTCCTTGCAGAGAGACTACGACGCGCGCTTTCTTCCCCCCTTGTGCATGCTCCGGCTTTCTCTCTCTTTTTTTTTTGTGCTGATAATGAAAAAAGTGGGAGTCCCTCCTCGGTCCTCCTCCACCTGTTCCTTAGTGTCCGGGGAAAGTTGCGGAGACAGCGGCGTCTGAGACCAAACTCACCATGTGGCTGCGCGGATGTCGCAACATCAGAGACAACAGACAGACTATAGCGGGGCACTGCCAGCCGGGACTGTGTGTACACTAACGGAGAGGTGAAGCAGTGCGTCTTCTCTCGTGTCTGTGTGTGTGTGTGTATGTGTGTGTGAGCAGATAAAAAAAAATTAAGCAAACAAATGCAAGAAGTGCACAAGCGTGGCTGCGACGCACGCACCAGTGAGGACGTGCGGTGTCCTGCGGCCGCGGCCGGAGAAGCGGAGCGGAGGGCTGGTGAATTATTAATAACCAGAGCGGTTCACAGTCTGTCGTGTTCAGTGAGTAACCAGGGCGGCAGCTGGGGGTTTAGAGGAATTAAATACGGGCTCAGAGTAAACCATGGACGCAGGGGATTAGTAGCTCTCACCGGCAACAGTGTAGGGGCAGCTCGGGGCCGACAGAGAGGGCGGGAGGGAGCAGGAGGTTATAGGGAGCGGTGGGGGAGGCAGCGGAGGTGGCAGGTTATGATAAACCCAAATATTTTTTTGGAGAGGGGAAGCTGTAAATGTCGTTTTGCAAACTTAACACGCAGGACAACTAGAGGGAGGCTCTCTGATTGGAGCAGGTGAAAGGCTGGTTAAATATGACCTCCAGCTGCTCAACCTAGAATTAAAAAAAAAACTCCATATATTTTTTTTTTCTTAAATAGCACATTTAGATTTCTTTTTGAAAGAATCCCTGCATGTTTTTATACTTGAATTTCTCCATTTATCAAACTTCCGAGTGTGAATTCTGCATTTAAGACGCAGGAGAAAAGGTTGAATTGAACTTAAACCTCTACTACCTCTACTTGATTCCATTCTAATTGCAAAAGTTTGACAGCTTTATTATGTCAACCCTGTAGAGGGAATATTATAGTCGGTTTCAGCAGTGCAGATTTATTTTAAAGATATCCAACACCTTAAATTTGCTACATTTCCCCAGATTTTACGCACAGCCAACTCGACCTCAGGCCCCAACAGTTCACCAACATAAACCAAAATCACTCAAAAGAATAACTTTTCTGTCTTTTTTATTCTTTCATTCTGATGATTCTGTGTTGGTTCTGTTCAGGAATAAAGCAATCAGTCCGTGCAGAAGTTAGAGTCAGGTTAGAGAGCGCAGGTGCATGACTCCTGGCTGCAGTCTGAGCTCAATATTTATTCACCGCAAATATCCAATTAGCTCCGGAAATTCACATGGAATTTCTGCAGACACGCCTTCAACACAGAGCGGCCTGTTCATGAATAAATTAGCCAAAAAAAAGCAGAGTTTTGACCTTTTATGGGAAATACAGGATTCTTTTTTTTTTTAATGGAAGTGCGCAGCCGCCGACGTCACGCAGCAAAATATGATGAGCAGTGACAAAATGGATTCATCCTGCTGCCAGTTTTAGTGCGTGTTGGTTCAACTTTATCACTTCACAAACAGGCAAATAAAAAAGCTGAGGGGCTCAGAGTTGCTGTTGCTTAAGCAGAGACACGCAGTAAAATATTTCACTGGGATGGGGAGCAGCTGGAGCCTTTTAATGTAAAGCTTTATTCAATTTTCCCCATGAAAATGCAGATAAATAGACTATTAAGGCTGCATTTTCAAAATAAAATATGACAAATTGGAGTAAAAAAAAATCAGAATGTGATATTTTGACTTACTGATAGAAAAAAGATGACTATTTCAAGTTTTATTATTTTGTTAAAGGGAAAAATAAAGATCTAGCTTCTAAAAGATTGTTTTCATTTCTATATGCCTATCTGTTGATAATTTTCAACAAACACGTCCCATTTGAGCCTAATCTTACATGAAGCCTCCATCGTTCAGAGTAATTTAATACATCAGAGTTGTCACATTGTTTTAATTTATCTCAGCTGGCTCAGTTTTATATTAGTAATATTTAATAACTGTCAGTGCTGTAATTAATTTAAAAGAATTGAAAAATGTGCAATTCTTCATATTTTGAAAGGTTCACAAAGCACAAACTAAATACACAAACATACAAATAATTAGGTTAGGCCTCATTTATTTTCTTTGTTGCTTAAAAGAAGCTAATTTGAATAAACACATAATTAGGCTGTGGAAATGTGAATAAATGTAATGATGTTGTATTTTTTGGATGATAATATCCAAAACATTTTTTGGCAAAAGGCCACAAAAGCATCAGGAATGTGTGAAATTATTAATCTGTTCTTTTTGTTTTGTTTTCAAGTTATTGAGCAACAAATTCAGTGCCGAAATGATGTCGATTCTCCTTCCTGGATTAACAGTTTCCAACGCATTTTTAATACGAGTGATGAATTATTTAGGTGCTAAATATTAATGTGTGTGAGTGTGTGTGGCCTTTTTCCAGGGAGCGGCCTGCAGGAGAAGCAAAGTCTGCACCACAACCGACAATTAGATTGACTTAAGGCCTCTAAAGGAGCACTAATTTGTAAGTGTGTGTTTGATTTTTAGTTAACTTATTTTTTTAGTCAGTGCCAACCAGGAATTATTCTTTAACACTTAATGAACCTGCAAATTTTTTAAAGGTTGCCAAGTTAAATTCCTTCTTCAAGCCGAGAGCTGATGATGCAACATGAGCTCTAAAATGTAAAACAAAATGCAAACACACACCTCATCACCTCATATCTCTCTGACACTGACTTATTTCATGCAGTTGGTTTATTTAACTTTTCATTTGACCTCTTGTTTGACCTTAAAAATGCCGGCTTCAGTGTGATCTATTTATTTAACTTCGCTGAGCTTGCGGCCTGTTTTTAATCTGAATGCATGTTGCATTGCATTTATCTACTTAGAGCTGCTAAAATGTTTGGAATGTAAGTGTCTGTTTATTTTAATGGGAATAAAACTCCTCAACATTTTGGAAATGTAAATTAAAGGATGGGCAAATTCAAATTTATGAACAGTTCAAAAAGGCAAAATGTGCATTTAATCATGATGCTTTTCTAGCTACAAAAGCTACAAACAGAGCAGTAATGCTTGTTTGAACAGCTCCGTGTGAAAGCCAAGGCGTCGAAGCAGTGACACCAAACTAGGCCACGTCGCCTGACAGCATCTCCAAAACTTATAGATGCACGGACACAAATGGAACAAACGCTGCTGATTGATGTTTGCCGTGTGTAATAAATGGTCACTTCTCATTTAGAAATAAAAAATAATCCCTTGCAGGTACACCTTTGCCACACAGTCTGCACATCTGACCCACATGCTCCAGTCCACATTCATCTAAAACACCAGCTTGTGCTCATTTGCAAAGTCCTTTTCTTTGGTCTCCCTCCGCTCCCGGTCCTATATACCGTCTCTCCCTGGAGGTTTACACAAACTGTGAAACAAAAGTTCCACTAGGCAACGGCCTGTCGAGGAATGCTGACCTTGGCAAGGCCAGTGGAACCGGCTCCACTCACGGCCATTCTCTCATTTCTTTTGGTTTGAATTAAGATGCATTTGACCTGCGCCAGCTTCCAAGAGGTGCCACGGTGGTTAGAGGCATGCTGGAGACGTGCTATAGGTTGCTGCTGCTGCTCCTGGCTGCACTGAATGAAAGGACCTGCTGCAGCCATACGATGGGAGAGAAAATGACCGCTGAACACTCACTAGGATTACATTAATGGTATTATAGGAGGGTTATGGTGCAAGATGTGAAGAATACGACACTGTAAGGTCTTCTTCAAATCACATCCAGTGCATTAAGGTTAGTAAAGACACTGCATATGTCTGATATTATAAGAATATTACAATAACAATTAAGAGGATAAAAATCAAGCTTAAAATGGTAAACTAACATAATCAGCAGTGAAAGGAATAGTTAGACCTTTTACCACCACACGTAAAAACACTGTTACAAGCAAAAGTTCTGCCAAGATAATTTGACTAGTAGGTTTAAACATATTGATCCCTTTCATACTGTTAGGTATTACTCGTGCATTAAGGTGCATATTAATGCTCTTCTACTTCTGTTGCATCAAGTTAAATAGAGAAACATTTGACTTGTTTGATTTTATTCTATAACAAGCAACATTATAATAAACTGTTCATGATATGTATATAAAATCTTAATCCAGAACAGTCAGATAAATGCAGAGATGCAAAAAGTACAACTGAAGTCAAAGCGTAGAGCAGCAAAAAATGGAAATAATAAAGTTCAGTAAAAGCACCTCAAAAAAGTACTCGAGCCAAGTATTTACAGCACTTAAGTAAATGCATTTTGCAGCACTTCGCCACTGAAAATAAGGTCACTACCACAAAAATAGTTTGCATTTGTACACAAGGAGTATCCTAGTTTAAAATAAAGTGCTCTCCCGTTGGAGCCCACCAAACACTATGGTGCTACATTTCCCCCTGATGTAGGCTGAGAGAATGACAGATTTGTGAGTGTGCAGAGCCTAAAAATTAAAAGACAAAAAAGAAATACATTAGGAGCTGAACATTGAAGTAGACAAAAATGTAAAACAATAACAAAAATATTGGAAAATTAGAGGCAACATTTTGTGAAAGAAAAGACCGAATAGCTGCTTGTAAATCACACACTGACTAAAGCGCATGGTTAAAGGATCAGTGATATAGTGAATTAAATATTTATCTCACTACATTTTCAGAAAGCTCTGGAAAGAGGCTGTGCTTTTGATTTTAATTCTTTAGGTTCCTTCGCTGACAACTTTTTGAATATCTTTTGATGTTGAAACAAAGTATTTCCATATTTTAAAGGATGCACTGATTCATCTGTGAAAGTAACTGAATCCCGAGGGGCCTTTGAAATACAGGTTGAGGCTTAATTAGTTCGGTTAAGAAATGGTACTTAATTACCAACAGACCCTTGAGAAAGTGTGCTGGCCCTTTGTACATCAAGGTAAGGAGAGCGCTGTTAAGCTGGATTAGACAGAAGTCACTTAACTTCAAATATAGAAGTGTTTACTGACTGGAGAACAAAGCCTGTTTTTCAGTCGATTGGCCTTTTGATAATAGATCTCATAGGGAAGAAGAAACAGTCACTTTGCAAATCATCTTCTAATCACTGCACCTTAAAGGAACACCAAAATTTATGCAGATTCACTGTGATCAGCTTTTTTTTTTATCAGAGTGCAATTTTCTCTCACGCATTAGCATAATGTGGTAGCAGAAACGCACACCAAAACACATGCATACATCCACCTGCAGGCTAAGCGGTGAGATTAACAACACCTGATGGAGAGAGATGATTGGTGGAGCCTCGGGCCTTGTGAAGCACTGATTGGCTCAGCAGAGGATCTGGCTGTGTGTGTTTTTTGTGTGTGCCTGGATCTCAGGGTATCCCACACTCCCCTGCCTTATCAGGCGGCTCCACGGCACCGCTAGAGGAGTGCTGCTCTCAGGAGGGCAGGGCTACCAGCACACCGCTTATCTTCTACTGGCAAGGAGGGTTTATAGGTCTGATTAACTCACTGTTTGTATTTGTTGTATATATGAGAAAAGAAGAGAGAGAGCTGGGGTGTATAATTGTGTATTGTGGGCTAATGTGTGAGGGTGATTGTGCATGCAGTGGTGGCTGTGTAAGAGGAGTGTGAGAAAGGTGTTTACTCAAGTGCAGTAAGCGCTTCGGTGAACCACACAGCGAAAAGATGACGCACACATCCAAAACCTCTTGTTCCCTCAGTGAGTTGTAGCTCTCCAGAGGCTCACAGGCACCTAGGAAGTAACACAAAGGCTCCGGGTTTTAGTGTTGTGTACTGCCGCCACACAGCGCCCTTCAAAAGCCCTCTCGTTGTGATGCATTACAAAGCCCCTAAACTTTCAAAAAAATCTCCCTCCCCTTTTGTAAAATCTATACCAAACTGTGCCATTTGTCACCGTGATGACTGGAGCGCACACTCCTCCTCCAGCAGAGTGGAGCTCAGTGATATGATTTGCTCTGGTTTGGGTCCAGCCGGTACCACCACAGTGTGTTGCGTCGTCTGAGGTGGGGGAGAGAATCGAGGGGGGCGGTAAAGGGAAGAGTGTGCCTCCTCCCAATCCCCACATAGGAGAAGCACGACTGTTATAATCTCCTTTCCTGGCTCTCCATGAAAGAGAGAGGAAGAGCCACTAGAGCCTCAGTCCGCTTAGATCTGCTGCCCCTCACCCCGACTGTCTATCTTCTATCTCCTCGTTCTCCCTCTTTTCCGCTGCCCATCTTCCTCCTCTTGTTCCTGCTCCGTATCTTTCCCTTTTACTTGCTCATTCAGAATTCCCCTGTAGTCACACTTCACCATTCACCCGCTTTGTTTTGTCTCATTGTGGTTGTGATCATTTGTCGCCCATTCAGCTGTTCCTGATCAGATCTACAGTATGTGTCTGTTCTTGTCTTTTGTGTTGCTGTCTTTAATCATTTTAGCCATGCTTGCAGCGGGGCTCCAGAGAGGACGGCACTGTTGGTCAGTCAGCACTGAAATATCTGCACTGCTAGCTGGGTTGACTGGAATGTTTGTAAAGATATTCATGGTTCTCAGAGGATGAATTACATTGACTTTGGGGATTCTCTAACTTTACCTTTAGCAGCACCAGCAGGTTGACATTTTTGGCTTTTAACTTACTATATCCACATCTGTTTTAACATTACTGCACAAGTAACCTGTTAGTTTTGGATTTAAGATTCTTTTGACATTATCTACAACTAGATCCTTAAGCTCCTCTAGCAGTGCTTTAAAGATACTCCTTTTCTGACTTGCACATAGATAGCTGTGGACACTATGAACACATGCTTGTTTTTTTATTATACTACTATTCTAATCTACAGGCTTGTAGCTATATATTCTATGCATGCACACTATTGCCCTTGTACAGTAGTCATAAATCTTTAGGCTGCACATAGACATCCGCAGAGGGATTCGCATGTACTCTTTAGGAGATGGCAGAATTTATGTCACACAGACAGTTGGTTACTTCTGAATGTGAAAAGCACAACGACGAGTTGTTCCGAGAGTCCATTCTAACATAACATTCAAACTAATAGGTTTTTTATTTTAAAAATGGAGTTAGGACCACTAAAATGGAGACTCTCAGAAAAGATGTTTAAGTTTGAAAGCTCTAAGGTTAAGTTTTAGTCTGGATGAGCAGAAGCAAAGGCAGACTGGGCAGATTGGGTTTCTGATTAGGCCTTAACTGTCACTATGTTTGTTTCCTAGTTCATCACATTCCCATCACATGATTGTTTTCTTGGAAAAAAACAAAGACATCTTGTACAGTTAAAGAAATCTCTGGTCTTATTTTTCACTGCTCTTCCTCTGTAGTATTTTCTGCAACTAAGCAACCAGCCTGCTGCTTCAAGTTTACTCCGACACCTACAAGTCCAGCATAGGTCATGTGATGTGCCTTTTCATGCATGTGAGGTAATTTCTGAAACACAGATGTAAAGTTACCGAGATCATTTTAGTTTTAAAAACGTCATTTTGAAACAAAAACAGACTCCATGCAGACCGTTGTGCACATGTCCACATGCAGTCCAAAATTTGTGTCCACGTGGAAACTATGCTGCAGCGAACACCCAGATACAAACTACTGCGCATGCATGCCATACAGTCTTCCAATCAGACTCTTGCGAACTGGAAATGTAGTATAGTAACAACTATGCATCCGTAGGTGTCCGCACAGACTATAATCAAGCTTTAAGTCTCACAGCATGGACGCTTTTAGCCACCTTGGCCCCAGACTGTAGGTAGACAACGTGGGTAAGAAAATTTAAACTGTCCTTTTTAGATCGTTTTTTTCTCACAACTTATTGCTTATTTTACAGTTGTTCTTATTCTTTTGTAAATTATTTCTAAGTTAGACTGATCTATTGGTCCTCATAATGTTAGATGGGACTGGCACAAAATTTCACACAGACATTCATGTTCCCCCTCAGGATGAATCCTAGTCATTTTGGTTATTTTCTGACGTTGTGGTACCAAAAGATTAATATTCATGATTGATGGAGTACAATAACATTTGCTGGACACATTGAAGCTCCCCTCTGGATAAATTGCAATCTCTTTGGAGATCTACTGGCATTACCTACAGATCTGAAAAATATTTGAATAAAAAGATTTCAATCCACAGATTTTTATCATTTTAAATCTTGTTCCAATAATGTAAAAGACGTAACGTTTTGGCTGTAACTTTTAAAGGATGTCTGGAGGATGTTGTCTGAGTCACAGATTATGTATCCCAGATAACAAAAGCAGAACATTCTCAATCCAACATCAAAAAAATGTTTTCAATATGTCATAAAAGTCTCAGATTACAGGAAACATTTTATAAAATCTTCCTGTAATATATCATATCTTAAAGTCATGCCAATAAAATGTTCTTCTATAAAATAAACAATTTTCCCCAGTGTTACATAATAATCAAGGAAGGATTCTGGGAACTAAAAATGCTTCCCAGTCAGATATTACTGGAACTGTGCAGAAGTTTCTCAGAACCTTATCAGAGCAAAAAAATTCTAGCTGGGTGAACTGTATTTTGTTATTAGTGCCAATTAGGAAATGTTAGCATGCCAACATGCCAAGCTAAGGTGGTGAACAACCCAGTAAACATTATACTTGCTATAAATCTCCGAGTTACCATGGTCATTGTTAGTACGCTGATGCTAGCATTCAGGGTGAAGCGCCACTATGCCTCAGTGTGGATGCAGACTCTTAGCTTAACAATAAATTGTTCACCAGCCTCTCTCCAACTTTTTCCTTGATATGAGATTTTACCCAAAGCCATCAAAGTACAAAATGTTCCCATCCTGTTTCCAAAATTTCCAATACCCTCTCGCCTCCCCTCCTACCACTCTCTCCCATGCCCTCTTCTTGCTGTGCTCCCTCTTTCACACCTCTGGGGGGTGGGGGTGGGAATGGAGGGGGCATCATTTTATGGATCCCTGCCATTCAGTCTGATTCCCCTCCCCTCTCTCCGTCTGCTTACATTTCCCATACTTTTCCATCACTTCTCCCCTAGAGTCTCCTGTATCCTTCCTTCCTTGCCGCTTCCTCCTTCCTTTCCTCCCTCCATCCTCACCCACTCCACCCAACACCTATTTTTTTATTGTTGTTTGTTTTAATGGGTGGAGTCTCTTCTGTGGTGCCATTTTCTGTTCGGTAGTACATCCAAGAGAACATGAATATTCATGACTAATCCACTCTGCTCCCTCCACCACCACCACCCCCACTCGGCCCCGCAGTCGAAGGCAACACTTGGTAGTGGCACATGGCGAGACAGCTGTTGCGAACCAAGCCAGGCATCTGTGCGGTGGGAGAGTACGAGGGAAAAAGAGAGACCACAGGAGCAAGCGAGCAAGAAACACAGATAGAAAGAGATAAAGAGGACAGAGATGAAGAGGCAGAAGAGGGGGAACACAGATCTACACAGACATACAGTAGGGATGGTATGGAATGGGCAGTGGTTGAGGGGGCATCTGGGTAAAGCGGAGCCAGACAGACAGAAGGAACGGGGCGGTGGCAGGGTCATCTGGGTGAAAAGGAAGGGCACAAGCCAGACGGAGGGAAATGGGCACTGATGGGAGGGTCTGTCTGGGGATGGAGAGAGGGAGACAGATTGAAAGGAGATGGGAGAGAGTGGGACAGAGAGGGAGGCAGGAGGGGGCATCGGAACATAAGAAAGAAAAACGCGGAAAGAGACAGCAGGGGAAATGAGAGAATGAAGACAGCAACGCACCTGACTTTAATACTTTTTACGATCATTTAAAAAGATTAGGGTCTCAATCCGCCCCTCCCCAACCTCCCAACCAATTCAAATATTTTCAGCATTTAAAAAAATGTAAATTTCTGGTAAATTTTTCTATTAGGCAGCACTGCTTGCAAATGCTATCTTCCTACTTCTGCACACTGTGTAGATTTTTCAAACTTTTAAGACATTCAGTTGAAATAAATATGAGAATCAGCAATACAAATCAATATAGACGTGAAAATGAGTAGAAGAGGGTTTAATCACATTTCTATATTTTTATCAAGCAAATTTGAAGCAAACTTTTGAAAGATCGTAAAACCCAGACAAAGCAAATCAGGCTTTTTTCCATCAACTGCTTTGGAGTGAATAAACACTGTAGCACAGGCGACTTTGCATAGGCCTACAGCTATAATACACAGTAGAAGAAGCCACAAACAAACCCCACTGTAAAAATGAAGGGAGAAAAACTCAAAGAAGAAGCGGAATCAAAAAGAACTTTGACCATCTACAAAAAATGTCTTCGAGAATTTTTTTCAGTCAGGAAAGTTGTAATTATTCTTTTATGTCAGCTGTTATCGGCCACATTTCATGTAAAGAGATAAGGAAAACGAAAGAAGTTCAATGTGTTCAATGTTCAGAATATGTCAGAATGCACTCAGAAAAAAGTGTTTCCATCTCCCATGAAGCACATAGACTATTTTCAAAGAAGTTAAAAATAAACCTCTTCAAGCAAATGTATAAACGTTTCTAAATTACTTTTTTCAAACGTTTCCATTTACATTCACTTTTTTGAATGTCATACTTCATAAAAATACAACACAGCTATAGATAGGAGTGCTACTGTTATCTTCTTTGCAAAACTGGGTAAGTTTTTTCCAAATTTTGTCATTTCCATTAAGTTTTTCTAATGTAATACTGAAACACGTTAAGATCTCCCATACAAGTACTGTGGTCCTGCATTCCAAATCATAGCCCAATCACCAAAGTGTATTCAGTAAAAGTACAACAGGGTCATTGTGTAGTATGCTGACCTAGCAGTGTCTACACAGTATTTTATTCTTGAGGTGGAGCTGGTTTAAATTATTTCATACACAGTCACTGCAGGTTGTTTAGTCTCGTAAGTATCAGCCCAGAGGTTGAGCCTCCCCAAAGGGTCACACGATAAATGTGAGGGTTTGTGAGACGATTAATGGGGCAGGAAAAAAGAAAACACAAACTCCTGACATGGAAATTTGTATTAATTAAAGAAATATTTGCTTACTATTTTTTTGGGTGAAATATTAGATGTTATTACTCTTTTGGGCCTCAAGCTGCTATTTATAAGACACCTTCTAAAACGTTTAGATGGGAAACGTCTCTTTAGTGGAACTGTTAGACGTCTGAAATTGGACAAGAGGCTCCAACTAGACGGAGCATTCTTTTGGTAAGAAAAGAGGAGATCCACTGGTTTAATCTGAAACAATGCATGGTATTTCATAAAAGGAACACATGTTTTGTTTGTAAATGCTTTTTCTGAAAAGTGCAATGTGGATAATCTCAACTGTACAGATCAATAAAACTGGTTCACGTCCAGCGTCATCATTGCCTTTGTCTCAGAAACAATTTTATCCAGAGCAAAATCACACACACAAAACAAAATCTTGTGAAATAAATGACTTGTATGTCTAGAAAGCTTAAATTCTGAAATTAACAATCCCAGTGAAACCTGCCCAGCACCCCAGGCTTTGTGTATATCAGAGCTGAGACGCTGCGTGTCCACAGACGGAGGGAATGCTCCTTTGCCAGCCGTGCCCAGCCTGTGCCCCTCTCTCTGCCCCCCTTAGCACCCTGTAACCCCTCCTCCATGCTCTCCATCTCCTGCATCCCTGCATGGGGCCCCAGTGCTGGCTGCCATCCCTCCCCGTCTCCCTCTCAGCTCTCGCTCTTCCTCCCCCACCCCTCCTCCCCTCCGTTCCCACCCAGGCAGAGGGCCTAGCTCTGCCCTACATAGCAGTGAGCGCAGCAGGCTGGCACCAAGAGGAACCCTCGGGTTTACAAACTGTGTCAGGCCTCGAGACACCTCTGTGATCAACACCAACCGCCACATGAGAGGAAATAATAAAGCAACTGCTACCAAGAGATTGCTGTGATTGATGTTGTCAATATGTGAAATCTGGAATAAATTAGCTCTCTAAACTGATCCAAACTGTGGATGTTTGTGTCACAGAAAAGCTGAAGGTCAAATGCACAGAAGGCATCAACCGCAACAATTACAGCAACTGCTTTAACAACTAGCACAAGTTCGACTCAGGTGTTTGCAGCTAATTCAAGTTGAAAAGTAATATACTGCACCTGAATCGTCAAGGAAACAATAGCACCAATGCCAACACGACAGGTAAGGAAGGTTGATAGAAAAGAAAATCAAATACAGTTCAAAACAGAGTTGCTAATAAGGAAACAGCTACTTATCTGTGCTGCCTCTTAAGTGTATCATGGCCTTAATAAAAGTATGAATCATTTCCTCTGGTGGAAAAACAGGTTTTAATTAAAAACTCTCATCCTTTGGGATAAGCCCCAGATATCTTTGATGGAGTCAATCACCCAAATGATCTTGTGATTAGAATTTAAGAGGAGAAACTGAGTGTATTTCAGGAGAAGTAGCACTGGTACAAGTATAACTTGAAGAAATTTGTCAAATGTATATCATCAGCATTACTTCATCTAGGTTTACACACATTTACATAATATGATTTTCAGATGACAGTGTCTTAATCTCAGCAAGGACACTGCTAAAATCTGTCTCTACAGTTGGCTTTCCTTTGGCCTTAAGCACCAAACATCTTGGATACACACATAGCAAGTGACTGAACACAGTCCTTTCAGAGGTACTGTGTGGAAACATGCAGCGTGCACAGTATGTACAACAAATACCAAGTCTGCAGCAGTGGGATATTTTATCCCGAAACAAGATGTAATTGAGTGCAAAAGAGAGCAGAAGAATGTAACAAAACACAAAGAACAGAAGAAAGAGTGATCAATAGAGAATGAGGGAGTGACAGGGAGCATCCATCCTACCATCCACCATGACCTGGCAGAGAAGTCATAACACAGCTGCCACCTGAGCCCGGGGTCACTCTGCCTCTCCCACGCCATTCCACTCACTGCCACGCTGCCTCGCCCACGCCAGAATCCTCTTCCTGGGACTGCTGATAAATATATAAATAAATAAAGCACAGTCAATGAGGGGAAAAACACGGATGGAGTCACCAATCAGGAGCTATCTGTTACCAGGATGCTGCTGCGGTGTGAGTGATAGAGAGGGTGTGTGTATGTGTGGGTATATACTGTATGTATGATGTGGTGTGTGTGTGTGTGTGTGTGTGTTTGGAGGGAGAAGGGACACAGACACAGAAATGCCACGGAGATCCTCTCCAAGCAGCTGTGCCTCTCACTTCGCCAGTCCAACTGCTCCTGCTGCCATGTGCACACTTACTGAGCCACCAACTCTGCACCAAATACTGAGATGTGCACTCGCACCGGGGTTTAGTGTCTCACACATGTGTGCTGTGGTCGTATCTCTGCACCATGTATATGTCCTAAGTATTTATGAAGACACATTGTCAAGTCAAAAACAATCATTTCTATCCGCTGTGCTCCGCGCTGATATACATGTTCCAAGAGGCCTTGGGCCAAGCTCAGATGTCTGAGCCAGGTTACTGAAGGGCTTCCATTGGACACTCAACATGGCAGGTCAAAACTGGAAACAATGCTTGTTATGTGTATCCTTTCATTAGCTTCTCGCTTTTCTAATGCCCAGTTATATCTGTTAAACTCTCCCCGACATCAGTAAAACACTAAATTAACCTCCAGTGAACTGACTTTAAGGCATCCTCTATTAGAGCCAATATTTTTATATAATAAATACAGCTTCTTAATATAATTCTACTTTTTTTTTTTAAATGTTACTTTAAAACGTTGAAAACACTGAGCTGTGGAAACACTGATCATTTAGTGATAACCAGGGTTGACTTCAGTGGAGATGTTTAAGAAGAATATAATATTTTATAATCCATTTTAGTAGCTACAAAGAAAATGGACTGCTACACTATGAAAATGTTTTAAAAGCTTCTCCGTTTTTTAAAAAAAGCATGCATCCTTTTCAAAAACCAAACATCACACCATAAAGATATTTTGAATATCAGCGAAATAAGCAACAAATATCTTTACACTGTCTTATAAATCATTTCATAGTTGTTATATAGAGCTTATAAATGCTGAATAAAGCTGTTTAAATGAAGTGTATTTTTCTTGTTGTGTAAATAATATAAAGTAGTGTATACACCTAACAGATGTAACTGAGAGGAATGAATAGGTTGTATGAATTTCCATTAAAAATGCATGTAGACATTGTTTTTTCTCTCACTTATTGAAAGTTTCTGTCACAGTAAAAAAACTTTATTTTCTTAAAAATCAAATAGCTAAATGCAAATGCATCTCAAAAGCAGGATTTTTTTTAGCAAAACCCAGGATAAAAAATGTTGGAAAATTAAAAGTTTGATAATTTTGGAGTCATACATATAATTCTGAAGGTGTTTTTTGTGGTTGCCATGCTTTTCTGTGCCCATGTGCTAAATGTGTGCTGCACCCATTTGATTGTGATCGGCAGAAAGAGGCTACCAGTCCCATTTTACTCATGCCACCTGTGCTAAAAATTCAAGTGTTTACACTCAGGTTGATAAAAAAGAAAAACCCTCCGCCAAACAGCTTCGCAGCACCAATCCCATCACCAGCATTCCAGCTCTCGTCGTTGTGCATGCAAACCAGAGGGAAATCTGTTGCTCATGAGCAGAATAAAAACAAACGAAAGTCATTTTCTTCTGTGGTATAAACAGTTAGTCATTTCACATGAGGACAGCATTATTGTGGATTTTATTTAGTCATGCCTATTATAGAAAATAAAAAGAAACGTCTGAGAGTAGAATTGGGTTTGCCCTTTTGTTTGAATTCTGTGCTCAATCCAATGGAACGGCGGATTTTATCTGATGCATTGTATCTATTTGATCAATGTGCCTGTCTTTGCCTGTCTGCTCGCCAACACATGATGCTGTCTTTATTTATCTGTCTCTCTGCTGTTATTTCTGTCTCCCCCTCTCTCTCTCTCGGTCTGTGCTCGCTGTCCCTCTACCTGCCTGCCTCTCTGTCTGTCTGGGTTGCAGTTCGACAACACAGACCTGTATGTTTATGTATGGGTTCATTAACAGGCATTGACAGCTTGTGAAGAAGAGTGCCATTAACATCACATGTATTCCCAAGTGATGATCCTGCTGTGAGCGTCTCTGTGTTTTACATGCGTAGTGGGTGACCGCGGTGAAGGAGGGGGGAGAGGAGGTGTGGGACGAGTGGCAATTACAGGGCCAGTTATAGTATGATGGCCTGCTTGACGGGCCACGCTTGGCATGGATCCCTATTTTAAGGGAATTTAAAAGCACTAGACGGGGCTCTATTGTGTGACCCCATCTCTCTCTTCGTCTCTCTCCCTGCCTCCTCCTCCTCCTCTCCTCCATCCATCCATCGCTAGCTTCCAGTCATGATTCAGTCCTGTTTTTAATCTCGCCTCAGCGGGGCCTAAAAGCACAGGGACTGGGCGCATTGCCTAGATGACCCCCGGTAATATTGAAATGGATGTAGCGAACCCCACTCGCAGTCCCTCGCTGAGCCACTCGCACACTGAGGTGCTTACATTAGTACACAAACAGCCGTCAACTCTTAGTCTTCCCATCTGAAGCGCTTCACCTGAAATATTTCTGCCAACAGAGCAACACTCTACCCTCTTTGGAGCCCTTTTGTCTGCTGCTCGCTCTACCTCAGCAGAAAGGCCGGTGTTATGTAACTGCACCAGATTCCCTCCTGTGTGCTCAACCCCGCAGGTCACACTGAATAGCCCCTGATCACTTCTAGTGAAGTGCACCACTCAGGAAAAGTTTTCTGACAGAGGAGTCTGGATAAACATGCACCGCGCTCACCTATATGCACACTAACTCGCACACTAACTCTTGCTCTCCAGCCGAACAGATTTGGTGCATGTCATTAAGCGTTCGCAAAGTTGAGCTCTAATGAAGTTACACGGCCTTCCAAAGTCAGAGCCCACTGTGAATTTCTGATCATCCAGCATCATTTTTCCACTCAAGGCTAAATTTATGCTTGAGAGACAGGATACACTAAAAACTCCAAAGTTTACTCTCTCCCCCGCTCTCCCTCACACACACTCCCGTCGTAATTTGTCTGCCCACTGGTTTCACTTATTAAGTTTCAAAAGGTTTCTGGGCAACGTGGTTTGAGAAAGGGAAAAAAAAGGACCATGGCATTTTTTTGGCACACCACTCTGCCCGTCTTGCCCAGAACGAGGAGGTTACCATGGCATCAGTGGGCACCTCATAAAGCAGACCATTGTTGGTGCTTGTGTCTGTGTGTATGTGTGCATGTGTGTGTGAGTGTGTGTGCCACATTGAGTTGCATGGCAACAACCTCTGGGCACCGCCAGCACTAGCAAGAAGCTCAAATCTTGCACGGGGCAGTGCCAGCCTGCAACATAAACATGAACCTTATTCTGGGCTTTCAATCAGTTGTACTCTGATTTCTTTTCTCTACCTGGTTTTTATCTGTCTCACATTCCCTCATGAGAAACACACACAGTTTCCCATGAAGCCTGTAAATCAGTTGGCCCATTGCAAAGAAAGATCCCATAATTGTTACTCAGATCCTAATTTATCATCCTTAAACACAAACGAAACATGCTGTCAGAGGTTATCAAATCAGGAATGATCTACAGCGCGTGTTTTTTTTTTCCTGTGCAGTGGTGTGAGCAGATTTTCATTAAAGCGAGAAAATTACTGAGAAATATGCACAGCATGCTTAAAGAATGGCCACCATAATGAGAAAATGAGCCCACAATCTAAAATAACCTGAGGGGAAAAACGAGAAACGTTTTATTTTCTTGTCTTTTCTAGTTAGATCCATTAACGGAGACAGGGTATAATGCAGGTTTGTTTGTAATTGTTTCAGTTCCAAATAGCCCAAAAACACTAAGTTACTATGTGTGAAAATCTGGACACAATTTGTGGTTCCCCTGGAAAAAAAAAGAGAGAGAAAAAAAAGAAGTGAGTGGAGGGCAGGAAAGGAGCTATTTTCAGCTTATAAAAGTTTTGGTGGGAGTTGAAAGGCATGGGTGACAACAACCTTTGACAGGTGTGCGCTCTCTGGCTCACTGCAACCTTTGTGTTGTAGTTAAAGCCTGAATGTGTGGAGAGTTGTGAGCTGCAGATTAAGTGTGGACTAAAGACGAGACAGTCTGAGGTGAGACGTGGGTCCTCTGGCACACTCTACTGGTGTGTTTGGAGAACTAGCACTAATGCCATTTTTGTAATTTTGAAGAAAAGTTCTAGAGGTCTACAATAACAAAAAAACAAACATGCATGACTCATAGTAAATAAATGCATGAACAAATGCAAGATGTGTTTCTCATGTTCACAATAATAAATTAAAAGTCTGAATGATTTCATGTGACTAAACAACTCTTAAAGTACCATAAAATTAACACGTTAATCCATAGCTACTTCACGCAATAATTTATAAGTACGCCATCAAATTATCTAGAATCCAGTCAGATCAGTACCAACTTCTCCAAAACTCAAAGTCGCATGCAAATATCCACATGTTCCTGCATGACTCAACATCAATAGAGACCGCCGCTGGTAACAAGTCACAATTAGATTCTACTTTAATATCTGGCTTTCCTTTCAACCCTAATTACCATGTAACCTGCTGACGTATTCTTAAATGTGTCGGCCCATTCTCCTCTGATTTGACACCTGGCACCTACCGAGATGTTTTTGCTTTCAGGGCACTATTTTCGTCTATGCTGCACCCTGTTTCTGTGCCACAGTGCAGCCTGCAAATGTGACAAAAGCAAAGACTATGGTGCCGTGCAACAACATGTAGATCTGGCAGCTAGACCGACTTAAAAAAAAAGCATCATTTTTCGATTATAATAAATTACATTCTACTTTTAAAGAGGCTGATCACATTTTCTCTGTATCTGAGTTAACATTAATCATCAATTATCTGATCACAAAAAGCCCAGATGACTGATCTGTTCTGTATAGTGAGAAATCCTACATAAACTCTAATGACATTGACTATTAGTAGAATCCGTCTATTTACAGTAGGTAAAATTAGCAACACTGCAGCTCAGAAAAACAGGTAAAAAATACTGATAACAACAAGTGGTCCATTTAAAAAAAAATCTTCCTAGATCATGATTATTTATGAAGTAATAGTTAAGTATAATTTGAACTGCACTTCTTTATATTTTTCTGGGTGGTTGAATCTAAGTATATACATCCAAACAATACAAAATCATTTCTATGTTGATTATATTTTTCATTAATACTCTTAACTTGCAAAGTAACTTGCAAATAAATAAATGCAGTGAAGTAAAAAGTACAGTTTTTGCCTAAGAGATGTACTGAAGCTGTACTTGAGTAGTTGTAGGGTTGTCAATATCAGACTTTCATGACACAATTATTGTGGCCAGAAGAATTTGATAACGGTGACATAATCATGATATCTACGGAAGATTTAACAAAAATAACACTAAGGCTATCAATCAAATTCCTCTTTAATTTAGTGTGCTTTGTGTCTTTCTTGGCAAATGAAGAACATTCAAAACACAAGTGTAAGGAGGTGGAGAAAGAGTCTGTAACAATAAATGTACTACATGTCACTTTTATAGTTGATACCGGTGTATTGTGACACCCGTAGTCACAGATCGCTTCAGTTTGTTATCCTTATTCTTTCTTTTTGAAAATAAGAAATGTTTTAATGCATATTTTAGGGTACATGAAATGGTTTTGTGTGTGAAAAAATCCTACACAAATAAACCTGTTTTACATCTATGAAACGGAGTCATACTGGAAAATCTTTCTGCATGAAAGTGCATAAACAGGCTTGAAGGCTTTGCAAGTAGGTTTCACACTGTGCATATGAATGGAAACTGGTGGCTGTCTGGAATCAAGGAAAAACAGTAAATTATCATCAAAACTATAACAGCTTTGGCACTAATGTAAAGTACTTGTGATTGGCTGTAAATGGGCTACAACATATAAAACCCCCAGAGCGGTGCTGTGAAGGAGAGTGACCTAAGAGGGTTCAAACTGATCCCAACTTCTATACGCAGCCACCTGGAACAGAGTTCTTCATTTGCCAGATACATGCCATGTTTAGCCTGCGCGGGCCTGGCTGCTGTGTCTGTGTGCGTGTGTTGTCAGGTCTGTCACTGCGATGCTGGTTTGGTCCTCTGCTGTTGTGCAGCATGTGGCCCACAGATTAACGCTTTAAATGAGACTCTCTCCTGTTCTGAATGCCCCCTCTGTTTGCTTACAAGGCCCGGGTGAGACAGAGTGGAAGGATTTGAGAGGGTTTTTGTATCTCCTCCTGTTCAGAGGGGGGCATCCTATTATGACTGAAAAGCTAAAGGGAGGGCATGGTCACAAAGGGTTAAAACCTGAGAGTGTCTCTTTTTTGGCATAATATGCAGAATTGGCTCTTTTTTTTTTAAAGACATGTGGAAAACGGCTCCAAACAGATTTTAGTGTAAGACAGGTGCCAGCTCTGCCATCTGCTTTCAGTTTTACCTCCCTCTCTGTCTGCTCTCAGCCGATCCCCTCCTCTCTCTGCAATCCCGATTCATCCATCTCTCTCTTTTTCTTCTTTCCACCAATCAGATTGGTTTGACACCCTCCCCATCATGTGCTGGCACACACCCTTTAGGTACCTGGAAGAAATTAAAAGTGAGGAGAAATTAAATGAAATGGACGTTTACTAACCTCAGGGCTGACATCTTTGGAAAATATTAGGTATTAAATGTGTAAGTATATGAACTGTGAAAGCAAACTCAGGGTTCATCATGTAATCATATGTTAATCATCTCTTTATAATCATTTGTTTATATTTAAGGCATCTGGAATAAATGCTTGCTGATTGTCTCCATATTGTACAACACAGATTTCAACAAGTTTTAAGAGTTATAGGCACTTTTCCAAAACAACACACACAGATTAGAGAGTGTGTGAAAATGATGGGGAATTTTTACTGTCTTTCAGTTTTGTTGTGGTTACCTTCTTTATGGAAAAAAAATGGGGAAATGGGTCAAAAAGGAAATTTGGCCATATCAGGGCCTCATCTACACGTGTTTTTTTAACTGTAACATCACCATTTCCTTGTTTTTTTTAATCATAAACACTTCATCTTGAGATATCAGGAGGCAGGTATTGTCAGGTTTCCAACTGAAATATAATTACACACTAGAATGCCTTAATTTTTTTTGTAGGAATATAAACGATATTCATCTTGGGCCCAGATTTTCTATTTGCAGTGACTCTTAATTGAGATCTACTGTCTTGTTGAACATATTTTTCCTATAGTCACACAATGCATGTTTAGTCTACAGTAAAACTGGTGAAGCAAATTCAATAACCGATAACAGAAAAGTCCTGCTCTAAACTGTTCAGGTAAATGTCTGGGGTGTTGAAGTCCAAATAGATCAGTTCTTGGCACTCGACATGACAAGGTTACTGCTAACAAAATAAAATCAGTGACCGAAATGACTCAACCAAATGACTCAAACCATTGTGTGTAAGCAACACTTGTACCCCAAAAATCTAAGAAAGCAAATTTAAAATTTCACTGAACTCATGTGTGCACCACATAAAAAAAGTGTTTGTCATCCCTTCGCTGTGTTTTAGCACTGTCCATTAGGAAACTAACACTGAGGAGAGACAGAATTTGCCAGATGTGGAAACCTCTCGGGTTTTAAAATTATGTTCCATGATACAAACCTGCTCCTGCATGAAATGTGTTGTGAGCGTGTAAACTCTTGCAAGCAACAGTCTACTGAGTATTCCTAAAACTTTAAAAGGTAGAAAAAAAGAAAAGGGGAATTTAATTTTAGCACAAGCACGGTGCTTTTTGGAAAAGATGCAGTTTCTTGTGAAAAATATCAGCTTTAATGGCCAACTAGATGACTTATGAAAATACATAAAAGTGAAAACACATTGTTGGCTCCTCTCTCGGCAGCTTCCCCATGAGAAAAGAGGCCAAGCCTCATTTAAAGTGCGGCGCCTGAGCCGTGTCGCTCGGTTCAGAAATGTGGGGCTTTAACCTGGTGGTTTCTTCCTGGAATGAGGCCGCTGCTAATGAGCCCATTAGGACAAAGGTGAGTTCTAAATGAACTGAAAGAAAAGTAAACAAGCCAGGTGACAAATTGCAAGTAGCCTAGATGGGGTTTCTGTCCACAAATACAAACTTGCTCACAAGAAAACCGCTGACTGTTAGTGTTGTAAAGAGTTGTTGAGGCTCGAGGTTTTGTTTTTGGGACTCTTATAGCATGCAGGTGCTCTTTTCAAAGGCAGCCCTCTCCGCCAGCCACTTCTTGGCCAGTGTTGAATGTCGGGCTCCCAGGGTGTTTGTTTGGGTTCTGTTTTGTATGCTCAGTGTCTACGCCGGCACCTATCTCTCTTTTCTTCTGTTATTTAAGTGCACATTTTTTCAGAGAACGCTTGTAAGGCTTTCCAAAACTTATAGCGCACTCACAAAGAGTGCCAGTCAGTTTTTTTCTTTTCATGAAAAGAAAAAGGAAAGAAGAAACACAGGCCTTATATAGCCATGTAGTGGTCCAGAAATTAAGTGAGCTGCACACATTTCATTATTAGACACCTCTGAGTAACAAGTCATTGCTTAACTTATTTTCCTCGACAACTTTATGAGTTAAGATCTCAATTTTCACACTGCATTGAAATCCTGTCGGAGATTTTGGCCCACAGTCTTCCATCGTGTGTGTGTGAATTCATCAGTGCGTCAGATGGAGCTTGTTGTGCCAGGCAGCCGGGCAGCAGCGGTGCCACTCTGTGTGGTCAGGGCACAGTGTGTCCTCTCAGCTGCTGTTTCGAATTCACAACTAACTTGACAGCAGCATTCGCGCTCATTCACTGCAGCAGATGGTAGCGAGCTTGCTGTTTGCGTGCGCGTGTGTTTGCCCATTTCTTTTGGAGAGGCAGCTGTGAGAGGCAAAGCTTTGCCCACTGCTGCGTCCAGCTTCATGTGCAGGCAACAAAGATGAGGACAATTGAAATAAAACTCTGGAGTCTAAAAGAATCAGAGAATGTTATTTAAAAAAAAAAAACCAAGAGGATGCTCTCAGTCAAGGCTTGCGTAAAATCTCCCCCATCACTCTGCATCATCCAGAGAGGCTGCAGCCAGTTTCATTTGAGAGTAATCCTTGAGATTATATCCCTGCATGGTGGACAATGAGCATATTGTTGTGATCTTGTTGCTGTAATCCAGCTCAGCACCATATGCAATAGACAGCAACGCTCTCTAGAGAGCTGCAGCAGTGAATAATAGGCTGTCCAGTCTTAGCACGGCAATCCATCTGCCACCGGTTCTCTGTGTCTGAAAATATCTCCGCTAGAATCAAATTACAGCGCAACATCCACTATGTTCTCCAGAAAACAAAGTTTACATATTTGTCTCAATCAGTATGTTATTTTTAGTCGGGATGAACTACAAATTGTCCTCCAAAAGAACCACAACACAGTACAGCCATTCAAATCTCCTGGAGTCCAAAATGAATATGATTTCAATTTTGGTCATAACCTCAAGTACGCAGAGAGGAGATAGATTAAAAATGAAGATGGGGTGAAGCCATCTGTTTTGCGGTAGAATCAGAGAGACAGAAGAGGAAATCTGGAGGAGTCGAAGCTCATAAAGAAACGGCAGACTCAGGCCAAATTGTCAGGCAGTTAGTAGATGAGATGTCATGCTAGCCAGACATGCTAGACAGGCGGGCGGCGTTGCCTGAGGAGGAATCCTACTATTTAATGTGCCTCAGCAACCCAGCTGATTCACCACTACACCATCCAGTCTAATAGGTTTTGTTCTGGTGAATCACTCCAGGTTTCCTTAATGGAAAAGCCAAACATACTGCTCTAACATCGGGTGACAAGGGCACCTTGGGTTTGCAGATGTTCACGCAGATGACAGATGGCGCCGGCGCAGCTAAGGGAGCAACGGGAATGATGTCTACGCCAGGCTGGTGCCACATGCACCCCTCCTCCCTCTTAAATTCCCCCTCTATAGTACACAGTCCCCATCCCAAAACCTCCAAAACGAGGAGCATAGTGTTTATGTCAGTACTTATGTGTGAATATCTATATGAATGTGGCACATGCAGTTACTCAGCACCTTGAGCTTCTATGGTCTGCATCGTCACGTTGAATCCCATGCATTCAGGTTAAATCAGCTGGCAGCTCGGACCTTCTCACATGAGGAGGTCAGAAAAGGTCACATGAGGTCAAACTGGTTACTGCTGCCATGTCTGTCAAGCTTCCATGCTTGCATGGCATATGTTGCCTTCAAGTGGAACTCGCGAGCTTGTGATTACAGCATGGGAAGTCATGTACACCAAATGCTCATCGTTCAAGTGGTCACACTGGCCAGAAGATGTGAGAATACCACTGCTAGGCAACAACAACATGGACATTACTGTATGCATAAGCCACTGAGGTTAACCATTTAGCAGACAAAAAAGCGGTTAACATGATGTTAAAAAAGGAAGGCGTAATAAAAAGATGAGGCCACTGGGAATATCAGCATTTTCCTCAAACATTATAAAATTAAAAAGAAAACTCTATACACCTAAAATACAATATATTAACTGAGAGTTTGAGAACATCCACACACGCCATAACTTGTGAACACAGTAAACACAACCCCATTTGAAGGCACCAGTAGGCTCTAATGGCTGTGAGCAAAATTACACCTTTGTTCACTTTTTTGTTAGTTAAGTAATTTCACCAGCTGTAAATTGTGGGACTAAAAAATACGGGTTTTTTCTTTCCCTTATGAAATTTCTGAGGGCGTAATGTAGAATTTCGACACCTAAACAAAATGGTGGACAGTTAATATATAGATAGATAGAAACTTAATTAATCCCTTGGGAGGGTTCCCTCAGGAAATTGTGGTTCCAGCAGTGGTACAGCACCGACAGTATAATAGAACAGTGGATCAAACACATTGATCAAAAATAATACATTAATAAAAACTATTACTAAAAAACTTTTTGCATACCAGGAAGACAATTGCACATGTATTGTAAATTGCACAGGTGCAGGAAGAGCTTAGTGTTAATGCTCAATGCTCAAATGTAATGTAGTTGATGTAGTGCAGTATTTAGTCAGTCAGGAATGATTTTGGTCACAGCCAGTGTTAACAGTGGAGACCTAACATGAAAATTATTAGTAGCTTGTAAAAACACAGTGTGGTTAATTTCAGACAGAAATTGACAAAAGCAGGATGGTGTTAGCTTATTTTATCAGAAGGAGCAAGCTAGCTAATTGAGCTATGTTTGTGAGCTTGCTG
The DNA here is from genome assembly GCA_024666655.1 of Dascyllus trimaculatus. Classification (NCBI taxonomy): domain Eukaryota; kingdom Metazoa; phylum Chordata; class Actinopteri; family Pomacentridae; genus Dascyllus; species Dascyllus trimaculatus. The sequence goes on from CM045458.1 coordinate 12,153,748, forward strand.
AAAATTCTGTCTTCAGCTGAGCATTTAATGACTCAAACTGACTCATCTTGAAGAAAGAACCTTGTAAAGATAAATAAAATGGTTCATTTCAGACAGTGATAGACAAAGGTAAGATGCTGCTAGTTTCTTTTTTCCCCAACTGTAGCAAGCTAAGCAATTAAGCTACGTTGGTGAGGTAGCTGAAAATTCTGCCTTCAGCTGAGGGTTTAATGTCTCAAACTGACTAATTTTGAAACAAGAACCTTGTAAAGAGGAATAAAATGTGTACATGACAGCTACTTACATGACAGACTAAGTAAAGTTTTGCATCCCAGACGAAAAGGCAGCATCCTCACCACGAATATTGGGCAAGCTACTTGGAAAATGTAGCAAGTTAAGTTAACCCATGAGGGTACTTCAAAAAATTGTCAGGCTCACAAGGTGTAACCCCCATTTTGGGGTATAGCCTAACTGTATACTATAAAGTTTTATATTACTGTTCACAAAAACTCAACGTCTGACGTAATTTCTTTTTTTTTTAAGCCAAAGGACTTGGTCACTAGCAGAAACACAAGCACAACAGCAGTGTAGCTGCTTGGGATTTTAAAGGAACAAACTAGTATCACGGCGGCGCCATCTTGCTTTTTATATAGCCCGCCCATGTGTCCGAGGACCAATCACCTGCCGGCTTGCAGAGGAGAGCCAATCGCGTGCCGGCAATGGCACACTAACTTTGCATATGGTCCACAACTGGCCTTACCTGCTATCAGAATGAATGAGCACAGAAGTTAACAGTGCAAAATGAAACCGCAGTCTTAACAAAGAAGTATCTGTAGACTCGAGATCCATGAAGGGATAGCAACACTTGAACATCAGTGGGCCAAGTATATCAAAGTTGAAAGAGACTATGCTGTAATACAATGCATCTTTCTCATGTGATGTTTTCTAAAGAAAGGTAGCAACCTTAGGTACACCTGCTTGACAAAAATAGTCCACTACATCAGAAGCAACATTTTTATCAATTTAATCATATTTCATTTCAATTTCTTTAATTGCTGCTTACAGACAGTAAATATATATATATATAGTTTAGCAGTTTGCTGCTGATAAGCTGCTAGCTTGCAAACGCCACTGAGGATTGGTCTTAATGTTGCATAGAAGTGCTTCTGTCCACATCTGTCTCTTAGTTTTATAACACACTGTGCTTTTAGCTTCAGAAATGCTCTGGAAGATGGGGGCTGAGTGGACGTTACCACAGCATTTGATCAGATAAAAGTGAGGCAGGGTGAGCTACTAATGTTAGTTTGAAGTTTTATAGCATCCAGGACCAGCTTCCACACAGTGGATGAGCCACTCCACAAATTAGTGTTGATAACACACACACACACACACACACACACACACACACACACACACACACATATGTATATATATGTATGATATATACTAATCTGTATTCTTCCAAAGGGCCAGCAGGACTGAAAGGGCCATAGGTCTAATTGCATAAAAGTCTGACTTCATTTGTTCCCTTAGTAAATATTTCACTAATGAGTTTATGTTCTCAATTGCTATAGTTTCAAGTCTCCTCCAACACAACATGACGTTTGACATGAAGTGCTAAGAATCTCACAATGCATTGCATCTCATTTTCTAAAAGCAAAAATGACCACTGTGCAATCTAACAGTTGACTGAGTTCAAGTAAAATGATGTTAATTCACCATGCTGCATGTTTGGAGGTTGCGTTGCAGCAAACAAACAGCGGTTAATCTATTTTTATAGTTATTTCTGATTTGAAAGGGCTGAAATTCTAAATTCTTACCGCAGTCCCAAGCACACTGCTTTGCCAAATTGAGAAATCTAGTGTAACAGACCTTAGCTTAGTAACAGTGATCTGAGTGAATGGTCAGTGTTGTTGTTAGACCTGAAGGCTTTTAGTGAATTTGGAGGAGACTTGTTCTGTGCAAAGCATCCAGACACAGTTCAATGGAGTGCAAAAGCATCCATAGCACCCTCAGTTTAATATATTGCAATCCAAGTTGAAATTTGAATAATAAATGTGTCATCATTTAATTTTAAGTGGGAACTCTTGCTGAGTGCACCATCATGCACTGCACTCGGTTAAACATTAATTGAAATTGTGCAGGCCTGCTGCATTTTATCAATCTGCGCAGGTGTGTTTAGGTGCCTCAGACCGCATCTGGATAACTTCAGTCTACTAGTGTTTGCTAATTGTCCAGATATTGCTACATGGATATTTGAAAATGACTGGGTGGGCCAAAGTTGAACACTGGCAGAGACACAGGCTCCACAGCTGCAGACATCATGGCAGATCCTGGAGACAACAGAACGGAACAAGCACTAAACTTGTTGTTAGGACTCCATCCAAAGTTAGCTGAGCTGTCTCAAGGGCTACTACCACCATCTCACTCCCACTGCCTGACTCAAGTGCCAGACGACCTCAGAGCCTGTGGAGGTGTCTCTAAATAAGCACCCAACTCATCTATACAGGGGGACTGGGTGTTCTTTTTGTAGCTCATGCTTTAAAAACAGAAAATGGTTAGAACATTCCCGCAAAAATGATCTATTATTTTGCTTTGCTTGTAGAAATTTAATAACTCTGTATTCACTTACTATTGTTTCAGCTTTTTCCAGCTGTGTTCCAAAATAATCTGTTCTTTGGAGATCACGCCTGGGACCCATAACACACTATTTTTCATTGCTGTTGCTTGTGTTATTTTATCTATAAATCATGTTAATTAATTACAGTCTAGCATCAAATTATAGGCGGTTTCAACAAGGATATTAGACATGCCAAACACATAATCATCTCTAGACTTCTTTGGTTTTGCTTGTTCAGTTTTCACTAAGATATCTTTACCTTTACTACAGATGGACACAAAGTTATATGTTTTTGCACATGATGTCTGTGAGATCCAGTTAAGGCCAGTTGTGGATGTATATAAACTGGATGAAAACCAGTGTTTTGTCAACACTAGTGCACCTCTGCTAATTTCAGATGCACCCTAAGCCACTTTGTTCTGTAACTGGGCCTAAAAGCACCTCTTTTTCACTAACTGGAGTGGAATTGTCCAAAGGTGGCTCTGGAAAATGAATAAAACTCCAGCTCAGTAAAAGTTTCTGTCATACTGTCCCTAACTACTCTACCAGGGGTCACTATTCTGGTAATTTGGCAGCACGTTCAGCAGCTCTGGAAGGAGATGTCATAGAAATCACTGACATTTTACAACACAGCCAAATGGAAGTGCAAACAGTAATAGCTCTGTTGACCAAGTGATTGCAGCAGCACTTAAAGTCTGACTGTATCAGTGGAGAAAGCTTAGTGATTCGATCATTTGGTTCCAATGTGCAGAATGAGGCATTCAGTGTGGCACTTTGGTGTCAAATGAGAGCAACAATGCTGCTGCATTAGTAGAATGTGGAATAAACTCTCACTTCAGACTCAATCAAAATCTATCAGTAAAAAGAGGAATCTGATTTAAACATCAGCTTTTCGCACAGACAAGAATACGAGCTCTGGAAACCCCAGGAAGCCACACAGAAGGCTGTGAACAGGTAGAGCTGATAATTACCTCCATTCATCTTCACTGGACTCTGGCACTGTTTTATGAAGGTGCATCTGAGTGCAGGCCCACGTTTGATGAATCTCCCCTTAAATTAGCAGTCACCGGTGGATCGAGAGCCTCCATCACTCCGTATGCTCCCATTCATCATCTCATTAAGACCCTGGGCTGGGTTGTGTGGGCCTGTGGACTCCTAAAGAGAAAGGAGAAGCTATGAGCTCCATCATAACTAAACATTTTGGGGATGTTATCATTGCTGTTTACAAATCTGTCAAATCGGGCACACACGCATTTTTTATAAACCCGCAATCTGTTCAATTCCCCAGGCCATTTGATCATTTGTAGAGAAAAAAAAATCTTAATGTATCATGGGCCGAGAGTGGCACAGTTGTTTACTACCACGGGAATCTGGTGCCATTACAGGACGGGAACAAATGCCAAATTCTTATGTAAACCCAGCGTGTGTGTATATGTTTATAGGGCTGCATTTCTCTTCAGGTGTTTACATGAGTGTGAGATATAAAGATTTGTGATGCAAGATAATTTAGCTAAAATGTTACGGCCATTATGTGGGCAGGAAATGCAGTGGCAGTCGAGGGAGTCCCAGCTTGCCATTTGTACTGCACTCTTTGCTGCAAAGTGAGCAGAAATAAAAGCTCTCTGGTGGTTACATCGTTCCACTCCTCCCCCCCTCGTCTCTCTGTCACCCCTCTGCCCAGGTGGATGAATCTTTCAGAAAGTCACAGCCGCCCCTCTGCCTTTTTCCACAGCCTCGGTACAGAATGCAGCAGGGCACTGAGACACCCCCCTCCTCCTCCTCCTCCTTCTCCTCCTCCTCCTCCTCTAAAAACCTCCTCCTCCAACCCCCCCCCGCCACGCTCCAAACGCATCACTAACTGGATCTCCATGTGGTACATCCATTACCATAAAATACTCTGGGTGCTCCCCACTGACAGCTCTCCATCCTCCCCTGCCCTCCGCTCTCCCCTCGCTCACACATCAGCCCTCCTCCCCCCCACTAAAACCCCACCACCACCTCCCCCAGCCCCCTTCATAAGACAGCTTACGCTGGCAGTTCTGAATTGGGCTAAGTCCAAGTTTAACATTAGTGGGGGGGGCAGTTAGGGTGTTTAAAAAGCAGCATGCGGAGAGCTGCAAGAGTGATCACAGCCATGACTTAAGCTCCAGAAAAAAAAAGAAAAGAAAATCTGCACTCTCCTTATTGCTTTGTAGTGATGGTCTTGTTTTAACCACATTTTTAGAAATGGGTAATACCATACAGATGTGCAGATTTCATATGTTCGAGAGGGAAGCTTAAGTTGTCTATGGGTAATTTATATCCCTGTTGCCAAGGACAACATTAGTTACCTTTGGATTATTAATTTCTGTGTGATGTTCCCGTGGAAAGCTGTAATTCATCACCAGCGCTGTGGGGACTCTTACCAAGGAGGCGTCCCCCCTATCCACCCCCACCCCCACACCCTCACCCCCTCACTCCCTCCCCCCATTTTTTCTCTTACTTTGCGCAGTATTGCCACACTGCGCTGTCATTACCAGGAAATGGAGATATTTTAAGGCTCAGCTCTCTTTTATTTGGATTCCGTCCTCATCCCTTGTTCTGAGGAGATGCTGACAAATCGAATTCTTGATGCCAAATTTCTGAGTAAAACCCCATCATTGTTTAAGGCCAACAAAAGAGTGGTTCATTTAGACTCAATTTATTATGATTTCGCCTTTGTGTCAACAAATAGTAACACTGGCTTGGCAAATTGCTTCAGCAGGAAAGACAAAACCAAACCTTGGCTCGTTCTGCCTGTGAGTGTGCGTGTGTGTCATGTGAAAAAAGTGAGTGGAAATTTTTTTTTTTTTTGACAGATTTAAACAAGCAAACATGTGATCCTATTTGAAACAGTGCCTCCAGATAGAGATGATAGATTCGAACAAATGACACATAAAACTGACATTTTGTACTCATTTGAATAAATTTCAAAAACAGATCAGTAAGTTAACTCCGACATTTATCAAACCTTCTACCCATTAAATGAGAATTACCAGTTCCAGATTTGGGTCTAGTGACCAGAACCTCCTCAGGGAGTGACGGGTGGAATCAGTCTTATTTAAACCTCTGACATCTAGGTTCTCCTGGTCTCTTTGCTATTGAACAGTGTTGTGTCTTCATGCCAAGATATAAAGCTCTCTCTGAGACCGTCAAGAAAAAGGTTATGGATGCCTCTTAGTCTGGCAAGGGATTTAAAAAGATCTTTGAATTATTTGAAATCAATCATTCCACTGTGAGGAAAATCATCTGCAAGTGGTGCAGATTTCAGAGGACTGTCAGTTTGTCCAGGACAGCAAATTCAGCCCAAGAAATTCAGGGCGTTGGTTATAAAAGAAGTCTCCAGGAACTTCAAAATTTCACCACCAGATCTCAGAATCAAAATCAGAATCATGTTTATTGCCAAGTAATTTTTACATTACAAGGAATTTGTCTTACAATTACATCCCGTCCAAGAAACATAAAAAAGACAGTAACACAAACATGGGGAGGACAGGAGCAGGAAAATTGTGGGTCGCCACGAAGCAGCGCCCCAGGTAACGCTTTCAACTGTGGGTGTCAAAGTGCTGCGTGTACAATCAGAGAGCACAAATTTGACCGGCATGGGAGGGGTGCCAGGAAAAAAGACTCTGCTGTCCAAAAAGAACATTAGAGCCAAACAAGAGTTTGCCAATGATCATACAGGCAAAGAGCAGGCCTTTTTGGAATAATGTGTTCTGGACAGAAGAATCAAAGATAGACTTGTTTGGCTGTAATAACTGCAGACGTGTTTGGTGTAGACCAAAGACAGCTTTTCAGGAGGAAGAACCTCACAGCAACTAAGAAGCATGGTGGTGGAAACGTTATGGTGTGAGGTCAGGGACTGGGCAGCTTAGAGTCAGTGATTCAACTATGAATTCTGCATCATATCAAAGAGTGCTTTAAGAAAATGTGAGGCCATCTGTCTAAAAGCTTAAGTTGAGCCAGAAGTGGACCTTTCAACAGGATAATGATCCTAAGCAGAAAGCAGATCCATCCAGAAGTAACTCAGAGAGAAGAGATCAAGGGTTATAGAATGGTCTAGACCAAATTCAGCTTTAAATCCCATTTCAAACAGACTGAACATGCAAGAAAACCATCAAACATCTTACAAGTAACAGAATTTTACTGGAAGGTTGGTCAAAGTTTTTTATCAAGTTGATGTCAGAGTGGTGGACAATCATGCAAAACCCCTACGAGATGTTATTTCTACTCAAGGGGGCAATACTAGCTTCGGTGTTGTTACTTTTTCCACAGATGGATATTACATCTAATGATAGTGAGGATGGATTATTGATTGAATAAGCTCATTTTTCTCATGATGTTGTTCAGGTATATCAACTCAATCTCTAGACACTGTTTGAAAGATTACTTGCCTGTTCAAATATGTTAAAAAGTCAACAATTTCAATAAGATCTTCCGATTTTTTCACATGACTGTAGGTACAAGTTTGGTCATTTCAGTTCTCACTTTCACCTTCAAATGGCTGTTTGGTAATAAAGCCTTTGTGTTTCGGTTAGAAATATGTTATTGTAGAGTTTAGGTATTTAGCTGAGATGAATCAGGCTAAAGAGTCTAAATCAGAGGCCAGGCAATACAATCTGTCTATAAGGATCCTCACAAAGGTACAAATACAAACATATATGACCGTGTCAGTATGTGAGAGTGTAAAAAATATATTATTACAAAGGAATTCCCTCAATAAGTGTTGGTAATGACACATATAACAAATAAGTAATCTGACAGGCTTTGCTTTGTGCAGCTTGATTGCAAGTTCACAAAAGATAAAAGTACACTTCCTGAATGGTATCCGACTTAAGTAGCTAAACCACAGCTGCACGGGGCACCACTTGTAAAATCACTAACTGTAATAACAGGATTAAATAGGCGCAGTGAGGTCACTCAAACGACAGTCCAGTTCCTGTAAATTAAGCATGAATTTTGCATGTGTCCAAAAGAATGTGGAGACATTGAAAATTTAATTAGGTGTCCCACGTGGATGACCACTGATGGCAGATTCATTTAATGTGTCGTTTGGTTTAGGAGGGAGAGTATTACATCACACAGCTACAGGGATGACACAGAACATTGCAGTTAATGTTTTATCATAATCTGCCCATCGTTGTCCTGATTGTCTGATTATTAAAAAAGATTTATAGAATAAAGAAAATATAAATCACATATTTCCAGAACTGAAGGTGATCTTCAGTGTTTTTTTTCCCCAGGCTATAGATCCGTCTAAGATTGAATCGTTTTTCAAATATATTTATTGCAACTTTTAGAACAGGGGCCTATGTTGGAATTAAACCAGCAAAACTAAATCAAGCCAGCATGTTCTGCATGTATAGTGTATAGCTCTGTGCTTCCAGCATAACCTCACAAACTGTTGGACTCACTGGTTCCCAGCATGCACTCTTGGCTTGGAATCCAACACAACCCCGACTAATTTCCACTGAATGATTTGTACTTTTTCTTCAAGTATAGATCTGGTCTTGCATTTTGAGCAACAATGAAAGCCAAGAAGATTCTCTGTGCTTACAGTTTAACTTAGTTAATATGGCAGCAGATCCCCCTAAATGCACTGCTCGGCACAAATCAGAGGCATCTGTAAACACAGATGTCATTGCAACAGATAATGAACTCATAATTCAGGTGAGCATGCTCTGTCTAACTTCCCTAAACACGTATTAACCTCCCATCCCTCCTACTCACACACTCACTCAGAAATAGACCTGTCATCTCGCCACCATCCCCTTATCGTCGAACTGCTAACAAGCCTATTTGCCTGTGACTGACGTTGATGTGATCCCTAAAGCCCCAGGCTTGGCACCAGATCGCTTCTAAGCCAAATTAAGCCTCTGTCATGCCCACCCCCACCTTCAGTCTAGTGCTCCCCCTGCCATAGGAACCCTAAATCTTTAATGACGACGGAGAGCTCCGCGTGCTCCCACGGTACAAAAGCGATGACATCTGTCTCTGTAAGTGCTGCACTCCAGAGCAAGCCCATTTGTTCTATCTCTGCTTCTTGAAAAGAAATCAAATCTAAAAGTTGAGGGAGGGCGGAGGCTGCCAAAAGACGAAGGAGGAGGTGGAGCAGAGGTTGAAACAAAGATCCTTTCTTTGTAAGGTTTATTCCGTGCCCAGTGGTCCCTAAATGTTCAAAGAAGGTGTTAAAAGAGTCTCAGCTCCACTTCGTGCTCTGGTGCTTTGGCTGCAGCCCACCTGCTCACAACTACTTCCAAGTCAACCGGGACCCCCCACCACTGAGCTGAGCTGCAGAAGAGCCAAAGTTTCTGAGAGCGCCACTGACAGGCTATGAACCGATTGACCTTTGGTCGTCACAATTCCCCCACTGAATATAAGTATATAGGTCCTTTCTTATGAACATTTATAAGAAACATATTTTGGTAATTGGTTCCAAACCACAAGCAGAAACCACAAGCATTTATTTAGTTATTCTGCTGCAATGAGCGGAAACAAACCTACAGAAGACATACGGTCGCATATCTGGCCCACTGACAAAACAAAACTACGGTCTTTTATGTTCTCTGTAGACAGATACAGACTCAAAGACCATGACCATCTGCTACTTGTGCCTTCAGTCTCTTCTACACACTTACGTCCATCCTATTGTTCTTTCATTGAGAGTTGCAACAAATAATTAATCAATCCATTTATTAACTCAACGACATACAACCAAGTAGTTCTGACCAACCAGAAAATGTTAACACTGACTTTTGTATCACCTCAAAGAATTTGTGTCATTGTTATTGAAAAGAATTCAGACAGTATAAAATGCATCTGTTTTTATATGAAAAACAGGGTATGTGATTTAGGTTTAGCTGTAGATTTAGTTGAATCTCTTGAACAGACTTTTAAAGACTGTGAGGAAACCCACTTTGTCTGCAGCCCAAAGAAAAAACACTGAAGGCTCCGTGGACCCAGTGTGATGTCTCAACTAGGTGGGTGTCCAGAGCAGAGCAAGGACTGTTTAAACATTTTAAATTCTAACATATACTTATCTTATGTAATTTAAATTCCAATTATCTCATAAGCTTTATAAACAATTACAAGTGCGTAACTGTTCCAGATTTGCAATCAATTTAGGGTCACATTAAAATCTCATTATGCTGTACACGAGTTGTCTTGCACCTCTACATGGCAGTCTTGTCTGCATAAGCAAATGATAAGAGAGAATGACTGTAAAAATGACTATTCAGTGATTTGCTAAAAAATAAAAAATTAATCATGCCACCCCGATATAAGCAATGCTCTCAGCTTGTCCACCCCTATAAAAATTGTCTGGCTGTTTCACCTCCAACTGTTAATTTTCGATAAGCATAACTTCAACTAGCATTTATATAAAACTATTACAAAAGACACACTTTTCCAAGACAATAGAGAATGCTTGGCAATTTTGCTTAAAAGGGACGAACAATTTCTTAATGACTAACATTTTTGTCAAAAAATGTTTAAACAATTAAACTGTTGAAGGACAAAATAATTTTTTTTTATATTTCAACAACTTTAATCTTTTTATATTAGCCTTAAATTTTATGTTTGTTTGCTTTTTTCTTGTCTTTTTCCTTCTTTCAATCACTTTGCATTGCAGGCAGCGATGGTGTAGGTGTCCTTCTGCAGGGAATTCTGAGCAAAAGTCATTTACTTTTTAAAAATTTTATATTTATTTCTTTTTTTTGCCGAAATACAAATGTTCTTAAAATTAAGGGGGGGATATCTCCAACATCCCCCCTGAAATATACGCCTCTGCAAGAAAGACTCGTGTGCCGTGTTGATCAGGCACTGCAGCGGGCACCTATGACTTCACTCCGGGTCCTACTTCCTCTAGTGAACAAAGATGGCGGCGTCCATGTTGTGCAGGAGGACAGCAGCGTTATGTAGAACTTTACATGCTATTCAGTCCTCTAAAGCTGTACTTTCTGCCACCTCTCAGAGTGTGTTTCTACTGCAGACAGCTTCCTATAACCCCAAACCCCTGAAGCTGAACCTGCAGGCTCCGTACATCCCGGACAAGGACAGCGAGAAGACGCCGGAGTGGCAGAAGACGGCCCGGTACGACAGAAAGCTGTTCGGTCGCTACGGCTCAGCGTCGGGCGTCGACCCTGCCTCTCTGTGGCCCAGTCCTGAGGAGCTGGACAAGATTATAGCAGAAGAAAAAGTGTGGCATCCGCCGTTAGAGGTATTGCTGAAGAATGTGGAAGCCAAGGAGAAGGAGGAGACTGCACGACGGGTGGCGAGGTAAGTCACTGTTGATGCTTCAATTATCGGACAGCTAATCTGTCATCTCCACCATGTTTTGCGATTTTAGCCTAGTTCATGTCACTTCAGTAGTGAGCAGGCTTATTGGTATAATGTAGCTCCAGTTTGTGCCCCTCAGACCTTATAACAGAAACAATTACGTGTTTTCCTTATTAATATATACCAGAAGGTCATTTAATAACACTGACTTTCTACAAGCTAATATAGATATGAAAAGAGCCAAAGTATTTTACAACTTCTGTCACCACCAACTACAATCTGTGGCTAGTACAGTGCAGTCTTACAATTAAATTATGTGGAAATAAAATCCTTACATTTTATTTAATCTCTGTGAAGTGACTCCCCTTATGATTCTATATAAAAGTGAAGAAGAGGAGCTGATAAATTGTTGTAATTTGTCATAGAAAGGACAACATCTGAAAATAAAAGTTACACTAATAATTCTGGATCCCTGTTAGAACGTCAGCTGTCATCCGTCACCTTATAACAGCTCACTTCACTTACACCTTCTCTTTCTGGGAGTAACAAATGGAACCTGTCTTGTTTAAACCTCTGACATTAAGCCTCTGCTGTTGCCTTTGCTATTGAAGCGTGTATGGTGTCTACATGCTAAGCTCTAAAGTGCTCTATAAGGCCTTTAGAAAAACAGTTGTGGATGCTTTTGAGCCTGGAAAGGGATCCGAAAGAGATCTAAATGCTCTTAAATGATTCCACTGTGCGCAAAATCATCTGCAAGTGGCGTTTCTAATAACTGCTCCAGCACATTCAGCCCAAAGGGAGACGAATTGGTGCAAAGGAAGACTCCAAAACTGCCCAGAATTTCATCACAGGATCTGCAGGTAATTCTGCAGCTGTGCGTGTCAAAGTGCTCCATTTACAATCAGAAAGGGATTGTACAAATTTGGCCTGCATGGTTGCCAGGAAAAGGACTTTGCTGTCCAAAAAGAACATTAGAGCAAAACTACAGTTTGCCAATGAACATACAGGCCTTTTGAAGTAATTTACTCTGGAGAAATAGATCAAAGAGTTGTTCCAACACAGTAACTCTAGACAGAAGAAAAACCCCAAACTGTGAAGCATGGTGGTACAAGAGTTCTGATTTTGGGGTTGCCTTGCTGCCTCATTGCAGTCATTATCTTACTACACTATTTGTAAGCTATTATGGCCATTTTACTTCACTCTGTGGCCCTGTAGGTTTTAAAGATTATGAATAGTAAAATGATGCAGTCCACAGATACAGTCTATTAAATCTGAAAACATTTCACAAATCTGTCTTTCAGGGTAAGAGGTGTTCTGAATATGTTGAACAGCACATTGAACAACTCATGTTCAATGAGTTTTGCTCATTGAACATTTTGTTTTTATCTGTCTCAAACTGGTTCTGTTGATTATACCTGGCTTGTGATGCTTGTCACTGTATAGTCTACAGTGTGCATAACAATCTTTATTTATTCAGAAAGTCTTATTGAGATCTTTACTTAAGACCTGAGAACAAATAACGTTTAGAAAATGACCACAAATATTAGAAATATAAGCTAGTAAAGTATTTAAGTCCGACTAGCCCTGAACTAATAATAGTAAGGTCCTACAAATGAAGAAACGGGTATGCTGATGCTTAACATGGGGAATTAACATCTATGATCACTCGAGTCATTAATAATAAGCTTTTGACCAATCTGTTTATTAGTATCTACAGTGGATTAAATTAACGATGACAGGATTCTGGAAGGACGAACTTCTTAAAACAGTCATTGCATTTGTTTGTCATGATCAATCTGATGCAAAACTAAGACAGATAAAAGGTTTGTTTTTGATCTTTAGCCATATGATATTTAGAGCTGCAATGTTGTCAGCTATTAATTTAATCAGCAGCTATTTGGAAAATCGGTTACTCAGTTTAAGAAATTTTGTTTCCAGAAAAAAGTAAATTATTTGAATTTAGCTTTTTAAATGTGAATATTTCTGGTGTCTCTGCTGGTCTGTGACAGTAAACTGAATTCCTCGGGTCGTGGACAGAACAAGATATTTGAAGATATGATCTTGTGCTTTAGAAAACACTTACATTTTGTAGACCAAACCACTACTTAGGTAATCAAGAAAATAATCCACAGATTAATTTACAATGAAAATAATTATTTCATTGACTGATACCTTAGTTTCAGTACAAATACTAAAACTGTTCCGCTGAATTACACGGGTAGTAATTTTGGTTTAATCAGTTATTCTCAAATTCTGGTTTCCGTCAGGAACTGATTCACAAGAACATTTAAACATTACCACTTTGCCATTCAATGCCAACTTCAGAGTCATGGTAACATGCTGATGTCTAGCCGACATTGCTCATTGTGGTCACATCTTAGTTCAGAGCTTTCCTGCAAATTGGCACTTAACATAAAGCTCAGCAGAGGCTGATGTTCCTGTCATTATTTTTAGCAGGTTTTCAGTCATTAACCAAAATATTGGAGAATTTTCAGTCAAAAGTCAGTTGCGGAAGTGATTATTTGGCCTTACGCGAATGTCTGTATCAAATTTCGTGTAAATCCATTCAAAGCGGGGACCTACCCATTACACAGCTATTGTAGTATGATGGGCAACATTAACATCTGTTATACTAATTTTACTGTTTCCATTGCAGAGAGAAACTCATCGCAGCAAACATGGCCAAGATGCCTAAGATGATCGCCGACTGGCGCAAAGAAAAGCGTGAAACCAAACAGAAGTTAAAGGAGGAGAAGGCTCGCCGTGAAAAGTTGTTGGCTGAGGCCAGAGAGCGTTTTGGCTACACAGTGGACCCCCGCAGTCCCAAGTTCTTGGAAATGGTCGCTGAACTAGAAAAAGAAGAGAAGAAGAAGAAGAAACTATTGAAACGCAGACTGAGAGAAGAGCAGGTGGCGGCCCCCGTTACACCTCCTGCCGCCTCCTCATAGTCTCGGACTGAGTCACTTCAGACATAAATAAATGCTGGACGTTGGTCTGACTTCATTTAATACGATGAAGATGTGCTGCAAAATACAATTCACATGGACTGACTGTTTTAGAGGACCTGAAAACCTGTTTTGTGTTACCCGACACCTTTTGTAAAGATCTGGATTTAAGAAAGCTCCATTGTTTTTCTCCACTTTTCTTGCCATATCTGTTAATTCTTCAGGATCTCACCATATGTAAAGCTGTCACTGAAATAAATGTAACATCTGTACAGACTACATTTTGTCTAAAATACTTTTAAAGGAAGAAGATGAAAAATAACAAGATGACAAACTACAGAATGCTAATTAAGTAAGTTTATAGATTCAGCAGACATTCATCAGTGCAATTCTATTTATTGAAAATGTTTTTTGTTACACTGTCAGGTCTTTTTGGAAAATGCACACAATGATCAACACTGAACTGTGAATAAAATTAAACAGCAAGACAGCTGCAGTTTTACCTGATTAGCTGTGCTTGTGTATCTCCACAGCATCCATAGTGACCCACAATACATGTGTTAGGGTGCAAAGAATACTGGCTGTGCATTATAACCTGCTTCATACCAGCCGACTATTATTTAAATGACTTATAATGTGAAATATCAGGAACATTACAAATCCAAAACATCAGCACAGTATGCCCAATTTAAGTGTTATAATCACAGAACTCTGATAATACAGTCAAATACTGTACATTTTATTATGTTTTCATTATTTTTAGATATTTATAGTGGCTTTGAATCAGTTAGGATTTAGTGTTTAATCATCAATGTAAACATGTCTATAAAATGGTTATTGTATATACACTCAAGTCTCTTAACCTGTGGAACGTTGGGAAGTTCAAGCTCACTCAGCTCTGACAAGGATGGCTCTTGAAAATACTCTGCCAGGTTATACCTTTTGTCCAGTTATACATAAGTGCTGACCATGACTCAAAGATATCTTAAAACGTCTACCTGACCGCAGCAATAAAGTATCCATTGTTCACTTGTAGACAAAATATTTAAGTTAAAAACTGGGTGTGAAGCTAAAACAGCTGTAGCCGTGTGGGAAACGCAGAGTCCAGTGTGAGAAGCCTGAGCAGTCATTAAGATCTGTCCTCCTACAGATGGGTGTCGTCCTCCTCACCAGGGTCTGCCTTCAGCTTGGCCAGAGCGGCGTGAATCCTGAACTGTGTACGAGACTCCATTGAGTACTCTTTGTAGCTGTGTCTGCAGGTCAAAACAGTAGATGTGGTTAAATAGTAGACTGCAGTTACATTTTATGCACTTTGCTATGGATCCGCCGAGAAAGTTGCATTCAAGTTTAAATCCACCGTACTTTTAAAGATGATCAGTTTTTAAAGGACCCACATGATTATCCCACTGAGCAGATATTGGCATTTACATGGGTGGAGAGCGACCTCTAGTGTTCATGTAGTGGAGCCAGCAGAGAAAAAGTACCTCATCTTTAGTAAAACAATCCTATTCAACAGTCCTGGAATGAAGGCTTTGTATGTGAAACCGTTTGCATCAGGTATAATAATAGCTATTTATTGTCAAGTCACAAGACTGCCACAAAAAAACTACATTTATAAAAGAAAAATAAATGTGAAAATATGAAATAAACAGAAAAATAAGTAGATGTGGAAAAAAGAAAAACAAAATATTAAAGAACACCTATAAGGGTTTTTATTGATTTCCACATTGATCTGTTGATTTATTTCCACACGTTTATTCTATGTAGTCCCATTTTTGATTCTTTTATTCTTTCTTACTCTTTTCCCTTTTGCTTTGCTTTTTTTCTACTGGTTTCTACTAAATGTGGAGCAATCGAGTTTTGGAGGGCTCGTAAACTTAAGCTGGTCAACATCAGGGAAGCTACAGATGTATTGATGTCTGTCAGAAAGGTGAGGGTTAGTCAGTAAGGTCCAGCACCTACTAGTGGCTAATCAACAGAGACACTCCATAGTGAAATCCATGTAGATAAAACAGTAATTCATATTACCTGGCATTTTAAAGTATTTGTGTTTGAGACATCGAGAGGCTGGAGGCTGCAGTGCATAACATGGGCTTTTAAAGCCGTGCTATGAATGAATGAACCAGTAAAAGGCTGTAGAGTGGTGCAATGATCATTGAATATTTTTTTTGGACTGAGATCTACTCAAACAGTCACAGCACTGCAACATGTTAAAAACACAAGAGCCTCCGCCAACTGGACAGGACTTGAACCCAGAGACAATGTTATTGAAAGGTTGATGTGTTACGTCCTAACGCGTGGATTGTTTTTGCTGTTCCTGGAAGGCTCAAGGTGTCAATCAACCAGCTTTGGGTGGGCCTTCCTTCCCAGGCTGTGCAGTCATTTCCTGCACAGTAAAATCTTGCTTTGGCTGGAGCTTTTTAAATGAGGACAACAGGCAGCAGACACAACGCAGAATAGTTTTACGCAGAGACTTCATTGGTTGCTGCTGTCACCGCTATGTGTTTGCATGTCCACAATACTGGAGCAGTCAAGATCACAATGAGATGCAGACTTTTCTACAGACTAAAGCACAACTCGCTTCTGAACTGATTTTATAGAATTTTTTTGTATTATAAACACATTGTTACTAGGGATGTCCTGATTAAGTCTTTCTTTTTCCACGATCCAATTAAAGTCATTTAATATTTAGTGTCTGTCAATACCCAATACCATTTTCTTAGATGGAGGAGATAGGTGGAGCCTCTTACAGTTTAATAGGAGGAGGGCACTTCCATGTGAGCAACAGAGAGCACTGTGAGAGTTTAGCTACTAAGGGGGCACTATGACAAAGTCTTCTGTGAGGCTTAATGACCACTGGCTAGCATATATCAAGTGGGGATCAGTTAGGACACTAAGAACTACATTTCTGCGGATACCACCAAAACGGCAGGAAATGTGTAAAATATTAGATAGTTTTACAATCAGAATCTAAATTTGTACCATCACAATGAATACTAGTGTAAAGATGTTGACTTACTTGGCTTTGTGCAGTAGTTTAATAGCCTCGTCCCTTCTGCCTTGGTCTACATAAAGCAGACTGAGCTCCACCAGACAGTTGGGCACCAGGTAGTGGTCAAACCTGATCTTCTTTTCACTGAACACACACAGAAAGAGGTTCAGAGTTCAAGATTTGTATCACATACGCCTTCATTTAACACATTAACTCTTTACACCGCACTGCAATGAGAGTGACATCTCCAGCAGTGCTGTAAAAGCAGTAGAGTCTTAACTAAACTTGACTAAATCTGTGAACAAACACTTGTCTCTCATAAGTTAAAAGTAATGTCAGTGTAATTGCAACATACAGACATACTCACCGCATGACTTAGTGAGTTACAAGTATTTTATGTTTACTGAGCAAACATGGCCTTGTCAGTGCATACAGTTTACAGCTGCACTCAGACAATTTAAACAAGAGACATGCAGAAATATGGCAATAACATTTTTATAAAAGCCAAGCAAACACGTTTAAAGCCTTTTGGACCCAATTACATATATATTTTTTCTCATTAGAAATTGTGCAGTGAAATTTTGAAGCGTTTGTTTTGTGGATCTAATTCAACAATCAGAGTCTTCACCATTGGAGCCATAAACTGCAAACAGATTCTACCAAGCATAGCAAAGGCTGATGTCTGTTTCCACAGAAGAGCAGTGAATTTCTAAGTAAACTGCTGCTTTCAGTGTGAGCAGGGAGTAAATCGCCTATAGACCTCACCTAGACCACACTTTGTTAAAGCATTCCTCAGCAGCTTGGAGATGACCTTGGTTCTTCAAACACAGGCCCTTCAACATGTGGATCAAACAGCGGTCATCCACCGAATACTCATTTACTGCAGATGACGAAGTAGACACCATATAAAACAATATGAAGAGCTTTGTTTTGACCTGGTTCAAGGTTTAAGTAAAGTTGCATTACCAGGACTTTCCAGCAGAGAGCGCTCTGCCTCCACCAAAGTCTGCATCATGCCTTCAGTCAGCTCTGGTCTTTTGCTGATCATACTGAAGCCGTTCCACATGTACATCATTTCCTGTAATGAAGCAGTTCACACTGTTGGAACACTCGGTCAGTCAAACATTACGCATGTCAATGTGTGTGTGTTTTTTTTGTTCCCATTTTTACCAGCACTGGTATCGGTAGCCTGACTGGGGAGGCAGCCTTGTAGCGTCTGGCTTTACGGATAGCGAACTTCTCAGTTGGAGGAGACTTTCCTGCTATCTTCTGCTTTAAGGTGGGTACCTGTCTAAAGACACAGGAGAAGAAAACATGACAAATCCAGAACCAACTGACTTTTTTGACATCAACAAGCAACAAGCAGGCAACACAAAAGTGACATAACATCACAGTTGAGGGATATTTCTCTCTTTTTACAGCACATATAGTGATTTCATTAATAGTAATTACAGTCATATTGTTTAGTGCAGCTGCAAAAGTGCATTTATGTGTACATGATGACTATCCCCTATATTATACATTTCTCTGGAACGCTGGTTGCAGATGTTCTAACTAATTAACACTGTTTACAATCTGCGATAAAGCCCATGAACATTGGATGCAAGATGTATGTATGTAAAGTAATGTCAGCAGCAGAACAAACCACAGGACAAGAAGCGGCACAGCTGCTCATTTTCCACCACAGTCTAAATGTTTCCATTTAAATAAGTTTCATTTTTGTGTTTATATTGCATGAAATTCAATATTTAGCAAAAAGCAGGAGTCAACCCTTCCATTTTCACACAAATGAGACAGCCACTTTAGCATGAGCCTAAGCCCTATAATGCATATTTACCAATGAGCAACCTCTAAGGCAACTCCTGAATATGGAAAGAATATAATATTGCAAATATTTTGACAGATATTACAACTTTTTCTACAATTTGTCTGGAGAACATGATTTGTTGGCTTTGGCACTTCTGTAGCACTACAATGCTTCATTTGTTATTTATATGTTGTGACACATTTTACCTTCATCATAACACTGCAGCCCCTTTCATTTGGAATTTTGCACTTGGCCATGTTGCTGTTTTGGTCATATTTAGTTTAACTATTTAGCCCTATCAAGAGTTATAAAATAAAACTAATGAGAAAATGCCCAGCACTGCAGTTCCTCAAATGTCCACTTGAGGCTCACTCCAAAAGTGAGTCAGTCCCCACATTCCCCAATGTTAAAATGCCCAACTCTAAAGCAGAAATAAACAAGTTTACAGCCTGATACATGAAGCAGTTTTGGTCTCTATAGCTAATTTTTCCATTTCTAACAACTGTAAAAGGGATGAATTTTGATACATCTCATCCATATATATTATACTAGGACTTAAATTCATGAATAATTAAGGGTGTGGCAGCATGACCCAGAGACGATTGCATGTCCCATTTCAGCTCCACTAAACCTCTTTGCCTGTTTTTGAATTAGCCGGCAATTAGTCAAACTCAGGCCTAGACAGGGACATCCAGAGCCACCACAGTTATAGCAGTTATAACAATCAATGGCATTTACCTAAAGAGCTCCACCTCGTCCTCCCCAAAAGGCCTGGCCTCGTCCTCAGGCAGCATACTGAGGTAAGCAGCTTTCATGTACACATACATGGCCTAAAAAAGAAACACAGGGACAGGATTCATTCATTTATTTCTCAAGATGTTTAACAAGAAAACTCCTCCTGGAGTCTTGACTCGCGTACCTTGGACCAGCGGCTCTCTTGGCTCAGCAGGTCTGCGTAGAAGTACGCCATCTTCCAGGCACGCTTATAGGTGAAGCACCACATGAGCTCCCAGTAGCACATGTGGTGAAACTGCTTCCACGTCTGCTGGGCCTTGCAGCCGTCCTCAAAGAGCGCCACTGCCTGGGAGCACAGGGAAACGACATGATGCAGCCAAATGAAAAGGACTTGTAACAGTGATGCTACACTTCAGATATGTTGTGTGTTAAATATTGGATGTTGGTCCTTTTGGTGCTCAGTGCCTTAAACATGGCAACAATATTACCACGGTAACCAAAGTACTTCATGCTTCACTCACCCCCAAAGAGGTAAATTATTGTTTGTCATGTTAAGTGTTTGAGAACAGTACGTTGCACTCTAATAAAATAATAAAACGTCTATTATGTCATGTTATGTACATATTTTCTGAAACACACCTCATCAATGTTTCCTTTGATCTCCTCAATTCTGCCGGCAAAGAAGAGGAATATTGCTCCCTGGACAGAGGGAGAAAAATACAATTCATAAACTGTCATTTCAGCCTGCAGTTTGCTCCGTTAAATTTTCTGCAATCATAGAACACATAATTTAACAATCATTCAAGGCAGTGTTTAAGTACACACTGCGACAGAGCTTTGAGTTTGCTCTCTGGGATGGGCTCGCATGTGGGTAAAAGGTGGAGTGGAAACAGGCACTGAGAATTTACAAGAATGTGAGTCAGCTGAAGAGATGGCAGTGATAGCAAGAAGGTGTGTGAAATGATGGTTGTAAGGACTCTGTGCGCCTGAGTGGAAGGTGGAGTGAGGCTCAGATGAAAGTAATCAGGGTGTAGATGATGGTGGATGATTGTGAGTGTTACTGGACAACAGAAAGAAAGAACCAATGTGGAGGCAAGGAGCAAGTGCAATGATGGGCTGAAGATAGAAATGTTGAAAAAACAATGATGGGAAGCAACCAGTGAGGAGAACACAAGTTCAGATGAGAAGAGATGAAGAGAAACTACAACTAAGGCATGTATGTTAAGTCAAAGTGTGATCACATTATCCCATTGAACTTATTTTTAGCAAGCATTTTAGTGAGTACAATTATTGCCCCAACCCACTGTTATTTTCATGATCGATTATGTGTCCGATAATTTTCTCACTTCATCATCTCTAAAAAATTACAGAAAAGAAAGGCCAGTTATAATTTTGCACAGCTGACAAACACATTCAGCTTAAAATCCTAAAAACATTAAATCTTCACATTTATGAAGCTGGACCCAGCAGATTTTGAAAAATGAGTGGAGCAAATGAATAAGTGAATAAAGCGACTATTTCATGACAAAGATGGTTGCCAATTCATTTTCTCTATCAGCCAAGTAATAGTTGCAGTTCCAGTTACAATGTGATTATCTTATTTATCATAAATTAATATGATCAAAGTTGTAAAAAACATGAAATGTTACTTTTACCTTAGTGAAGACAATACTGCACTTCTATAAAGTTGCAGCAAGAAGCAGTGAAAACTGAAGCAACATGTTCTGCTTCAAACACACGGCTTTTTTTGTTTCCATCTTTTTAAATTCCAACACTCTCATGTTGTAAACACACATGTATTCAGACAGCTGGACACTACGCCACCATCCCAGACTGGTCACTATCCAACCTTGCTGACAGTTTTCCCTGCAGCCACTTGTGGTGTCGCAACAATAAAAGTCACCATAAAGCATTTTCCTCTCAGATCACAATCACCAAGGACAAGTAGGTCAAACTGTTGACAAGACAACTCCAACTGCAAACAAGCTTAGTTTTTACTTTATCAAGAATCCATAAAGGGTTTTATATGTTGAAAAGGGAGTGTTCTTTATTGAGCTTCACAAATTACAAGCAAACTAAGAAACTAGAAACTATTTTTGGCCCATTTATCAGACGGTCAATTTCCATTTCAGTGAGGAGGTGCTCGTGTTGAGTCCAGTATCCTGGTGTCCTTAATACATCCATGGCCTTGATTATACTCCCTTGTGATTTTGCATACAGACAGCTGCAGACACCACTGATGCAACGTTGTTACTATACTACTTTGCAGTCCACTTGAAGGACTCTGTTTTATACATGTGCAGAAGATCGGCATCTACAGATTCTGTACATGGATACTACTGCACTTGTAGTGTAGTCGCCACATGGACACAAATCTGAGCTGTAAACAGGCGTCCATGGAGAGGTCAGCACAGGCTGGATTTGGAAACCCTCATTTACTCTTTACTTTTTATCAGTGTTATTTATCAGATTTCAAAGCTCCTCCAGGGCCACAGAAGACATTACATAGCAGTTTTCACTGGCTGAGCAGGACTGACTTTGACTCGTCATTTTATCTCCATCTCTAAAATCAATGCAAATCCCCTTTAAGGTCCAGTCACACCAGAAAGTGGCACCTCCAAGTTCTTCTTTGTGCCACTGTGAAACATTTGGTTGGCTACGTCCACACTATGACAGATTTATTTTAAAAACAGGTTAGAACAGAAACGATCTGGCACACGTCGAGAAATAATCCTTAATCCATGACAATTACTTATCATTTACAAACAGCAGGTACGTGCACGATAGTATGAACAGGAAGCAGAGGATTGGTTGTTGTAGAGTCATGTTATAGGGACTCGGTAAATCAGGGAAGGGGTTATAGTGAGTATTAAGAGGAGTTTGTGTTTCCAAAAGTCTCCATTTCTGCCTCTCTACACGTCAACACTGCAGACTGAGTGTCTGAAAATCCTTCTTCATCCTTGAGGGAGTTCTCAGCTTTGACCAAAAACTGTGTTTACGTGTGGACTAAAGGTCACACAGAAAAAGCTTAGTTTTTAAAAAGAATACCAATTTGCACACACCTCAGTCAATCACAAAAGATCCCTGAGCTTTTTTGCTCTGGGCCATGGACACCTCTTCAGCATTTTGTAACCAAAATTCCTTTTGTTCAGTAAAGTGGATTTGAGGAACAACAACAAAAATACACTCATTAAGTTCCTACAATTTATGTAAAAGCAGCACTTGCACCATTGACTCCTGCCAAGCACTCCTCTTTCATGGAACACTTTATACTTTAGCAAAGTAGGTTCAATAAAAGAGGCTTTGAACACAGTAATAATTAAAGTTACATTAACGTCCTCCATTTTGGACACTGTGTTCCTCTTGTCTTGCATCTACGTTCAAATCCACCGATCACAGGAATTAAAATGACGATTTTTTCACAAAATATTTTCACTTCAAATGTTGGATATCAAGATTTTGCCAGTTGCCGTGTCTGCGATTTGATAAAACATAACACTCCAACTTAAACTACTGCTTATACTGAACGCTAAAAAAAGCTTACTTCATTAGTCTGCAAGAGCACATTTGTCCCTGGTTTTTGCTTGGCAGTGACTCATTCTGTAAACAGATTAGGATATTTTTAATTTTCACTTATTTAATTACTTACCCGTGGGTAGCGGAGCCGGAAAGGTTTCAGTAATCTGTCAGCTTCAGTCACGTCTCCCTCGCCTGTACCTAAAAAGATAAAAACAGAAATATGACGTGGAAATTTTATGAGTGAATAAAATGTGAAATTTAGTTTTTGACAGAATTAGAATCATCTGAATCTCAGATGTTTTAACTGGGTACCGAGTATGAATGTGAGAAAGGTGTAGAAGCAGAGCAGCAGCAGAGCGCACAGCATGGAGCGCAGGTTCATCACTGTGGCACCATCACGCAACAAGGACAGACCATATTCCTAAGAGGATCACACATGTAGGAAATATTAATGAGGGGGTGTCAGTTAATATGTGAATGTAAGATGGACGAAATGTATTATATATTTTGACTCCACCTTGTCTCCAGAAAAGCCTGCAAACTCCAAAACTTTGAGTATCCGTGGAGGAAATAGAGAAAGCGTCTGGAAGTAAAGAAGAACTGATAAAATTGCACAGCACAAACAAATATAGTCAAACATTAAAGTGTAAAAATAGATTGTGAGACCTACCAGATTAAACGCCCCCATTCCAAATGATATTCCTCCCTCTAAGTGAACATGGCTGGGTCCTTTGACACAGTGGTGAGATTTGATAAAGGAGTGCAGTTCTCTGGATGACAAAAGACAAGTGTGAAAGCTGTTTAACAACACAGCTGATCACAACAACTACGGATGCACAGTCTGCCGGCTCAAAATATACATACAGCAACTTCACCAAAGCGACAATGGGAAAGGCTGAGGAGCTCAGCAAAGATCAGAAAAAGCAAATCATTGACTTGAACAAGTCAGAAAAGTCACACAGAGCCATTTTAAAACAGCTACAGATCCCAGCTACACCATACCGACTGTCAAGTATGGTGGTGGCAGTATTATGCTCTGGGGCTGTTTTGGTGCCAGTGGAACTGGTGCTTTCAACAAAATAAATGTAGATCATGGTGATCAATTCTAAGCACCGTGACCATATTAAAGTAGTGCATGAAATAAAAAATCCCAAACATATAATCACATTAAACATTTTTCGGCATCATCATGGTATTGTGACACTTAAAGAGTTGTCCCATTCCTGTTTATAACACTTCAATCACTGACCAGGTGATGACGGTTAAGTCAGTGAGGGTTTAGTGTTTACATTTTAGGGTGAAGATTTCGATTGGGCCCCGAGTATCCAAACCTCAAATTAAGACGGACCTTTTCTTTACAAACTGCCTTCTAAATTGCAGAAAACATTATACATCTGTTTCCATAGCCTGAGCAGAACACCTCACAGCCAGTAAGGTGAATTTCAAGAGTAAAATTGGTCCTTTACTAATGGCAATGTACTGAACATGCTTTTTAGTGCACGTTACACTACTGACACTCACTTAACACAAGACTTGTTTTGTCATTGATTACTTACTTGTAAATCAGGTAACTGTTTCGCACTTTGATCCCTCCTTTGATAAAACTCACCATGCTCTCATCCTGCAAAAAAAAAATTGCCATATTAAAACATTCTGATTATACGTAGCTCAAGTACCACAGATTTAAGACGAGATGGATTGAACTTCTATGCCCATATGTTCATTGGATATTTTCTACAACTTGCACGTTCTCGAAAAACTGGTTGCTGTTCATTAGGATATACACATGCATCAGGTGAGCATAGTAGCTTACTGCACCTGTAGGAAGGTGAGAGCAGCTCTTTGGAGTTGACACTCTGCATAACATACTTCTGCGTGGAGCTGCACTGCAAAAACACACCCATGGACATGCGCATTAAGTAATATAGAACACACAAAGAGCACAATCAACAAGCAATAAAGTGTAAAATTCAAATCTTGCTATAAAGTTCATCTCAAAATGTGAATCCTCCATTTTTTGCTTTGTGTCTTCTGCCTTCCTTCCTCTTTAATGATTAGATTTTCCTTCCTTTTACTGATCTTGCACATCCAGACTCTACTTTATCTTTCAATCATGTTTGCTAAAGTCAGCAATCTGCTAAATAAGGCTCCACTTGTTAAAGTATGGAAATAGTTTCACTCAATGCTCATTCATACCAAATGATGTGGAAAAAAGACGCATCTACCTTTGTGCACTAATAACCGGTGTTCCTCAGGGATTACACAGCCACACTAGCATACTCTAGGTATGTCAACATGGGCCTGCCAGTATACCATTTTGGTCCAGTTTAAAATGTCTTAACGTGTATTACATGGATTGCCATGAAAAGACATTCATAGGTAGTTTTCCACTGCAGGAGGTCAGGGCGGGCATGAGGTGGTGCAAACATTGACAGGAATAACCCTGTAATTGGCCCCTTCAGCCTTTCTGTTTCCATGGCTTCGACTGCAACGTAAATGCTTCCAAATGACGACAAATAGTAGTTACTGGACGTTATATGAGCATGTAAGAAAAGGAACAAAAGAGGGATTGTTATGTTAGTCTACATGGGGAATTTTAACCTGTTTATAGTGATGTTTGAGAGGAGACTGCAGAAGAAAATGGGCTTGTTGTCCTCCCTAAGTTTAACCAATCAGCATTGAGACCAGCACAATAGTTTCCGCCCAAAACAGCCCTGAAAGAGGTTCTACAAGGGCAGATCTTGGACTCGGAACAGGCACAGGCCAACCTAAAATTGCCTTCATGTTCCTGCAATGGAAAACATCTTCATGTCTCTCCTCAGGATGAACTGTAATGTCTAGACTAACTCCTAATTTTATACAAAGCTACCACTTAACTAAGATAATGGTAAACATTATACGTACTTTGTATCAGTATATTAGCATCATAGCTATGACCATATTAGCAATTATCTTGGCTATGCACCACAGTGTGTAAGTGCAGCCTCACAGAGCTGCTTTGTCAATACAAGATGAATGAGAAATTGAGTCTAAAAAAGGCTCTATAAGAAGCCATACAGAGAAGCTGACAGCAGAAGTTAAACTTTTACAAAGAAAATTGCAATCCAGCTCAAGTTTAAATACACTCTCAACCATTTGTACATGCTATCCCCAGCTATCCACTGGAGAAGAAAGAAAGTACAGCCCAGATTACACATTTTTTCCCCCACTGCACTTAATATTTTGGATGTATTTTCATTTAAATTCACCACAGAAGTGAGACATCCAAGCCTTTTTACCTTCAGTGAGTGACTCCCCTAATGACTTGTTTGACAGACCTGGGGATTTCCGTCGAAACCTGAAATATCAGACAATGCTTCAATACATTGTGTCATCATTTCTTCTGCCACATGTTTTCTGACACAACAATTATCCACTAAATGAATGTCTCCACTTCTGCTCTGTTAACCGCTGCTGTTATGGCTTCTCTCATGCAAACACACTCAAATTGCTGCTATGGTCAATGAAGAGTCATAAATTTAAATATGCCCATTAAAATTTGCCTCTTAAAGCTCATGGACTGAACAAGCAGCAATGAAAATGAAATGCATTGTTAAAGACGAGAAGACTGACTTGTTTTTAGTCTACTATGACTTGAATGTGGTGAAATCAATACTCCCTGACCTCTGACAGACCTCCTGGGCACTCTTCATGGTGTTTCCTGCATTGCTGATGTCATCATGCTGGAAAGTCATCATGGCCTGCATTTCCAGCACTGTGGCGTAGATAAGAGCATGGTACATACTCTCATTCACTCTACATAGGAAACATGGAGCCACAGGATCAACACCATAAACCTCATACTGTAAGCAAACACATGCAATGTTAAGTAGCTACTGTATGACCGACGCATTTCCCTGCAGCGAACAGATAAGGGTAAATATTTCTTTATTCTTTCTATCTCCTCTCCCGTCGCGCTCTGTCTTGTGCACAGTGTTTATTCTGCAGGGTTGACATTCTCTTGGCTGTTGAATCAGTCAGATGTTGGGCGTCAGCTTCAGCAAACACTTCATATCCTGGAGAACTGAAGCCTGACAGGAAGGGCCCAGTCTTTGCAGTTCACACCACATAAGTCTCTAAACGTCACCGGAGGTAAAATACTGCTGACATCATGCTGAAAACATACAACAACAAATGTGTTGTCTACAGGCCAGTTAACACCTCTGTGGAGCCAAACCTGGCTGAGGATTATTCTGTTACCTTGGTCGCAGCCTCTCCAGGCTCTCGTTGAAGTGGTTGTTAAGGAAGAGATCCAAGGCCTCCATACACTCATCCAGGCACTCTTTCAGGGTCATCTTAGAGGAGCTGTTGCACAAATACAAAAACACACAGAACAAAGGCAAACATACCCAGACGTGACTCAGATGTTGCACGACGTTCATGCTTCAGAAACCTATGAGGGTTGTAAATCTGTCTGCTTATGATAAACCAACAACTGCATCATTTATCAACTTCCAGGCTTTAAAATTTTATGATCTAGCTGGTCTTAACACTGCACAGATAAAGCACAAATGTGTTTACTTCCCAACTGTATTCAGAGGTTGCTTGAAATTAGAGACAGGCAGTGCGACCTCAAAGGAAAAGGTATGTTTAAAAAAGTGGACAGGTGACGAAAGTAAAGGAAAATGCGCCCCGAGAACAACTTCAGTGCTCCTTGTCACTGATTCTCCAAGTCTCTGGATGGAACTCTACTAGAGGTATGAACACCAGTCTTCCAAAAGAAATTGCCCTACTTGGTGTTTTGTTGATGATAGTGGAGGCAGCTGTCCAATATGTCAGTCCACGTGTTCAACTGGGTTTAGATTTGGTGATTATAAAGGCCACAACATGTGATTGGCATCATTTTCATCAAACCAAACTTAGTTTCACTCCACAAAAACTTCTGTGTTGTCTACAGCAAAAGTACAACAACCTACAAGATACAGCATATGTGTGAGAAATATCCGATAAATGTCAAATGACCCTCAACTGTTCCTCCTAATAGTAATCAAATTACTCCAAGTGGAGCATTAGAGTATTTGTTAAGATGTCATATTATAAAGTAACAGCTTAGTTTTGCTATCTTAAAATACAACACAATGTAAAGAGCAATTTTGGACTGTGGTTTGGGCAATTTGCTGTTATTTTGCATTAACCTGGCGGCAGCTTCATTTAGCAAAATAAAAGGATATTACATTTTTAAAAACGTCTATGGTAGCTCTCCTTGCATAAAAAGGAGGAACTGACTCTTAAACTCTTTGACTTAGTGACCCCTCAAGACATTTGAATGAGAGCATTGTCATCCTGGGAGAGACCTTCAGGATAGAAATGTTTCATCTTAGGATAAAGTTGATCAGTGATAATGACCTGCACTGATCCTTCATTCAAAGGGGACAAGAGGACCCCTCCACAGTACAACAGAGCCACCAGATTCCCTCACAGTACGGATCAAGGGTTCAGGTTTTTCTTTTATAGTTCGTGGTTAAATCCCTAAAACTTGATCTCTCTGTATCAAAGTTACATACTCAGAGTTTCATTCCCTTGAAAATAATCCCATCCTGCCTTAAAATGGTTTACAAGTAACTCTACACTGTTGCTTCCTCTAAAATGTTCAGATCCACGTAGTCCTCATCGCTCTTGCAATCCCTACTTGCTGCAGATTGAGCACACCAGCTCACCTACATTCTGCTCAAACACCGTAAAACTACTCTGCATCTCACAATATCAAGTTTTCACACTGGACCGGGAACCAGTTCTAAAGAAGTTTATGATACAGAAAGCTCCACCCTGCAAGCTGACAGGGCTGGTTCTTTAAATTTGTTATGTTTGAAACCCCAGAATTCGGAATCTGTGTTTTTCAAATGGTCCAAGACTGGTGGACATGTTAAGCAATAGTGTCGACTGTTTATTTTGCTTGTGATGCGTCTTCCGGGACATAAAAACACCAAATGGACATGTTGGTAAAAAAACTGGATTTTCACAGGAGGGGGTCTTTAATCAGTCATCCATGAGGAGATGCAGAGTAGTTAAAGGGATAAAAATGTGGAGTAGCAGTAACAAAGAAATAAGAATGTTTCGTTCACTACGTACATTTACTAAAAGGAGTTGAAAATAAGAGTATATAACTGAGGAACGATCATGATTGTGCACGAAACATCTGGAACTTTAGCTTGTGCTTCTGCTGAGTTTTGCCCAATCCTCATTGTGAAGAGGCGGGCTATTAGAATGCTGTACAAATGTGTGGGTGTATTGAGCCTCAGGGTGCTTGTTTTCCAAAGTGTATTTTTTTCATTTTAATTTAATGCCTTAATATCGCCTTTATCCATGTGCATTCATTTTGGAAAATAGTTCATTAGGACTGAAATAAACTCAAAGATGTTTGTTCTGGGAGCAGTAGCACACAGAAACATGCAGCAATTAACATGCTGGAGTTGAAGCTTAGGAACACATTTTTTCATAGATAAAAAGGCATATCTTACAGTTTCTTTCATTAAACTTTTCACTGATATGATGTGATTTTAGAAAATTGGGCAAAATAAAGAAGAAAGATTATCTGAAATCTACCAATAGTTTTTAAACCAGGATATTGGTTTACTTGCAGAAACACTAAGTGAAAGCAAGCACAACTACACCAGCCTCCTCCTTCCTGGTGCAGCAACCCACAGCAACAACATGGCTTTGTTTTAAAACACATTTAAAGGAGAGTAAATCCACATTAACAAACATTTAGGAAAATGAAGACAGGAAAGACTTATTCATGTTTCCATGCGCTAATTCCCATTTTGCGCTTAAGTTTTCTCACCATTTGCCATGTTAAACGCAGGAACCCGGTAACCTGACCGAGACATCAACACTTTAAGGAGCAAATCAAACTTTTTTTTCGTGAATATTCAGTCGTCACTACTCACTTCTCAGCAGCATTCGCGTCTTTCCCATTGGACATGATCCCTCTCCGGGCGGCGCGTCCCCCCCAAACACCTGTTAGGAGCTCAGCAGCAGATCAACATACATTCAGGGGTTCCACAGTGAAAACCAAGCAGTCAGAGCAGAAAAGCGGCAGAGACGGTGACATTAAAGCTGCACAGACTTTTCCTTGTTGGTGAAATTCAAGGTAAAGTGAGCAGAAGCGCAGGGGTGAAGGTATGCGCTCATCTGTGGATCCGACAAGTCGGAGTGTGCGCATTGCGCAACGGAGGAGCGCAGACTCCTCCTCTGTGGCTCCACTGCCACGCACACGTTACTGTGGAGCAGGTGTTGGATCTGGACTAATTACAGTCATATTTGCTAGAATCAAACTGCACAGCTTTGAATTATTTTTATATTTATTTTTCTCAAGATGGAATTTGTTGAGTAAATTCTTTTTTTCCAGCAACACTGCAGCACAACATGGAAGTGAACAGTAAAAGTGTGGAAGACTGATGTAGCTTTAGGGGAGATAAAAAAATCTATAAATAAGTGTTGCTAAGGGGACAGAGAAAGCAGTTAATTCAGTTTTAATTACAAATTCATGACTAATCAGGGCTCCAGACTAACTTCTCACTGGTCGCACTTTCCACCTTGTCACAGGCCGAACATTTTCTAATAGACAGACACTACAATTTACCAATGTTCCCTAAACGTCCCACATTGCAGGTGCGGTGTATTCAGACAGCTGTGTGACCGAAATTACATTGAGAAGAGTTCAACTCGGGCGTTCCGATGTCAGATCTGATCTACATGCGCTGTTTTCTTTGAAAGGAAAAAAACAGCATTTCCCTAGAAGACCGCATTTTTAAGCGTAAATACCGCAGTGCGCCGAAGTTTTAAAAGTACCACTGTGGTTAGCACAGTAGCTACCTGCGGCCACAGCGACACCAATGCAGACTAATGATCATCGCACACTCGCACCGATGCCCTGCTAATGCTGGCTTATTAGAGAAATAAGGAAGAGGTGTCTGGCATCTGTCAGTTCAAGTGTAAGTCTACAGATCTGCCACTTGGAGGCGCTGTTTCCATATTTGTGCCAAACATACACCGATGAGCCACAACATTAAAACCACTGACAGGTGAAGTGAATAACATTGATCATATTAGTACTATGTGGTGTTCTGCTGGAAAACCTTGGATTTTACCATCTGTGTTAATGAGACTTAGACACCCAAATAAACACTGTCCCACAACAAGCACACTCCCTCATGCAAATGGAAATCCCAAATGTCACTGGCCTACCCCGCAGGAAAATGCACCCCACCACATGGACACCCATTCTGATCAAGCATCAACAGGATGCAGTGGAACAAGTTTGATTGACAGAGGCCCCACTGCACAAACCAGAGCACCCAAAGGATCCACTGCCAGCATCCTGATTCCAGACCCCATAGGACACCCAGAGAAGTCCTCTTGTCCATGTCCAATGGTTCAGAGCATTTTAGACCATATAATGGGGACCAACACAATATTAGGCAGGTGGTCATAATGTTATGCCTGATTGCTGTATGAGGCCTTGTGTTGGCAGAGGTGCTTCTGTTGGTCGTTTTCTCATTATTACTTTTATGACCAAATATTCCAGCACATAGAGTTCCAGCAGTTACTCAAAAATCTTTTTTATTTTTCATTTTCTTAGAAAACTTCTTTGCAGTCCATTTGTGCTTCATCATTGTACTACAGACAGGATAGCTAAGTGACACCATCATCACCCCAACTTTTTTAAAGGGAGTTGAGTCTGTAGCAACACTTCTGCTTTTCTTACTATGGCAAGTTTGATGCCTGCTGTCTAAAGAAGGCCGGACGGATAAAAAGTCAGAAGGTCATGAAAAGTGACTCCAGTCTGTCACTTTACAATGAAGCTTCATCAGAACATCACTGAAAGGCCCTTTCACTAAAATAATGAAAAAAGCTCTGCATCTGTTCTCCTCTGCGGCGTATCCTCCACTCCTTATTATGGCCTTACATAATGCATAGATTTGCATTGTCCAGCAGCTCATGTCTCGATGTCTTTTAAGAGTCTCTAAAGTCTTTCAGGGTCTGTACAAGAGCCCCAACTAAGTCTCCAGTTTAACCTGAAACATACTCCAACAGATGCATTTTTATATTGTTTGTGCAATTTTCAGTTTCAGCAACATGAAATCTTGCTACAGAATCAATTTAAACATTTCCGGGTTGGTCAGACCTACCTGCTCGTATGTGGTTGTGTTGGTAACATAGTTTGCATTAGATGTGATTCCTGTCTGGGAAGCTGAGCTCTTAATTGTGATCGTCTCCCTGACATGTCTTGTCCTGCTGCTCCCTCAGGTGGTGGACAGCTGTTACAGCATAATGAAGGAATCACTTCTCTACAGAGGGCACAGTTGTTGCTGGGAAATTGACCACTGACTGAAAGAACGTTCATTTAAGAAAAGAATGTCCGCTTTTCTCCCTCTCTGTAGGAAACAAAAGAACTCAATAAAGGCCACAAGGAAATGAATAAAGTAAATTTGGTATTTAACATTTTATTAGATAAAAGTATACTGTTAAAAATATTGTTTTCCTCAGCTGAACTTCAGCATAAGAATAGCTAGCAATTTTTAATTGTTTATCCATCCTATTAAGTAACAATTTAAATTGTTAGTCGTACTTTCAGATAGCCATTTTAACACGTATCACCATTCTGTTTTAATAAGATTTACATTCCTTTTGGCTGTCACTTACCCTGTATTGACAGGTAACTTTGATTCATTTTTAAACTGGCAGTTGACAAGCTTTTTGCTTTCACTTATCATTCCATAGTAAATGCTGACTGCACAAATAACCGCTATATAGGAAAGTGACAGCATCGGTGTTTGGGTTGGTTTCATATAAGCCTGGCTTTCACTATTCAGTTCTGTCTGCCAGTGTGGGAACAAAATGTGATGAGGGCTTCATTTATGGCATAAAGGACAACCAGAGTAACTGTGGAAACTTTAACCATCAAAAAAACGTGGTTAGAGGAGACAAAGAAAGTGAAGAGAGAGAGAAACCGAGGCAAAGTGAGAGTGAACCTTAGATGGACATTTACTGGATGGAGAATGCTTCAGAGGATTCAAAAGCAACAGTCAGAAGCCAATTTTGCTGCTGAATCATTGTCGAATAAAATCTGCCTACTCAATAATGCAATCAGGTATTTTACTCTGCCTTTAACGTAGTACTGAGATCAGGGTTTCTATTTTAAATCCAAATTCTTAGAATTGTTTCTTGCTTTGAACAGTAGCAAGAATGTAAGCAGCAGCCTTGTTGCTGAGGATTGCAACCAGATAACTAAGCAGGAGCTTCTTTTTTTCTCTTGTATTTGATCTTTTCATGTAACGTGTTGTTGGTAGTTGCGAGGCTCGAAGGAAAACTGGAAGTGATCTGGTCTTTGTGATAGTAGTTACAACAGACAAGGTGGAAAGATGTCTTTTTCCATGTCAGTATGATGCATTTTATATGCTGTAAGACTTTTCAATAGCAATCTAAGCAGTCAACACGATGACTGAGGAAATGCAGTGTGAGTGACAGTGTAAAAACATGATTTCAGACTTTAAGGGCTTTGTATGACAAACCCAAGGAACAAATATTAAAAACTTGCAGGATGGGGCTTTGTGTGTCATTTTTATTTTTAATCAGTTTGTGGTTGAAACCATGTATGGCTGAATTACTCAAACATAAATACTTGCAACGGGGTAGTTTTACAGTGTTTGAGCAGAGTTGTAGGCACTGGTGTGCTCAAGCTATAGCAAGGGGGAAGGGGTGAATGGAGATAGATACAGGGGCTTTATAAGTGGTCACATTCTGGAGGAAGCAGTGATGCAGAACTCTAAAACGTCTAAATATGTAACTTTGATCCACATAGATGAGTTTTTGAAATTTAAATCTCTTTTTTTCATGTCTTGAATGTATGTGGTCTTTGTGTGCCTGTAGAGACTCTTCCTGTTTACGTCTAGCAGAGGCATTTGCATAATTTTCTTGGCCATATTTTTCACATCCTTGTAGTTTGGAGCAGCTTTGTTTGTTTATATTACTTCTTCTTTTTTATCACTTTTCACTGGTGGAAAGCATTTGATTTAGATGATTAACATTAAATAGTGATGCTTGCTCTCCTAAAGTATGACTTGCAGTCATTTTACCTCATGCACTGTACATATATTAACCAGCACACTCCAAAGATCAAGTCTCTTCCCGGCAGGAGGAAGTTTCTTTCCAGACTTTAACTGCAAAATGAAGCCAGAGCCCAGATTGATGCAACACAGGTTGACATTTGCAGCTTTCTTAATGGCAGCTATTAGTGCATTCATGTTACCTGACTCAGAGCAAAAACCCACTTATCTAAAATTAAATATAATATTTGCTGAAGTTACACATTAACACAGCAAATGTATTTTAAATAGAGGCTCACGTTCCCACAGGTAATAGTTTCAGATAAACGGCACCTAAGTAGCCCCAATTAAACCCCCTTCAATTCCGTGTTTGTTGTCAGATTTGTTTGCTTTCAAAATTGTGACACATGAGGAAAATGAAAAGGGATTTTACCTGCACCATGCTGCTTCTCTTCCATCCAGAAACACTGGATCCAAACCTGAAAATCTGGACTTTATTTCAAAACCAATCACCTTACAAACAACTTACAAACAAATAACGCATCACTTCCGCTGCTATTTTACAAGCTGCATCCTGACAAAAACATTCACAGTAGTGGCTCCTGTCTCCAACACTGACACCAGCTTCTGTTTCATTATTACAATGACGCCATGTAATTCCGCATTAGCTGGCTGCACGTTGAAGACAGCAACACTCCTTGACATTTACAGTCAGAGCCGGCTCACCCATTAGGCAGTAGAGGCAAATGATAAGGGCGCTGTGGCCTCCAGGGGGCGTCACAAAATTGGGAAAAAATTTACCTTCAATATAATTATATTAAAACTAGTTATTACTATTAACTCTTAAAATGGAAAAGCATTAATTCAAATGTAAAGCAACGCCCAATTGATATTACTGCAAAACAATACTATTTGATGTCTTTTGTAAGTGTATGTAAATCGCTGATGGATGGTGGCGCCATATAAAGGCTCGCCTAGGGTGCCACATTAGGTAGGGCCGGCTCTGTTTACAGTAATCACTGGTGACGAACACAGTGTTTGTAGCTGGGTTTATAAACAGAAGTGTTCTTAAGAAATAGATAAGATACATTTATAAATGGCATCTATTAGATTTAAATGTAGCAAAAATAGATTTGTTATGTCATTCAGTAATTTCTGATTGCACGAGACCTGACATGAGGCATTATGGGAGGAGATACAGGAAGTACAAAAGTCTCCAGTGATTAAAAGTGATCCTTCTGCAGTTTGTGTTTAGGCAAGCGTGGATTTTATTCTGCAGTAAAGGATCATCGAGACGATCATTGCACAGACCTGAGGGGGAATATACATATTAGTAAAACATGCAATTAAAAAATAAAGTGAGATAATGTTTTCCACTCTGCAATACACCCATCATACCTCCAGAGCTGCAATCCCCAGCGCCACAGCCACTATAACCACCGTGTTCTCATCAACCAGCTGCTTGATCTTAGGGAAGCAACCAGTGATTGTCTATGAAGGAAAAGGCAGAATAAACATTTATTATTTTCAAAATAAAAGTTTTTTCGATCATGCACATGAATGTCTTTATTGTTTGTACTACTTACTGTGCTGCTCTGATTACACAGCTCATCAGTGCCTGGACAGCACTGTGGCGGGTATTTCATGTTGTTGTCCATATAATATGGAGAGCCAATAAAGTCTGACGCGTTGTAGAATCCACAACATTTTAACTAGTGTGGAGGACATTTTTTCAAAAAGCATTAGTGAAATGGCAAGAGAAAGATGCATTTTGTCACGTGTTCAAAAATAACTACATACTGTGCTCATTGTAGTGTTCCACAGTCCGGTAACATCAGGATTTCTCCCGTAGTCCTTCTTGATGTTCTGAACTGCTGCTGCGCCGACCTTGACAAACAGTTCATCCGCCTGAAATGCAAGAATACAGAAGGTTTCACAGGTTTTCAAAGTTCAACAACAGCTACTAATATCCGCTGTTTGAACATATTCTGAAATAACTTACCAGTGGTCTGAAAACCAAAATCACCACAGCTCCAGCAACCTCTGCTATGAAGACCAGCAGGACTATGATGAAAAACTAGAGGAAAAAACAACACTTTAATTTGTTTTTCATCAGCCTGCAGAATTGTGAAACAAAGCTTGTGATTATAGCTTTAAATGAATAATTTAGCCTTTGTACTGACACGTTTTCCTGCCAAAAATGAGATGAGAAGAATGATACTCATGTCATACATACTGTAAACATAAAATAGCGGCTGCCTAGCTTAGCTTAGCTTAGCTTAGCTTAGTGTCTTTTTAATTGGGAAAACCAGCGAGCCATCTCTGCCCTGACATAAACGCAACCCGCCTAAAAGCTTTTTAAAATATCACTAAAGAGTACTGTATGTTGTATTTTACCTGTTTAATGTGTACTAAAAGCAAACTGTAGATTTTAGTAGCGTGCACACTAATGTGAGCAAAACTGTCAGAACTAGCTTAAGCACTAAAGAAGTCTCAACAAAATTTAAGGAGCAGTTGCACAACTTACAAATATAACCAAAGTATTTCTAAAATATTACACCGTTAAGACTTAATCCCTTTAGGTGAATTCAAACAACAAAAAAAGTCAAAGAAATTACTTCCTCTGGTTTTCCTGCTTAGCATAAGCTAACCAGTTGCTAGCTGTCCCTCAACATTAACCATGCAGACATGAAAGTTTTATCAATCTTCTCATCTTCTCTTGGCTACACAGTGAATAAAAGTTGTCCCATAATGTCAAATAAAGTCAAGAGTGGCATGTTTTTTGTTTTTTTAAACTGCCATTATCTGAAGAAAACAAGTTCATTTATCACGAGCAGTGACTTCTGCTTTCTTATCTGTGATAATTATGGAGAACTCGAAAATGAGCGTCTGGTTCATTTGATCACCTGATTTCAGCCTTCGAGCTCACCTGCATGAACAGTCTGAGCAGGACCACTGACGTGTGAAAGTGATCTCTAACGGAAAGATTCAGTTTTCATTTCTCTTGCAGACAGCTGCAGACCACAGGAACACGCTGTTATTATGCTGCTTTCTAGTCAGCTTGAAGAAATCAGATCACACGTGCAAAGTAAATCTGCATCATGTATTCCATGCATGCACACTACTATCCTAGTAGTGTAACTGCCACGTGGACTCACTGACTTAAGCAGATGATCAAATTGACACCATGTGGATGCAGAAAGTACAACACTGCCATTAGAATTTTACTGAAGTCTGATGCAAAGATAATAAAGGATACTGTTTGATCTGACATTTTCTGCTTATATCAGTTGCTACAGATGTCAAGATACCATCTATGCATGCTGGCATGGAGTGTGCAAACAACAGACCCTCAATTATTTCACTCTTTCAAGATCAGAAACAACAGTTGAATTTATAAAGCGCTTGATTTAGAACTTATTTATCATTATTCAGAATAATAAGAATGGAAATAATAAGAAAACAGATGAAAACAAGCCACAGCTGCTGTGTGTAATAAGTACATCATTGTACCCCTGAATGTTATGGTTCATGCATTAGTTAACTATTTGATTTCCTGTCTTACAAATGTGAGAAGCTAAGTTGCTTGGCAGGAAGGAAGTAAGTAAGTAAGTTTAAAGACTTGAATTGGAGATGAATCCCCCTCATGCATAAATCGTACATCAGTAATAGTTGCGGGTTCAACAGAACTCATGGTTAGGGTGGTATCACTGCTTTTAAGTCACGGGTTAGGTCATTTTCCACTAGTGATAACCTAATTTTATGCATGATCCATCCAACACAGAAACAAAGATAAGATGGCAGCATGTATAACTTCCCAATACATGTTTTCAGAGGAGCTCAAATCACTCTAAAAGCCCGGCTTCACCCTGCAGACATGACACTACTGATCTGTGATAAACAAAGAGGAAACAACTAGCTTTACCAGATGATAAGATAAGTTAACCCGTTATCATGAGAAAATGGCATTTAAAAAAGATGATAGCATGCACGGCCACTCTCAGTGTCCATGCAAACTGCTCCCTTAACCTCATACAGCAGCAGTCATCAACCTACCAGCAGCAGCATACACCTGCTCTCCTTGACGGCTCCACAGCAGCCCAGGAAGCCGATGATGACCAGCAGTGCCCCTATCGCAATCAACAGGTAGCCAACGTTCAGCACCTGGCTGAGCTCTGCTGGAGCATTTTCAATTTTCCCAAGGAAGCTGAGGATGGAACCGCTGTCCACCTTCACCCAGATCCCAACACCCAGGACGGCAGCACCTGCCAGCTGACGGAGAGAAAAGAGTGAGGAATTTCTTCAAAATGAAAGGAGCGCTTTAGTCAGTTCATAACAAATAAGCCAGTTTACCTGTCATGAGGAGTGGTACATGGTCTGTGACAGCATAGGTATATTTTAACAGGAATTGTAGGAACTGCAGAATCCAGCATTTTTGAAGTTTAACCCATTTTATGATCTAATTGTCAGGATTTCTCAGCTACTGGCTTTCTTTTTTTTAAATCATTTTTTCACTTATCTAACACCATTATAGAGAAATGCAATGCTAATTTCCTGGAATGCCGGTTTAAAGAATACACATTTTAATCACAAATGCTTCATGTTGGTGTTGCTGAATAATGGTCAATATATGTTGGCTTTTTTTGGACAAGATATTAAATAAAAGACTCTTTCATGTCAAAGTGAACACAGCTCTCTACAAAGTAATGCCAAATAATTAAAATGTAAAACAACTGATTGCAGAATAAACCCCCTTTTTAGTCAGTATTCAGAAGTTGCACCTGTGGGTGGAATAACAGCATTAAACCGGTGGACAGGAAAGAATTTTTTTTATTGTCAACAAGCCAAAGTAAATTGACTGTGATTCAACACTGTAAGCTCTCAAAGTGGAAAAAATTGCATGTTATTGTACATCATTTACGCTGCAGCGTAATGTTTCTTCACACAGAAGTAAGCCGTAAAACTCAGCCTAGTAAAGTCAGTATTTTCCCTGGAAAATGAAAATACATTTTATTTATTTCTCATTTAATATTAAAAGTCATGACTTACGAAGATAATGCCATTGAAAACAAACATCATGCCTTTGAGGAAACCAAAGCACCCCATGTTTACTGCTGAATGTTCAACCTGTAGTGGGAAAAAGACAACGTTAGTCAGGTACATTTTAAACTGACATAATGGTGCTTCCTCTTTGAAACATTCAGTGATTCTCATAAAGGTTTTTTATCATTGACTGTTTATATATTTGAACCATTGCTTATTCAACACTAGCAATCAACTTAACAACACTTTTGTACTCACACAGGAGTCATTTGTGTGAACAGCATTAATCATCTCACTGAGGTGTTGTTCTGAGTTTCACTACATCGCGTTGCAATGCAAATGAGGTGATAATTTAACAGCGCTGCTTCCTCTGTGAGGTGGGGGAGAGGGAGGGGAAAGCACCTGCAATTTACCCAGCTCCTCACCTTTTACCCTTTGTAAGCTTATTAACTTATCTTTGTCAAACACTCAGAGCGCCCTGCGCCTTTCATTGCCACTCCAAGGACGTTCACAGTGCACATGTCACCTGTGTGGAACTTGGGTGAGGGCTTTTAGTAGTTTGGCATTAATGCTGAAAAAAGAGGCGACAGATGAGGAGGCTTGCTGCGCTGTTTATTTTACTGGAAAGTTTCACACTACACAAATCCAAAGCAGGTCATGCAAATGTGGGAAGTAGCCAAATTCAGGAGCTCAACACAGCTGAATGTTTCTTCTGCTTGAATTAGCCCCTTTTTTGTAAAAATTCAAAACAATTTACTACTTAAAATCACAAATCTAAAAATGATATAGACTCTAATATGGACCCAGGTGCTGTATATTTAAGAAACAAAGACTCACGTGTGTGTATTTGCATAGAAAACCAGGCTGACACTAAAAGTGAACTGAGGCACAACAACACAACCCAGTAACTACCTCTATACTCTACTATATATGTGGCACAAGCACGCAAACATCCTCATCACCTGACAAACACAGGCACAGAAATAACAGCATCCTATCTCTGCATCTTCTCCCCCGTTCTTTTCACACCCTCCACTGCCACTTCAAGATTGTCACTTTCAAATGTGTGTGTGTGTGGACCTCCCAGAAGGGGAACAGTGCCCTTTGTGTGGATGACAAAACAGACAAATTGTTAACAACAATGACTGAGCAGAACCCTATTGTGTGCAGCAACAAGCTGCTTTTTTAGATCTGGGACATCCCTCGTGGCCTCTAATCTCCATTATTTAGTTTCACTGCGGGCTGAATGTTTTTTTTTTATTATTCACTGACACCTCCAGATATCAGTTCAGACAAACATATCAAATTAACCACACTCAGGAAGTGGTTTGTCAGTTCATCTGTGACGGCAAAGCTGCTTGTCATCAAGTTAATCATACATTCAGGGGGCCGGGATGCTTTTCGAAGCATAATGAGCGGTTGCCTTGACTCCCTCAAACTCCCATTTCACTCCTCTGAGCTTTTCCCACTTCCTTCTGGTCAACAGTTGCACCCCGACGCTGAGGAGTCAGCCTGGTGATGTATTAACAAGCCACAGTCACATGCAAATCTCAAAAAGCTCCTGCAATGACTGAAATAGGAACCACTGGCAGCGTTTGTCAGCCACAAAGTCTATCAAAGAAAAGCAGAAACTCTTGCTTGGACACATTTAACACTTTTCTGTATGTGCTAAATGTCAGCACACATGTGGTCTATATTTGTTTGTCTAAATGGTCTGTGTCTAACCAACTTCCAACAAAAACACAGACAGACAAATCTCAAAGGACGCCATTGAGCGGAATAATTGCAGGCAGGTCTCAGGAGACAAAGGATCATTGTTGGATGGATCCCTCCCTATGTTGGTACGACACTTGGAAAAAATATCCAAAAACTCACAAAAAGCAGCAGCAACTTTAAGCCACATTCAGTCAAAGCTGAGCCAGTCTTTGGCTTACCTTTCACAGGAAATATCCTAGGACTCCGCTCAGAGGCTGCCTTCACTGCTGGGATGGAGGCTGTTGCTGTGGGAGCAAACTGTGAGATAACAACAGCACAAGACTGAATAATTGTCCTGTCCACAGAAAAGGAGCCACAATATGCTCTCTGTCCCCTGCTTCCTGTGGCTTTGTCGCTTTGCAGCACGTTCAAGAGTCTGTGAGGGACTTTTTTAGCATTCTCTTATGTTAAGGCTGCCGGTTGGTTATAAGCAAGGACTGGGAGGGGAGGAGGGAGGGGAGGAGAGGGGGTGGGTGGGTGGGACCAAGGCAGCTGAGTAATAACACATCACCATGGAGCTGGGCTTGTAGCTCCTGAGGGAGGGAGGGAGGAAGATCACCTGCATCACCTGTGTGCAGCCACACCAGCCTTTTAACACACACACAGTATGGTCCTCAGTTCAGGTGTTAATTTACAGTGTGTAAATATGACTAAACAATAGGTTTGTAATAGGGATGGACTGATGGGTTTTTTCTGGCTGATACTGATGCTGGTTATTGGTAATAAACAAACCGATATTTGGACCTGATTTACATTAAATGTAATGTTTTAACAGCATGTAATAGCAGAGAACCTGTCATTCATAACTAGGCTTCTTCATTAATAAGGGCAACTATAACTGAATATGTAAAACAGAAACAGGAGTGATTAAATTAGGACGTTTATGTGAGATGGAATATTAATATTTCGCTTTTTTATCACTATTATTGCCCACTACGGTTGATCTCTTAAAGCATTATTAAATATTGTTTTCCAGACTCTGTTTCAGGGTAACTCGTGGCTGCCTTCTAACTGAGCTGCTAGCCATTAGTCCCTCTGAGAGGAGCCAGTTTCCTGGTTTATGGCAGCAGCTTGTGTTTCTTGTTCAGTTTTTGAAGCCTCTGCTTGAGAGACATTTCTGAGACCACAGAGTGACTCCAGACATAAAGAGGAGGCTGCATCAGACATGAAGTAGGGCATTTAATTTAGCAATAATTGATCAATAAAAATATAGATAATTGGAAAAATGCTGATATCGGCCACAACAATCGGTCTATCTCTAGTGTGTAATCAGCAAGCAGAGACCAGTCTCAAACCTTTCATTCCTAAACTTTAAACTTTTAGCTGCATATAAATAATTGTAACTTTTCCATTCACAGAGGACACAGTGCGGTCCAGTAGGGTTTCACATGTGACTATAGCTGCTGAAGATGTAAATTTTCCCAAAACACAATCAGATTAAGCAAAAACCTTCACTGATCTGACAGAAAAAAACACTGCAAATACAGAAAACACATCCAGATACAGAAACAAATAGTGCAGACTGCATCAAACATGTGTCCAGGGAGGCACTAAAAACTGGTGGACACAGTCTGCTTGCTGTTGCCATGGTGATTGATGAAGTTTTCAGTTCAACAGGACAATAAAAGATATTGAACAACAGATCATTGCATTACTTTACCGTCTTACTGAAACGTGGTTGCAGCAGAGAGAAAATACCAGCTACTAACTCACACTCGTCAAAGCAGACAATCAACCCTCAATCAACTGAGTTTTAACCCTCTCAAAAGCCTCACTGTTTTCCTCTCACACCCACATGTTGTTGTCTATCATCCACCTGCCTTTTACTCAGAGCTTTTATCTGATTTAGTGCTTTGTAAAGACAACATGGCCTCAGCACTGCATTTAAATCATTATCAATTACTCAACTGGCCTCTCTCATTCTGTAAAAAAAAAACCCCACTCACTGTTTTAATCCCACCTTCGATCTTTGTTCTGATATATGGTACAGAAACTAATAGTGTCTCCTCAAAACCTTCTTCTGTCTATCCATTTTAAAATAGCATATACATTTGAATGTCTATTTGATAATGCAGTAACCAAATTTAAGGAAATGGTTCCATTATTTACTTCAATGCCAAATGCAATGGAGGGCAGTTATCTTGACTTGACTCTCACACAGGTGGATTATCCTGTAGATAGAGCTGCAGTCTCACCACACTCTGGTGAAAACGAGGAGTTAGTCTAGCAGTTGTGTTCTCTCTCTTGGCTAGCTCCTTGGTGCAAATGTGCACCTCAAAGCAGACAATTATGAAACCTGGAAAGGAAGTGGTGTTTGACGAATTTAGAAGACTTTTTAAGCTTTTTTGAGAAGAAAATTGCAATTATTAGAGAAAATGTCATGACATCCTTCCCAAAACGGGCACATATGTATTGCATACACATGCAATCACTTCAAAATAGGCTTTAATACCTGATTTATATTTAAACTGGTTTCTAAAACAGGTCTCACTGAGCTAACTTTTGCATTTTTTCCTATAAACCATCAA
The DNA here is from genome assembly GCA_024666655.1 of Dascyllus trimaculatus. NCBI lineage: Eukaryota > Metazoa > Chordata > Actinopteri > Pomacentridae > Dascyllus > Dascyllus trimaculatus. The sequence goes on from CM045458.1 coordinate 12,197,053, forward strand.
TGTGTCTATGTAGCACAGACTTTAAAGGTTGCTGTAATTAAATCTATTCCTAAAAAGCCTACTATTGATCCAAAGGTTTAAATCAACTATAGACCCATATCCAACCTCCCCTTCATTTGTAAAAATCCTTTCCAAGGCTAAAAATCAATTATGTGACCATTTGCACATAAACGGTTTGTTTGAAGAGTTTCAGTCAGGGTTTGGAGACATCATGGCACAGAAACAGCACTGGTGAAAGTCACCAATGATCTTCTCATAGGCTCAGACAGTCTACTCGTCTCAATACCTGTCCTGCTGGATCTTAGGGCTGCGGCTGGGACTATTGATCGCAACCTTTTATTGCAGAGACTGGAACATGTCACTGAGGTTAAAGGAAGCATACTAGGTTTAAATCAGATTACAGTTAGTTGATGTCATTGATGATTCTGGTACACAGCAGTTAGTCCTGGAGCTCCATGTGGTTTCTTCGCTATAGGACTGATACTGATTATTAGTAAATACTGCACAAATGTTCATTCTTGTGCAGATGACACTCAGCTATATTTAACTGTGAAGTCATGTGAAGCAAATCAGTTTCAAACTCCAACCCATGTTTAAAGACATAAAGGCCTGGATGATCTGTAATTGTCTTCTTCTAAATATAAACAAAACTGAAGTAATTAATTTTGGGCCTGGACACCTCAGAAACATACTGACCATATAGGTACTCTAGATGGCCTTGGTTTGACCTCCAGGGCCATTGAAAGGAACCCAAGAGGTATTTTTGACCAAAATGTTTCAAATAATTCACAAATACAAGATGCAATCAAGCGTCTATACCTGCCACCCACAAAGCAAAGCACAGTCTTGTGCATGAAACAGGTGCAAGCAGTAACTTTCCTGAGTCTATATTCTGCATGGCCACTTGCAGGTACGTAATTTCACCACTGAGCTGCAGAATCAGCATCATGTTGAAGGTTAATTTCATCAGCCCCAAGACGACCCAACCTTCATGTGGAGGATCATCACTGCTGATGCGAGTTGAGTCTACAGCTATGACCCAGACACCAAACAAAAACCTTCAGTGGAAGAACAAGATTTGTTGTCATTGTAAATGAGAACTGGTTCTCAATTTACTCACCTGGTTAAATAAAGGAAAAATAAAAAATAAATAAATAAAAAGAACCTCCGAGAATAAAGAAGGGGTTCCAGGTCAAGAACACACCAAGAGAATGCTTGCTGTTTTCTTCAGCATTATAGGATTTGTGCCATGAATTCATCCTTCAGCCTCAAACTAAGTTCTACTGTAACGTCCTGTGGTGTCTGAGAGAGAACAATAAGCACAAACAACCTCAACTGTGGCACAGTGGCAATTAGTGTCCTACTATAACAACGTGGCTGAGATTTTTTTTTTGGTAGCATCAACACTGTTGTTGCTCCCCATCAACCATAATTAACTAATTTGGCTCTCTGGGACTTCTTCCTCTTCCCCAAAATGAAAAGGGTCACAGTGGAGGAAATCCAAAGAGCATTACAGATGGTGCTTGATACGTCTACAGAACAGGACTTCAGGAAGTGTTCCAAGAGTGGCAGAGCACTGGAAGCAGTCAACCACTGCACAAGAAGACTAATTCAAAAGGGGTGGAAGCCAAATATAAATTAGGCATGGCTTTTACTTTCCATAGGTGTAGATCCTGAAGTTTCTGATCTCCGTTCATGAAACAAGTCTCTAGTAATCCCCTTTTGCATCTGCACAACATCCTAACTCAGGCTGAGCTGTAAAATTCAGATTACAATTTAAAATCCTTCTTGAATACAACAAAGAAGGTTCCTCTCACGTGGAACCAGTTTCCAGTTCGGATTCAGGTGGCAGACATCCTCTCTACTTTCTGGACTAGACATAAAACTACATGATTAATTGGACATACTTTGCTTAATTTATTTACTTTGGTAACAATTACATAACCATGATGATCCTTCGAAAGCATCCACTTCAGGACACCATCACTACTGACTGGAGATAATGCTGCCTATGAAGCTATAAATATAATTGCAAAGTTATTTTGGGGTCTGACCTCAACTTCACGAGTCAATGTTTATCATCTAAAAAACAAATTTAAAAGATAATTGGAGGAACCGACTCATTCATTTATCTCATACAAGTCAGGCGTCCATTAGCGTTTCACATAACAGGGGACATGGTGTTTTTCCACAGCACGGGTCGGTAAAGTAAAAGAAGTTGTTTACCTTGATGACGTGTTGGAGGCGTGCTGGTTTGCACAAGCCACAGTCGAGTAAAAGGCTCTCTCCTTGATATTCATCCAAACAATAGGAAGGCTCCTGCTCATTGAAAACATAGCTTCATGTGTACACATAAAGTCAAACATACAGTACTACTCCATTACTGACATCACTTTACTGGTTTCCAATTTCATTTCTATATAGCCTCCTTCTATATTTCTGAGCCACTGAAAGACCATGATGCTGTCAGTACTTGCAGTGTATCATGTGGTAGCTTTCATAGGAGTCTCTGGGCTAGATGCATGGTGGAGGGTCTTATTCCTGTATTACGTGTTAATTTTCCCGCTCTTTGAAGATTTCTGTGGTATTGATTCTACTCTTATGCTGTGTGAATTTTAGTGTAAAGCACATTGAGCGCATTCCCTTGAGATGAAATGCCAGTATTTTTGGGCTTCACCTGAAACACTTGTAAGGGAATGCTGCATATCATGTATCACCACAATGTGTCTGTCAGGTGGACTCTCCATCCACAGGTTTCCCTAAATTAATGGGAGGTCGATGAAGTAAAAGCTCCCCAGACCTTGACCTTGTTGCTTACAGTGCTGTGTGACTTTTACTTTATCTGAACTTCAGTCATTTCAAACAGTGGTAAAAGAACAAAGGGTGACAGGTGGAAATTACTGACTCTGCTGCACAAGAAGGAAAGATGATTTACACTAGAAAAATGTTGACATGCTGTTTGAGTAGCTGTTGAGAATAGGTGGGGAATGGGCCTATTTAAGGTAAAAGACTAAGAAATATGCCAACTGCTGATCAAAATTCTATCCTATGACTAAATCTTAAAATCCAAATTAGTACTTTAATGTGATGTGAAGAAGTCAAACGTTCCCTAGACTTTATATTCAATCACCCAAAAACCACTTCTATATCAAAATTCATCTGACTAAAAGGGTCCTGAATCTGTGAGGAGATTTTATGACTATGTGTCATGACACTTACGCTTTTCATGCCTTTTCTTACCATTTAAGCACACCCACACTGCGTCACTAACACGCACACACACCCTAGAGAGCGTTATGCAAGAGGAAAAAACACACTGAATATTATTCATCATTAGTGTCAAAGACATGTCTTTAAGTAAAAGAAAGGTACGACACAAACACGAGGCATATTCACATGTTTTAGTGATGCAGCAGGTTAACAAACCTGACAAAACAGGGAGAAAAGTGCATTTGCTTGGAAACAGACGGAACAAGAGGAAGATACACAAGAGAACTGAGGCGAATTTTCCTGAGAAACTGTCACATTAATCTCACAAGCTTTCTTATCGGGCCTGTGAGTCAGGACACTGGGATGGTGAAGAGATAATAGGAACATGTAAGACAAATACTGACTTTGTGGCCAAAACAACAGATGCTCACTTTCAATAACTGAAATGGAAGAACGACACGTATCAATACAAGCAGCGTGGTGCAACACTCAACAGTTGAGCCTAAATGACGTCAGTCTCACAGCCCTAATTCTTAATATATTTAACACACATTTGTAGTGCTTCATTAATATTTGCCCACCATCTGTGAGTAATGTAATCAGTAAAGGACCGAGCGAGCCTGTTTAAAGGTGGAGTCTAGGATTCTGGAGGAAGATTTACTGTCCCTCCCCTCCCCCACCCTTTATCCATGTTCTGGGCATGAGCTTAAATGCAAACAGGACTCACTATAATAGTGTTATCTGGATCAATCTAAGCCATTTGTTTTTGTTTCCCATTTACACAGCCAGGGCTGTGTATGCATATCCGATTTTTATCTTTAATCTTCAAAAGAATCTTACCAATAGTTGGGATGTTTTAACCTATTTAATATAAAAGTTGTGGACTTTATATAAATTCTAGACTGTATTTAAAAAATGGGTGTAACCACATGATGCCATCTAGTATTTCGGAAGCTTTAAGTCTCAAATTTGGCCATCTCTATCTTGTTCTTTTGAAACCATATACAACAGAAGAAACACCCAAAAACATAACCTGCTCTTTTGTCTATTCTAAATGGGACTATAAGTTACAAAAAGAACACTGTGCTGTAGTGAGGGAGACTTGAAACTAGCGATGGACCATCAGCTCATTAGTGAGATGTTTACTGAAGCAACAAATCAAGTGAGAACTTGAGTGAGTAAAGACCAGAGAAATTTCCCCATTAGAAAGAATGCAGGTTTAAGTCACTTCCGCATTAGTCTGACTCGCTACCTGTGAGCGTCGGGTCATTTCTGCAGTGCATTTCATGTAGCTTTCTCCTCCCTTCCACTATTTGCATATCACCATTTGGAAAATCCCCTTCACTATGGGAAACAACAACCACCACCTCTAGGCAGCAACCTGCACAATGAAAATGCCAAGTTTTGCAGAGGGTTCAAATCAAGCAACAAGGCAGGCATCCTCTTTTCTTTCTGTGAAGTAGCCATTTTAATGAAAGTCCTCACCTCTCAAAATATCCCGACAAAATAACGTCCCCATCACTGTTTTGCAGGGATACCACCGCTGCATCCTGGGCTTTGTACCACCCCAAACAATTGTGATTGACTTGGAGATGTCCTGATGTCAAGGATCAGGATTGAGGACAATCACAGCATCTTTAAAAATGATTGGTATTAACTCTTTTCTAAACCCAGTCCTTTGCCGACGTCTGTAAATTTGAGAATGGGACATCATAACATCCCTCATTCTCGCACTATGACAGAGACATTAGTGACACTTAATGTCCTCTGGATGGAGCTGATCAGTTTTAAATCCGACCAGAGGACATTGCCCATTGCTTGCTAAATTCCGACAATGCTTTCTGCGTGCCAGCATGTAACTACCTATAGACTAAGGGACCTCTCTAGCATGTTAAACAGTAAGAGGTACCATCTGCTGGCACAACCAGGCACTACAGCAAATGCACAATACGTGTTCTGATACACATGTAGAAAGAAGAGGTTTTTGCCATTCTATGGAGCTCGTGGAGCACATGGAGGAGTGCAGCTTCTTTCTTAATGCATTTCAGAGTCCAGCATTGGTACTAGATTACTAGTACTAGATTTTAATGCAATTTTAATGTACCTGGAGGTGCGCTTTATCTAGGAAAAAGGTATTCAATTAGGACTCTGTACTAGCAGATGTTAAGTATTACATTATTAAGATCAGAGGTAAAAAAAACTTGATCTGGACTTTACCTCACTGCTGAAGGCCTATAAAGATGTTTCCTACTTTGAACTGAGTGTTCCATCATCCAATACCTTTGGCCTTGACAGTGTGATGGTGACAGATTTACCACTCAAAGATATCACAACAAGCTGCTGATTTCAGGTATAACAAAAAGCAGTGCTATCCGTTGACTGAAAACTGCCTTCAGTCTCTTTTCAATGTTCCACAGTGCCTCATTTTAACATGTGAAACCTGTAACAGGGCTACAGAAATTGATGGTTACAAACATGACAAGACTGGGTATAAAGCTACATGACCTCCCCAAAATATCTGAATCCCCTCCTGGTTAAGATCTGTGCAGAAGAAGCAGTACTGCTCTTGTACTGCTAGTTAGTACTAGTATTTTAAGTATAATAAAATGTAATTGGCAGACTGTTTTGCTCAACGTAACTGCCTAACATTAGCTGCTTAGCATATAAAATCAGAAAAGTGAGAGATGCTTTTTGTTTTTCAAATTATGTTCAACTTTTAACCTTGGAAGAAAGGTTTTAAAGTTTTGAACAAACCAATGTGTTCACTGAATATGACAATGTGAGGATGAATATATCTGAGAAAACAAGTTTAGCTGCTTGACTGTAAGATTTCCCATCCAGGACCATCTCCCACACAATGAGGAAATATTATACAGCGTATATGTTGGTCGTGAACATAAGCTTTAACCTCATCTGTAGGCCCAAATAATAATGTGGTGTGAAATGCTACTAACCTTGAAAACAAATATAACTATTGTAGGCAGCAAGCTATTTAGCCCACCATGTTGACATATGCAGCTTACACTTGGACACTTTTGCTCTTGCAGATTTGGTTTCGGAGACGGTACACAAAAAACGCACCCTCGGTAAACCCTAGCTAAGTTTGCTCAGGCTGCTAAGCAATCACTTAGCAATTTCTTGGGAGAGCTTTAGAAAATAGTCAAAAACTGATTTTGTTTTTTCTGTCACTGTACCAAACACAGTTTGTTCAAAACCTGCGATCAGCCTCCACTCTGGCACAGCTTGTGTCCTGCACAGCTGTTATACTGGTCCACTTCTGCCTCCATCCACAGCCTGGATGAACACAGGCGACGTTCACATCATCCTGGACATGAACTTCAAGACAAACCCAGCAAAGGAAAGTCTCTTCGCTTCACTGAAGTCGACCTTTACTTTTGAAGAGCCAGCCTGTACTGCTTCAGCTCTCATTAGCAGCATCAGAACCCCTCAGGTTGCCTGTTTGTCAGGGTGGCTCTTTAGCTTGTGGAATTTGACGCTGTCCAGCTTCTCGAACCTCTTGTCGCAGAACTCACAGGTGAAGTTGTAGTGGGCCTCTGGAGTGTGTTTCTTCATGTGCCAGTTCAGGGATGCACGCTGGCGACACTGATAACCACAGATTTCACACCTGAAAGATAAGTTGTTGGTGAGAAGATGGAAGAAACAGGAAAGAATCATGTCAAGGAAATAAGGAAATACTGTATGTCAACGAAAAAATCAGCTTCCAGAGTCGGATAACTCTACATTGATGCCAAATTTTCAGTTTACACTAAAACTTCCAAGATCTCAACTTCAGTCTGAGGTACTCAGACCAAAACTAAGCAACAATAAAATCTTACTGCAGTGGTGTTTCTCCTGTGTGAGTCCGTCTGTGAACTTCCAGATGATTCTTGCGTTTAAATGACTTTCCACACGTCTCACAGATGAAATCTCTGACCCCTGCAAAAAGACTCACATTCAAATTTGGAGCCCTGTGCAGGTAATAATCTCATAATGACACGGATGTCTTTATGATCCCACCTGAATGGATGATCATGTGTCGATGTAGATGGTTTGACAGGTAGAATTTTTTTCCACAGCCAGGATGTGGGCAGACCTTGGTCCTCCCTTTCCTGTGAACTAGGTTCACATGATTCTGCAGATACCGGAGAATTAGTCATTTTAATCTACAACAAGAAAAAAGAGAGGCTGAAATATTAAGTATGAATCAAAAATGAAATTCTACCTGAAAGCTGCTAATTGCTACATAGACTTGACTGCAGCCCTCATATGGACAGTGGAACATTTTGAGCATCCCATCAGCTTCAATGACTGGGCCTCGTCTGCTTCTCTTTGACCGTACGCTGGAAAAACAAACACTGTGGACTTCACTCACAATTAAAAAGTAAAGAGCAACTTCTGGTCTGATGTCATTGACCTCAAATCTGTCTCAGTTTGTTCTGGAGACTGATGTGCAGTAGTATTCATCACATAGAGTGTGTCGGCCACAAACCTGCTCAGACTCCTCTGCAGCTCTCTGTCACTGCTCAGCTCCAAAGTTTCCACAGTGGGCTGCAGCAGCTGTTTGTCACTCAAACCTGCAGAGAAACAGTGTGATTAGAAAATAACACATGGAAATGAAATGTCTAAACTCCAGAGTTTATGGACCAAGTAACATTTTTTTTTCTTATACTACATTTAGACTTCTTAGTAGTTTTTGCTATTGTAAAATACCAGCATGATTTTGCACGTTTTTTCTTCTACCAGCATGTTTTTTTTGTCTGTCTGTCACTTTTATTAGATTAGTTAACCTTATGAACCCTAGGCCACATTCATTACCTTTACTTTGAAACTCTTATTTGATCATTACAGTCTTGGTTATCCAGATCTTCCATCGTTTTATATGACAATACTTACAGATTTGTGTATATTAGACTTTATATGAAGGAAAAAAACACTTTTTCATGGAACTGTTGTATTTTTACTTGGATCTTATCATAAAATTGCAACTTGCTTGGGACTCCCCAGAGTCTAGGACACCACTGTGCACATCTTTTGACTACAGATTTCAAATCACTGCAATGAAAAGTAAATATATCATCATGTGTGTATAACTGATATATATATGGTAAATCTACCATCAATAGCTCAACTTTTTGTTATCCTGAGGTCTCAATACATACACAAACTTGCGCCATACAATTCTGGAAATGACACACAACATCAGCTTTTCCTTCTTTTTTTCTTCCCTGGCTGGATGCCTCGTTTCTTTCGGCCGTATGAATATTTGTCACATTTAATTGAACTTTGACTGCTGTGTGTGCACTTTGCTTGACAACCTGTGGGTTTTAGAGTTCACTGGTGCTGTTGTCGTTTTGTGTCCGAAAGCATCATTTTTGTGCGGCAGCTCTCTTACAGCACTTTCACAGCACTTTCGAGTAATTGTTTTGCTGCAATTCCAAAACCAAACATCTGGATTTGTAGCAAATGCATCGACTATGTTAATCCAAATGGCTGGATTGGCTCGCAGCCTGTGGATCCTCACTTCCATGTGAACTTAAGAGTTTAGAACGTAACAACTTTCACGGTTGTTGAGGACAGTTGTTGTTTTAAGCTGAGGCCACACCTGGACACATACATGCACAGTGTTATGGTTATGAGTTCTACCAGAGTACATCTCAAAAGGCAGGATGTTTGCATGAAACATAAATTTCCATTTGGTTATTCAAATCATTGTTAACATGACACTTATGCAGTGGGATCACAAAATAAGTCCCAGGCAGTAGTTTTAGTTCAGGATATGACAGCGTCCCCCTTATAGAGTCAGCCGCAGACTCTTTTCAGTCTTAGAAGTCTATTGCACAGTGAGCAGCGGGTTCATTTGCCAACAAAACACAACAGTGCAAAGAGCCTGCAGGTGTTTTAAATTTAAATTTTCTGTCTGAAAATGACATTTCCTTGACAAAGTTCCAAATGTAACACACCTGTCATGGAGTCTTCATCCTCTGTTGTTCTGATTTTTGAATCAGACGTGCACACTTGGTTGTAGGTGACACCCCCAATGACAGTACAGGTGACCTCCTCAACGTTTCCGCTGCCCATGTTGAGCTGGATCCCCTCCGATGCTAATGCCTCATAGCTGGGGCCAGTGATGATAATTAACTGAGAAAAAAGATAGAAAAACAACGATGAAACTCTGAAATAAAATTCTCCTTGATGTCTACTGTCTCCTCTCATCTGGGAGTTACTCCCTCACCTACCTGTGAGCCCTCCAGAGCCGTCCTCTGGTCAGGAATCTCACAGCCGGTCACCACCGTCTGCAGAGCCTGAGGGTCAAACAGTTCGCTCTGCTCTTGTACCTGCATGGGTGGAGGGGCTGACAGCTCCGGCTGAGCACCCAGTGGGACCGGACCACTTAGGCTCTGTGACAGCACCGAGTCCTCATCCGCCTTCTCCAGCTCATCAGCTAAAGATGCGTTCACTGTAACGCACTCATAATCGTGCCGAACAGTCCTGATTTCTTCCTTTCTGAGTCTCTCTCCTTCTCCCTCCCCTCCATCCTTGTCTTGCCTCAGATCCTCAGCCTCCTCCTCCTCCTCTTCCTCCTCTGCAGGGATGGAGCGAAACTCTGGCGTTAGGGAGCCTTGCTGTCGCACCATCTCCATCTCCACCTCCCAGACAGGCTGTCCTGTCAGTGGAGCATCCTTGGAAGAGGCCTCTAAGCTGGGCTGGTGGTTTAAAGCTGCAGCCTCTTCTATCGAGCTCACGGGTGTATGTTGGACCTCAGAATTATCTACATTTTCTTCCACATCTACACGAAGGGAGTAGATATATAAAAACATACACTGGTCATTAACAGATTTAAGATTTACCAGCAAAACTAAAAAAATTAGCTACAACACAAAGCTACAAAGACTCCATTCTGCACCTCTAAACTGTTTGTGAGCCTCCTTCCTTCTCTTCCGGCTCGCTGCGCCTTTAGCCACCACCATGTCTGTTTTTGCTGCTGCACCTTCTCCATCTCCATCCCTGTTCCCTCCTTCATCATGCTCAGAGTCACTTGCCTCCCTCAGTGGGGAGAAAAGGTATTGCACAAATGAGTGGTTGGAGTCACATTGCCAGATAGCAGCCGTTGAGAAGTTGGACTGGGGCTCCAGAGCTCTGAGCTGGGGCTCGTGGGGGCAGGAGTGTGAGTGCTCCTGGTACCAACACACCAGACTCTGGAGGCTCGACACGCGCTGCTTCCTACCTGAAGGACAACAGGCAGGTGAATGAACAAGGTGGCTTTCAGGATGTCTTGATTGTATCTGAATCCACATGCAAATCCACTGATCACATTTGAATCCCTGGTTGTTTTTGTGAAATGTTGACGAGTGTGAGAACAACAACTCTATGGTATGCAAGTAAAATGCAGTGCATGCAATACATTTCTTATGTGGAAGCTCATTTTGCCTAGAAAAGAAAAATAATTTGTGAAAAAAAGATAATAATCAAAGTTTTTACTTTATAAGTTAACATTAGAAGTATGTCAAAGCATGGCACACTTATTACTAGTCCTCAGGCTTATTCTTAAAGATTCTTCTGACACGATTTTTGGTGGCTAACTCATCCTGCAGCTTAAGGAAAACCCATATAAATATATATATCAAAACATGCAGCTCGATCGGAAAAGGTGTGCTATAACTTTTGGTAGTGATTCATTGAAGGGTTTTTTAGAAAATTAGTTTAAAAAAACCTGCATAAGAAATCCCCAGTTTCCACAGTTTCTCCTCTACATGAAAAATGTACACATAAAAAACATGTCATTGTTGTCCTCTTTCACCCACTGTAACGCTCATTGCTGTTGGGCTTATGTTTTTTTCATAAATCATCTCAGAGCACAGAGTATGCTGGCCCAAACTCTCACTGATTCCCATTATAGTGGAGCCACTAAGTCCAGATAAAATACAGTAAGTACATGAAAATAAATCAGCTTGTTCAAAACAAGATTGTGCTTCATACAGTGAAAGAACTTTTTCGATGTGACTGACAGTTTTTGAGCTGTGAGGGCTTGTTTGAGGATGTAAATCTTAGTCTGCCTGTCTGCTCCTCTCTCTGCTCTGCTCACTGCAAACAACCAGTAACTCACAAGTGATTGATACTGGACTACAATTTCAAAGTAAAAGCTCAAAGACATTAAAAGGCACTGATCTGGGTTTGTGATACATGCTGGCTTTTCAAATAAAATGTACTTATGTAAATTATACCTTATTTATTATTAGAGCAGGAGATATTGACTGGCAAAAGCTGCAATGGCACACTCAAAATTTCTTCAGACATTTTCTAGTTATAACTGCTATGCAATTAACACTTATTTTTTTATTATTTAATTGCTGATTGTCTTTGTCTTAAAATGTCAGAAATTATGGAAAATGTTCATCAAAATGTCCAAAGAGATGCTTTCAAAAATTCTACTATCAGATGCTACTTATGGATATGAATGATGTTCTTATACTAGTTCTTTATAAAATCCCAAAACTCTTCATCACAATCATGGCTGCAGCTGACAGAATGAGGTTGAAACCGCCCTACACATCATAAGAATGAGGTTGAACATGACATTTACCAAATTCATCCTCTACATCACCACTGAAATTGTTTTAATTACTTGACTGTTTATCGTTCACATAATTTGCATAAAGGCACCATATCTATTTTTTGATGTTGTGATGCTTGATGATAATAAACTGATAGTTTAATTCTTGAATAAGAAACCTACCTCTAATGCAGTCATATACAACAGGAAAATCCCATTAATAAACCTATTCATTATGCCTTTTCCAGTCTGGAGGTTTTTTCAGCTTTTCTTTTTGACTTTGGCTGCAACAGTTTTGCCATTTTAAGCCTGGACTATATTTTAAACTCCCCATATAAATTTAGGATTGCAGTGACAAAAACGCGGCTCTAAAAATGTCCATGTTTGATCATCTAGTGTCAACATCCCCACTTATATAACAATATACTCATAACTACATTCAGAAAACCTGAGTTGACCTAATGTGTCGACAACCAGCTTCATGTAACATTTTAGCCTGATTTTAGATTTATTAACAAAAAGATACCTTGGATGTGGTGAACTTGCGTCGTAGTACAGGGTGTAAAGAAACTGGATCTTTACATGCCAACATGTTGCAGTCAATGGAATTAGCAAGCAGCTAACTGTTTGTCAAATCATGCAAATAAACAGCAGCACTTTAAAGCTGAATAAGTGACCTACTTGTAGTGGATTTAATAGGACTAGTTCTCAAACAACCTCCAAACCAACATGACTGATTTAGGAAATGCACCACTGACCTCTTTTCTGTTTTACTGACACTTCTGGAGCAATCTTCTTCCTGTTAAACACAATTGGGATAAATCAGGTTAAACACAGGAACCCAACTAAATGCAGAGTCTGACAGAACAGACAGCTACTACGACAGCAGTAGTAGGTAAAGTCAGGTTGAACACATGAAGTATCTCCCTTCGTACCCGCAGTATTTCTGCTGGTACTTCTCTCCGTAGGTGGAGTTGAGCAGGATCAGGTACTCAGCCAGCCCGGCATCACTCAGACTGGTCCTCCGGCGGAGCTCACTCCACAGCTTGTGCGCCTCTCCGAGATAAACCCGCCTCACGTCGTACTTCTTCCGGGACTGGAGCCGCCTCTGTGCCCGGTCGGAGTCCGTGAGTCTGGGTCTCCCTCTGCAGCGCCTCAGGATATTTTTGTCATGGTCCCCGGCTTGATGAGCGTCCAGAGGATCCTCCAGCTCTGCCAGGCGGTGCGCCATTACTGCCTGATCCCTACCGGAAGTCCGAAGTCGGCTTCCGCTTTGCTTCTTCTTCTTCTGTTTTTTTTTTTCCTTTTGGGGGGCAACACCGCCGCCACCCCCTATGTTTTTTAAATTGTTTTTATTTTAAACTTTTTTGTTAAAAAAAACAAAACTATTTACTGTTTTTCAATTCTCATTGTTTTGTGAAATTACAGAAAATAATTGATAAATTTACAGGAAAAAGAGTACTCATATACATGCTAATCCTAAAAACAAACAGGCCCAGACTAAATTATGTCAAAAATATGCTGTTTTTGCACACATGGTATTTCGCTCTTTTAAACCGTATGACTACGAAATTGCACTTAAAAAAAAAATTTAAAAAAAACTCTATTTAAATCAGCATAAAATCTTATTTTACAGATATTTTGCCATCATTTGAAACAAAACTTATATCTTTATATCTTTTTAACAGTTATTTTACAGATTTTCCCTGTTTTGCTAAATTACATATACTATCTAGTAAAATCATCAGAAAACAGTATTAATTTACGCGATGGATGTAAAACAAAACAGAACAAACAAACAAAAAACCTGGAGCCAAAACTGTACACAACGTCCACATCAAATCAGCACTTTTACAAATAGTAATATGTTCTTAAAACTTCACTTTTTTTAGAATTTAAAATCTGCAAAAAATATTATTTTATTTTGTAGATATTTGACATTATTTTCACAGTTTTTAAGTGTTACAATTTTCCTCTGTCAAATATATTCTTTCCCTCAGCTGCTTTATTTATACCTGCACATTCTCACGTCCTGACATTTCTTCCTCATGTGTCTGAGGAAATAGTAAACTATTGGTTTACTGTTGGTAAAACCAATGGTTCAATTGTCTCCGTGGATACATTCAATAACATATAATAACAAACTTTTACAAATGTAAATCATTGCACAAAAAGTAGCATTTTGGCGTGAAATAAATCTTTTTAGGAATCACTTGTTAGTCAGAAAGTATTGTTTTGCTGAAATAAACCTTTTAAACTACCAATGCCGGTACAGAAAGTAGTATTTTGTATTTTGCAAGCTGCATCAAATGGAAATAATTTAAATTCAGCTAATTTTAGGAAACTTCCCCTGAAAACCTTGAAATGAGACATTAACTCTTCACAGATTTCATGTCATACATACACATAGAAATACAATTAATAATGTTTCATATATTTTTGTTTGTTTTTTTATTGCAGGAAATGAGCAATAAATTGTGTTACCGAACAAGAACTTATTAGAACTTATGTACCTAGCTGACCCTAGACAGCTGGGTTGTAACAGGGAGGTAGGTGAGGGTTCTGTCTCCATCTCCTGAATTTCTTTGTGCTCTGCCTCTTTTTCCTTTTCTGACTTTCTCTTTGTCTTTTCTTCTTGAGTCATTTTTTTTAGTTTTTCAAAAATTTGGACTTTTACTGGGTCATAACAGCGAGGCAGGCCGAGGGTGGTGAAGGTGAAAGGTGGAGGGGAGAGGCAGGTTGAGGGTGGTGGAGGTAGAAGAGGGAGTTTGCATGAGGGCTGACAGTTGAGGATGAAGGGGGGAGGCAGTCGCTGTCAAACTGCTTGTTCTTCTGAAACCAGCACCAGAAGCCCTTTTCCTTTTTCCTGTCCTGTATTTCTTTGTGTTCTGTCTCTTTTCCCTTTTCCATCTCTTTCTCTCTTTCCTTCATGAGTCTTTTTCTTCCAGAACTTGAACATTCTCCTCTTTTTCTTCTTTTCCAAGCACAGTTTTTGCAGCTCCTTATTTGTCTGCTCCACTTCTTTTATCTTGTCCTCCAGTTCTTTATTGTTTGTCTCCATTTCTGCCTTTTCGTCTTGCAGTTTTTTCTTCTGCTCCTCCACCTTCTCTCTTTCAGGTACCTCCTTAGTGAACTTCTCATCCAGAGTGCTGTGTTGACTCTTCCAGCCCTCCTCTCTCTGTTTGGATTCAGGTTGTTTATCCATCAGCTGCTTCTCCAGGTTAAGGAGTGTCTCTAAGAGAATGTCTATCTCAGTCTGGAGTCTGTAAACTTCCTGGTCTCTAATGCAGACCTGCTCCTTCAGGAAGTCCACCTCCTCATCCTCCTGCTGGTTGGACTTGTTGATTTGCTCCTCAGCCAGCAGAAGCTCCTCCTCCAGGATCCTGACTTTATTGATGTTACAGTGAGCTTGAGAAAAGGACTGCTCTTTTTCTTCCAGGAGCTTTTTGATATAACGGTCCATCTTATTTACCCGCTCCATCAGACGACTGTTGTTCTGCAGTGTTTGCTTTTGCTCCTGCAGCTCTTTATTCTTCTGCTGCCGTTTTTTATTCTCCTTTTTGAGCTTCCAGTTCTCCTCTTGCAGTTTCTTTTGCTCTCTCTGCAGCATCTTATTCTCCTCCCAGAGGCTTTTATTCCTCTGCTCCATCAGGCTGGTTCTGTCCGGGGCCTGGTTGTCTTTTCCCACCTCCTCTCCTTTCAGCATAGCAGAAATCCTCCGGAGTTGGAGGATTTCTTCGTCCCTCTGGTCAAGCAGCTCCATCAGGTAATCCATGTCCACTTCAGCGTCACTCCACATCATGGGACACAAAGATATTCTAATGAAGTGAAGCAGTGGGTGTTAATTCTGCAGCAGTCGGTGGCTGACTGTGGTTCTGTAGAGTCTTTTGTTGGCTGTTCTTTGTTGGTCGCCGACAGTTCTTGGCTGTCGATTCTTCACTACGATTGCAGTTGCTCTGTGTCTTTAAGGTCTCACCTGGTATTGCCTGTGTTTTCTCTTGTATTAAAAAAATGACATCCCAAAGTGTTGACCTTTGACCTTGTTGCTAGGCAACACGATCAAACACACACACAGAATTCCTTGTCCAGTAGAGAGATGTAGGATTCTAGAACTCTACTGTTCTTCATCTCATTAATAATCAAGGATGTTTTTTTCTTCGCTCTTGACAACCATTCATCTGATCAGCTTCATACTTGTGGGTGGGGAGGTGGGGAGGGGGGCGAAGTGGGGGTGGGGTTTGGGGTGTCACTGGGGACCAGAGAAAGTGCAGTGTCCAATTTGAAGAAGATCGGACGACTGGAGCCATTTTTAGGGTCCCCTGCCTGGACATTGGCTGCCTGTGGGCAGAGCTCCCGTTGCCAGACACCTTCACCAAAGGCAAATTTCCCTCATTAATTGATCATGAATGAGTTATTTCCTACTTCTACAAATGATATGTCACGATGAAGATACAGAAAAGTAGAAATGCATGGAAAAAGTAGCATATTTTATTTTTTTTCTAGATTTAGCCTCGCAGCGGAACGTTACAGTGTGTGTTTTCCACCCGGACCGCACCAGCAAGAACACCAACGTACAAAATGTAAACAGTCGCGGGAAACTCTAGCTGAAACAACTTCATCAGAGGCAGTAGTGGATGAAAACTGTGTAGTGTCGAATAATGAGACATGGCAGACATTTTCACACTCGTGTTTAGGACTTTTGTGTCTCAGACTGGTCTAAAGAAGCAGCTGCCGGTCCGTCCTCCGCCTCCAGCCGCCGGCAGCAGCCTCCTGCTCGGAGACCCGAACCTGAGCCGCTCCGTGCTGCTGCTGGCGGCCGTCACAGCGGCCTCGGAGCTGGGCATGAGAGTGATGTTCTTCACCCAGACACAGATCCAGAGCCTCCCGGTGTCCCTACAGAGATGTGTTCCCAACCTGAGTCCGGAAAGCCTCAAGGTAGAGGTCTCATTATAAATAGTTTTTACGTTGTAACTAATGGGAGTCAGTGGTACATTAATAATTTACGGGTACTTCATACACCTGAGAAGGTCAAGCATTTTTGAGAGCAAGATTTTAGTGTTACCAGGATGTGAAAGCATCTGTTCTGTTCCAATTGCACAGTTTTTAGCCGAAGGTTATCAGAAGCATGTTTTTAAATGAACTATTTATACAAATTTACAACTGCAAACATGATTTATTATTCAAAAACTAATTGACTTTTTTTTACCATTTAGAAGCCAGGCTGTGACAAATCATAATAATCATAAGAAACTAATTTATTATTTCGTTATTTACATGTAACTGCAGAATTGATGGTTTATTGTCCTTCATTAATTATTATTAAGATTATCAACATGCAAAACCATAATTAAGACCTAACACAACAAAGGGTTTACTGAGTGCTTTGATGGACAATGGAAAGGCAGGATACCCAAAAGGCAAAATAGGAATATTAAGGTCAAACAACTCAAGACAGAACTAAGAAGACAACGAAGCTCCTCACAATGCATTTAGGGTTTCAGCCCAAGTTGAGCACCCTACACACAAACACATACACAAAGCAGTAAGAGGGAGGCCAAGGACAAGTAAACACATCAGAGCAATTATCCAGGATGTGTGATGACCTGCAGCAGGAACCCAATAATAAGGTGGAGGAAGAAGAAGGACCAACATGGAAGGACAAGCCTCTGCATGACATGTACCACCAACAGATAGAAGAAGTGGCTGATATCGACAAAACAGTGACTCAAAAAAGCTGGTCATAGAGACATGTGGTACATAAGCACCAATGACTTACCTTGGATTATTTTTCTGGCAGTTGACTAACTGATTCTTGGGCTAACTGGTAAATTAATATGATAACATATCAGAGCTTTTAATCACAGTGTGTCAGATGAAATCACATTAAACAGAAAACAATACAGCAGTTGCTGTGATCAGATAGTTCATAAAGCTTTAGTGGGTGTGTCAAAACCATTAGCTTATTCTTCCAAATATATCAGCTGCTTTTCTATCTATGGTCTTATCATCAGTCACTTGTTTTTGTAATTTTTCTGTCTGGTTTCAGCTTCTCTGATAAGAAAATGTGCTGCTTGTCTTTCTCCCATTGACATTTACTGTTTTAGAATGTTTCATCAAAAGAAAACATAGCTGCAGCCCTGTTAGAAAATAAGCCTGGTCTATATGGTTTCCTTACTGAGTTCCAGTGAAGTGATGAGCAGCTACCTTGACTCACTCAGCTTTTTTCTGTCATTTTTTTTTCTTCACAAAGAAAATTAAGTTCTCCTATCCCCGGACACTGGAGGAGCTCCTTCAGCAGGTGGCCAGCCTTCATGAGTCCACCAACACATCCCCTACACCTCCCTCTCTCATCATCGTTGACAGGTTGGAGGGGTTTCTTTGTGGTACTGGAGGCAGCAGCCACAGTGGATCTCACCCAGCACAGTTGTCCTGCGCTGCACACCTGTCGGCGCTGCTGTGCGACACTGCTGCCTTCCTTACACAAGTCCTGGAGCAGCGGGGGTCAAACTCAGGCCCCTGCCGCCTCATTGCCTCTTTTCTGTCAGAAGTGGAAACTGGGCAAGCCAGCAAGGATCCCTCAGGGACAGATCCCATCCTGGATGTCCTTGACCGCTATTTCCAGGTACGCTGCACTCTAGACCAAGACAGAAGTTATGAAGCCGTGGCAGCTGGAGTACAGGAGGTTTGGCACATTTACCTTTCTGGGAGAGGAATGGGAGAGGCCTCTTGTACCAAAGACTGTGAGGACAAGCCAGGTGTAACCCAGGAGTGGCAGCTCTTCATTTTTCCAGATGGTTTAATGGAGTTTAAGTTAGTTTAAGTTGGCTTGCATCAAAGACTTTAACAGAAGGTGATGAAGAAAAGAAGCCATGACTCCTCCGTTGCAAAACTGTTTGAGAGAACCAAACTTTTACCAAATCTTGTTACCTTATCACCGATACAGAAGACTGTAATCTGCTGTTCACCATCTCACGTGTCAGTTAACAGTAGGTGTGTCTGTACAATGTTTAATTAGTTTTGAATGACATGAAGGTTTGTCAAACACATGAAAAATAATTACATCGACACTTAGAAATTTCGTTGTCCTTAACTGAACAGTGGTTTCCAACATTTTTGGCTCAGGACCCCTTAACAGAAGGCAAAGTCTGTTTGTGGCCTCTCTCTAAAGGGAAAACATAGCATAGTCTGAAAATTACACTATATTAAAACAAACAGATTTTGTTTATTGTATTTATGTTTTTATTCCCTTAATCAACATATGTGAAACATTAGAGTTCAGTGGCTGATATCAGTTTAAGTACTTACAAATCTTCGGAAAACATTATCAAGAGACAATATACTTGTGAATTTTGATGAAAGACATGAAAAGACATATTACTTTATTTTTAAATTTATAAGTTGTGTTTATCCTTAGATCAGACATCTTGAAATCTACATTGCTTCGTAAGAAAAAAGCTATTGTGAAAAAGAAAACGACAAGACAACCAGTTGGTTGTAGGTTTTGAGGGTAAACCTTTGCTTCCTTTTGCATCACACTATATTACTACTTCCTTATCAAAAACAGAAATGAACAATCTTTACAAATGTACTTACATATTTTAAGAGTAGCTACAATTTCAGTTACAAGATATTTTCCTCAGCCACAAAAGCAAACGAGCTTAAAAAAGAATGGAAATTCGTCAGTTTGATTTCATGAATTTAAATGTGTTGAATAGAAATGCCATGCATGCTGCGCTCTGTAGATGGCAGTAGTGACTAAAAAACAAGTCACCCGAGAATGAATACCGACTTAAAACTTTTCTGCAGCGCCTACAGTAGTAGTCATTTGATTTATCCCAGAATTATGTGTTTGGGAAATGGCAACAGCTTACTGATCTGCGATTACAATAAAAAACACATAATATATACAAATACAGTGAGTTTCATGACACTGATGTCGTGGCTATAGAGGTGAAGTATAATCTGAGGGTATTTTAAATGGAAAAGATGGTAATAGTGTATTTTTTGTTATCAACAAATCCAATGAGAAAATCAACCATTCTGCCTATGAATACTTTTGTATTTATGACATTCAACCATAAGCCTGTTGGCTCCCACTGATGTTGCAGATCACTGAGAGAAATGGGTCGCAAACATATAGGTACATTTTAAAAAAAAAAGACCCTGGGCACTGTAGTTTTTAGCAAACATTCGTCAAACATGAGCACATTTGTTGGGGTCTGTTTTCATTTCCTGATTAATACACATTTGGTGCTCTACGAAATATGCATCACTTTGGCCCCATCATCAGGTCAAACTTGCAACTTGTTCAGAAATGTGGTCGTATGACCAGATACCTTCAAAACTAAAGACATTCTCATTAGATCAGCTGCAATTTGTGTTCAGCACTAATAACTAAATGTTAGCACATATATAGCATGCTAAAGTAGCTAAATCACTACTGCTAGCAGAGCTGTATACTTTCAGTCTTGTTGGACAACAATAGATATGTATGAAACCAAGAAAAAAGCTACCTTTTGTCAGTTTTTTAGTGGTGGAATGTAACTCAGTACATTTACTCAAGAGCTGCTCTTAAGTACAATTTTGAGGTACTTCTATCTCACTTGAGTCTTTTCATTTTCAGCTGTTTTCTCCTCATTCTCCATCGCAATTTTTTTTTACACTACTTTAATACTTTACTTTGAGTCCCACTATTACTTCCTGCACGTTAAAGATGAACATATTTTAAGTATATTTTCAACTTTTTTTTTTTAAAGATTTATTTTTGGCCTTTATTAGATAGGACAGTGGACAGAGTCGGAGGCGGGGGGGAGTGGGGAGGGGCATGCGGTGGGCGCCCGGGGTCGGAGTCGAGCCCGGGACAGCCGCTACGCCTCTGCACTTGGGTCACGCGACATAACCATTAGGCTATCAGGGTGCCCCCTATTTTCAACTATATTTTTTATTGTAATACTTTTGTACTAATGTAAGGTTTTGCATTCAGGACTATTACACTAGTATTGCTATTTTTCCTAGACATCTAAGTACTTCCTCCACTACAGCATACTTTGGATACACTGGTGGTTGTTGTAAAAAAGATCAAATCATTGTTAGTTTCGGTATTTGAATGGGATTTGTTGACAAAAACGGCATTCACGAATATCACCAACCACATACCAGAGGAACAGGGGAAGAACATTTGGTGATTTTGTTAACGGTCTTTCATTTCAGGGTGTCTACTATATTTTAACCTCATAGCCATTCTGTCATTTAGCTTGAAATATGTTTTGCTCAAAAATGAATACATCACTGTAGAAACACAACTTGAATTGTAAATTCTTAAACTGGTTTGCAAGGTATGATATTAAATCATCGGCATGCAGACCTTTGTCTTGAAATCAGTATTTGGTGTGACTCACAGCTGCCATTTCTGTATCGTGGTAGTGTCCTGTACAGAGCAGATATATCCAGTGGATCCTTTAGCTGTCACTTCGGTACCAGTCAGCTCCTTGGTTCCTTTCTTAACAGTTGATGAAGGCCTGTGTGGCCTTGGGTGAATATCCAGATAGCCTTCACCAAGCCTACTATAAGTGTCAGTCCGTGTACAGCCTGTTCAGTTTAGCTCCATCTCAACCCTCGTCGTGGACAGGGTACTGCCTCGGCAGGAAAGGTCTTCTGTGAGCTGGGAGTTCATTCTTGTACTCGTGGGCATAGGTAACCACCTTCCCTATGTCATCGACTTTGCTCATGGGGCTGTAATCCATGGAGACCCCAGAGTCTGCAACCGCCATGTAGGTGTACATGGGACCTTTTGCCGTCCAGGCCTGGTTTGGGTACTCAAAGCTGGACTGTGACGAAAGGCGACCTGACCCAGAGCTTTGCTGGACAGATCCCAGGTCAGAGTGAG
The DNA here is from genome assembly GCA_024666655.1 of Dascyllus trimaculatus. NCBI lineage: Eukaryota > Metazoa > Chordata > Actinopteri > Pomacentridae > Dascyllus > Dascyllus trimaculatus. Next base: position 12,218,700 of record CM045458.1, read on the forward strand.
ACTCACACAACACCGTCTTTCTGGGGGCAAACAGCACTTCAAGGGGTAAGGCCTCCTCAAAGGTGTCATCCAGGTGGCCATTTTCACCCTGGTTGTTGGTGCTGAGGGTGACGTAGGCATCCTGAGACTCCAGCAGAGACAACTGGGAGCAGGGGACCTGGTGCTGGTGGAGCTCCCGTAAGCGATCCATCAGCCAGTGGTCATGTGTTGTGGGTCTCCACCCATCTGTCAGAGCTGAATCAACCCTTTCCAACAGCTCTCTCTCATCCAGCCCGTTCTTTATGTCCTCCTTTTTGACAGCGCTCAAGGCTCTAGAGGCCTTGGGTGGCAGAGGGGGGCCGGGCAGTGACGGACAAAGGCTGAGTTCTGAAAGGACTTCCAGAGGAGAGGGGCATTCTTCTGAGTAGATGAGAGCTGGAGTCAACCACAGACCTCCATTGGTCTGCCCTAACCACTCCTGTACATAAACACGAAGGAAGTTTATGAAAGCTTTGTCATTAACATGATTGTGTTAGCATTTAGCTCAAAGCTGCCATGTGCTAGAGTAAAGTCTCAGGAGTCAGAGGAGGTACCATCATGTTCTTACCTGAAAGTCCCCACCATAAACAGTGAAAAGCCCTTGGAATTTGCTGTCAGGAGTTGGAATAGTTGGCCAAATCTTCTTAATGAGAAACCTGAAATGGGAACAGATGCTGGAAATATCACTCTGAGTTTGTTTCTATTAGTATGATATTGTTTTGTGGCTAGAAAATAAGCCATGTGTTTGGTGTTCCTGGTTGACTGACCTGTGATGGGACAGGAGCATAGTAAGGCACAGAAGAATGAGTATGAAAGAGATGATGAGAGTCAGGGACAAGATGAGGAGGTCAAGTTCTGGAGGAGGCACAGTTAAGAATTAAATCTCAGAATGCAGCATTACAAGAGAATCCCATGCTGCTGGGAATATGTGGCACATTTTGCACTGTACCTGCAGGGAGCGTCTCCATAAACACCGGATCACTCCAGGCACTCCAGTAGCCATTGTAGCTCATCCCATCCAGCTTCACCCGAACCTGCACCTTATACTTTGTACCCGACTGCAGGCCTCTCAGGATCAACTCTGAGCTTGCTCGTGCTACCTCTACCTACAAAATAGTTCGTAACTCATCAATGCAAGTCCATGTGTTCCAGACCAACTCCTACTCAACCTTTACTGGTACTCAAATAATATATACCTGCCCAACGTGGCGGTCTGCAGGGGCGTATATGACCTCATACATCATACTGTCTTCCATGTACTTCAGAGGAGGAGGGACCCAGCTGACTCTCAGCTGGCCCTGCTGACCAGTGCTGTTTACGGTCACGTTACCAGGAGGGTCTAGAAAAACTGCCGTACAGACAGACATGAGGGTGAAGGTTGAGGAGGTTTTTGGAAGGAAGTTTGTTCCCCAAAAAGAGTCTTTCAAACCCTGCAAACCTGCTCCTACAACTTTGGATACCCTGATGTCACATGCATGCTTGGTACAATTAATTACAGCATTATTCCAGCCTTATACAACTGAATTTGTTGCATGTTTGGGGCATGCAACAATTATATTTATATTGTAAACTTTTCTTCGCAACCTGTTTCATATCTAGGAGATATACATATTAGGGCTCTAACTAACAATCATTCCCATTGTCAATGCATTTCTCCAATAATTGATCAATGTTTTGGTTTACAAAATATCAGAAAATAATGACAAATGTCAATCAGAGATGGACGCCCTCATATATCTCAAACCTCAAATATCTTGTTTTGTCCACAACCCAAAGATATTCAGTTGATTCAGTTCAGTTGAGGAGGGGGAGGGGAGGGAAGGGGCTGTAACAACTGTCATAGAGAATGAAAGAAACCTGAAAATACTCACATTAAAAATGCTGGAATCAGAGAGTTTAGCCTTTTTTCTTAGATACCTAATTAAGGTGACTAATTGATTATTGACCTAGTTGGTAACTTATTTAATAATCGTTGCAGCTCTAATGTGTAGTACAATTTGCATTAATTTGGAATCGCGTCTACTTGATGAATGTAAATTGTGTATTCAAGCTCCTTTTAACTCTGTTTTGCTTTCCATGTGTGTGCTGGTTACAGTTAGCAGATAGCATAAAGTTGTTTTTTAGAGCTTTTCTTTTAAACCAGTTTGCTGCTGTGGCTGAAAAAAACAATGACTGAACCAAAACATCAAACCTTTAGATGATAAAAACCAAAACAATGAGCTGAAAGACGCTATAATGAAGGGAGCTGATGTGGAGCGCTTCAACCACAGTCATCAAACTATTTCTAATACAAAACTGTGCACAATGACATGGATGCAAATTTGAAATCTACATGCAGTGAATATAAATGTTTTCCATGACATAAAATACATTGAATGCAGTAGCACAGCTTGCAGTAGAATCACTTACAGACAAGCTCGACGAAAAGGCTGCGATTGTGGATCAGCATTTCCTCCCGATGAACTTGGATGTCCATCTGGACGAACATCTGAGTTCGGTTCAGATGACAGACAAACAGCCTTTTCCCGCCTGCTGCAGGGACGATCCTCAGCGGACACCTACTGCTGTTTTCATTCCTGCTCAGGACCGAGGACAGAAACACTGAGGGTGCAGGGAGTTGTTGTGTTGTTGTTCTGGCATTGCACTAATCCTGACTGATGTTATTTCTATTGCATCTACACTCTATTGTGTCTGATTTGTGAACATCAGGCTCTTAAACTTTCTGAAAAATAAGTGTTTTCAAGCCTTAAGGTAATTCTAAAATCATCCTGGTGCCAACCCTAAACTTGATTTGTTAGTAGCCTACTGGTTGCAATAGGAACAATTCTGACTGCATTTAACACTGGATCCTCTGTCTAATGATGAATGTGACTCACTGGTAGGTGTAGGTGAAGGAGTACTGATCCACAGAGCCAGCTCTCTCCTCATCTTCCTCCCAGAAACACGTGAAGTCCTTCCTGCCTTCAGCAAAGCACTTGGGGTTTTCTGGCTCCTCTTTCAGCAGCTTGGAGGCTGAGGAGGTGAAATTTGGATGGCATCAGTTAAGTGACAGCATCATGTGGACAAGAACTTAATGCCCAGTCAAAATCATTTAGCCAGACTGAAAAACTGAGAAAATTTTGCAAAACCAATAACATGAAATTTTGGTTCAAAGGGGCCCAGTAAGGACCATCCTACCTTTCTTTTCGAAATGTCGTGCGCCTTGGACCATGGAGACAGTTCGTGCGGCGCAGAATATCACAAGAAGTGCCAACAGTCGACTCAGGTGATCACATGTCATCCTTTTGTCTTCTCTGTGAACAGACAGACTCGGGGCCTCTGATGTCCACCTGCATCACTGGAGAACAACCTGCTACTAACGTGTCTGCCACAGCTCTCTTTCGGGAGGGAAGCTTGTTTTTGGTTTTAGAGCGTCGATGGCGCAACGCGGGTACGCGCCTGCTTGGGAGCGATAAGGTGTGTGTAAGGTCGAGCTGTTTACTTTGTCCCCAAGTGAGAGAAGAAGAGGTGGGGCAACAACGTCCGACATAAGTTTTTACTCACTTGGTGGTGGGTGGGGGATCACGAGGTCATTGATATTTACGGCTTGTTTACGGTGGCGCAAAAAGTGAGCCATTTGGATGTGCGTAAAAGCGCACACGTGATGCGACTGCCATGGATGGATGGATGGATGGATAGACAGACAGACAGAGAGACAGAGAGACAGACAGACAGACAGACAGATAGATAGATAGATAGATAGATAGATAGATAGATAGATAGATAGATAGATAGATAGATAGATAGATAGATAGATAGATAGATTGGAGGAGGTGGAGTTCAGCTACTGACTGGGACCTTGTAATGACCCTTCATGTCCTCATGAAACGGAAAGCAGCAGACCTAAACGGTTTCTTATCTGCTGACAGCAGCCACATGTTTTCTTCGTTTGCCCAGCATTATCAGAGCTGCAGACAACCCTCTTTCTTCACCCTTGATAAGTATCCTCAGGGGGCTTAGCGGCCCATCCCCTGCAGTTTAAACGCAATTCAGCGCGTTTTTACATCACTTACAAAGAGGACAAGACAGATTCCAGCTAAGTAGATAGAGTACCTATGTTTAAAAAAAAAAAAAAAAAAACAGCATGATGACACCTTTGAATCAGCTTGCATATATTCGAATCCAGTCCCTTTGAGCCAGTTTAGTTAAAGTCTAGAAGTTGTCTGTGGAAGCAGAGGCCCTGTACGAGGAAGGTAGTTCTATCTGGTGACAGGAAAAAGAGGATGAGGAAACCTGTATTGTTGTGGAGGACAATGGCAGAGTGTGGTTTCTCTGCTTCTTCAGATAAAAGGTGAAAAAAGTCCCAGGCCTGGTGTTTGGGGTTATGTGGTAGGATGCCTGCTCATAAATTACACTTTGGATGCAGCCATGACCACAAAGACCAGCCTGCCATGAATGCATGATTTATATAATAAACTGAACAGGGGCTCTACCTTTTGTAATTAATATATTCTTTATTTTCACATACACATTTCAACAAGCTCCATTTATCCTTGTTTTTAAGATGCATTTTCTTAAACAATACTTTCATCCAACCCATTCAAAATCTAAAATAAAGAGAGCAAATGATCTGATCTCCTGTCTTTCAGAAAGTTCAGGGATACAACACATAAAAACAAAGAGCATAAATAAACAGTCTATACAACCAAAGTGAGTACACTCCCGTGCATGATCACTTACATATCGAATGATTCAAAGTTGTATCACCTTACAATAACTGCATTAATTTTAAATAGAACCATAGGGTACTCTCTCATGTAAAATTAAAAAGTAACTTTTGCTATATTAAAAATACAGGCGTCACAGTAGGAACTCAGTGCAACAAAAGTTAGTACACCTTTCATTCCTGAAATTCGAATCTTTGATTCGTTCAATACCTTCTATGTCTATCTGTATTTTTGATGACAGACTCAATCCCCATCTGCATGAACGATACCAAATTTCTAGGAAGGTGTTCCATATTTCTTCAAAAACATTTTTTTCAGCTGCTCTTTGCTGAATGGGTTGTGTTGCTATTTATTTCTCTTTGAAATACCCTAAAGGTATTCTGTTGGTTCCAGGACAGGCCTCTTTCCTCTGTAGAAACTCTTGTGATTTTGGCAGTATGCTTTGGTTTGCTGTCATGTGGGAATATTCCTCTTCTGTCAAGCTTCTGCAGACTGGGACCCTTCTTGTCAGCCAGTGTTTTGACATATCCACAGATGTCTGTGTTTCACTGTCAGGGCTATGCATTCATTGTGATAGTCCTACTACCTAAACATGCTGGATTCCAACATGTTTGTACATCCAAACAAATTGATCTTGGCTTCATCTGACCAAAGAATGTGCTCCTAATGCTCATCAGGCTTTTTTCCTGTTCACAGGTTTGTCTGGAACACATTTCAAAGACACTGATGTTATACAACGTCCTCCACACTGTCCATCACAGAAACTCTAATTTCCACTAATAACCTCTTTGCCAAGTCTGAAGCAGATGCCCATCTGTTTTTCAGAGCTAGATTGTGCAGGCAGTGCACTGTCCGTGGCATAACTTTAAGAGGACAACCACTGCAGCTCTGGTTAGTGGTACTTAGACTCATTCTACACTTTCTGATTACTGCTGCGACATGTGATTCAACTGATTTATACTTGGTCACTGATTTTCCTGTATCCTGTTCCATCATTGTGAAGTTTCACAATCAGATTTTTCAGATCCACTGGCAACTCTTTTGGAGCCATGATGCAGACATGCTGATACACGCATCACACAGGTCCAAAAGTAAAAGCATTCTGGTGTTCACAGGCCATTTTCATGCATAGAACTATGCTCATACAATTGGGCTCCCTGGAAATCACGTGTACTCAGTTTCGTTTCAGTGATCACAAGTTTTCTAACTTGTGTGCTGGTGATCACAGGTGTGTTCACTTTTATTGCACCAAGTTTCTATTTTAGGGCCTGTGTTTTCAATAAAGTCTTTCCAAAGTATTTGTTTTTAATTGTTCACCAGGGGAAATAATTTCAAAGTATTGAGAGGTGATACAATTTAGAACCACTAAGTGATATTCCACAAGGATATACTCACTTCTGTTGTATACTGTTAGAAAGAAGAAGCACATCCAAGAGTAACAGCTCTGGATGCTACAAATGTGTTTGTACAAGTGTGTCAGGAGTTTTTCAATATGGCAGACAGCAGACAAACTGGTTAAAAAGTCTTTATCAATGAACAGTTCCACACGACAGTGCCATCGAAGCACATTTACTATGTATCCAAGCAGCAGCCACCATTGTAAGCTAATTTAGTGAAACAATCACAGATATTTTATACTCCCAGAAGCCTCGGCATTCAATTTTAATGCACTGTAAAACTGCACAGATGATGTAATACAAATAGTGTTATGAGACTTTGCACACAACCTCCTTACGTTAGACCCCTACATTAAAGCTCAGTGTGGTGTAGATGAGATAACATCAGCTATCTGATATCTGTAAAACTATATCACTATTCAGCAGCACACACTGACAGGAGAGATAACTGACCACAGGCTTGTAAGAAAGCAGGGAGTGGGCTGACCATTAGATGTGGCCCAACCTCTTTTAGTAAAAGGCTTTGGCATGCAAACATGAGGTTGCTATCGTTGTACAGAGGCTATGGTTGATACTAACTGACAGTCAGTAGTCACCACGTGGACAGTGATGGTCAAATGGCACTGCAAGTGACAATTAACAGAAAAAAGAATAAAACACATAATTTAGTAAGTTTTGTTTTCATTCCTGATTTGTGGCACAAACCAAAGACACTTCAAATTTCAATTTCTCCTATTAGGAGAACACATTTTTCAGAAAGGGGTAGATTGACGGTTCAATACTGAAATGTCAAAACAACAAAAGCTATTCAATGTACAATTAACTGGTGACAAACATGTGGAATGAATATAAAACCTAACTGTATTTATTTCAGTGAAAAAACGACAATTATTACAGAAATGGGGAATAAATGACGCTGTGCACCAGCTCGTTGTTCTTCCTGATATTTTCAACGTTACAGTTCAGGCCTGGACTGATTCTTCTCAGGGATCAGTATTCTTCCCTTTCTGAGTACGCACACACACACACACCACGCTGCACTTCTACAAAACAGCCATTATGTCAGTAACATACAAAAAAGATAATTTACCACTTTGTAAATACTCAGTTTTAGTAGGTTTGCCATGCTGCAGCCAGGGGAGCAGTTTGTGTCTGTGTTTATGGGTGTGTGTTTATCATGGTGAATGCAAGTGTGTGAGGGAGGAGGCATTAAAGAAAGATGAGTACAAAAGAGTAAGTGAGGATATGAAGCAGGTCACGTGACAAACGACTTCCTCGCGTGGGATGTGACACATGTATGAGGCCACAGTTCAATATTCATCCTCACTAAGAACCCCAAGCAGAAAAGAAACTAAGAGGCAGAGCTGGACTGGACTTGAAAGAATAGTTTGACATTTTGGGAGATATGCAGATTAGTTTTCTTCATATTTCTAAGCCATATTTAAGGCCAGAGGGGATTATTATCGTGAAAGAAACTTCCGAAATAGGTAACTTTGATTCAAAGAGATGAGTTTATAGAGAAATAATGGGTTGTTGCTTCAATAATATGAAAAAACAAAGTCATTATGCTTAACTAGGCTAACCAGCAGCAGCAAGCAGTAGATTCCTACACAAACAAAAACGTGAACCCTTGACCCCTACAATGAGTGGATTCAGTGCCTCTGTTATGCTGTGGGAGGTATTAGCTGGCATGGTTTGATACCTCTTGGCCTCTTAAAGAGAAGGATCACTGCAAATCAATACAAAGTTGTTCTGAGTGATAATTTTTGTGAGATAATTTGAGATTTTGGAAGGATGTGTTCGACTGCACTTTATACCACCATCATCAAAACACCAAATCAGGGAATATCTTTTTGAAAGAATGTTGTTCATCTCTTCAGCAGAGTTCCAAAAACTTTTAAAATCAATGCCAAGAAGCACTGAAGCTGTTTTGGCAGCATGTGGTAGCTCAAAACCTTACAAAGACACTTTTTGACTTGACTTTGACTTTATACTGGTTTTTGTCACCCATCTCTATAAACAGTACAAATGGTTTTTCCCACACTATTAAACTTGTACTTTAGGACTGGTAAAGCTCAATATGACATAATCATTTTCTGCTTCTCTCCATCAGTCAATCCCAAGAATGAAGCGCTCTTGATGTGACTTGACAAGTGTACCGCTCTCCGAACTGTCATTTTGGCAGCTGCTAAAATCCATCAGAAATCATTCTGAATAAATGTGAGGCAAAGAATACTGTGCTACAGTTACAGTAACATGACACATTCTGTTTTAACAACTTAATAGTTTAAATAGCTCTTCATCACTCAAATCTTGTCTGTGTTTCAAAAACAGAGTTCACACCATGAAGCCCAGTTTTGCAAGGCTATAACTGCTATCATCATTGTACAATTGTACTAAATGCACCACATGAATCTCAAACAATGAATGACAAAGAAGCAGCTATTTAATTGTGATCTCAACACATCACTGGCTTTTTGCCATCTGTAAAAATATTTACCTACTGAACAAATGTTTCATATACTGTAAATTTCAAATGCAGATGGGGCAGTAATGGTCAAGTTAACTGATGTGTGGACAGAGCACTGGGCAGTTTTTAGTGGACTATCAGCTCACAACAGATGGGTCAAGACCACAGAGACAGAAAGAGAAAGAGAAAGAAAGAGCCTCTTTCAGGGAGAAGATAGGCCTGGGGAAGAGAGGGGTCTGACAGTGCTGATGAAGATTATCTCATCTAACTGTCCTATGAGTTGCTGTGGACAAAGCAGAGCCCAGCGTGGCTCAGATGAAGAGAGAGGAAGTGGCACTTTCCACAGTTGAGGCACAGAAAAGAAGTTGTTCTTAATATGAGAATATTAGAGAGAGAGAGTGTGTGTGTGTTTGTGTGTGTGTTTGTGTGTGTGTGTGTGTGTGTGTGTGTGTGTGTGTGTGTGTGTGTGTGTGTGTGTGTGTGTGTTGAGAGACTTGGTAAAAAGATAGATGGTTTAGCAAGCACAGCTCCCGTGGCTCTCTGAAGACGAGTCTTTAAGGCTCTGGTTCCTGTGGTTGGCAACGAGGTTGACGTCTCCTTCCATGCTCTCGTTCATCTTCTCACAGATGACGTCCACCAGACGCTCGAACACCTGCTTGACGTTGATGTTGTCCTTAGCACTGGCCTCAAAGAACTGAAAACCTGAGGGGGAGAAAGGTTACAGAAGAGGCTAAATGTGATTTCAATTGATGTGCAAAGAAGAAAATGACGTCTGGATTCTAAAATATACGTCAACCCAAAGCTAAAAGAGTAGCTCAACATCGACCCAAAACTAAGATAATACTGTGTGAGTTTACCGAGCTCCTCTGCCAGTCGTTGACCATCTTCTGTGGGTATAAGTCTGTCATCCTCCAGATCACACTTGTTGCCAACCAGGATCACCTGAGCGTTGTCCCATGAGTATGTCTTTATCTGTGTTGCCCTGGAAGAGAGAAGTAGAATTGCCAAGTGTACAAGATTAAAAACAGGCAAAATATGTAACATCTGTGAAAATGTTGACAAAAATAACATACATTTGTGTAAAAATAATAATTTTGCTTGCAACGGCATACTGAAAGAATCTGGCAACCAATTATGGTGTTAAATAATCTTCCTTCTTGAATGTCATCCAGATATGTCTAGTAATACATTTGGTGTAGATCTGGTGAAAACCTGAAAATGAAAGTAAGTGAAATAGTTTTGCAAATATGGCAGAAATCTTTCCAGAAAGAAGCAAACATGGCATGCATGGATACAAGAAGAATCAAGGTATTCAAAAAATAATAGGTAGCTTGTTTACACCTCACATTTTGTAACTGACCACAAGGTGGCAATATTCATCCCAAAAACTGACTACTTCCTCCTCCATCCACAGTCAAGTTTTTAAGGTTTCCAACAAAAATGACAAGTCTGACCAAATCATAACCTCCTGGTGTTGGTACTAACACTCTTCACTCTGTATTCTGGGCATTTTTTTCATATTTTCATTCACTTTGAGCTCATTTTTTTTTTTACTGCAATCCAAAGTCTGTACCTCTATGGAAACAGCATAACTGTAATAGAGTGAATAATGCAGAAAAACAACAATATACATCTAAACACCCCCAACTCACCAGTCCTGCACAGCGTTGAAGGAATCCTGGTTAGTGATGTCATACATGAGCAGGAAGCCCATGGCTCCTCTGTAGTAGGCTGTGGTGATGGTACGGTAGCGCTCCTGCCCTGCTGTATCCTGTATCCACAAACACACAGACATTTTTGAGAATGATCAGCTGCCTCATCATAACTATGCTCTGATGACTTTACATTTATTAAGGTATACAAAACAACCACAAAAAACCCGTTTTTTTCTTGGATCATTCAATAAAAGCTTTTAAACCACAAGAGGGCAATATTGTCCAAGTCATGTCTGCCTGGAGTAGCCAGTGACAAAGTTCATGTGGAGCAAATTCAGCAGTTTGATATTCGAGTGAGTGGTCTACTCTAACACCACCTTAATTCAGAAAAAGCTGGCAGGATGCAGACATGTAGATGGACGTTTATTTTAGGCTGAATGTACGGTTAAAAAAATGTTCTAGGTCAATTGTTCCCATCTTTATTTTCCTGATATGAAGTCACAAACCTGTCAGATGGGTCAAATAACCCTTACCACTACCTATAATGTATATATGTTCCTCTGAAATGATTTTAAAATAGATGTTGCAATACTACCACTTGCAATGGAAGAAGCTCAACATTAATTGTGTTATTTTTATTCACTGCTTTTCATTTATCCATTTTAGGAATTAGTCCATTACTTTTCGCTAACTGTGGTAACTTGAAAATAGCTTTCACACACTCTTTGCCTGTGTTTCGGTGTTTGCTAACTTAACACTACTTAATGTTTTATGTTTTAAATCATAATTTCTGTCTTTTCAGATTATTTGAGCTTCACCATCCTTCATGCCAACTTCAGACAACACCCCCTGCGCTACTGAAACGTCTGGTTGGGAAGTCATTGGTGTAGATTATCACGGATAATGGCGGGTGTCAGTTTTCTCTTCGACATTAACTGCCATAACACTTTCATTGATGGCAAGTTTGTAATACATAATCCAAGTCATTAAAAGCATTTTCGAATAAATTCAAAGGAGTTTTATGTTTGGTTCCATTTACAGGAGCTAACAACAGTTAAGAAGGACAGTTATGGATCCTGTGTACTGTGAAATATGAGGATAGGCCCAGCTTTGATTGTACTCTATTAAACCTTAATGCATTTCTTGTCTTCCAAAGCAGCTGGCTTCATTACCACATCAAAATGCCACTTTTTTCACTCCGCACAATCTACTAAAAGATGACATTTTGATATCAGCTCCTGCCACAGTCATTTCTCATCAAATCTGGACTTCGGGCTTGCTTCAATAAGCAGCCAGCGGCAGCAAACGTACAGATAACAAAGCCTCACAGAGTCAGAGAAGGTGTGTCCACTGTGGTGTGTTGCCTTCCAGCTATAGTGAGTGACCCATCTATCAGAAGCATCTTCTAATTAAATGGAGGCTGTGCGCGATATCGCAGTCAGCAGCTCAGTATAGTTTAGTGGATGTTCAAAGCAAAAAGATCAAACCGGTAAACTGAGTTGGGGAGAGAAACTCCACTCTCACCTCTCACGGCTCCTTGGTAACCTGTCTGAGCCCTTCATTTGCATCTGGGGCTCTTCTGTGTGTGTGTGTGTGTGTGGTTAGGTGTTTGTTTGATGTTTTCCTCATTTTAAAGAGGAGGAGGAGGAGGAGTGGGTTGTCCAGGTAACCAGAGGCCGTTGAGGGTTATGAATGTTCCATTACAGCCAGGACTGTTCTGAGTTGTCAGCCCAAATGATCCTTCTTACTTTACAAAATGGACAAGACAGAGGGCAGTTTGCTGCATAAATCCTTCCATCAGAGAGAGCAGACAAACCCCTGATTTATTTGTTAACCTTTCCCCAGTCTGCTGTCTGTCAGGGTTTATTTTGGTTTTAGTAAAGCATGAAATATTCCAGGTCCATCTTTATCTCATCCATGCAGAGATGATCAAATATTTGCAAGCATAAAAGGCAGACTAACCAAATAGACAGTCTCCAGGGTCGCTACAATCAGTCCCAAACACTAAACAAAAGCTGCTCACTCGTGTATATATGTGATCATAGATAGGGAGGAGTTTAAATCAGGCTTTCACACAGTCAGACTCTGACGTCTTTGGGGCCCTGATCTTTAAATATGCGTCACCTGCGTTTATATTCGCTGCAAAGCAGGGGCACACACCGGATATCATCCCCTGGGTTACCACTCTCAACATATGTGTGGACGTGTTTATGCCAAGTGTGTGAAAGGTGTGTGTGTTTGCTTAAAGATCAGAAACATATTTCCATGCCACAAAAAGGAGGGATGTAAACAATATGTGTACACAGTGTGAACACATTGTACATATGCTTGAGCTCTGTGTATTCACTGTGCCGGGGCCATGTGGTGTGTTATCTGGGTAGCCTGTTTCCATGATACACACAGCGAGGCGAGCAGCTGGCAGAGTGGGCTCATCAACAATACTCTTTGTCTGAGGATCTGGTGAAATCTCTCACAGATGGTAGCTAACATGAATTTAACAGTCAGGAAATTTCACAGGGTTGATTATTAACCCACATAAGGGAGAACTCGTATTCAGACATGCCTGCTGCTCCCACACCCTTTAACTACATTTGCGCTGCAGTATATCTTCATTACGTCTCCGTCAGATGCTGATAGGGAACTTCCTCTGCTTCCTGAGCCTAGGAAATACCATTTTTTGTGTCACTGAACAGCACCATCAGTACTTGCGTCAATGTTGGGCACACAATCTGCCCACCTTCTCAAAAATCCACTAATCCCACAATTACCTAATACACATTATACAGTCATTATGCTTAATTCTTTCTCCCTCCTTAGCTGTTAGAATATCACTCACCACCAACACTGCATGTCATTTATAAGAGACACATGTTTGGTCAGGAAGGTGAGTGTGTGTTTTGGTGTTGGCTCCTCTCCTGCTGATTCATTTCAGTCACTGTTTGTGTATCATACAGTAGCTCACAGATTGTTGGTTCAAATGAATCATCTTGTTTGAACAACCTTAGCAATGTATATCAATAGGATTTGCAGTGTACTAGAAGGAACGTGCATGTGGTGGAGAAATTAAGGATACATCCCGACGTACAATGTGACACCCTTGAAAAGAATACAAAGGTTCAGTTTTTATTGAGACTGTCAGAGGTGTTGATCCGGCTTAATTGTGGAAGCAAGCTAGCTGTTTCCGGTTGTTCGGCTAAGATAATTAGCTGTGGAAAATAAATATTTCCTAAGTGGAAATATGAGTTTTAAGTCTCATCTAATTCTAACTGAGAAAGTCAATCAGCTTTTCCAAACACTTCAACTATTTTTTTACAGGTTTACGCTAGAAATTTAGCAGCTCTGCAGCTGTGAAAGTGGGGTATTAAAGATAACAGGAGAACAGGGGGAAACAAAAACAAAACAACTGAGGTTGAGATGAAACTTTTTGTCCTTAGTTTGGATCAAACCCTAAAAACACGAAATTCTACCCTTTAGGATAAAGTAACTAGATTTAGCCTTTTTGTTACACCTTCCCCAAATGCCGTTGTCTTTAAAAAGTCTGGAAAGCAGAATGTACCTACTCTTCAATCATTTGACCGGATGTGGGGAAAACTGGCATGTTATCTCTAGGTTAACTAAATCTTTCTGCCTGCTAGTCTTATAAGCCAAAATGAATTATAAATAAACATACAATATCTTATATGGGGTAATATTTAATCATTTCAACCTGGTTATTTCATACTGATATCATAAGAACCACCTCGCAGCAGACCTTTGTATATATTCATGATTTCTGAAAATGGAACTATATCAACTGGTGATCCCACCACAAGAACTATTAAAGAATGCAACTCAGACAAATTAGCTGCTGGTTTCAGATGATCTGCCGTGTTAGTTGTTGAGTTCTGATACACAAACTGTTATTTGCAAAATTTACATTTGACTTTTTGACCTTACAGTTATACAAAATCCAGCCACACTGACAACTTCTTTGACCTGGTATCAGTTAAGTTTCAATAAAAGTAAAACAGTAAGTTAAACCCAGCTGTCTCCATTAGGTTGCACAAGTTGTGGGATGTTTGTCTGTTCCTCCTCCTGATGACTACTGCCCTACCTACAGAAGACATACAAGGTTTTGACAGGCTTAACAGTACTCCTCATGATGAGCAAGACGACTTGTGTAATATTTGGTGGAGTTACCTTTTAAAAGCCAATTGTTTTCACCTCACTTGCACGGCTGACTGGTGCCAACTTAAGTCATAAAAGTCAGAAACTCATGAAATGTGGCAATGACAAATTCTTTAAAAAACTGCTGTATGCTAAACACAAAGGAAAAAACTGAATCAGCAAAGATGAACACCAGTCTTCAGTAGAGCAGCATTCTCTGTCAATCAAAACACTATGAAGCTGCAACATTAAAAATGATTGAATCAACACCTGAAGGTTTCAACACCAAAGAAACACTGCATGCTACTGTAAATACCACTACAGCAGGGCCATTGTATTATTTCATAAGCGGTTTCTCACCAACTGTGCTATCACAACACCTTGCCTGCTATAATTGCTACACAGAGCACATCATAGAACACTCTGCTACATGCAATTTGTTGCATGTCAAGCTAAAACAACTAAAAGACATCACAATATCTTGAGAAGGAAAGTTGGAAATTTTGGAAATACAAGGTCAGCTTACTAGAAGATGGAAGTTTTGACCACTCTGCTGTTGCCACTGATCAGCAGCTTAAACATGCAGCCAAAGTTCTGGTAAGCAGATCTTGAGTTTTGCGATAGACTCACTAATCAGGCCAGTTAAAGGGCATTTTGAGGTAAGAAGCAGCGGTCCATTAATTCATTGCGTCACCTGCCAATTATTTCACAAGGCTGGTAAATTAAACATGAATGCAGAGTCTGCAGTGGTGGCAGCTTTCACCATACTCAGTGGGTGATCTGAAACGCTGGGAAATGTGCCAGTTGGATGCAATGTTACCTGAGAGAGAATACAAAGATTTAAATTCTTGCTTTTAAGGCGAGTAGGTTTAATTGGCCACTCGTAGTAACATATACAATGTTTACATCTCTATAATTAGATTGATTTTGGCCTTTTAGTTAGAAACACTAGTTAAACTAGTTGGGAATTGTAATTTAGCAAGTCTGCAACCAGCTAACTAGCTTACAGAATTCGAAAGACTATTGTAGGGGCATCCCCAGCCTCTGCTCCTACTCCTGGTGTAGCTGGAGCAATAACATGTTTAAGAAATGTCAGTAAAGATGATTGTGGGACAGCAAGTGTAATTGCTAACCTTAGGTATTACATTGGGATTCTTTTCTTGTTATTATTATCACCTCTTTGCTAATACCATAACTGGGGATCTGTTGATATGTTGCAAAACTACTGCATGCTGTAACCTGTAACTGCAAAAAACATTATATCGGCATTTTATGTCAGTTATCTGTCACCCTGCTTTCTTGCAATTGAGAAGTCCATATAAATCGACCACTACTAAGCTTTGTTTTTCTGCTTTTGTCAAATCTTTTCTCAAATCTTTTCTCTCACAATTTTGAGGACAAAAGCCAAACACAACTTTAACTAAATGCCAAAGCTAAAGTATCCTGTAAGCTAAGTTTAATTAATTACCAAAAAGGTGGTAATGCAAACATTTCAGCTAATTTTCACCAACACCGAGGTGGTCAAATTAATCAGAACACATTTTCTGAAAGCCAAAGTACCTCCAGATCTAAGATAAGACTGTTTCTCATTATCGCTCACTTCTGACTTCCAGCAAGGGAGTAAGAATGTGTCTGAAAACATGAGGAAGTCATGCTTTTTACACTTGCACAATTCACAGGTTAAAATTGCACAACAGACAAACCCACGGTTCAAGACAGACATTCTATCTTTGCAGACAATTGTCCATTAAAATTGTTCTGGTGCTAACAAGCATTTCATTTTTTATGTCCATGTTTTTCTTTACTTACAGATAAAGTAATAAAATCTAAAAAAAATTAATGGAGCATCCTCCTTCCTTTGGAACAATCTATTTCTTTAGAATGCACATTGAGCTTAGCTTTATAGTACACTGAGACAGAGGTGATAAATGAGCAGTATTACCTTTGGTTGAAGTTTGGCAGACAAAAACTGTTCTTTATACTCTTTGTTTGCCTGTTACAAATGCAGTGGGGTGACGCAGTGTAATACCACAAGTCAAAACCACAATGTATTGCATCTTTTAACCACTCACCCAGATCTGCAACTTGATCCTCTTGTCATTGCGGAAGACAGTCTTGACTTTGAAGTCGATGCCGACGGTGCTTACGAAGGCAGAGGTGAAGGAGTCGTCCGCGTAGCGAAACAAAAAGGAGGTTTTCCCCACACTGCTGTTGCCAATGATTAACAGCTTAAACATGTAGTCAAAGTTCTGGTCAGCTGCATCCTTTTGTGAGGGCTGCTGCTGTAGACGCGAGTCATTTGATGCCATCTAAAGAGTGGGGAGAAGTAGAAATCAATCTTAAAAGTTAGGACAACATGAAGCATTTGCTGGAAACGTTTTACCAAAAGCATTTTATAGCACAGTCGCTACGATAACTGAGGATAGCTAACACACTTATTTAACATATTGTTTAACCCGTTGACTGTGTGACAAAATAACCTCAACTCCAGGTTCACTTAGTAGTTTTGTCAACATTTGAAACCACAGCACACAGTCATCACCACTGAATAGAACTGGAAGAGTAAGTTATTATGGCCTTGGTATGAAACACAAATCGTGTGATATCAAGAAGCAGTACATGATGTATGATGGTTGAAAGTTTTTCACAATCACCTCCAAAATCAGATTTGAACCCAGTTGAGGGCTGGTACCTGCATTAACCACCTCTTGTCATGTGACCAACACTCCACACTTCTGTCAAATGATCAGTTATGGATCAATTTCCTGATAGGAAGAGCTGACAAAGCAAAAGCAGTGAGTAAACTGTTAGGTTAAAATATTTAGACAAGTACTGATCCCAATGTAAAGAATCAGCTTCTATGTTCAAAGTTGATTTTTTCAATCAAGTGCTTATTTTGTAAAGTGTCTCAAAAATTCCCAAGACACTCAATGCAATTCTGGATAAAAAGGAGATAATTAGAACAATGCTTCTAAGTCTACAATTCAAAACAAATACAGACTAGTATGTAAAATATATCAGGAGGAGAGAACACTGTTTGAAGAATGTAATGAGACTTTTCATTACACAGATGCTATGGGACAATAAAAGTAGATCATTCTCACATATTTTAAATTTGTCCTGGAATTGTATAGTTTTGGCGAAATGTTCAGATGGCTGTTGTGAAGAATTCAGGGCTAGGATATACCGAAGTCATACACAGTAGTGCACAACACAATCTCTACTGTTATATTACGTTAAGAGAAAAAAAACATTTGATGAAAATCCTGTTGGCAGCTTTTCAAATGCCATCATGGAAAGATGGTACAAGGCAGAAACCCTAACAAAGATGAATGGTTGAATATTACAAATCGAATATAGGATATGTAGCAGGTAACTAGATAAGAGGTCAAGATGAACAATATCCAGAGAAATGGGAGAAATGGATGGCATTTACATATCAACAATAAGATAAGCGAATGAACTGCTGAATACGTCACAGGAATTATTAGATTTAGATCTTTTCATGTGTTTCCTTCATGATGTGTATGTGAACTTTTTGTAATGAAGAAGAAATAAAATATGATGATGATGGTGCACTGTTGACCACACAATGTATGAATGAAGTGTTCTCTGCATAATGCCTTTACTAAGCTTCTTTAATGCCAGTGAACCATCTATCTGTGGTGGTGGCCAAAATATTTTACATTATCACTGCCAGGCACTACAGCTTTATTCATAATAGATAGCTAACTTTGTAAAAGGTATGGCTGGGAAAATGCACCTGCCCTATTCTGTGGAAGAGGGGCACTCATTCATTATGGATACATGGAAGAGCAAACAACCATAAATCACCATAGAATATGCAGAAACGACCTGCATAGAACCACATGTTAAGTATTCAGTGATGGTTTGGGTTAAGATAAGTCTCCAAGAAATTACAATAAGTCACTGAAATGTCCTCTGGAGTGATCTAAACATGACTGTGTATGTGTGTCAGACAAATGATGCCAGTCAAGTGATACATGTAAACTCAATATATGATTTTAATCATTCAAAAATGCTTACAAAAGACTCCACAAAGATCCTTTAAGAACTAAGTTAAAGTTTTAAATTCACATTTAAAAAATATTACTGAAAGTTAGAGCTAGGAATATTACTCTTAAATTATGGGAAGCTATGTCATCTGTTCCATTATAACCATTACTCTCAATGTAATCTCTCCTGGGGCAGGTATGAGATTACCTGCCATTAGGCCTTTTACTGTCAGTCATCCAAACAGTGGGATGAGGAGGGCAGCTGCTCAGCTTTGGGTGTGAAAAGCAGAGCAGAGAGCAGAGAGCAAGCCATGTCTATCCTTTCTAACACACACAAAGCTGATCAATCGCTGCAGCTCAGCTCTGCTTCTCTCCACTGAGACTCGTCTCCGTGGAGACCAGACTAGGACTCAGCTGCCTGCAAGACCCATTAGTGGTCAAAGCAGTCAGTTCACAGAGCTTTTAACCTGTCAGATGGAGGTCTACAGAGCAGGATAGAGATATCTATCTCACCACCACCGAGGGCTATGGAAAAACGAGGAAGAGAGAAGGATCATTACTGAGAGATTAAAGAAGCCTGGACAAATTGTTTACTATGGGTACACTTGTTTACTGTCACTGGAGACTCCACCTAACATGGACTGTAACCACCACTTGCCTAACCCTAAACATGTAACATAAACCATGGACAGACAGACTATAGCAAGGACACCTTTAGATTTTCAACGTAAAAGCTCACACAGTTAAAGGGGCTTTGAGAAACTTCTTTTAACTATCCCAGCTACTTCTTTGTACAAATTTAAACTGAATATTCAGCTTTAAATTTTTAGCTGCAAGCAGCAGACAAAGGAGTCCCAATGCAATTTCTCCAGCGATGAGTAGTCAAATTTTATGTGCGACAACCCTAATGAAAACATTGCAACTTTGAGACTTGTTGAAAGCCATGCAGTTTATTTTGAAGGCTGATCAAGACGTTAAACCTAATTTTTGGTTCAGCTACTTCAAATAGACTTTATACACAGACCAGCCTGTGCAATCATGTGTGGTCGATGTTGTAATAAAACACTGCTTCTTACTGACAGTGAGAAAATGACACAATGCTCTTTCACAACTTTTCGTCACTGTTGAATGTGAAGCCTACGTACGTTCACTATAAAAACAATCCATTAACTCTGCAAAGTGTTTTCCCAGCATTACATAAAGGCCTGTGCTCAAGTCATAACTCTCAAGTCTTTCTAATCTCAAATCACAAGATCCCTGTGGGGTCCCCGAGGTACATTTTTCTGTGCTTACAGATCACATAGCATAGAATCGCCCCCTCTAAAATGATATTTTCTTACTTCAACTCTCCTCAGCTCAGCTTAAGCCTGAGGTAAACCCAGTCACATGTCCTTTGTGTTTACTGTGCAGCTCATGATGTCTGCAGGCAAAGACGTGGACTCATATAGTCTGTTGACATTTCTTAAATCATCTTCCACTTTTTAAAAGCATGTTATATAAATTTTAAGATTTCATAGGGTTTTCCAGTTATACCGCTTAAGTCTGTTGTGTCAAGTTCCCTCTGGGTATGTAAGTTACTGAAGACACCCAATAGCAGTATAGCTGAGTGCAATTACAAAGCTTTCTACTTTCTCATGCTGAAAGTTACTGATGATGTCTGGGACCACTGCAGAGCAACATGAGGCCAGAACAGCATTGATTCAAACAGTGTAACCTATCAAAACAGGCTGAGCAGCTTAAATGACTTTAATAAGGAGTCCCACATTAACACCCGGCACAATATCATGCCAGTCATCTCAAAGGAGACAGACGTCCCCCATGTAGTGAAAACAAGCCATTTACTGAGCTGCAGGATGGATGAGAATAGCAGCTCCTTTATAGCACAAAGGAGTGTCATTATCTCCAGAAGAACAAATAGAAACCATTATGGTATATAGGAGCTGACGGTGGTGCAGCCAGGTCTCTCAGCTGGCACTGTTTGCTGAGCCAGGAGCCAGCAGGCTGGACGGGAAATGACCACTATTGATTAGCTGGCAGCTGTCACATCTGTTCTCTCATTAGCAGGAGACACAAACACAGACGGACACAAACAAGGCTTCAAGATGAGTACTATGTTGAAATTACACGACAAATATTTCAAAAGCCTAGAAAGCCTACATCCCCGCAAACAGGAACCTTTAGAGAACAAACATTTACGTTTGTTCCCTGAATGTTCCTTTCTCCTGGGCTGTGTTTACAACAAACTGTGACTTTATTGTAAAATTACACAAAAACTAACTTTAAGGAAATATTCAAGAAACGTTCCCTGAAGGCTCCTCTTTTCTAGACAGTGTTTACAACAAACTGTGACTTTCCTGCTAAATTCACAAAACCATAACTTTGAGGAAAAGCTCAAATAACGTTCCCTAAATGCTCCTATTTTCTGGGCTGTGTTAACAACAAACAGCGATTTTCTTGCAAAATTCCACAAAAACGAACCTCCAGGGAATGTCCAGGTAACGTTCCCTTGCAGGCTGTGTTTACATTAAACTGTGACTTTCTAGTAAATCTACAAAGCCAAACGTTCGGGCAACATTCTCTTTGTTCCCTGAAACCTCTTTACTGGACAGGGTTCACAACAAATTGTGACTTTCTTGTATCAAAGTTTACCTTCAGAGAACGTTCCGGCAACATTCCCTGAAGGTTCCCGTCTTCTGACTTGTGTCTACAATGAACTGTGACTTTCTTGTAAAAAAAAAAAAAAAACTACACAAACAAACGTTCGGGTAACATTCCCTTAAGGTTCACTGAATGCTACTCCTTCCTGGGGTGTGCTAACAACAATCTGTCACTTTCCTGTAAAATTCGACTTCAGGAAACCTTCGGGAAACGTTCCTCGAAGGTTCCCTGGGGGTTCCCGTTTGCTGGGATGTAAGTTTGAGTGCAGGTTCCCTGTTAGCAGTCGGACATGAAGGAAGTGAGAGGCAGGAAAAGCAGCTGCATTCACAAACTTACCTTATTGAGGAAAAGGGGAAACTTGGCTCCCTTCGACTCTGGTATCTTCTGTCCTCAGTAAGATGCCGGACAAACTGCACTGCCAAAGTACGCTAACAAGATGCACCTGAAGTCTCCTCTCGTGCTCCAGCGGCAGCACCAGCAGCTTCTCTTCCTCAACAGTCGACTTCTGTCCGGTGTCGGCGGCCTGGAGCAGCTCCCGGATCTGTGTTTGTGTACAGACTGTTTCTGCTGCTGCCTCCGTCTCTGAGTTTCACTGAAACAGCCGCTGAACGCTGCCAGGTTGTTTCTGCCGCGAGCGCAAACGCGAGGGCACGAGAGGGCTGTCCGAGGCGCGTGCGCACGTGAGCGCGCGGGCACCACATCAACAAGGCTCGTGCACACGCTGAAGAAACAACACGGATATTAATAGTATCTGAACGACAGATACAGGCTAGCTGTGGTTATCACCTATAAACAGTTACATATATTAATGTTTTATCTCTGTAGGGGTTTCTTTTAGTTGCTGTTGCTAGCTAGCTTTTGTAGTTGCTGTATTTCACTCCTAAACATAAGAACAGCCTGGAGTTTGAAGGCTCAATGTCTCTAGAAAGTGTTCCCATCTGCAGGGCTGGATTAACATGCTAGGTAGCCTCAGGGCAAAAATAAGCTCTGGGCACCTGTAGTGTCCCCATGTTGTACTGCAGGAACTTGAAGGCCATCTTTTAAAGTTAGCTCCGCTTAAAACAAGTGACCTGCACTTAGGTTGTTTATTAGTTCAGTCATGGTATGAGTTGTGAAAGTATAAAACTAACTGAGCTGAATTAAACTTGAGAAAGCAAGTTGAACATTTTTGTCTTAAAACGAGCACTGACACCATCAAAAACACTTATTTAGACTTCCAGGTTTTCATAAGTAACAAACCTAAGGAGCCAATCGGGTCAACTTGCAATCTTGGGGTTTCAGTTCCTTAATCCTTCTTTTGAATCCTAGCTTTAACAGAGTTGTTGGTGAGCTGGAGTGCTGGAGCTGCAGAAAATAGGAAAGAGGTGAATAAAAGGGAGAGACAGGGACTTCATATATCTCTGTATTATAAAGGAGAAAACAGTGCAGAGTTACATCTAAGTTGTTTTAAGGCAGGAAGAGAAAAAAATTTATATATATAATTTTAGTAAATGAGTGACAAGTTTTTAGGGGTTCAGTCAATGAGAGCAGTTTTACTTTAACATGCTAAGATCGAAACCACTCTCAAGTCTGTAGCTACACAGAAAATGTATGACCAGCAGCTGGTTTTCTCAGCTTAGAATTTTATTTGAAACTAAGGTAAATAGCTACCATCTCTCAGTCCAGAGTGAATAAAATCTGTCTATGCCAACACCTCTGAAGCTCCATATTTGTTGTTTTATTTCTTTAATCTTTAAATCTTTTAATTAGGTCTAGAAAATGATTCATTGTGTTTTTATAATGAGTGATGTGCCAGACTAGACTATTTCTTGGCAGGGTGTAGTAAATTCATGGAGTTTCCCTTGGTGAAAAGTTGAGATCTCTCATAGATCCATCAGATATAGAGTGGGAATGGCATAAAATGTATTGCTCCGAATAATAACATACAGTGTTTGCACTTATCTGTATTATTTTAAGCAAAGATGGATCATTCAGTAGACTGATGAACAGCTGAGTGCAGGAGCTATCAGCAATTTTTGGCCAACTCCCCACTATATGAAGTGACAACACCTGGCAAGAAATAGTCCAGACAGCTTCACAATGGGTTGGTCATATACGTCGGTACTCATTATGTTAAAGAGATATAACCCGTAAGTGAAGTTTACAGTGATAGCAGGCAGGTTTTGTTAGACAGAGCCAGGTGAGCTGTTTCCTTTTGTTTCCAGGGATGTACTAAACTGGTTAACAAACTGCTGCTAGCCTTGTATTTGCCATCTTTTCATTTACACCTCTGACCATCAAGCTATCTTAAACACACACACAAACACTGAAAAATCAATTAAATTACACACATTAAGGCATTTGGGCATTATTTAGTCAGATTTGTCTGCTAAGCCAGACTTTAGCCGTACAGAAATCCCTGGCATCAATTTGTGTTGAAAGAAAAATGCTCCCAGTAAGTAAGAAGATTTCAGACTTACCAGATAAGTACTCAATATTTAAAGAGACCCCTAAGTTTATGTTTTGGAATTGGTTTTCAGAAGAGCAAATAGCCCAGTAAGTGTATCTGACATCTTTGTAATATTCATACAAAGCCACTTGCACTTTTAAACATGCATCACTTAGCTCACTGGTGAATTATAGACTATTGTATAATATTAAATTTGAATTTGCTTACATTTTGTTATAGCCTTCAGTCTTATCTCTTAGTATCACTCTTAGAGGAACTCTAAGTTTCTCAGGTGCACAAAGCAGAAAAGTAATAACTAACTAATGCAGAGTTGTGTGTATATCTGTGGTTAATGATTGTATTGAACCTTCCAGCAAAATCTTCTGCAAAATTGTACTTTCAGTTCAGTGTTTTTATGCTGCATAGACGTATAATCCATTACTGAAATCAGACAATTGTAAATGAGGTCTACATTTCCACATTAAAGATGATTGAATAAAGCAGCTTGAGGCTCCCAGACTCATAATTAATTTAACACACCATATTACTGCAGGGCTGCTCTGCAGTCTCACCACAGTTCCAAATAATGGTCCCTGAACCAGCAGCAGCTCGAGTGCGGGACTGCAGTAGAGACTCTTCTTCTCAAGCACAAACTCATTTCCTTGTGTGGGTCAGGAATGAGGGAGGGATGGTGGAACTAGTCTGCTGCCCCAACGCTTCCTTTTGTTTCTCCACTTCCTCATGTTTTTCTTTGTACACCCGGAGCTCAGGAATTCTACAGCAGCATACAAAAAGCTATATTGTCTTCATGGTTGCATGTCCATACAAGGTTATCAAAAGACTGTATGCATTACTACATCGCTTTTAACATTTTTCCTGAGTTACTCTAACCAGCAGTTCTGTCACTACTCAGCCGATGTTGAAGATATTTCATTTTTTAGTATCATGAAGAGATGAGTTGATAAACTTTATCTCTGGTTAAACAAGTTTCATTTTCTCATGCCACTGAAACAGTCAATCAGACAGGACAGCTTAAGATCTAAAATTCCCCAGAATGATCAGAATGTGTAGCTGCTCTGCTTCCTCAAGACACTTCCTTGTATATTTGGTGAACCGATAACAAGACACATATCAGTAAGATAAAACTCAGTGTTTAGAGGAAATTTAGTCTGTTTATACCGAGCTGCATTTTCAGTGGCAAGAAAAAAAAATCTGATAACAGCCTTAAAAGGGCCAACGTGAATTGCTTTTGGGAAAACCTCGTCCATTCACTTTCAGTCTGCTCTTTTTATATTGAAATGACTCATTACAATCCATTAGTGCTGATATTGTATCGGTAATAGTGACAGTGGCTCGCTCATTTAGAAAAGCAGTGTTCCCTGCATTCAAGGCTGCTCCTCTCAAAAGCTGATATGCGTCACCAGTAATTAAATTAAAACCTGGCTATTCCAAATCCAGACACTGTGAGCAGGATCTGGGTTCAGTCATCAGTGTGAATCGGGAGAGATTAAGGAACAGTTTCTGTCTGAATCCATTCTTTTTTAAAGCACATAGATCAAGGTTTCCTGCACAGAAGGACCTGCAAACTATGAATACATATATGAATAGAAGTGGATGCAAACAAAAGAATCAAAAAATAATCTTTTAATCTCCTAATTATAGTGTTAATTCGGCAATGCTGAAAAATTGAAAATACACTTCCTTCACAATATCAAGAAACACAACATTTTACAAATGAAATGTAATGTTTGCAGTGATGGAGCTGAAGATTAAGTGTCCAAACATCTCCCCCTGCTGGTCAACTGCCCTCACTGCAGCTGAAGTTTAGGATTCTTTTTTTTTCATTTTACTGTGCTTTTAAAGGATCTTTTTTCTTCTTAACAGGGAGTCTGGTCATGAGCAATATAATTAAATACAAAAAGACAAATATAAAATTCCAAAAATACATTCTGTTTTGTGAAACAGTATTATTCAAACACTGACTGATGAGATTAAAAGTGCTTCACTGACAGCCAGAGAAAAGTGAACAGTAGTGGGGAGTTTTCTGGAAACAAAGGCATCCCTGCACATAAGGACACTTTGGACAGATCTAATGATGAAAAATTCGATGTGATTAAATTCACATGATGTCATTAACACTGTTATTTAAGTCCATATATATGGTTGTTCTTGATTTGCACTTCATTTTTGCAAATTTGTATGAAAACTGTGATGAGAGAGAAGTAGACATTGAGATGTTTTTCATGACTTGAAGCACACAAAGTTCTTGCACTGAAAGCCTTATGAGCAGTTGTGTAAGTGACCATCAAAGGACCAAAATCTCTTGCACATTCTTCATCACTTGGCCTCAGTAAATTATGTAATCATCAGTTAAAATGGAATCTTTCTAAGCCTTTAATGAATCATAGCTTAGGATATGCTAATTCAGTGAGTACAAGAAATCAATAGTGTTCATGATTTTTGGGTCACTTCATAAACTGAAGGACAAAACCTACCCTTGTCTAAATGGTGGATAAGTTCAGAGCTGTGTAAATCAAATTGGTGGTGGTGCAGATGAACCCTATCAGGTTGCAGAGACTAGACAACCCGTGGTAACGACCGAATGTGCTCCTGTAGGCTCTGTACTTGGGGTCCTGCTCTCTAAGCTTAGCATAACCCTCTTTCTGGCTGCCAAGGCCAATCTGGTTTCCCAGGCCATGCTCCTCCTCCACCCCCCTCATCTGGAACATCACCTCAGTGGCTGCAGGGCCGAACCACTGAGCGTTCAGACCTGCCATGATCAGCGCAACGAAGTACAGAACCATCTGCAAGACCAAAAGGAACACAGCATGATGCCAATTTGATTAAAATAATTAAAGAAGTCTGTTTTTCTGAGTTTTCGACAGCACAGTATGTTTTACAGTATGATATCCAACCTGAACACTTTCATGCCAGTCCAGCAGCTCTCTCGGGTGGTACACGGCGTACACAGCCAGGTTGACAAAGTTACTTCCCAGCAGGCTGCAGAAGTATAAAGGGAAGAGCTTGCTCTGCACCAGGCCAAAGGTGTGTCGGGTTACCTGGCGCACCAGCGCAAAACCTGCAGACACAGAAACCAAATACAGTGTTGAAACAAGAATGCATACAGTATGTTGCAGCCATGACTCCTCTGTCTGTGCCCCACTAACCTGCGATGAAGGAGACCCAGACCTGCATGCCCCAGGAGAAGGAAAGCACCAGGAGGTGTAACACTTTGATCAAGTCTGTTGGCTCCCCCTCCGTTGCCATGGTGTCACTTCGCAAAACACAAGCATACAGTACATACATTAGCCTGCGTTAACCCTTTATTTCCTCATTGCTTGGGGTCCCACAGATCCTACTGCTGTGTAAATATAATAAGCGCAAAATAGGGCTAAACAATTACTCAAATTCAAATAGATATTACAATTTTTAAAAATACAATAAGGCTACTAAATTACAATAATGTCCAATTTTATTAAATTCTAGCAGACTGAAAATTTCAGATGTTGGTTGTGCTTGCCCATTTTCTAAAGTATACTTTATGGTTTAGGCTGTGCACTGTATTTTAACTGACAAAAGTCCAGTGTTATTATTGAATAGCCATACCTCAAACATTTTTCAGCACATTTGACCCAAGGTTAAAAATGTTGTGTCAATGGTTTATAAATTCATGCTTTCTTTGTTGTGTGACAGTCACACTTTTGATAAAATTTTATGTTATACTGTTCCATTCCATGTTTTAAATCAATAACACAGTGATTACTGAAATGACGCGTGACTTTAAAAATTATTATCAAATCGCATCAATCTGTCTCCAAAGGGTTTTCTTCTGACCTCATTTAAAACTCATTAGTAGGACAGCACTGTAAGTTGTAACCCACAAACTGAGTTTAGATCTGATGAAGGTGAAAGAAAACAGAAAATACCCTGATTAATATGTGTATGTACAAAACGTACAGTATTTTGTATTTTGTTTGCAGTCTAGCTCCCAGTTCCTCTCGTGTTCTAATGAACAATCTGTTCAATAAAATTCAAATAATAGAAATCAAGGTAAACTTATTTGGGACTGAAGAACGTTGATGCTGCATAAAAAGTAATCACAGATTTACCCCAATTAGGGCTGACACTGTTGATTAACCTGTTCATTGTTTTCTGGATTATATGATTAGTAGATTAATCTACAGAATGTAGGAAAAAGGTGAAAAATGTTGATCAGTGTTTTTCAAAGCCCAAGACAATTTCTTTAAAAGTCTTGCTTTGTCCAAAACTCAAAGATATTCAGTTTACTATCATAGAGGAGAAAAGAAATCAGAAAATATTCAAATTTAGGAAGTTGGATTTACAGTATATAGACTTTTACTAGTAACAAAATGACTCAAACCAATTAAGGTCAAAATAGTTGATGGTTAATTTAATAGGTGACAACTAATTAATCTAATTAATCACTGCAGCTCTAAGCACTGATCACAGATACACAGCATGTACGAATTGAAGCGAATACCTTAAACAGAGGTAAAGTACATTTTTTTGCAGCAGATTTCTCAAACATGTCCCCAGTTCAGTATTTTGTTTTTAAGCAATTCTCTAACTATTAAGTAAAGTCATTAAGTATCAAGTTCTTAAACGAATGTTAAGTATGTTTTTGAGTCATCAAAATGGGACCATAATCTGCAGGAGCCAAAATACACATTAGGACTTAAAAGACAGTTTCACAGAGATAAATGTCACATGTGCATCATTTGAGGCTGGTCCTCCACATGTGCAGCAGACCTGATAAAGCCCCAGCATGAGATAAGGGCTCAGAGGCAGAGCGGGAAAAATACATCTCAGAATTCATTTACAATTATAACCCACATAAGCAACCCGAAGGCATCGACTTATCAGAAGGAGGCGATAAAGGTGCAAACATGACAGAAGCGGTGAACCTGTGCGGCGATAACAACAGGTGACACTTCAACGTTAGCTGTCAAGCTAAGCAGCGTTAGCCTCGGAGCTAAGAGAGAGTTACAGCTACAAGTTTGAACTCAGCAGTGGTCCTGGCTTCAATTTTGACTTCACATGAATAATTACAATCACTCATTAAACAAGCCTTTACGTACCTTGTTTGCCTCCTCCTGTAGGTTATTCGGAATGACTCAACAAATTAAGTTTGGTCCAAGGTCCAGCCGCTACAGCCGAGACACTTCCTCTGTCCGAAAATTGTGTCCTCAAGCCCCGCCCCCTTCGGTCGAGATGGACCAATCATGTTCTTTGATAATGATACTTGATCAGATTTCATCTTTTTAATTGGTTCCTTTGCGATGTTTACCCTCACAGCTCCTCCCCTTTAACTGTCCACAAAATCTGTCATTCTGTGGTCCGCATGTGTATTGTGCAAATCAGCAGCAGTTTTTGTCGTTGATGACTAGAAGACGGAACACGACAATTTTGTGTATTGATTTTGTTGAGTACAAAAAACTGTTTCACTTCGAGCGTTTTTATGCTGTTGATTTGCGAGAAACATTTGTCATTTGTATCTCTTGTACTCCACTACAATATAAATATCTCATACAAAAATAGATAGGTAGAACATCTATCTGTCCATCTGCACAGAAAGTATTTGATAGAACCACGTTGTAAAACCTGAACACTCTTTGCACTGTTGCATCTCATCAGTTCCTAGCAGAAGTTTTGTTACAGCAGTAGAAAAAGTACCGAGGAAGTTTCATATTTCTGTGTCTATGCAACAGAAGAGGACTCATACACACAGAGACTTGTTATTCTATTAAAAATAGTTGAACTTCAAATTGAAATGGCAAAGATCTTTGAGCATTTGGTGACAGAAACCTATTATTAACATGTTTCTCGGCATGCTGCTGCCTAACCAAGAGAATTTGTCAGTTGTTCTCAGTTGGATAATCCATAAAGAATTTAGATATTTTGTCAAACTATAGCTGCCAGTATTGTCAAGTGGGATTATTTTCATCTAATTCTACTTTTCCAAGGCAAAGTTTTAGTTGGAAGCTTGTTTGTCAGCACGGAGTACCCATTTGACATGTTGGCAAGTGCTTCGATTGGCACCTCCCTTAAATTATACCATGGTGAGGGTTGTGCTCTCCATTTTTGGTTATAGACAAGCCATCATAAAATGTCAGGCCTGGCTGAATCCCTGTTGTTAAAGAATATGAGAAAACACAAAATGGAGACCATTAATCACTAGTGTGATTTCAATATTGATGTATTAGTTAATAAGACAGAGCAAATACAGAGTAAAATAAAGCCAGATAAAAAGAGAATAAATTAGGGATTAAAAAGATGATCATGAATATAATATGAAGATTGTGTTATTTTAAGGATTTAACAGAAAAATCTATGAAAATAATAAAATCTACATAAAATAAGACAAAAACACACCAGCTTCAACTGCTGATAGGAGCTACAGAAGAGAGTTTAAATATGTATATTTTACTTTTGCTGATTTCCTTATGGACACAAAAAAGTTAATAAACTCTACTAACTACATTTAAGAATCTGCTTGTAATCTGCTGACTGTCAAGTGAACTGTTTCCTTGGTGGAGGATTAGAGATAGTGGTGATGCTACATCAAGACCTTAGCATTTACCTTTTTTTAAAGGAACATTTCAATTGCTTGACTTTTAAGGTTAAAATTGCAAAATAGTGTGCAGCACAGAGTAATTCATCAAATATGTGTCCTTACAAAATGCAGAGAAGGTAAGAATCTACTGTTGTTGCTGTTACTCTTATTACGAAATAAGAAACTATTGCTGCTGCTGTGGTATTTACATCTAAAGATGGTTTACAGTGAGTGAATTAATAAAGCTTTGTTTTTTCAAACCATGACAAAAATGGACAAATGCTATTTAAAAGCAGCAATATTTTTCATTGGCCAGCAGTCTGTCTGGGCTGATGAGTGTTAAGGAGTGTTAAGTATTTTGTTGTGTGATTTGCAAGAGTTATTGGAGAGGATCCCAACAACTCATCTTTTCAAACTTTCTTTTGCATTGAAAGTAACTTCTACTTTATTCACACCTATTGTATTAATTGTCTATTTTCTTAGTCGCTTTCAAAGAAAAGTAGTTCTTCTATGTTTTCTCATTCTTATCTATGAATTGTGATGTGTATTTGTCATGTGTTGTGGAGCACATCTGTTTACCTTTCCATCTCTCCAGAGGTGGGATTAAGACAACCAGATCCGCTATTGGATGCTTTTTCTTAACCAATCACAGCTCGAGCATATTCCCAACTAACCAATCAGAAGCATCCTCAGTCAGATGCTGCATCCGGATCAAATTGAATACGCAGAGCATCCTCCGCTGGAAGGCATCTCTCCGGTAAGACGAACGTCTCATGTCTACTCAAATGGCAAAAAACCTGCAGCGTAGAGGCAGATGGAAAACACAGCTCAGCTTTGCCTTTGATATCATATATCGTTTTAAAAAGCTTTTTTTTAATAGCAGTGTTTACACACATGCTAGTAGCTGTTAGCGGGTTAGCTGCTAGCGCGTAGCTGTAGCTTTTTGGTGCTTCGGTGTTGAGTGTTTTTCTGACCCTTTCGGTGTTTGAGCTCTTTGGAGGAAATTAAAACACAATCCAGGTTTTGTTAAATGTGCTGGAAGCAACTTTCATTACTCTCACTGAAATAACGGTGTAATGCTATGTGTTTTGTTCATGTTAGTTGTGGTCTGGTGACACAACCTGCCTATAAACAAGGTGATCGTTAATAGAAAATGAGTTATTACTGATAAACAATTATTTGTTATAATCTTAATAGTGTGTTAGCAGTAAGCTATGTAGGTACTGGGTTAAAACCGTGTCTCTGCTCAGAGTAATACATAGTAATACAAGTGTGGAGTTATGAGAAATAGTTCACTTTCATTTAGTAACAAACACATACAGTTATACATAGGCTACACATAAATATATAGGTATTTAATAATTGGTATGAACAGTTAATTGTAATATAATTTAAATCACAATATGGCCAAGTGCAAATCTCAAACCAGGAGCTGCAATTTTGTGATAAAGGTATAACGTGTCACAGTATACCCCTATAAATGTCGTATTGTGGTGCTACATTGATGCTCCAACCTACAAATCATATTCTCTAGACATATGAAACCATGCTTGTTTGGTACACACAGCAAAAATCACATGATCATTTTTATTTTCATTGAATTAGTTAAAAATAATAATAAAAAAATACCATCATTGCAATACGTCAAAGTAATTGCAATATGATTTTTTGTTTCATAACGTTCAGCCCTAGTATCTATGTGTAATGAAGTTATAAAGGTAGCGTGGCGTGTATGTGTCATGTAATGTCAATAGTTGAACAAAAACCTCCCTCTTTTTTTCTCTACAGACAAACAATGGGCCGCAGAAAGTCGAAGAGAAAGCCTCCTCCCAAGAAAAAAATGACAGGGAACCTGGACACCCAGTTCACTTGCCCATTTTGCAACCATGAGAAATCCTGCGATGTGAAAATGTGAGTGCATCAGTGTAACTCCCAGTGCTTTATATTTTTTATATGCATTATGACTAAAGCTTAAGCATACTATGAATAATATATTTGTTTTTCAGGGAACGGACCCGCAACACAGGAATCATATCCTGCAGTGTTTGCTTGGAGGAGTTCCAGACTCCTATAACATGTATCCTTTTAACTAACAAAACATGCAACAACTGCAGACAGGAAGAACAATTTCTGAGTCTTGCAGTATGAATACAGTATTACAATGCATGCCTCAATGTTGCAAGATGAGTTATTTTTTGATTATTACCTCTAAAAAGTATCCTGCATGCCAAGACTTTCTATTACTATGTACTTTAAAGAGGTACTGCACACAAAAAACATTTTGTTGAGCTGAAAACTAAATAATATGACTCTACAGTGTCAAAACACATCATTGCTGGGGTTGATATTGACATTTCTACTAAATCTATAAAAATCTGCAGTTCATGGGTTCAAAATTCCCAAAAGCACCACTTAATCTTTTAAATCTTCTTGAACTTTGCCAATGCTGACAGAGTCATGCGTTTGGGACTTATTACCGTCATGAAATTTGTATTTTAAAAAAATAATGTTAATGCCCTCTGATCAGAGGTGGGCAGCACACGTCCCTCAGCCCCTGTTCATGAGTTGGATTCTGTGAAAGTCAGTTTCACAGGCACCCACTCATGAGCCTAGCAAAGGTTAGCAAAGATGCTGCTCAAAGCTCATCTTTCACAGGAGTGTATGCTACATTTTGCTAACCCTCTGCTTAGTATTTGTCAGTTTTGGCATAATGGTTTATATTTGTGCTTTTGACAGCTGTAGAAGCACCTCCAGACTGCATTCTTTCTCTTCAGACCCTCATTTGATCCTAGTCAGGATTCATGCTGGAGCCAAAGTCTCAGATTAATGTGGCCTGGGACCACCATGTTCCTCCCCGACGCTAATGTCCACTACAGGGGATTTTGGAGGGGAAAATTCAAAAGAGCCCTTTGTGGCACTGGCATGACAGATTCTGTGTCATTCTCCATTTTTCTGTGGCCTGGGGATGCCACTGAGGAACTCCAGCCTCACACACCCATCCCCACTCTCAGCATCTCTTTGCTTTTGCTTTTTAGCATTTTTCAAAGTTATGTATCAGCTCAGGCTTGGGAGCAAAGTTGCACCTTAACAAAGTTCTGCTTCCACATACATATGATATAAAACTACAAATTCAAAACTTGTTTAACATGCTGGTGGAGACAGCGTACATTTCTTATCCAAAATGCCCTTGACCTTTTCCCAACAGATCTCTCCGAGCCCGTGGACGTTTACAGCGACTGGATCGATGCCTGTGAAGCAGCCAACCAGTAATCACGTTTTCCTAAATCACCTCCTCTCGAACCTCACTCTCCACTTGGTGAATTAGTTCCTATTGAGATAGCACAATGTAGCCAAACCTCTTTTTTTCTCTTCAAGTGTGTGACATTGTTAGTTTCACTTTGTTACAGTGTGGTTTTCTGACTTTGACACATTCCCTCCGGCTGGGCCAGAGCGTTGCCATGTTTCTGTCACAGTTCTCATTGTTAATGTTGGATTACATCATGTTTTTTTCCATTTTTGGACCAAACTCAATAATGAAGTTTAAAATGTAACCTGACAAATATTTGTAAGTGATAAACATTCTATGTCTGACATTCTTTGTGATTTCTGGATAAAGAAAATATGATAACTATCTTTCCCTTAGATTTTTGTATTTAGCAGATTGTAACGACACAATGCTCTTTTATGACAGGTAGTTTTTTGTTTATTTTCAACCCTGTCACTAATGCACTGACAACCATTTTCTTTCCAATTCTCTTGCTTTATTTGGACCAGTATATATTTGTACTGCTTGACTTTCCTTTTTAAAAAATTACAATCATGTAATTTTATTACACTACTTGAGTGTTTTTCACATGTGTACTCTGAGGTGCTGACAGCAATGAAAATATGCAGTCAAAACCATATTTTTTGAAGTGTTTTTATTGCACAAATGTCATGTTTAGTGAAAGGCATATAGAAAAAAAATCAAGAGGTTAGCAAAGATGCATTATTTTAACGATGTTGAAACAAAGCCAACACTTTAGGGTAAAATGCTACTATACATTTACTCAATATCAGTGCCATTCTGGATATCAGAGGGTATTAATGATGATAAATTAACGCACTGTTAAAAATAAATTACATTCCTATATTTGATTGAATAAAAGGAAGGTTTAGCCATTTGGGGGATTGAAAATACAGTAAATGAACACCCACTATAAAGGTCTTACAACACTAGATGGCACTCTACTACAGGTCTTAAATCATGGCTGCTTTTGAATGAACAGCGGAGAGTGATGGTGTGAACCACATTGCATAATTCAAAGCCAGTCTGAAAGTGTAAAAGGAATGGTGCCTGAGCCTCCTCTGTTTCTGACTGCATGTGAAATGAATCTTATGATTATGCGTGGCTCCTCTAACCTTACATTAACATTACATTCAAGACATTCGGTGGGTTTAACAGTATGATACAGAAATTTTAAAATGATACTCATCTGCATATTTGGCATGATTCACATTAGCTATTATCTGTAAGCAACTGGGTCTGCTTTGAGACTGCCGTTAAGTGGTGGACGAAGCACTCAGACACTTTACTTAAGTACAAGTACCACAATGTCCTCATTACAAATTGGCCCCTGAAGGTGTGACTAAAATCTTACTCATGTTTATTTTGTGGAACAATAACTGAGAAATTTATGGAGTAAAAATGACAATATTACCATCTAATCCGTTGCACAGTAGATGTATAAAGTGGCATCAAATGAAAATACTCAAGTATAAATGCGTCAAATGTACTTTGCAACATTCCACCACTGTTTTCTGCACACAAGGTGAGGGCAGGTAAAGTGCAAATGGAGCAACAACACTAAAGCCAAAGTTCACTAAGGCACCAGGCAAGAAGAAAGTGTTTCCAAAAGGGTGAAAGTTAAGAAAACAACTTAAAAGCCAACACAGAAACTAAATTTAACAATCTTCAAATTGGATACCACCACACCTACTTGTCCTCCTTTATCAAAGCAGTGTACCAAGTCTCACAGAACCCTCTCCTTTTTCAAAATACTTTCTCAAAAACCAAAGACTCAGAAATGCTGCACACAAGCCATGTAAATTAAGCCCTGTGAAATGGCACAATGGGTAACTTGGCAGGCGTGTTAACATGACTATTTCTCAGCGCAGGTGCTCACAAGACAAAGCAATGTCCGCACAAAGCTACAAGTCCTCCAGCATCATGCACCACGATCAGTTTGTGGACTTGAGTCATACCGAGGAGTGGAATCCTAGACCCGGTAGAGCTCCAATCTGGAAGTGGACTTTGTTCCAACTGGGCCAAAGTTCAATAGCACCATCGCTGTCAACTTGTCTCCTCTCGAAGGACTTTCACAGGCGTTATCAGTGATCAAACTGGATTAGAAGGGTACCGAGGTGAAGTGAGGTGAGGTGACTGGAGGGGTAGGAATAGTTAAAAACCTCTAATTACAGTGCAAGTATAAAAAGCTGTAGAAAAAAAAATCTATAAATAGCAAAGGTCAATAAATCTCAACTTCTGAGTGTTGTGTGGATACTTTTTAGAAGTAATAACAGTAAGCAGAGGGACAGAAGTTGGCCACTGCATTAAACTTTTTGACGTAAGGTCAGTGTAAACACTATTTTTTTTGTTTTACTCATGGAAAGGTTCCTAAGAATGGAAACATCTTTAGAAAAAGATGGGGAATGAAGACGGCAGTCAGTGTTAAATAACAGTCTGGAAGGTTTGCTCGTCACAAAGACAGCTGTGGTCGGTTGTCTGAAGTTAAAGAGGAGGTAAGAGGGGAGGTGAGGCTGTCCGTGGTTTTCTTAGTCAGAGTATTGGTTGTAGCCGTCAAACTCCACCTCGCTCCCGTTGTTGCAGTAGGCCTCGGTGGGGTTGGCGCAGTACTTGTTGTCGTAGACCTGGCGGGGCAGGCCGTAGGTGGTCATGCCCTGTTGGGACGCCACTTTGTTGGTGCCCATCTGCAGAGAGATGGTGGTGGTGTCACAGTTCTCCAGCTCCAGCTTTTTGTCAAAGATGTGCCTCCTAGTTCCTGGAGCCGTCATGCCAGACTGTGGAACAGAATGCAAGATGGAGGGATTTAGAAACTTTGCTAAAGAACATGCAAAGAAGCATGACAAATATTGGGAGCACATTCTTGGGTCTGATTTGCTCAGTTCAGATGGGGTCCAGCATGTTTGGTGTGAATCTGTCCAGGAGTACCACAGTGAATGCATAGTCCTGACAGTGAAGCACAGTGGGGGGAGTGTGATAATACGGAACTGTTGAGTGAAAAGGTGTTGGCGAGATGACATTTATAGATGCACCATGAATTTTTTTGGACAACCAAAATACTGTACAAGATGACTCTCATTCTCCAGAGGCTTGGCAGATGAGGAATATTCCAGCATGATAATGACCCAAAGCAAACTGACAAAATCACACAAGAGTGTCCATAGAAGGAAAAAGTGAAAACTATGTATTGGCCAGGTATGCTGCCCGACCTGAATTCAAAAGAACACCTATGGAGTGTTGTAAAAAGAAAGGTACAGCAATACAACCCCTCCAGCAAAGAGCAACTGAAGAAACTGACTTTTGTTGCATTGAGTTCCTAGTGTGGAGCTTGTATTTTAAATATAGGAAATATAAACTGTAAATTTTCACTTTTACATAAAAACAAATACCTAGTTGTTGAATGCAGTTGTGTAACGGGACACAGTTTTGAATCATTTTACATTTATGTGAGATTTTGCATGGGATGCACTTACTTATTTTGTATAATGTCAGTACAATACTTCAGTAAATGCACTTTGTTACATCCCACCACTGAAAGTCATACACAGGACATACAGGAGGTACAGACAAGATAAGACCATTTATCTGTTAGTTTAAGCCATTTCAGCTGATTATTAACTACAATTAGCTAACTATATTACAGTCAATACGTGGATTAATGTCTTTTTCTTTTTTCTGTTTTTTTAATATTATTTGACCAACTTCCCATTTTTCCCATGTACCCTGTTAGACTCTATGATTTGCCTGATTTGAAATGTTGTGAAAACATCACATTTGTTTAAATCAGTATCTGAAAAGAATATCAGCTTAGGGTCCATTCATTGTTAGTTCTGGTCTTTTCATTGGAATAACACAGTATAGAAAAATAACTAGTACATTAATTTAGCTCAGTTTTAATACATTAAGTATGTGGTCCATCTTATATCTGATATCTGCATCAAACTCCAAAATGGACGAGTACAAGCATCATTTTAGAGAAATCTTTCCTCACCTGGCTGGCTCCTTTGTTGGTGCCCATCTGTAGGCTGATAGTAGACTGGTCCATGGGGTTGTCCATGCCTATCTTAGCATCATACAGATGGCGTCGTGTTCCATAAGAGGTCATGCCCTTTTGACTGGCGAGTTTGTTGGTGCCCATCTAGAGACAGAGCAAAATGGAGGGATAATAAATAACTGACAGTGCACTTGTTACACATATGGTGACAGATCACCTATTTATCTATTATCATCTGTCATCCATCAATTCACATATTGTTCTTCTGTTACTGAAAATCGGAGCAGTTGAGAAATGAGGTTTCTGGAAGACTCCAGCAGGGGGCACAATGACAAATCTCTGTGATGCATCCTGGCCAACAGAGCACCCTTTGACACTTTCTATCAACATTTCCATATCAATTATGGTCATAAAGTAGCAGATCAAAGGTTTAGCATTTCTGCATCTCTTACCTGCAGTCCTATGATGTTACGTCCCTCCCTGAGCTTCTCTGGAGCGAAGCGTCGCTGCTGTTTCTCGGCATACTTCACTCCTAAATCGTACTTGGAGTGGAAACCTTTGGACTTGGCCTGTGAAAGAGTAGTGGTGGAGACAGAAAGGAAAATGGTGGTAATAGAGTGAATTTTTCATGCCCATATTGTTTTTATTATATCCCTGCTGTAGCCATACTGTAGTCCATGCAACATGATATGTGTAATATTATTATCAAGATCAGGTACTAATGTACAGCTGGTGGTAAGCACAGCAAAGCACCATTATGAGGCTTTCCTGTAAAAGATGCCATTGGAGTAACTGTGTGTGTGTGTGTGTGTGTGTGGCTGCCCTCACCATTCCAGCCAGAGCGATGAGTGTGCTCTGGACCTGAGTGTGGTTGACGTTCTCAAACAGATCGTTGGCCTCAAAGATATCATGCGGCTTCAGGCCGTACTCCGTAATCGCACGGACAAAATTCCCGATGTTTTCCAACTGAGGGAGACAGCAGGCAGAAGATGAAATGGAATTAGCTGAGCAGTGCCTCAATTAGGATTTGTACATGCAACCTGAGTAATTTTTTTGTCTTTCACCTGGAATTCAGCTTTACACAGTACAAAAAAATCTGTCTTTTAAAGCAGTAGTTCTACAGTTGAGAAAGTGTGTTGTTTTTGCTTCTTGTATTCTTCTGTCTGTACCGTAAATATGAAGCTATAGCTTATGGGCAGTCAGCTTAGTCTGGCACAAAGACCAAGAACAAATTTAAAAGACCAGTGTGTTGGATTTATGGGGCTCTAATAGTGGAAATAGAATACAGTAGTCATTATTATGTCTAAATTTGAGTATAATCACATGCGATTAAAACTGGTACATTTTCATTAGCTAAGAATGAGCCCTGTGAATAAGGAGTGGGTCCTCCTTCACAGAGCCCACCATGTTGTGCTACCATGTTTAAACAGTAGCCAAAAACAGACAAATGTGGGCTTTAGAGGGCTTGTTGCGTTTTAACGCTGAAGAAGCGGTCAACATAGGTTGTCTGTGATGACTGTAGGTAACGCCGCCCACAGGTTTCCAAAAGAGCGGTTTTGAAGCTTAGTGTGGT
Source organism: Dascyllus trimaculatus (assembly GCA_024666655.1). NCBI lineage: Eukaryota > Metazoa > Chordata > Actinopteri > Pomacentridae > Dascyllus > Dascyllus trimaculatus. The sequence goes on from CM045458.1 coordinate 12,257,618, forward strand.
GGGTCTTGCTATTGCCATCTTAGCAGTGTCTGCATCCTTTAAACTCCCGGCTAATCAAGACATTTTCAAATAGGTGGAGTGTTAATGGAGCTTAAGCAGGCCACAGATTGCCCTATGACGCAGCTACAGCCTTTATTATTCATTATTTTAAGGCTTGGTAAAATTTAAACGGGCGAGTTAGATAAAAATCCAACTCCCCTACAGTTGCATGAATGAGGAAATTAGGACCAAAACAGTTTGTTTTTTTTTACCAGGCTGTAAACATGTTTATTTCTGCTGTAAAATTGGCCATTTTGACATGGGAGTCTGTGGAGATTGACTCTCTTTCGGGGCCAGCCTCAAGTGGACATTTTTGGTATATCCGTGTTGGCTTCACTTTTCACCCTTGGATGTTTCTGCTTGATGGTACCACCAATTTTCTACAGTAGCCCTGAAGGAACAAATCAAACACTGGCTGTAGAAAGTACCTTTTGCATTTTTACACTGAATAGCACCCCAGATTCTCCTACGTGCTTGGAAAGGGAGGAGCATCTAGTTGGTTCCAATCACAATTTTACTACTGGATGCCAAGTCACACACACTGGTCCTTTAAATGACAATTGCCAATACTGACAGTATCTCAGGACTTCCCCCCCCCCCCATCTGTTCATTGCCCTTGCTGACACTGTCTGGCGGTCTAATTATAATGCATTTATTTGCAGCAGTGTCAATATCAGAGTAAAAATTTTTGGAAAGTGCTTTAATCAATCCTTAAAAGCTCTGTTTGCTTTTTTAGTCTTGTAAAAGGCTAATAAAAGCCATGCTGAGATGGGCCTTATTTGATATGGCAGCTACTTTATGGAATGTAAATAAAACTCTGTGATGTCAATGCCAGTGCAGCAGACAAGCTGAGTTCCACATGGTCTGGAAAACGAGCCTGACTTTGAGTCTAGCAGGACAAATAAGACTCTTTTTTTTCCACAGAGCTGGTGCATTACCTGGTGCCAGTTTTGACTGGAGTGGTTGATCTTTTTCACAGAACCTGGCTGGAGAACATTAATGAGTCTATAAAGAGAAAGACAGAGAATTTAGGACACTTTCATTTTTCCTGGGGTTTATTGATCATTTCTGGTAAGCATCTGTGCTACAAGCATCCTCCAGAGTCCACTCACTCGCACAAAAGCACTCCGTCCTTCAGACTCTCCATGAAGCTGTCCCCAATCCTTTGGCCTGTCAATTCCTGAATCCACAGCCTCAACTCCTCTTCCTTATGTGGGTCGTACTTTCCTGCGAGCTGATTGGGGAAGTAGAAGTACAAAGGTCAGCAGACAAACGCTTGATCAGTGTTAATCTGCTTTCTTTGCAATGAAACATCAAGTAAATAGAAAACAGTTAAAAAATTATGGCTTGTAGCTTTTGGAAGGGCAAAAAGTGTTAATAAATGCAAATGCTCACTGCTCAGTCAAATATTACCCAGTGGAACATAAATCCATTTTAAAGTTATGCTCAAATTCAGTATTTTCAATTTGATGGTGAAACTTGCACAAAAGCTCAGGGCAAAAACTGTGTTTGGTACATTTGGTAGTAGTTACAGTAAAAATAGTCTTTTTCTCTGTTTTTCTTCAGTTTGACTTAAACCCGAGTAAACCAGAGAGTATTCTTCAGGGATTCTTAGGTAGAACAAGGAGAAGGTGTAGAGTATTAGAAGCCTTTAGAGACAAGGATATAATTAAAATACAGACTTGTTTCATCTTCACCAGGGTGTAAAACATAGAGAATGTTTATATCTGGTACGTGCTATAAGATCTGTGTATTTCTATAGACAAAAATACAGAAAACAACAAAAGTAAGCTAAAGCTAGCACATTGTAAGTCATACTATTAAAAATGATATAGTCCCATCCCCCTCCCTATACCATATCATCTATTTCCTCATTGACGCCCAGATATACTGCTACCTCACATTTTAAAACCCATTAGATTACTCTGTGCAGGAGTGTTTCTTAGGTGCTCATCCCTTTTGATGGATTGCTTTTATCTCATCATGCCTGGATTATTGCAACAGCCTTTTTACCTGCCTGAACCAAAAATATATTGATCCACTTCAGACTCTACAGAACTCAGCTGCCAGGCTTTTAACCACAACCAAGAGACACAATCACATCACTCCTGTTGCATCCTTCTTACACCAGCTCCCACTAGCACAGGTTTTAACATTAAACTGATAACCTGTAAGTCCCATCATAGCTTCTTTCCCAGCTATGTCTCTGACCTCTTAGTACTGTGCATGTTGGTCTGCACTTTTGAAATCCTCATGCATAGCAACTACATGCAACTACAGTCCAGTCATCAGTACACTGCAGTGTCTTTCATTATGTAAGAAACACCATATGGACATGTTAACAAGGTAAAAAAAAAACCAACAATTCAATTTTCAAGTGTCGTCAAGTCTGAAATTTCTTTCTTCTGCAGCCATATGTGTGCTTAGGTCTCTATTGCCATTTCTTTTCCCATGTAGGTGGCAAATAACTGTGAGCCAGCTTGTCTCTGAGGATACTGACATGCCTATAAGTTTTCTGGAGCAGCTGACTGTGCTATGTGGCTTTGTTCAGGACTGCAATATCTTACTTATGAGTTTTATGTAAAAAAAAAAAAAAATCGCTGTCATATGTTAAAAGAAACAAAACTTACAAAGAAGAATTCTAGTGGTTTCTAACAAATATGTGCTCGACAAATTCATTTTTTCATTGTTCAGGAGGGCAGCAGGACACTGACATAAATATTTACCGGGATACACAAGGATGTAATTTAAATCAATGAATTAATTAGGTGTACCAATTGAAAACCATGTCTTTTCCCTATAATTTGAACAAAATGATGCAGTGTTCTTACAGGAACATTTTAAGGAAACTGCTCAAAACTTTAATCTAAATGTAAGTGCACACAAATCTCAGCTTCACTTTAATACAATCGTTTCCTCTATGCACAATTTCAGGTTTCCAGTTACTATAATAAGTCTGGTTTCAGCCAGTCTTTTCTCATAAAGGATGCCACACCATAACTAAAAGTCTCTCTGTAGAATAAAGAAATACTCAGAGATGAGGTGTACATAAAGAACAGGAAGAAAAGGACATTCCTGCATGCAGAAACACACTGGCCTCCCTCTCCTCTCTCCATCTATTTCCTTATTGGCACAAGCATGCTGCCCTAATACTTTGAATTCTGGCATGGGGTTTAAGGCTGCCTCCCCCCCTCCGCACACCCACACAAGCTCTCGCCCCCTTTTCCTGAATGTTCTGTAGATAAGTCTTCACAGTCTGGGATCGGCAGCCAACACAAACAAGCATTTCAAAGCAGCAGGGATAGCAAGGCTTCCACTCCATCACACCAAACTTGGGAGAAACAGCTTTCCTAAACACTCCCCCCTCTCCCCCCTCACTGTCTCGCTCTCCCTCTCCCATTGGCTCAGCTCATATTTCTCTCTCTTACTTTCTTTCTCTCTCTTCTCTCCCTCTGGGTTTTCCAGAATCTGCCCTTTTACAGTGAGCTGACTATTCAGGCAACCGACGTCTGATAAAGACGGGCCAAGATCGACAGGTCCTGCTTCCAGTGGACGTAGTTTAGCTCAGAGTTTGACTCAGTTGTGTTGTTTCTTTTCTTTTTTTTTTCACTGCAGTGCTCAGGAACACATTCAGAACTGGCTGTCCTCTGAGCTATGAAAGATGTATTAAACCTGAAGCACAAATAGGCAAATGGAATGGAGCAGTAATATAAAAAAACACCCAAGTATGACTTTAAAACATCTGTGATTTCCACTTTTAACAATGGAAATCAATAATATGTTCTGATGAACATATTATTGATGCTCTATAAAAACTTGTCACTAGCACAGAGTATCAAACACTGACATGTAGCCGGCCGTGGAAGAAGATTATTTACTTAAGGTGAGACTATGTAGGAGTTGCTCAACAAGGGTCACTGTGGCTGCAAGTGGCAATTAAAGAGAGGTAGTAAATGCTAAATCATCTTCACACAACAGGAGCACAGTCTTAAAATCTGTAAACTGACTATATTACATTACACTAGCTGTCTAAAGTGTGCCAGTATTTGCTCAAAGTAGCCACTGTATGCTACTGGTCATACCAGACCAAGTAAGGCTGTAGAGGTAAAAATCCAATGTGTCCTGAGCTGAACTATGATTAATTTAGTTTCTTATGAATTCAATTTTTTTTATTCCTTCTAGGACGTTTTTGGGCAGTTTCTGTTATTTCTTCTATAACAAAACCCAAACCCTACTTAAATGAAAGTGCTCAGTAGTGGGGATTACCAGCAAATGTGCTTAAAGTATCTTAAGTAAAAGAACTCTGATAATATATAGCAATATTAGATTGCTAACTATTCTAGCTGGCTGAGATGAGGCTTGTGTTACCTACTTTATCTACACATCAGTAGTAAAGTACAGTGGTTCCAAACTCATAGATAAATTTCCTCCTAGAGTCCCAATATAAGTCTGAAGGGATTGTGGGATAGTTAACAAAAGTAGAAAAACTAAAAGCTGCTTAAATCTTACTAAATCTACTTAAATCAAACCACTGTGGGCTAATCTTCATTTCTAACAATTCAAACAGAAAGCTTATCATGTTTCTTTAATGTAAAGATATGTGGTGAATTTCTTTATCTTGTTCAGATTTCTCTTGATTCAAATCATAATGTTACTTAGTTGGGGTGACCTGCCAAGCTCAGTGGTTAGGCTGCATGCCACATGGCCACAAATGCCATGAGCGGCAAGTCCCTGGTTTGGAAAGTCTCTCTCCACTGCCACTGTGAAATAAAGGCATAAAAATACCCAAATAATCTTAAATAACTTACTTTTCAATATAGCCAATTGTGTTTAGGTAAACTTGTAGTACGACTGCTTCTGTTTATGCAGCATTTCAGGTTTTTGCTGATGCAATAAGAGACACTTCCAAGAATTTTGTTTTTATCCTACAATGCACTGTGACTTTTATTCTAATATTACTGTAATAATTTTGTCATTTACTTCTGTTTTATTGATTGTTTTTACTGCCTGTGCTGTGTTGTAAATGTTGCCTTCTTGCTCTTGTTTCTGTATAAGCATTTTGAATTACCTTGTGTTTGAAAATGTGCTGCACAAATAAACTTGCCTTGCCTGACCCAAAAAAATTAAAATCAACTCCTTATTAATTATAGTGAGGTACTGAAAATAAGGAATAATTATAATAGCAATAACTAAAACATTTAAACTCATACCCTGCCTTAAAGCATCTGCCGAAATGTAGCCAAAAGTAGCAGCTACAGGACAGCAGTAAATGTTAAGACATTAAGCAACATCAGGATAAGTAAAGTCAGTGAACTACCTAAGCCATGTCATGTAATGCCAGTTACATGGCAATCTGTACTGCAAACATTAAGCTACTGGTCATAGCATACTAAGTAAAGGTGCAGCAGCAGAATGCCTGAGTGAACAATGGAATGTTTGCGTGATTTGTTCAACAACATATGTAGAATTTCACAGTCCCATATTATTACCATAAAGGGTACAATACCAGGGAACAGACCATGAGCGTAAATATGTCTATAAGTCCAGCTGTTTGGAAGTGATGTGTGGAAACGTCTACATACACAAACAGAGAATTATCTCCATTGAGATCTCTTTTTTTCCTGCTGTGTCTCCGCCTACAGTGTAAAATGATTTGCTGTGTGAGCTGCTGCTGGCATGGTTTTGTCTGCGCCATCCTTCTCCTGTCCACCTGTGTTGTGTCAAGACACTGTTTTGTCATTCTTGACGCTGATGTAAACTGTTTAGAGTAAGGACACTTTCTCAAGTTGCAAGTCAGAGCCCGGTCACACCATAAAAGGCCATTAGATGATGCTGATGTACCTGTCAGTCTTTGTGCTGCATCCCTGCTCCTCTCTGATGTCATGCTGCTGGAACGTACCATCCCAGCATGACCCACAAGCCCTCAGATTAAACTTTATTCCCTCCTCTGCTCTACTTCCTAACTTCCACTTACTCGGTGTATATGATTGGGACGGAAATGGCAGAAAAATAACAGCTAGACTAGTGCTGCAGAGCCTGCTGACTGCTGAATAGCAGTAATGAAAGGAATGCAGGCTTCACAGAGTGCAGAGCACCTCTGTGTGAGATTAAAGCACCGCTGAGAGACGGTACTATTCGGGGAAGAGGCCACATCCCTCCATAACAGTGATGATGATGATCTGAGTGTTGGAACAGTTACAAGCTGACCTTTCTAATCCTGAACACAGACTGTCAGCAGCTCTGACTCATCCGAACATACAGACTCACTACTGTCACGACAAAGGGAGTAAACACAGAAAAAAATCCAGAAACCTCTATTCACAGTCATTGTTTGAACATTACCCAGCTGCCGCACAGCGGTGACAGCTTAATTACTTGAAAATATGATTGTATGTATTTATGCTTTGCTGTGTACAACCCTTATCTTTTCTATTTGGTGCTACTTGCAATGTCTACTTCACAACATTTCTTTGATAGCTACAGTTAGTGCTTTGCAGATTACTGGCTATTTACATCCATAAGTTAATGAGAACTGATTAATTTTTTAGATTAAGAAAACTAACAGAAGTAAATCTGACCCCCAGCAACATGAAAATATTGTTTATAAGTTAGTGCAAGTTAAAATAATCGTTGGATATCAGAATGCAAGAATCTTGTGGCACTACTTTTCTTTAAGTGAAGGAACTTTCTTTCCAGTAAGAACTTGCTCACAAAGTAACTAACTCTTTATGATATTTTAATCATTACTGAAAATGTGAAAACACCTTCATCTGCACTGATTCCCACTGTATGATGTACATACAAGTTCACAGTCACAAACCTACTAAGATGACACACTTGTTTCAGTAAGTTTGTTTTTTCTACTGCTGAGAAGATAAATGATCCAATTAAACAAAAATAACAGAGCTAACGCAGTACAAGTCAAACTTCCACCCCATTATGCTGCTCTCTCACAGACTAAATGCCCTGACCCTTCATAATCGCACAAATAATTTGTTGGCCAAGACCTACTTTCAGCTCCAAAACAATCACCTCCTTCACTGTGTGATGTATGACTAAAAAGCAGGAGTGTGTCACTGGAGCTGTTTCTCAAGCACACAACCTGGAATGAGATCACATCCCAGACAAGGCCTTATTTTTTTTCTTCGAAAAAACATGTGTATGATCTGAGAGTTCCTTTTCAGCTGTGTGGTCACAGGTCAGATACTGATAATATCCCATATGTCTTCTTTTAAGACATATACATTAGCCCAGCTACTCTGCATTAAACTCAGCCTCACTGCACTGAGGCTAGCCAAAGAGAGATGTAGCAAGCTAAGCTACACTAAAAGTAAAATAAAAGCAGTTTAGCACATCAAAAGCTACTGTTTTATTATTTTATTTTGTTGTTACTTTTATTCATTTGGTGCCTACACACAGTGAAAACACGTTGCTAGCTTGTTTTCTCATCTTGGAGCTAGCAATTGTTTGGGACAAATATCCACTGAAGGCACAGAGGGGGTGTTTACAGAGCTCAATATTTACCCTTGAAGGACCCCTGACCCCACCTGACGAGCCACTCATTAGCTACAGTGAGTTTATATCCTGTAAATGTAAAACACAGTATTGTAAAGGATGTAAACGTACCTTACTCTTGACCTCGGCAGAGAGTCCGAAGGCAGGGCCGCTCCTGAAGTGTGTTGTCATTCTTCTGTTTTCCTCTATTTACAGTGGAGAGCTTTAAAAATGGAGAAGCAGGTTACAGCTCTGTGTCCGAGGCGGGCAAACACACAGAGAAATGTCCCCGACTAATCCGCTGGAAGTCTTCTCTTCTGGTATTTTCGGTCGCAGCGGTGCTCGGAGCCTCTCGGGAGGTTTAAAGGAACAACTTTCCGACAACTTTTCTGAATCTTTTTTAAACTCTTCCCATGTGTGTGCGCGCTGATTGGCCGCCGCCGCCGTCCAATCAGCGCGCAGCCTCCTCATCAGGGGAGTGATGTCACCGCTCCGCTATTCGATTTAATCAGTGTCACTTTTTCCACCTTCAGGGATGAAGATGATGATGATGGTGGTGGTGGTACTGCCTCCAGGATGCGATGTGCTCGAGTTATGTCATTGTCGTGTTCTGTTGGATCTCTGTTATCAGTCACTGTCTTCAAGTGTCTTTCAGGACAACCAATAAACTAGTATTTTGAGACGAGTCACCAACTGTGGAGCGAAACTACATTATTTATTGAATCTTATTTATATTAGAAATATTCTATAATATCACAGAGGGGAAGACATGAAAACATCTGGAAAATTCCAAGATTGTATAAAAAAAGGAAATCCTTCACTTACAAAAAGTAATTCAAGGGACCTATCCCCCAATTTAATGCATAAATGCAATATAAAAAATTCCGATTTACTGATTATTTTGATGGGTTGGGCTAATAACGTTGCATCAACATAATACTGTGTATATTTTAAAACTTTTAAACAAATAGAAAATTAAATTCAAGTTGACATAGTCTAATGAAATTGGCTCACCTTATGGTCAGGATTTCAAGTCTCCTCCCCCACCTACTACTAACACTGGAGCACTAAATTAAGAAAGAAAAAAAGTGTCAACAAAAAATCATTTTAATATTTATGATAATTTAGTACACAACACCCAAAAATTCCTTTTAAATAACATGGAAATATTGCTTGGAACAACTTTCTTCTTATAAGTAATCAACTTGAAAACTTGTGTTAATGCTATCAACCTTTGGGTAAATAGTAATAACCATAACTTTTAGGCTGTTGGTCTAGTTTGTTGGTTGTTTGAACATGTGGAAATAGTGCTTACATAATGTTGATTAGGATATGAGTCCAATACTACAATTACTACTATCACCAGTAGTACCTATAATAATACTAACTTCCCTGGCAGAAATGCAAACGAGTGAGGAAAATAAATTGAACTGAACTGAATTGAATTGGGGCCAAGAGCTAAAAATTAGCAATAGCTAGCTAATAGTTTCATGGTGTGGATCTATGTTAAACGTCATCGCTGCTAAACTAAACGAAACTAAATTAACAATTTAAAGTCCCTAGAGCAGGGGTGTCAAACTCCGGTCCTCGAGGGCCACTATCCAGCATGTTTTAGGTGTTTCCCTTTTCCAACACACCTGATTCCAGTGATCAGCTCATCATCAAGCTTTGCAGAAGCCTGATAATGATCCTGATCATTTGAATCAGGTGTGTCAGAAGATGGAAACATCTAAGACATGCAGGATAGTGGCCCTCGAGGACCGGAGTTTGACACCTCTGCCCTAGAGGATATTTCACCAACCGTCTGGAGACTGGTGCTAGACGTGAGTCAAAGGATTGCCATTGTCATAACATTATTTTTACTTAGAAGCCCCTTATTCATGAAAATAATCCATTAACGCTTTAAAATAGCTTAAATGTACACTTAAAGATACAAAAGATCTTCTATATACTTTTAACTCGCCTTCAGACAGACTCTCTGCCAAGGTCAAGATTAGGTTATTGTCATTTAGTGAAACAACTAACTTTGTAAGATACTTAACTGACAGCTGTAGAAAGAAGACTGATAATTTTGTCCCCATCACTTATATCAAAGAACAAACACGAGGAAAGATTACACCAAACAAAACCTGGTTTACTGTATTTTAACCAACTTGTAAATTTTGGTATTTCTTCCTTTAATATAAGAGATAAGCCACGCTGCTCGATATTACAGTGTTAGAAATTTGACAAAACAACCCCAGCTCAAGGTCAGTAGCTGACATGTTGAATGAATCCCACAGTCTGCTTCCACACATGGAATTGTTGATTGTTCCAGTTTCCACTCTTTTGAGCACTTAAAGGACCAATTTTAAGTAAAACTCAAATTAACAGCTAATTCTTGTCCTTGGACTCAGCAACTGTTCTGGAAATTTCAGCTAGTATCCAATGATTGTTTTAATTTCAGTTTTCAAGCCAACGGGGATGACAAATCCTTAAAGCACTCATTTATATCCAGAAACACTATGTACATCCATCCTCTGCTGTGGGACTGGCTGACTGCAGCGTGTTTGACGTTTGTTTGATTGTGCGTGAAAGCTACTGTAGAGTGTCTGACGTCACCACAGGAACAATGAGGTGGTTTTCCTGTTTTACTCTAGAGTGTTACTCCTCGTTCCCCCCATAGGCAGACAGATGACATGGAAAGGAATGCAGCAGATTCAGGGGGTCTGTGCAGCACGGAGTTGGGGAGGGGGGCAGAGGAGGCAGCATGATTCATCCTCTGTTCTTTCTTTTGTGTGTGCTTGTGTGTCACTATCATGGCAGGCATGCCGCTGAAGTCAGAGAGGAACATTCTGTAAAAGGCCAATGATGGATGAAAGACAGAGGGACAGAGATGTGAGTATCAGTGAGGGATATGTGTCCGTGAAGATACACAATGAAAGACTACAGATGATTACTGGACATACACTGTTACCCAGCAGCAATGCAATGGGCTTTAGTCTGTGGAGGATTTGCACACACAGCTGAGAATAATGAGCGCAGACCAATGGTCTGCATGACAGACTTTCACTGACCACAACAGTCCAGTTATGTTCACAATGCAGCTCGCTGCAGCTGCAGCTGTCACGGTACTTTAGGAATGAAAATGCCAGGTGATGGAAGAATTAAAAGATACATCACAAGACCTTTTCTGCAGGAAACATAAAGTTCTTTTCCAGTTTCAGGAGTTCAGCACCTCATTAATATTGATCCTGCAGCACCAATTGCAGCTCAGAACATGTGGCATAATGGACAAATCTGATAAGTGGAGAACAGAGGGTCTAATGGCAACATTTTAAAGTTTTATCCATGAATAGATTTGAAATAAGAGAGACCTGTAAGGTAATTACAGAGTATTCAGAGAACTGCAAACATGAGATGAGATCTAGGCTCGTAGCTTTCAATGAGTTTAGAATAATTGTGGGAATTTGGGGGTTTTGATAACCTGGGAGTGAGTTTATCTTTCTGTTATTTCTTAGGGTTAGTGGCTTTAAATATGAGTGTTTTACAGCAGAACTATGATATATATGACATATTCTATATTTCACCATAGTGTTATGTTTTGGCTGTGTGGAGAAAGGCTCTGAAATACATTGAAGACAATAATTTAGAGAGATAGACTTCCCACTGAAAGGTTTTGAAAGGAGACAGCCACCTGAGGTCTGTTTATCAATGATTGCTGAAGGCATTTTAAATCTAAGTTTTAATCTCAAGCTTGAATTGTTTGTGCTTTTGTGCTGCAAGTGTTGAACAGTTGGTAAATAAGAAATAAAAAGAGATTAAATGTCAGTCAGTAGCTTGACAATGGAAGTAATTTAAATGTCAGCTGAAGAGTGAGAGATGAAAGCAGCTGAAAGCTAGGTGAAACTCAAAAAGAGTTGAATTTTTAGTTGAACTTTAAGTTTCAGAGACAGTTGAAGTTTCCATACATAGTTGAAGCATCAGTCGGTATATAAGCGATGGCAGCAGTTTAAAGGTCAGCTGAAGCATTTGCAAGATTTGCTGAAGAGTAAAATGTAGTGTAAGGTTATTTTATGAAAGTTGAAAGTTATGAAAAAATGGCAAACTATTTGAACTGTTATTTTACAGATTTAACCTGTAAAAATGATCTGGTAAAAGCACAAATTAACTATTAACTTACATGTTTACTATTAAAACAAACAGGCCAAAACTGTACATAATGTCCTCATCAACAATCAATATTCTTACAAACAGTAATTTGGTCTTTTACAATGTGTGACCATAACATCACACAGTTTTACTGTATTTACATCCACAGAACTAATCATTATTTTATAGATATTTGCTATTATTTTCACAGTTTTTACAGTTTTTGAACATTATAGCATTCCACTGTTTTCTAATGGATTTTTTTCAGGCACCCTTGCTGCCACAACATTTTTATATAGATTTGTTTTTCTTTTTCTTTTTTTTTTTTTACAGTGTAGTTACTCTATAACATGCAGTAGATAATGGTTGGTACGCCCCCAGTATGAAGCAGTAGACGGTAGTACCTGCATGAAAGCTAAGCAGTGAACTGCTGTGGACTCCCTCAGCAGCAAAAATGTATTTTCGCCATTTATAAAAAGGTCTGTCTAAAAAAATCAATATCAGCCTAAGTGTACGCTATATTTAGAATATTTTCACTGCCTTACCTTGGCGTCAGACAGACCTTTAAACAGGGAACTGAAGCTGTTGTGTCCATCTATGCCCTCTTTAAGTGCACCTGATTCCACTGATAAAGACAGTCTGACTGGAGTCGACTGGTTGGTTTGTTTGTGTTATTGTGTGACTGTGCCGTTTTAACATGTTATTTCAGATCCAAAGTAACATGTTATAGACAACCTCTGGTGAAAATTAGGTTTTTTCTCTTTTTTTCTCTTGTTAACTTGTCTGTATGCTGTTTTATACGTTGGAAGACCACTTTGACACTGAAGTGCATCGATGACAGTTTTGGGGAAAAAAACTTATTTCGACTTTGAAGGTTTCATATGTAACAAAGCAAAGGAACCAGTCCTGTCAATGTACAGGGGTTTCCTATATCATTATTTTTCATTCATATATGGTTAAATGACTCCAATATTACAAATTGCTGTTGTGTAGCATCGTGTAGTTTAAATGTTTGAGCAGACTCGTAGGTGAGCTGGTGTGCTTGAGCTGCTGTGAGTGGAGAGGAGTAGGTGAAGGTAGAGACTTCATAGATCTGCACCTTCTAAAGCAAGCAGAGTTACATCTGAACCATTTTAAGGCAGGAAGGGATTATTTCCATGAAAAAAAACATCTAAATATGTAGCTTTGATGCACAGAGATGAGTTTTTAGGGGTTTAATCAATGACCACAGAGCGGCTTTAAAACACCAAAGTCACACAGCAGTGGAACAAACAGATTGGAGCTAATCACAGGGTTGGCTGTTCAATCCCCAGCTCCTCTTGTCCACATGTCAAAGTGTTGTTGGACAAGACACTGAGCCTCAAATTGGTCCCAACGGTCAGACCAGCACTTTGTGTGGTAAAAGCGCTACATAAATGCGGCCACTTACCAATTACCATTTAGGCAGCGGGAGCCACAGATGCTGCCTGCTATCTGAAAGCGCCTTAAGTGCTGAAAGCAATCGAACTGTCACTTAAGGAGTAAAAGATAAAAGCACTCAAATTATTAGATGAATTGAGCCGAAACCTCTGTTGAAACGTGTGCATTGCATTCAGTTAAAGTTTGAGCTGCTGCATGAGCACTGACATCAGTTGAAGTGTCAGATTATTTGCTCTAATTCCACACGGTCAGATTTGAAGGCTGATGCACATCTTTGTAGATTAAATACCTTCGAATTTGACCATTTTTTAAAACCAAAATATTGAACTAAAAACATACATAATTAAAAATGGAGTCGGCAGTTTAATCCAGTGCACATCTGTTCATGGTTCGCTAACTTGACAGTCTGTTTTCTGTGCAGATTTGTGTTCATGCACAGGACAGGTGGAATGGGGACAATTAGAGCAAGAGGGATGAAAAACATGGCACATGTGCTATATAGATATACACTGATCAGCCACAACATTATGAACACTGACAGGTGAAGTGAATAACATTGATCATATTGGTACTATGTGGTGTTCTGCAGGAAAATGTTGGATTTTGACATCCGTGTTTATGAGCTTTAGAAACCCAAATAAACATTGTCCCAGAACAAACACACTCCCTCATGCAAATGGAAATCCCAAATGTCACTGGCCTACCCCTGCAGGAAAATGCACCCCACCACATGGAAAAAACATCAAACAATCAGGAACATGTAGAGGAACATGACAGCGACCCAACATGTTGATTTGACCTCCAAACTTCCTACACCCCATTCTGATCAAGCATCAGCAGGATGCAGTGGAACAAGTTTGATTGACAGAGGCCCCACTGCACAAGCCAGAGTACCCAAAGGATCCACTGCCAACGTCCTGGTTCCAGACCCCATAGGACACCCTGAGAGGTCCTCTTGCCCAATGGTTCAGAGCATTTTTGAGCACATAAGGGGGACCAACACAATATTAGGTCGATGGTCATAATGTTATACCTGATCAGTGTACATTGGAATAGAAAATAAGATATGAGAAAGTATTTATTAAAAAAAAACAACACATTAAACTGATGTGGATTCTGTTGCTGGAATTTGGACTCAAGACCTCAATATTTTCAAAAATCTTGGCTATGCCCGTTTTGAGGTCAGTAAAACTAGTAGTACTACAGTAAAAAAAAAAAAGTCAGCTAATCATCAAGTTCAAGTCCAAAAAAAATGGAAAAAAAAAGAAAAAAGAGTACACCTCTGCCTCAGACTATTACTACAGATTTTTTTTGTCCTTTGCAGTGTGAAACAACATTACAACATGGCACCAAAGCACAGCAGATTACCATAAACAGCCTGCTGGAAAACAGAATTCTGCATTAATTTTGCAGTCCAAGAGACATGCTTATTTATGCAGAGTCACATTCCCCCACTCACGCACACACACACACACGCACATACACACACTGACACACAGACACACACAGAAAGACAAACTAAGCATGGGTCTTTTAAACATTTCACAGAGAGAAGAAGAAGTACACACATGGAATTTGGACACTTTATTTGGGCATGATGGGAGAAGGGAAGGGCCTGAGCTGACTGGGAGAGCGATGCAGATGTAATGTCTTGTGAAGGAGGAATCCCTCACACTAAAAATAACAGACTAAGTCAGATATTTACTGCGCGGTGGGCTTTGCTGTTTATGTTGGCCCTGCGTTCATCTGACACATAGGCTAATAGGTTACGTCTGGGTGCATTTATTGTGTTGCAGATGGTAGTGGATGAGTAAGGAGTTCTTTATGGAAAAGACAATAAACGTGTCAGAGCTTTATCAACTGGAGGAGAAATTTAGCGATTATGTGCTTTATATTTACAGTATTTTAACTTTAAATAGCCGCCTGTGTTTCATGAGAGCATGTTTTGAAAGAGCTTAGTTCGAATGACAAGATCTAAAGGAACCACCAATCCAAACAAAGAAGCAGTTTAACTGTCCGCTGATTTACAACTTCTAATTTCTATTCGGACTGAAATAAAGTGTACACACATTTCAGAGAAAGTATTTCAAAGTGAAGAGATATGTGGAGAGACATGTTGGATGGCAGCACAGCTCCAGGGTGAACACAGAGAAATTATGTTAAGGCATGAGATTGCTGAGCAGTCGTAAAGTTTGACATAATGCAGACAAAGGGACAAAAACTGTTAAGGAAGAGAGATGCAAAAATACAGGAAGGAAGGAAGGGAATGGAGGAGATTAGTGCAGTTTGAGAAACTTTCAGAAGCATTTTCGCTGTAAGCCGCTTGTCCCTCCACCCACCGACCCCTCTGCTCACTCCACTCCGTCTGGCTATTTATGGTAGAAGGCCTCGGGATCCTACGCAGCTCACAGGAGTTCTGAAGGCTGAGTTCATGGCATCATAATTCCAACCTGTCGCTACAGTAGGACAGGAAGCTTCAAACAAACCTGGATTTGGTCAATGAAAGCACATGCATCAACTCTGACCCAGTAAGTCACTAGGTAGAATCACATTCTTGCATTTATATCAGTAGTATTTTATTCATATTTACCGTTCTTCCGGACTCTCAACTACTTCAGTAAACTTCAAAATGTTTTTTAAACTTTATTAACTTACACAAGTGCTCTCATCACATTTCAACTTCAGCTGTCTTCATTTGTTAATTTTCAGGCCTTACACTTCAGCCAAAATTTCAGCTACTTTTACAACTTCACTTGACATTTGCATTTTTTTTTACTGCACTTCAACTGCTTTAAGTGGCTACACATTCACATTTTAACACTTTCAACTAAGCCCTTATCTTTTTCTTTGACTGGTGTCCTTTCAATCCTTTCAGGCCTCTCACCTTCACATTTCATTCATCAAAATAAAGGTGCTCTAAAAGCGACATTCAGAATCACTGGGTATCACTCAAACACCAGCATCTCAGACCAAACTGGCATGTTAGCCGCACATCCCCCCTCCTTTAGCATCTCATTTACAAACAGACTGATTGTATACACCAATAACCAACAAACCATTAGCCCACACCAGTATTTAGATCCACACCGGATCAGAACAGACATGAACAAAGGAAGAGAAGCAGAAGAAAGCCGCAAAACATCAGTAGAGAATTTCACATTGACCTGAAATAAAAGAAAAATGTATAAATTAGGCAAATCACATAAATTAATTATTGATTTCAAATTCTTTGGATTTATAGGGCATCAGCTGAACCCTGGACTACGCTTTTGCTTTTCCAATGTCTGTTTGTAAGCACAGGGAGGGCCAACAGTTTCAAAGTGAGGGACTTACATGCACTAACATGCACTAATGTGCACAAATGGCCAGATAAACTACTAAAAGTAAGAACAGAGGAGACTGAAATATAATACAAAGTGTAACTTCTTTCTCTGGTAAGGATGCCATTTCTCCTCTATATCTTTACATAACAGATGGCTGTTTGCTGCTAAATTAGTGCTATATTTATGTTCAAAACCTCACATGTTGAATTTTAAACTTCTTCATATTTTCTAACTTCCTAACTCTCTAATTATTACTGTTCATAAAGTTTAGTTCAGCTGCATTCACTTGAAGTAACACTGACACAAGTGAAAATACAACTACTTTTAGCACACCAACTTGTTTTTTAGCTCCATTCATCCTTCACTTCTTAATTGCTTCCATTGTTTACAGTTCGTACTTTAAGCTCAATCAGTTTCTTACTTCTTTCAGTTCTTACTCTTTAATGTGCATTTCCACTGCTTTTATGTCTTTCTCTCTAGCTAACATCTCAACTCCTTGTGGTGCAAAAGTTTGAATGAAAGAAACCACCACAGTACACTGCTTTCAGTGCTTATTATTTTCACTGAACTGACACTTGTCAATTTAGGCATGTATCTATACTCTTTCATTCTTATTTCGATTTCTATCAGGACTTCCATTTCAGTTGGCTCCTCCAATTTATCAATTACACTTCAACCAACACATCAGCTTCTTTCAGTGTTTGAACTCTACAGGTTCCATAAGGTAAAAATCCATTCTTCTTGTTTGTTGTAAACTTGGATGTCATTCTGCCTTTCCTTAAGGTCCCCCACAACTAGTTAATGTCCCGGCTTTATAACCCAGTGAGAATTTGATCCAGGTGCTATGTAACACCTGACTAACCAATAGTCATTCAGCTTATACTGTGATGTTGACAGCGTGTTCTTCCTGAAGGGAGCAGGAACAGAAGCAGTTCATTTGTTTTCACAGTAAAATAGCCCGTTAAGAACAACCCTTAAACCAGGCGTTTTACAGTCAGAGTGAAATGAACCATCTTTGCAGTATTTTGAGCAGAAAAATTGGAAGACACAATATGGTGAAAAGGGGCACAATATGAAACTAAACTGCGGCTTAATTTTCATCACATTGAGTTCCACATGGAAACCAGCACTTCAACTGACACACTTTCACACTTTAATGTTTTAACTGTTTCAATTTCTCAATAAAGCTCTCCTTTTTCTTTGTTAGAACTAAGTGAGGATGTGGTGAATGTCATTCCTCTCCGCCTTGTGCCGCTGGGACTTGAAGGAAGGCTAACGCAGCACCAAATAGAGCCTGTCCCTTCCTTTCAGTTGCTTTCCTAATCTTGGCTCTGACTCACCGGCTCATGACACCTTTGGCCGAAGCAGGTGGTGACAGTTAGGTGCTGCTTGTTAACAAGATGGCTTTAAAATCATTTCAATCAACTCTTGCCAAGGGTTTAAGCACCTTGTAAAATGGGCTCCGTTTATAGCTTCTCCAAAGTCTGGAATGTTCAATTTTTTTGTTATGTGTTTTTGTTTCCCCCAGTCTGGGAAAGGTCTTCAGCATAAATTCCTCCTGAAATAGGCATATCACTGTAATCTATTTGTTTTTACAGACTGATTACTTGCTCAATACTGTGGCTGACTGACTTGTGGTGTGTACAAGGAGCAGATATTGGACTTTGTAATGAGGAAAAGAGGAGGCTTGACATTTATAGACATGAATTCATTAAGTTAAAATGTCTTACAAACACACAACTGACACAAGGTAAACACACATGAGAGGCTTTGGCTGTCTTGCAGAATGAGCCACACTATAAAACAACGGGATCTGTGTACAACGCTGGATCAGGGTGGTGACAGACGCTGTATTTTAGTAACATGCAGGTGTGTTTCTCTGTGTACAAAGCCCGCAGGTGATGATATTCAGCCTGTGCACGACTGCAGTTGCTCGACTCCGCTGTGAATGTGTGCTGTAGTAGCAAGAAGGAAATTTTCATTGAGTCTCTGTTATGTGACCATGTTTGGTAAAGCTCCTCAGGCACGGACTCTGACCAAGCCCCTTGACCGATCGCTGCACACTCGCTCACACACACACAGGAGATGGATTCAATCACAGAGCGACTGCAGCTCAGACCCCCCCTCTGAATTTTTCACTTTCCACGCTGCTTTACATCTCTCTTTCATCCCTATTTCAGGCGCTCCTCTCCTTTTACCCTTTCATCTCATTTCGAGGGTCTCGGTATGTATTTTGAATTTCCTTTTTAGTTGAATATCTCCATCACTTTCCTCACTCACAAACCCAGTTTAAAGGAAAACACAAACGCTGAGGAATAGTCCCAGCTACCAGTATTTGGTTTTGGCTTGCCTGGATGTCATAAAGCTGCTGACAAATACCTCGACTGGTGTATTATGCTGATGTCTCAGGACTACATGTAAAGCAAGATTCCGTAAGAAAATGATGAACATTTGGCAGCAAGAGTGTCAAAAAATAGGAAAAAAAAGTAAAATATTGTAACAGCAACTGTAAAACCTGTAAAAATAACAGCAAATATCTGTAAAATAACTTTATACTTTAGCTGATTTAAATACAGTAACAAGGTAATGTTATGGTCACACATTATAGAAGAACAAATTACTATTTGTGAAAATACAGATTTTTAACGTGGACTTTATTTACAGCCTTTTCGAAAATTAAAAGTCAACTTGTAGGTTCATGTTTTCTTCTGTGGTACAATCTGTAAAATAACAACTAAAGAAATGATTTACCGTTTTTCAATATACATCCTTTTTCTTTCAAGTATTGGTAAATATGTGCAAAATAATAATGTTTTGTGTTGATTTAAATACAGGATAAAATAAGTAATTTAACAGTCAAACATTGTAAAGGAACAACTTACTGTTTATAAAAATGTAGATTTTTGATGTGGAGACTGTTTGTAGTCTTGACCTCTTTTTAGGTGAACAGAGAAATAAATACTTCTTTTCTGTGACTTTACTAGTTGTTATCTGTAAAATCTATAAAACAATATTATTTATTGCTGTTTTAAATACAGGATAAAAGTATGCAAATTTACAGTCAAACACTGTAAAATTGCATACTTACTGTTATTTACATTATAATGTATTTATTTATGTATTTTGCAGTCTTGGCCTTTTTTTTTAAAGGTTAACAGGGAAATGAATACTTCCTCTTGTGATTTTACTCGTTATTATCTGTAATCTAACAGAACAGGGGGAAAAAAACAGCAAAATAATAGTAAACTGGCCAAAAAAATTACAGATAAAATCTGGATTTAAAAAAATAAATTACAGTGTATGCTGATATCATTGTTCAAAAACCCAAGAATTAGGACAAAGGTAAAGGACATAAGGCAAAAAGTAGAGTAGAGTAGAGGAAACATTGAAAAGTCCTCATAACTTCAGTTGAGAAACATATCTAGAATTAAACTGATGCATTCAGACTCCTATCTGGAAAATATTGTTCATGTTTGTATTTTCTCCAGACTCGACTATCATAACTCACTCCCTTAAACCAGAAATCACTTTCTCACCTCCAACTAGTTGAGCATGCAGCAGCACTTTTTTACTGGTTTTAGCAGATAGTGTCATAATGCGCCAATCCTGGCTTCTCTCCATTGGCTCCCTGTTCGTTTTACAGCTGATTTTAAGATTTCGTTGATCACTTCTACAGCACATCTGGGTCACAAGCTACATAGCAGAAATGCTGACCCCATATGAACTAGTTCACAGCCTTAGATTCACAGGTTCCTTCTGGCTGTTCCAAAGTGGATGTTTAAATATAAGGTGACAGTGCTTTTGCCATCAGGGCCCCTCAGTTTTGGAACAACCTGCCTGAGGAGACAAGGTATGAAGAATTACTGACTTCTTATATATATCACTTTTTAAAACCCATTAATTTGATGTCATTGTTTTATTGCTTATTAAGGTTTTATTGCTTTTGTTAGCATATTTTGTGAACCCTTGTTTGTAAAAAGTCCTATTAAAATACATACATTATTAAAATGAAGATGAGCATTTGGAGTCACAATAAGAGTCCAACATCAATTTTCTCTAGTCTTCAACTTTATTGAAGAACAACACTTTCAAGTAAGTCTCAGCTTTCAGCACTACAATTACGTGATCATTAGTAGTGGTCACTGTAGACGACAACAGCCCGAGCCACAAGGTAATGCTCAGATGAGGACCCCCGAGGGCTGTGAGTAGTGTAGGCTGCTTCACATTAAAATCTCCAGAAAAAAATAGAACAAGATCATAACAAGAAATTGCATTGCATTAAAAGACAAAAAGAAGAAGGGAGGGAGGAGAAGCCACACTGGCAAGTCATTCACAGGAAAAACAAAAGAAAACAAACTGGCAAGTCATCTGATTATCATTTTTTTTAACCATTATACAAATGCTGTCATCCTTGAGATTCACTTGATTATATTTCATTGTACACACAGGATCGAAATCAGAGTTTTAAGAAAAGCAAAAATGGGGCAAAAATTTCCGTTACCTATAGGTACCATGCGTAACCTTGAGAGGATGAGTAAAATATACTGTTTGAATACCAAATTCAGGTGCAGCTTTGCTATATTGTACCTATAAGAGGTCAATACTTTTATCACAGGGAAGGATATTAAGGTGATTCATACATACCTTTTTGATATATATATATCTAAATATGTTCATTGTACAATATAATGAACGGGCCTCCCCAAAGACACACAGGCCATTTGGTTGCTCTAACCTGATACAATACTTGGTACAGAGTACAGATCATGGCCTTATAATAGCAGCCGAATCAAACTCAGCATTAGTTCACTGTCAATTTTCAAACAGCCCGAGGGTGTGAGATAGAGCACAGATATCTGCTCTTGAAATATACTCTGTAGAAAACCCTGACGAGTACAAAAACTCTGTTTGTCCATTCTGCAGACAACCAGGCAACGTACTTCTTAGATGTGTACTTTCTACTTTGTGCGTGAGACCTGCACCAAAGGGCAGTCTCGGTCTAAACTCAAAGACATCCAGAAAGCACAGGATGCTGCTACAAGACACGCATCAGCATCGCTGCTCGGCCAGGCTCAGTAAAGTCTCCCACGCTCTGGAGTTTCTCGACTGAATATTCACAGCTTTGAGATTAGGAGGCCAGAGAAATGAGATGTTTGTCTTATCATCAACTACCTGTATAGCTTATAGAGTTTATGTCAAAAAATATAGTTCGATTTCCATTCTCATCACCTTGGACAAATGTGAGATCATCTTAATGCCACTAAATAACCCATCACAACATTCAGAGACATACCCCTCTACTCAGGAGAGCACAAAAATCAAACACAAAACAGGCTCCCCAGGAGGGATCAGCTTTGGATTATAATACTTGGCCGGATTAATCATTGTGCAGGCAGGTTATAAAAATATATACATAGAGTATACGCTAGGAATACAGAGGAGATAATCACTTGATATTACATTAGAAAGTTCATGCTAATCCAAATCTCACTGCATCACATCCACCGTTTGTGTAAAAGGCACAAGATACTGTAGCCCCTCCTTTGTGGTGACAGACAGAAACACAGGAGATCACAGTTACGGCTCCACAGGAAGTGTGCTTTATATTTCCACAGTGACAACACCGACCCACACATTCTCACACTATTGTAACTACGTGTTTGACTAGAAAACTTAACAGAGAACTCCCCCAGTTTAGCATGTCAAAGTCTGTTCATTTAGGTAGTGTTGGTGAGGTGTACGGGATATGTGGGGAAAAAAAATTGTGTTGAGCCTTTTAAGAGAATGAGGGGGAAAAATGGATGTGTGGAGTTAGAAACAAATGGGTTTACCAAACCTTAAGGCTAGCAACACAAGGCGACATTAGCCAATAGTAGTATAGCAAACTCAAACTGTTGACTGAACGGTTAATGGTCAAGTTAACGGTGGATAATGTAGGCATCAGGGGACATTTTGGGAGCCACTGAAACTAAACGGACGTAAACATCAGTTTTTGTAAAGTCCTGATAAGACTCAGATTAATACATGAAACGAACAGGTGCCATATTTTCCATTGTGTTTTCCACTATTTGAGGTTTGCTGATTACTTGTTGCATCCTCCTCTGTTGAGCTCTGCACACTTGATCTATGAGCTATTCCACTACACTTATGCAAATATGGAAACATAAATTCTTGCTGATTTAGGTTGAAACTAAGGTCAAATCTCTGGTTAATAAGTTAAAAACGGTCCAGCAACAGTGTGTCAACGTTATGTGAGTGCAATGCTAAACTGGTGGAGTAGTCCTAAGCAAAGAGGACACATGAGTAAACATGTGAGCCGAGTACAAACATATTCTTTGTAGATTTCATTCCAGATCGTCTATTTCTACACGTGAGGCAAAAGCTAAACCTGAAACACCTCCTGTGTTTCTGTCGGTCATGATATCAGCTATGGAGTTATTAGAGTCTGCTGACAACAGACTGTACAACAAGAAGAATTAATGAATTTGTAAAACTAAGTTAAGCCGACTGGCATACAGAGAATGTGGTAACATTTAGTGAGTTAGACATACAGTATGCAGAAGGTTCCTGCATAGCTACTGTATGTGTTTATACTGTACAGACATGCAGGGAGAGGAGAAATAATCAAAAATACTATACGTACATGCTTTGAGTATGCTCTGAGAGGGAGAAACATTTTGGAAGACAAACCCCTTTTTAGCATTAAATTAATGCAATTAATATTTAGATGTTGTTCATCTATCTCAACTATTCACTAAGGCATCACAGAAATATGTCAATCTTACCATGCTCTACAGTGATGATTTACAGTTTATACAGAAAAATAAAACAAACATGCAGATTGCCACATTGCTTTTGACAGCATATTGTTATCACATATTGGGTACATCCAAATGAATTTGATTATTTGACAGAGAATTTTTGAAAAATGGTATATTGCTAGCATTCCTATTGCTGACATTCTGCAAAAGGACGAGCACCATGTTGGTGTTTTAAAAGGGCACCGAATACAGTGTATCGATTGCACGCCATCTGTGCATGTGCAAACTTGGGGAAGGAAAGAAAAATAAGTGGAACACGTGGATGTATGTGTGAGAACTCCCTTCCTCAATTAGGTTCTCTGAGTCACCGAGAACAGAGAAGATACGTGGAAGAAGCCTCTGGGGGTGTTTCTTTAGAAAGATACAGACTGGAGAGAGTTTGTGAGAAAAGTGATGCTGCTCTGTTTCACTGCATTGGCTGGAAAAAACTCTGAAGACGGTTACATGGAAGAGGAAGGGGGGGAGAAGTCCCTCTGAGCCAGTGATAATCACAACAGATCCTGTTTTGAAGCATTGAGCCACTTTTTACAGTGATAAGAAGAAAAAAACCCACAATTGATAAACTCATGAGGAATTGACTGACAAAGTCTTTGTAAGGCAGAGGGAGAGGTAGAACAAAAATGTTCAAGCTGGATAGTGGAGCCCTACCCAGTGAGGCAGAGGTTTGCAATGAATGTAAGATTACTGTAACTACTGAAGACTAGCGTAAATGAGCAAAAACAAAAGAAAAGAGCACAGTGATGCCACCACAATGAATACTGACAAGGCGAAACTGTCCTGTGAGAAGCTAAGGATGTTGGAGAGGCTGTCTTTCTCTCCCCTGCATGCATATTCTTAGTGTTTTAAATATAAAATCCAAATTATAAAGAGGTTGGAGGGGCATGGCTGGTGATATAGGTAGGCGCCACTTATTACAAGGAGGCCACAGCAGGTGATACTGTAGAAGAGGCATTATGGTGTTTTTCTGTCTCTTTTCGTGAGGTTTGATGAGTTTAAGACAAGAGCCCTATAGATTCACAAACACTGTATGGATCTAATGTGAGAGTTCTTCACTCTGTAGGCCACGTCTCCTCAGGTGTGAGTGCAGAATGAGAAAGAGAAGAAGTTGTTTAGGGGCGATAGTGAGTGAGATCTTCTGAAGGGGCTAAACTCCGTTAGTGATCCTACTCCTCCACTGTTATTGCTTTCCTGTTTTTCACAGGCACTTCAGAGGATTGGGCTTTGGCTGAAGTTGAGTGTTAGAGGAGACTTTGAGGAGATGACAGAGGAACGGTGGTAGTGACAGAAGAGGCGAGTAACAGATGGTGTTAAAAGTGTGCTTGTGAGCTGTACCTTGTCGTCTGCGACCGAAAGCTATCACCCAGCAGGATACTAATCTGTCAGTGAAAACACTGAGGCTGCGAGCGCTGGTGCTTGATTGAGTCAAAGAGCAGTCTCCTTGTCCCATGTCGGGGTCAGAACCTGAGGACTCTTAGCCCAGTCCACTATCCGACTTCAAAGAGATCAAGGGCTGAGACTGAGGGTGGGGGTGGGTGGGACGCTGAGGCTGCAGCAAAAGAGAGAGGCTGTGAGGTTCTAGGGTGTCCAGCCTCCCTCCCTGCTCAGGTCTCTGTCTACATATCCTTTTGCTCTGAATCTCTTCAGTCTGTGTGGTTGTTGACATGCTTCTTGTCTGAGGAAGACGATGGCTCTGCTCCTTCCTTCACCTTTCGCCCTCCTCTCCCGGTCAGGACTTTGTAGCAGCCACGGGTGATCTTATACATCCAGATAGTGTTCAAGATATCCAAGGCAATGCAGGAGGTGATCCAGGCCACCTGAGCGCCCAAGCCCAGTCGCTCAAATTCTGGAGTGCCAAAAGTGGCAAATACACTGGCCCAGTAGGATGGCATGACAGCAATGCGCACTATAAAGAACACCACCGACATGGCAACACCGTTTAATACCACCAACCGGTGTGAGCGGGGGTACTTCAATGCCTCAAAGAACCACCTAGAAAGAAAGGGTGATTAACAAAAGTCAGGGATAGAGATACAATGTCTGCTACATGCTGAGTGTGACATGAATCTTGGGATATGCTGACTCACCTTTGGTTCACAAACGGTGTGGATAACTCTGAAATGAGACGAAAATTGGCAAAGTAGGGAAGCACGCCACGTGTCTGCAATGATCAAATGCACATCTTATCATAAATTCAGTCAGCAGAATGACACCAAAACAGTAAGACCAATGAATAATGCACTGTTTTAAAATACCATCTTAATTTTTCCATGGTAGGACTTAAACAATGGAAGACTCACCAAGACATATCCATAGGCATAGAGCGCCGCCAAGTGGTGGCAGACAAAAAAGCTGTCCCCCATAGTGCTCCAGTTACATGCTAGCAGCACAAGGTCTAGAACAGGGAAATATTGGTCACACAGGTGGTCTAAGAGTCTGAGAGAATGATCCTATACACAACTGTCTTTTAAAGCAGCAATTTCACCAGTGATAAATTCAAGAACAAGAAACTCTGAGTTTGGTACTGTTGTGCTGCTATTTCTGGTACAATGCAGAAAACTAGTGTAATGTGAAATCTTAACTGTAGTCATTCCCTTTAATTTCTAAAACAGTGAGACCAGAATGTAGAGGCTACATGAACAGGAATTTCTCATTCCCATTATTCACTTTGACCAAATAAACAATATTTCAAGAAGTGATGATTCATTAATCGCTGATAATGGAATGGAAAAATACTCATGAACAGCATGAAATTGACTTTATGATTCATTTTGTACCATTTGATGTATTAAAGGTTTGTTTTTATTAGTACACTTGTAAATACAAATATCTAAGTGAAAACTGACCTTTTAAAGCTGCTAAGTGGCAGCTAAAATGACCAGCACTGCTTTTGGGCCAGTTCACTTTGTCCTCCCAAGTTCATGTGACAAAATTTCTTGAAAGAAGATTTTGTGAAATCTGTTATTTAGTTCATGTGACCTTAAAAAATCATACCGCTGTATTCCAAATTGTTTTTTTTTTTTTTTAAAAAAAGCTTAGTCCTCAGAGCAAATCCTCCTGGGCCTCACTAATCTTTAATTTTTCACTGGATTGGGTTGAAATTTGTACTGGACACCCACAAAACCACACAATAGTTTGTAACTAAACAGTTGTAACTGAATGTTTTACAGTGATCAAATTTGCATCAAATAATAATATATATAATCTAAATCTGTACTTGTTTTTACTTTGTTGCAACCAAATTTTGGCTGTAAGCACCATCAATAAAGTTCCATCATATCTAGGAGTTATAAAGACCTTGCTAAACATCGTTTCTGAGCAGAGACCTTTTAAGACTGCACATTCCCTGAAGTGTTAATTATGATTACAGAAATATACAAAATGTAAACATTTTACATTACTCCTTAATCATTTAATAATTTTTTAAAAACACCACATTTTTCATACTTTTCATTTGCATTACTACTACATCCAGTGGTTTGTTTGTTTCATAGGTACTGTGTGTATTTGTACTGTGTTGGCCTCAAGGCTGTTTTTTTTATCTCTGTGCAATACCTTTACTCACCAGCCACTCTCTTTATATAATTCTGTAAGTATAATTCTTTGATCTATGCAATGCACACAATACCTTTGCCATAAATTTTACTTTAACAAAGCTTCTACAATTACAGTTTTTGTTGTAGAGAAGTTTTTTGGAGTAGAGCATTAGGATTTTACGAGGTTTCATGAACCTTTTTCCAAGAAAAACCATGACATGAACTGGGAGGGCTACATTAGTTGACAAGGAATGAGCTCTTTATTTTTCTAACTCTAATCAAATTCCCTCAGAGTCCTTTGAGTTGTGTTTTTACAGGAAATTAAATGATTATTATAGTTTGTGTGTGACAAAAAATGCTAAACAGGAGATAAAAGGAAAAACAAAAAACACTCACCATAAATGAGGTAACCACAGGTTATGGCTACATTTAGTTTGACAAGATTGGGGTCACCCCTGTGGAAACAGCAAAGAACACAGTGTAACAGCACTTTCTACACAGATGTAACACCTTCACATTTAGGGTAAACAAGCTAAGAGGGGGAAGCTAGTTAGTATTCTAGAAAAACGTTCTCTGCTGATCGATAACCTACCTCTGCAAAGAAAACGTGATGTAATTTGGCAGACTAATTAGCATAACACGGCTAACACACTAATCATGAATCATGTAGAAAGGTCATTCAAGGTTGATTGGCTAAAGCTGATGAGCTTGCTGTGATACACTTGTCTGTGGTGAGGTCTTGATTAAAAAGAACAGCATGTTGATAAGGCTGAAGAAGAACTTGGGTGTTTTTATGGTGAGTCCATAACATGACAAATAGCGTCTTGAAAGAAGAAACCTCCATTACTAAGTGCATTTGTTTCCCTACTTCTAAGGCATCTGAATAAACAGCAATCAGCCGCTCAGTGAACAGATCCCTGACCTGCTCTGGTGACCGTTAGGTGTCCTTGCAAATAACCTCTGTTCAAAATAACAATGGAGGTGTCTCTGCTTCAATAGACACCCGATTCTGGTATCAGTCACAGGTATCGTATAGCAAATGACTGGCGGACCGCTCATGTAACAGGACCTCTCAACACACATTTTCTATAAACATGCACACACAAGCTACTGTACGACGGCTCACTTTATCCACAGCATGACCCTGGGCTCAGTGAGTTTATCCTAAATTAATTCAGGCAAAATTTTCAGAATAAAAAACAGCAAACTGTCTCACTTCCAACTGCATCGTAAGCATGTGACATAAATGCTTCTTTTCTTATTTCACAGACAGCCTGAGGCATCTTAAACAAGCAACTTTGTCCATAACTTAATCAGTACTTTTTCAACAGCTTGGTCACGCTGTTAATGATGCATTCAGTTTCTTTTTCTCCGATTATGTATCTCATCTAATGTTTGTTTCACAAGAGAGTGCTGCTCCTGTTAACTGATCAGTTGTATCACTTTACCACTGCACTTAGACTGAAATGCACAGAGCAAATATCAGGTTGGATAACACCCAACCTAAGTGATAGAGTGATAGTCAGAGAGTCTGCAGGCTGCCATCTTGGAGTCCAAAGTGTTCTCTATAATCATATTAGTGTGATCCAACTTCCATTTATTAAATGTACAGAAACCTATAGTCTTTTCTCAATGTATGTTTAACTAACTGGAATGTGGTCCTACAGAGTAAGAGACAGTTCTACATTGTTAAATGCCACATAGAAGATATTTAAAAGAACTTCACCAGTTCTCTCATGCTCAGAATTTGTGGCTTGTCATTAAAATCATATACAGGGAGTATACTTTATATATAATTTTCCTTAAGTAAGGAATTATAAACCTGGAATCTGAATAAACAGAGTTCAAATCTGTTAAGAAAACTGGATAAAATGAAACTAAAACTAAATATAAAGTTCATATTCAGTAAGGCATATCAGCTTCATGTGCATCACAGTTTACCAGTTTACTCTGGCTTTTAAAATTTTATGAGCATTAATATTTTAGCGTCATAGTAGCAATTCAGTAGCTGGTAGGAAAATTCTAAGCCTCTTTGTCTTTACGCAGGTTGTTCAGTGGAACGTCCTTTGGTTCACAACATCACCTGTAATGCACTTCTACACTTCATTCATCTCTATGACAGCTGTATACCCCTGACTGCCTCTAAATACACTGTGTGATTTTGGGCCATTGGAAACAAGAGTTGTAAAATGTGAGTGAGTAAATATGTCAAAGTCTTTTGGCTGTGAGTCATATCCACCAACAGCTGATTTGGAACTTTGATAACTAATGATGGCTTGGGGAAAAATGCTGACAATGTTGAAACTGTGATATCATGGTGTTTAGGATTACAACACCAAGATGTGACTGTTGCTGCAAACTAGGTCTAAAACTACTCAAAGTATAACATCTAATGACGTAAAATATGCCAGCTACTACATAAATACATCTGAATGAAACTGAGGGAAAACATACACACAGAAACCAAAATTATGGAGGCAAAGCATAAAAGTAGTTTGTGGGGAAACCAGAGACTGCATATAAATGATGGATGCAGCAACTGTGATGTCACATATAGATTTGTAGACTACCGTTTTAACCCTTTAGTTTGGAATTTGGCCATTACCATTTAGCCCTTTTAAAACTACTTCCATCTTTTACATACAGTCTATGGGAAAAGCCCTACAAAGGTACATGTTTCTTGCATTTACACCACAGCACCATGTTTTACTACACTTTTGCTACATTCCTTGGCATGTCTTATAGTTACATCACACAGTTTGACACAGGCACCTTTAGTAAGACCTGTTTGGCCATCCAACTTCATCTGTCAACACCATGTTTTCACAAGCCCCCTGCTTGTGAAACTCCTACAACTCAGCTGATTTCTAACAGCAACAATTCAAGCTTTGTGGCATGAAATTCTTTTTTTTTTTTTTTAGTTATTGGGGTACATTATTGTCTGGTTTTTATGGCACTGAGGAATTTTTGGTGCTCCCCTAAGGAGGTTTCATTTGGCACCAAAGTAAGATCACATACATCAGAATGACAAGGTTTCATTTACTCAAGCTTAAGAGATCGGCTGTTCACAAAATGGTGTAAAATATCATTAAAATGCATAGATTTCGGTCAAATAAGGTAACACAGGCGCATCCTCTTTACTGTTCATGGATTGATCATGATTATTGTTTTGAGTAGTCAACCCCCCAAAGGCCCACTCTGGGCCAGGAAAAACCCTGTTTTGTTAATAAACTTGCATACAAATAGAGCAAATCATATAACATTTTGTGGGTGTCAACTTTGCTAATGATAAATGCTCATAAACACTCTCACATATTCATGAACAGATGGCAACCATCAGGTTGAAGTCAGCAATTTATGACAAATTGAAAAAGTTAAGTTTAAGTTTTCTGAATCCAGTCTGAAACACACATTCAAACAAATGAGATAGAGATTTCTAAGACAAGAATATGAAAATGTTCTTCTGTGACATCCAAAGTCTTCAATGTCAACTGGGAAGGCAGGATAATGTTTTACATAATGCATTTCCACCAGGTTGACCTCAGATAAACACAACCCTAAAACTTAGTCCTCTATTCTTCTCATAGTGCTGGGCACGTTAGGTTCAAGTCCAGATAAGCTAATCAAGAAATGCGGCAGAGGCGAGGCCATCAGACACGGTGCTTGTTAAGTGAATGGATTATGATAACAGCCAAGGGCTGCGCTGCCAGCCAGAGTGACACCCTGAAAGAGCCTGAGCAGCAGCTGAAAACAATACAGGGTCTAACAGTGCAGCTCTGGCCACTCAAGCACTACTGAGAACAGCAGAGAGAGAACAATGCTGCTGTGTGACGGGTCTTAATGATGCTGTAATACAATCAGATTGACTGGAGAATTAATGCTTGCACCACTCCGTGTTGCAACAAGACGAGCTTTAAGGCATTAGGATACTGCTGGGGATCAGCTAGGTGCTGGTGGGTGAAGAGGATAAGGTGAGAAATTCAACAGAAAAGGTGAAGAAATAAAATTGAAACACCAACACAGAAACTGTTTCTGAAAAGAATCGGCTTTTCTCTCAGGAGGAAATTATGTGGCAGAAAGAATTCTGTCCCAAAAAATGTTCACAAAGACAAATAGTGTAAGAGAGGAGGGCTAAGATATTGAGCACCTGAACATTCAGCAGATGAAGACTGGTAACAGGAGGAGGGAGAGAAGACCCCATCTTTCACCCTCTCTCTCCTCTCTGTAGCCCCCCCAAACACCCCTACTTTCTCTTTTCTCCCTTTTTTGCGCCATCAGCGAAGCTGGCTAGGGCCGCCAGACAGATAAAAGCGAGGGAGGTGTGCTGCATTGATTCGACAGCCAGAGATGTGGGGGTACAACGGACAGCTAGAGGCAGGGGGAGGCTCACAAGGGCTGCTGGTATAGGAGGAGGCGAGGGGAAGGGGGTTGGGCAGAAGACTAGGCTGCTGTTGTTTGCTGTGAAAAGGAGTCTTGTTGGTGGGATTCTAGTCTGCGAGACAGCCAGAGAGGAAGTGAAACAGAAAGGAAAAGAGGAGAGAGAAGAGGAGGAGGAAGCGTTGTAAGAATGTAGGGGAGAAGAGAAAGAAATGAACGAGAGAGAGCTGAAAAGAAAATGTTTTAGGAGACTGATTGAGATATTGGAAATACAGAGAGAAAATTACCATGTCTCTTTTTCAGGATTCATTGATGCAAATAACACAGTCAGCAGTAGCAGAGAGAGTTGAAGACAGAAACAGAGAGAAGACAGTGAAGACAAAAATCAAAGGCTAAATCCACTGAATCTACAAATCTCTGGAGACTCCACTGACACGTTGATCCATCCTCTCTCCTTCTCTCTTTCTTTCTGATAAAGGGACCGCCATCTTTGTCACTCCAAAAGGTATTACCTACCAACCCTGATGATTCTTCACAACTCCCTACCTCCCACCATCATTACTTCATGTGTTTTTATCCTTCCTATGTGAGCTAGTTGAGAATGCCAGTTTGAAAAGGCAGATGTGAGAACACGAGTTTCTCCTAAAAGCACCCTGAGCATTCACACCCCTTTGGTTTTATCCTGCCTAAATGACAAATGTCATCTTTTTGCCTTTAAAACTGAGTAAACACAACAGTATTCTTTTTTGTAGGGTTTATATGGGGGCATGAGTGGCATGTTATAAATAGGGACAACACAACACCAGAATCCCACTGAAATTCTATGATTATTGATATCAAGTTTGATATAACAGCAAAAAATATACCAGTCAACTCACTTCACAGTAGCATAGCATTTCTACTGCAGTGGCCTGGTATATGAAAAGAAAATACAAATTATAACCTAGGTATAAAATATATATATATAAAATTAACAAAAAGAAGTGAAGTGTAGCCTTCAAGTATTAAAAAAACAGTAATGTGCTATAAAACTCTCTCATTCAGTTTCCTTGTGAGGACTTCAATGTGAAATTTTGTCATAGTTGGCAGGACTCTGACAAGCTTTAGATAGTCTGCTGTGTGTGTGCGTTTGTCTTTCCTGCCTAACATCCTCCTAATGCTAAAGTTGTGAAAATATCATTAGGACAACCACAGAAGCTTCTGCAAACAGCATGCAAACATACAAACACACACACACACACACACACACAGCTATACGAGCCTGCTAACGTTATCAGCAGCATCCAGCTCACATTGTAAGTTACTGCTACTGCTACTTTAGCCTTTGTGAATGTTGTGTGTGGAACACTGCTACATCAGACGCAGCTGCTACAGTTCAGACAGTAACATTTCATAATGTCAGTACAGTAACAACATGTTGTAAACGGAAAGTAACAACTGAAACTTCCTCAGAGTTGAATTCTGTGTTCAGATCTGGACGTCCATCCTTGAGCTGCTTAGATCAGTTTGAAGTGTTTCTGTCATTTGTCTCAAATGTGACACTGTTGGTGTTCTGAATTTCTGTCGTCTGTAACTGGTCCCTGATCATCGTCTCAAACACTAAATATCTCCAGACACAACTTTGAGGTGTTTTTTCCACAAATCACAGCAAACCTGTTTCTCCACCTGCACTTGCTGAGGCCATTCCTGAGAAATCATGAACTCCAGTAGCTTACCTATGTCAGCTGCGGTACTTTCAGTACTTTTGTACAGAAAATAAGTACTATCATGTTTTCAGAGTGTTGGTATTGATTTGCTAACAAGGTATCGGTTCTCACAACATCACCATTTACAAATGATCTTGTTTTACTTCACTTGTATTACAACAGTGATGGCCACTGATGGGTGCTTCATTCCTAAATTAGCTTTTCTTTCTGTTCCTCTTACCAGACAGGGTTGGCGTTGACCGCATCATCGAACCACAGGATGTACAAACAGAACAAGCCCACAATCAAGGCGTGCACAGTAGACACCAACCTGGGGAAGGACACATACGCAGATCAGATTAGCAACCGTGATTAATGATTAACAACTTTACAGTCAGGAATTGTAAGTAATGGGTATTCTTTAGTCTGTCTTTTACATGTCTGTTCATGCTTGCATATAGTACATAATTACATCTGTTTTGTCCTCTGTGTCCAAGTGAGTGTAAATTCTTTTTATCAGGCCTTGGACAGCATCACCCCGACCTTTGGAGTGGTTATCTGGACCACTGAAGAGATACTCCAGAGGTCCAGTGGCTCTTATCTCTCCTCAACCAGAATCACAGTTTCTCCACTGTCACTGTGAACCTCTGGTGCACAGCAGTCCCTGTTCACAGGCTGCAGCTGCAGGAATGAGCTCTGGCCAAAACTGGCTTGCCAGACAGGCTACTGTATGTCTATTATTACCATTCTTACGTATCTAAGTGGACAACGAAGTTGGTGAACCTGACTGCCAATACAGCTATCCATGTAGTTCATGTTATAAATCTCGCAGTCCCCCTCTGGTTCTTGTTATATTGAGAAGTTAATACTTATATTCATCATAACAAAAGGATGCACAATTAGAGGGAAGAGGGCACACAACACAAACAAGACATGAGGTGGACAGAACAAAGGGGTCTACAAGGAGTCTTGTAGTTTGTGCTTATCTGTCAACAGTAGACTGCTCTTTCTTTGGAAATGCTTTCTCCCTCCTCTCCTTGCACTTAAGTTGCGGTTACATAAACAACACACTGACATACTGAGAGCCGGCTGTTATGTAACACTGGACCACTCTAAAGTGGACTATCAGTGCTTTGCCTTTGACTTGTTTTGGGCTTCTTGGTCAATGCACTTCATTCTTTCAATTACGGACAAACAGGCAAATGTAAACCCCAGCTGAATGAAAGAAGGCTTATCTTGGAGTACTGGTAGACAAGAAACAGATGAGAGGGAGAAAACATGTTCAACATAGTCAGTAAAAGACATTACGCAACTACAAATTTTTGCCCTCTGAACTTCACCCCTGAGGTTTCTGCTTGAAACTTTAAACCACTCTGTGTTCCACCAGCCGTTCAAAACACAGCTGTAGTGAAAGGATGAGTTGGCCTGAGGCTCATCAGAGTCCATCTCAAAGAGAACCATCACCAAAAACATGCTGGCCTAACAAAGGTCAGTTTGGTCAGCATCTGTACAACTACAGTATTCTAAGGAAGTGTTATCAACTACTAAAAGGTCCTATATGGTGAAACTCATGCTTTGTGTTTGTTATAAACTTGGAGGTTTAAAATAAAAGCTGTTAAAATAGGAAGACGTTTACTTCTGCCATTCCTCAAGCCCCCCCACAACTATTTAGCCTTCCAGCTTTACAAGCCAGTAAGAATTCGAACCTTGTGCTATGTAACACCTAACTAACCAATAGTAGTCTAGCTTAAACTGTGATTGACAGCTCCAGACAGCGTGTTCTTCCTGAAAGGGGCGGGAACACCAGCAGCTCATCATTTTCAGAACAAAACAGCCTGTTTAGAACAGCCTTAAAACCAGGGATTATACAGTCATGGTGACATTACACATCTCTGCAGTATTTTAAGTCGAACATTTGAGACTTTGATTAATTTGCTGAAAGGGGCACAATGTGGGACCTTTAAATAATTGGCAACTATTCTGACAATCAATTAATGGATAAATCTGTAAGAAGACAACGCAGAAATTCTCTGACTGCAGCTTCTGAAATGTGAATATTTTCAGGCTGCTATCCTCCTCTATGATTGAAACGGAATATATTTAGATTGTGTATAAAACGAAACATTTGTTGTCTTGAATTTTGTGAATGAACTCATCAATATTTTTCACCATTTTCTGACATTTTATAGACCAAACAACTAACCAATTAATGGAGAAACTATCAACAGATTAACCTACAATGATCATAATCATTGGTTGCAGGCCTAGTCTCAGTGGGCTTTTGGTACAATTTTATATTGGCACATTTAAATTTTAAATAAATACAGTAAAAATTAAACAACTAAGTCAAACATTAGAATACACTTAAATACTTAAATACTGATGGTTTTACTCTAAATGAAGTATGTCCCATACAATATGTATGGGAAAAATGTCCAGCTCTGGTTTCCACATAGATGAGACACATTTACAGGGTCAAGGCCTGTGTATGGTAGAAGGGCAGACATTTCCTGTAACACACCTGGAGTTCCACTCGGTGAGCTTTGCAGGAGGCAGCCGTCCATAACCAGGTGTGATGGCGGAGGCGAGCCGCGGGCTGGCCACTGAGAAGAGAAGCTGGAAACCCACAAAGCTGCCAGCTACCACGCTCAACTCTCTCGTCTCCATCACTTACCTAAACACAAGCAGGGAGGGAGATACAGAGAGAGTGATACACATGGACAGGTTCAATCGATGACTGTCAGTCATCCTGGGCAGCGCCAGAAGAGAAACTGAAGTGGCAGCGGTGGTGAGAGGGTGAAGCGGCACCCTGTGTGGTTCATCCGGTCAGCAAAGAAAAGAAGAAAGAGAAAGAGACACAGGGAAAGAAAAAAAATAAGCCGTAGACAAGGGCTGTCTAATGCAAGTGACATGAAAGCTTTAGCCAAGCAAGGCTAGAAGGGAAAGAGAGGATGAAAGACACATGAGAGGCAGAAGAGTTAAGTTAAGGGCATCAGAGGGAAAGAAAAGAGAGGCATAAATAAAAGAAAACTTTCTAGAGGTGAATACTGTATGTATGTAGCAGAGCATTTAGACTGGCAGTACAAGGTCCCCATTATTATGCATTTTTGCAAGGAGATTACAGTGAGTTGTTTAGGACACACAAAAAATCCCTAAGAACAAAACAAAGCCACAGCAAGGAAAGAAAAGAGGATTTTCATGATGAAGCAACAGGTTCAGCTCATAAGGAGGAGACTGCCATTAGAAGTGTTTATGCTCTATTTTAACTCTACAATACTCTTTATTATTCCTTTATCTGCATTTAAATCATCTGTATTAGTTTGATTCTTCATTGCTTAAATGGTGAACCACTGCAAATCAAAACTAAACCTCAAGCAAACTTATTAACATAAACACACGCACATACACTGTGTACACTGCAGGCTAGCTGAAGAGATCTGTTTACTTTCACTCAGGTTGAAAAACCAGAAGCCTGTCTTTTGAAATCACAGGTTATCAGTGAACATGAAGTGAAATAGCAAACACAAAAATCAAATACTTAAAAAAAAACACGAGAACAGAAAATAAAATTAAACCTTGATTCTTCTAGGGCTGTTTCTCATTCAATACAGGCTGATGTCCCTGCTCAGACTGTAATCTTATCAGTTGTCCACACTTGCTGATGTTGAGGAACAAAACCTTCAGACTCTGCTCTGGGCCACCAGAGGTCACAGGATTGGCTCAACTACTATCTGACTCTTTCCCTGGTCTATTTAACCAGATAGACAACATATGTATAAACCAAGTACGGTAGCTTTAGTCATCAACTTGCACTAAGCACTAAAAATCCAGACACTGCTAGCAACTTGTCAGCATTCCTAGTTCCCATTATTTATTTACCGCCCACAAAAATCATCAGCTGACTTTGTTTCTTAGCTTAATGCCTTCCACCTTATAAAACTGCAATTACAGCACAATTCCTGATATTCCTGCAACACCTTGTGGAATAAAACCTGAGCTTGAAAAAGGTCACAAAAGATCACAGGAAAAACCGGATACCACAGTGTACACTCGTATTGACCTCTCACTTGTTCTACAGTAACATCAGCTATTGCCACATACCGTATCAGCGCTGGATTGGACTCTGGCCTGATAAATGCACTGCAACTCTGATTTATCACAGAAAACAAAGCAAGCCATTTAAAACTACTTATTACCCACAAATTGTATTGCACAATGCAAAGATTACTACTGACTAGCAAGCACAACAGTTGGAACTTAATATAATGCAGCCATATATTTTGCAAAATCATTCTGTTTGCAAAGCAACCTAAGTAGTTTAACCTCTTTGCAGCACATGACACTGTAGGCATGTACCCAACATTAAGTTCTATTTTTACTCTAAAATGCCCAATGTCATGCATACGTACTGTTCAGTAAAACACGGGGAAAGACAGCACAAGTACAAGCTGCTGAAGAAAACAAAGCACCTCAAGACAAAGTGCCACAAGCAAAACCCATCAATTTAAATGCTGCCATGAAGATTACAGCTTTTCTCTGAGCCACCAGAGGTAATCTTGTGAACAATTTTCCACTCAAGCATCAGAAACACTGGCAGAGTAAACTTCAAAACAAATCAGAATAGACATGATGCCAGACCACTTTGAAATTTACCACTAATCAAAGCTGCTGTGAGAAGTGCAACTCCTACTCCTCTGAGCTCTCCAATGCCTCATTCTCTAGAAAACTGGCATGATCAACAAGGGAAGCTGAGGCAGGCCATTCTTATTGGGGCAGCCACACCACCCTGAGAGCCTCTTATTGTCCCCAGCAGCAGCTCTGCACATTCCTGGGCTACGTTGATCATATGCAGCATGTGCCTGAATAATTCATTGTCATTCTTCACCTGGCAGGCTGCTTCCTGCTGCCCCATGGGAAGACGCAGCACACGGAGCCTCCTCACTGCGGTTGACAGCCCGGACAGGAGAGCTGCTCTCTGCCTTCCACGTTTGACCTTGTTCCGCCGGACTATCCTGCTGTTGTCAGCAAACCATGACCCCGTGACATATCGACCAAACATAAATAATAGCGGTTCAATTTCCCCCCTGTTCATTTGGAAATCTAAACCGGCCCCTGTCTACCGCATTGCTACACCACACCAATGGGTTTGACTCGCTCCGTTAAGGCGCAATCCTTGGCCAGCCTGATCCCACCAATCTGCACAAGCAGGTTGGATCATGACATGAATACTGATACATAACGTCTCGTAATTTAGAGCAAACACAATAACCGTCTCATCTGTGGCACACACACTCAAAGTGAAGCACATATGTGGCAGCAATTCCCTGCTTGGGGAGTCCAATGTGCCTTGCGGTGGAGGTACAAATGCATAATAAAGCACTGCAGACAGCTAATGGGAATGGCGTTAAATATCGCTCAGGATATACTCCAGGAAACACTGCTTTCCAACACAAAGCAGGCAGGTGTTGGACGAGTTGGAACAAGCCGAGCCAGCGGCCAGAGTCGGAACCTTGTGAATATAAACAGCAAAGTTGCTCAGTAACACAGTGCTACGTTGCTGCCATAGACAGAGACACACGGGCAGGGAGCCGACTGAAGACGGAGAAAACGTCTAAAGTGTTGGAAGATAAAGACACCATGCGTTAGTCCGCATTGTGTTTGGTGTGGTGGAAGGAGCAGGGAGAGCTCTGTTACCTGCTATCCGTCGCATAAGTCTGTGTAGGCGGTTAAGCTCCCGTTTGGCCGGCGTCTTCTCCACTTTCTTCCAACTTGACGTTAGCTAGCAAGTCGGCTAAACTGAACCAGCCCGCTGGCTCTCCCCGTGAGACCCTAGGAAAGAGAGAGAAAACACAGCCTCCTCTGCTACGCACACAAAGCCCAGCCCGAACAACCATTACAGCCCGGAGAACAATGGCTTTTCTTCCAGCCTCGTCCCCCCGCTGCCATGTGTTTGTACCTACGAGTCCGACACAAAAGTTTTTACTCGTTTTATTTTGGCGTTGACAGTGAAGACCGAGCCGTGACGTCGGCACGTACCCGCCCCCGCGTGCACACGCCCCCCCGACACGGGCGACACCCACGAGGAACAAAGGCCACATTGCAATATGATTAATGATGATCTGCTGCAAAAGAGAGAGTGGAAACCTGAGGTGAGAAGACTGTAGGTTTGTACGTTTGTGTCTTAACACTACAGTTAATCGTTTTGCAAGCCGACATGCTGGAAAGGTGCATGTGTCTTTTTCATGCATACATTATACATACATGGTTATCAGTGAGCATAAACTTGTTGATTTACTCTCTCAAAACTTAATTCTGTGTACTAAAACTAGATATTTAGTCGATTTTGCATGATATTAATCCCTCCCTGCCATAAAATGAATTAAGCCTTTATTACACTCTGGTGTGGTGCACATGGAGACATAGATTTAACTATTATATACTACTTTTGTGCTCCATGAGACTCTATTCCATACATATAGTATGTGTTACTAGAATCTTTCATTTCAGTGCTTCCTATACTTTATCTACTGCATATGAACATTTATGCAATGCACCCTGGTAGTGTCATGATGCACTTCGAGCACTACCCCTCATTTCTTCATTAAAGTTGAGGTCTTGGTCACTTTATACAAATCAAGTGCGTCCACCCACCAGACCTCAAGAAAAACCTTTAAATTAACCGTTGTCTATCTAAAATGAAGACTGATCCAGCAGCTGCATGTGTTATGTCTTGCCTCATATGTTTTCTGAAACACATTTTGCTGAACTGCTTTTGTAAATACAACCAGAGGTTACCAAATGAGCCACCATGCTGGTCCAGATAGCCTGCGACTGAAGTGTTTGTTCTATGGTGAAGCCAGTATTTGCCGAAGGTGTCGCCTGTGATGTTTTACTGTAGGAGAGCACATATCAGTCTGTCGCGACGCTGCCTTGTCCCTCGCCAACTCAGTGTCTGATGCTGGGAAGTGGCAGCCAACCCTCTTATGTCAAAAACTGCCCCGTCGACACGTGCCAATATGCACTATGCTGTAACCAGGCATACAAACCACTGCCATGCACCATTTCCTCTTGTAGCATAGTTCCTGTTTGGGCACACAGATGAAGAAACTACAACACTGGCTTCTTACAACTTTTCTTGTCCACAGTTGTCCACTCTGAAAACGGTGTTGCATATATGCACATGGGTCATATTAAAGTATTCCGTGCATGGACACTTCTACCAAGCATGTACACTATCATCCTTATAAAAGCATAGTTGCCACACATTTTGGGCTGGATGTGGCCTCTTTGCAGAGTTGGTGAGACGATGATGATTTTACATTACCTCGGCCCCCGCGGACCCCAATGTGCAGGCGGATATGGAAAGTATAACACCAGCCTTAAGGCCATTTCATGCTTTCTGCATGTCTGCAAGGGTATGCATGACATACTTTTCATCATCCACCTAAATCCGTGAGGGTCTGCAGATGTCTCTGTGCAGGTCAAAATTTGTTGCTTTTCACACTGCTAGCAACTGCACATGTACCAAAAAAAAACACAAATGGTGTTCAAAACAAAGGCTTGTTTAGAGGACAGGCTATATATGAAGATTCTTTCTCATCCACACTTTTATAATACATCATTAAAAGAGTTGTCGGTCTAGAAACTCTGTCATCCAGGTCATGGTAATCCAAAGTTCCTCAATGGAAGACAGCTGGACTTCTGCAGAGGCATTTAAAAGTAAAGAGGTGTAACTGGAGAAGTCACTGCCAGACTTTGGAGGTGCTATGTGCTATGTCCACTTATTGTGTCCACCCCAGAAATAATCACATTTACACAGTGCTACAGCCCAATTTATAACTAACTGCTTTATCCTGTAAAAAAAAAAAAGCAAAGTCAAAGCCCAGAAGTCTGAGACTGTGTTTTTGAGACTGTCATCGGTACACTGCAGTTTCAAGGTGGAAATGCTCAGTCATGGTTTTGGCCCCTTATGTCATTTATGATGTCTCTTGCAGCATATAAAAACACCATATGGATATACTCACAAGGTAAAAAGCTTGTCAGTGTTTCATTATCATTATGAGGAAAAGCAGTGTAGGATTTTCAGATCAATCTGTGACTTAAGGGCATCAGATGATTATGTAACAGACTAAAACAAATGCAGGTGATTGATTAGCTCAAGCAAGTTTTAGCGTGTCTCTTCAGGCTGATATCTGATACTCATATGAGAGTGCAATGACTGGTAACCAAGGGCTGCCAGGAAAAATAATAAAACGATAAATACATCTGAGATTTTAAAACTGCACAATACCCTTATGGTTCTTTTAAATGGGAGTTTAACCGTCCTGCAGCAGTTAGGAATTTTAATACAGCTTGAAAGACACATTGGATCCAACTTACCCCAGCATGCTGCACAGACACAGGTAACAGCTTCCTTCACCATAAGACTCAGGAATGTACAAGAAAATGGGAACACCTGCAGGGAAACATGAATTTGTGAGTCACATGTAACGTCAATATAGTGCGGGCAAAATAGTCAAATGCAGATCCTTATACTGTGCGCTGCATAGTAATAGTACTGACAGGGCTGACATGGGGGTCATTACAGCCTGCTAATAAGTCGTTTTTATTTTGCAGTGGGTTGCATTAGTCATGGCAGCTGTTTGACTGTTTGACCTCTTTGTTCTGTTGGTCTCTGAGTCATTGTGCAGAGTGACAACGTTGAGTCAGGTTGTCTGTCTGGTTCCGCACACACACACACACACACACACACACACACACACACGCGCGCGCGCGCACACTCGTGTAACAGTGATTTCAGAAGACATTACCTGGACTTGCAATAATTTCCTGGAGACTTACTCTAACTTTCTCCATAATTACCACCTTCACCCTAAAATTTTTATTTGATTTATGTTATGGAGACTTGCTTTTTGTCCCCATAAGGAAGACAAGTCACCATAATGTGATTGTGTAAACAGATTTCAGTTCCCACAACATGAGTAATACCTGCCCACACACACGCACTCAAGAATTCTTCTTCTCCTCACACTTGCATGCTGACCTGTTCAGCGTGTTTAGTGGGAGGCCTTAGGCTTACATTTTGTGACACATTTGACATAAGATAGTTTAAAAGGTTCTGTTTTATTGAATCAGTGTTAAAAATGACTCAGCGTTGGGTTAATTCTAGCAAAACAAGAGAGAGTTAGAATTGGATTGGAAGACATTGCCTGAGGCAGTGTTACAGACAGATTTATGAAGGCTAATGAAGGCTTATGGACTGTATATTAAGGTGGAATCCCAAAAAAAATCAGGTATTATGTGCTGATTATAGCCCAAAAGCACAAAATTAGTTTGTGACATGATGCAATGTAAATTGAAAGAGAATTCAAATGCAATGTAAAAACTCCGTTTTCAGTTCAGCAGAGGGGAAACAAAAGGCATAGCTGACAGAGAGAGCGAGCATGTGAAAAAGCACACAGAGATGGATAAATGATATTTGTGTTGACTGAAAGAGTGTGTCGAGACAGGATGAAGCTAATCCTTGCTCTAACAATAAAGAGCCTCACAGATTTAGTAAACATCAGCTGGTAATTAGAGCAGATCAGATGCCAATCATGGGAGCAACACAGTGAATTAAAGAGATGTGGGAAAAGGAATGCAGTATAATGTCAGACAATATGACAGAAGCAAGCATGCATGCAGTGGTTGATGTTCCACTAGTTCCCAGTTGCATGAGGTAATAAAATGTCGGTGTCATTACCAGAAAATCCAGTTTTCTGTCTCCATACTATTACAATGTGTGGTGGGTGGAATTTTGTTTGTGGTCCTCAAAGCAGTGAAAATGACAAATAAATGGGACTAAGAGTCTACAGCTGCTCTAGTGGCCTTGTCAGACTGTGCATTGTGATTGCAGCCAACTGCTGATGTCAGCATGCCTGCAATAGCATTATTAACATGAAGCACATATGGCATAATGGTCAATATATTTAACATTTCAGTTTAGCAAGTTCGCATGCTAACAATTACTAATTAGCACAAAACACCGTGCAAAATCTTGAAAAAAGAGTGGAAATTGTTAACTTTTTTCACAGATTTGACCAAAGTTTCTACAGAGGAAGGTGTTATACTCAAAGAACATGTAATAGTAACATTTTAAAGTCATTTTAATAATTGAAATCAAGAAAAACAGATCAGTTGCACAAAGTAATAAGGATAACACAACACTCATAAAGGTAATGTCTATTTTCTTTAATATATTTATATATATAATATCAAAATAATATGTAAACAAGATGTAAGCTTAAGTGAACAAATTTAAAGGGTATTTAATCATAATGCTAATACTGTAACTTTGTTAGCAGAGCTAAATGTAAAATCTCATGACCCTGAACCAAAAGATGTCCCCACTAAAGGAAGAAGCCCCCTGGAAGTATCTTACCACATGAGTCATTTTAAACAGTATGAACTAGTTACTTATACATAACATTAACTTTTTAAAAAATGATGCTGCTTTGAATTTAACTTCAACATGAATCTTAGCTAACACATACAGACATTATTTTAGATTTTTTAAAACAGTTTGATTATTGCCAAGTTATTTAGAATTTAAGAACTTAGGACAAGACTTATACATTTATTACAACTTTATTTATTTTTGGTATTTAAATTCTTTTTATAATAATTTCAGTTTAGCAAATGACCAACCAGGATGTTTAGCCTACGGTAGTGAGGAATTCAAGCTATGTAGCTAGTGCTACAACAAGCTAATATGTCAGAATGTATAGCCTAACATAGTTTCAGCTAGTTAGTCTTTTAGACACATGATACATATGTTTACTGCTAGTTAGCATTCATGTTGTTGTATTAGTTTACTAGTTTACTATTAAGTAGCTTACTGCTAGTTAGCTATCATATTCTTGCATTCAACAATAATGTCCATAGTTGATCACAAATCTAACATTATCAAAGCCACAGTACTGAAATTAATTTATATGCATGTGGTTTCTTCCCTTAAAAGTCCTCCTCTTACATATTACAGGAAAAAGTACTTGTTATGTTTTGCTCAGACCAAAGGATAACCCTCCATATGACTCTCTTCTTACCCCAGTTTACTCCACAACCCTTCATTTATCACACCCTCAGATCCATCAAATTAGAATCAGGAGTTCCGGATTAGTTGCCAGTGATTAGAACCTCCTTGGAGAGTGACAAGCGGAACCTGTCTTGTTTAAACCTCTGACATCTAATCTGCTGCTCTCTTTGCTATTGAAGTGTGCTGTGTCTTCATACCAAGCTCTAAAGAGCACTCTGAGGCTTTCAGGAAAAAGGTTGTGGATGCCTCTGAGTCTGCGAGGGATTTAAAAAGATGTCCAAATGATTTGAAATAAACCAGTCCACTGTGAGGAAAATCATCTACAATCTGCAGTGTAGATTTCAAATGACTACCAATTTGTCCAGCCTAAAAGCAGACCAATGTGAAAAGAAGCCTCCGAGCAGCCCAAAATTTCCTCACAGCAGGTAACCATTCCAGCTGTTGGTGTGTCTACAATCAGAAAGAGATTGCAAAAATCTGACCTGCATGGGAGGTGTGCCAGGAAATAAGTCTTTGCTGTTCAAAGAAATATTAAAACTACAGTTTGCCAATGAACATGCAGGCAAAGAACAAGCCTTTTGGAATAATGTGCTGTAGAGAGACGGATCAAAGATAGAGCTGTTCGGCCAGAGTTATAGCAGACAGGAGAAGGACCTCATACTGTGAAGCATGGTGGCGGCTCTGGTTTGGGGTTTGCTTTATAGCCTCAGGGACTGGGCAGATTGCAGTCCTGTATTCAACTTGGAATTCTGCATCATATCAAGAAGTGCATG
Source organism: Dascyllus trimaculatus (assembly GCA_024666655.1). Taxonomy (NCBI): domain Eukaryota; kingdom Metazoa; phylum Chordata; class Actinopteri; family Pomacentridae; genus Dascyllus; species Dascyllus trimaculatus. Next base: position 12,302,287 of record CM045458.1, read on the forward strand.
AACATATTGTGAGGCCATCTGTCCAAAAGCTGAAGGTGAACCAGAAGTGGACCTTTAAACAAACAGCAAATCCACTAGGGAGTGGATAGATTTGAATCCCACTGAAGTATTGTGGGGGGATTTGAAACCGGCGACATATGCAAGAAATCCCTCAAACATCTTCTTCCGCAGTAGAATATTACATCCAGTGATGTTTTTGTTGTGCTGTTGCAGTATAACACCTGTATTTAAAGGCAGTGAGTCCAAATGTTTACTTGTCCAAATATGTTACCAAATCCAACAGTTTCCATGGGAGGTTCTTATTTTTTCTCAGCTGTATCTGAGGCTAATAAATATTATTGGTTTTCAGGTATTTGATCATAAATCAAAACATTGGAAACACTGAACATGTGAGCAGAGGGTGAAAAATGCAAAATTACAGCCCATCTTCAGGAGGACATGAATGTCTAAACCAAAATTCATTGCAATCCTACATTTCAAGAGATAAGCAAAGCCAGCTTTTCTGGGAAATATGCAAGTTTACGAAATGTCATGGCAATCCTCCCAGTTGTTATTGAGATACAGTAGGTCAGGTGAGATTAAAGTGGTGTATGGTCTGGACACCGCAACCAACACTGATAGTGCAGGTAAAAGTTCAACAGCAGCATCTCTTTTCACAGAAGTCATCCCTGTTACTCCACAAAATTCTCGGATCTTACAGTGGAAGTTTTCAGTTAAAGCAGCTTCGACCAAGAAGTCCCCATGGAGACTGCTGAGAGTTTCTGTGCATTTTTTGACAAACACCACAAAAATAGTATTTCATTATCTTCATTGCATTTGGATGAAAGCAGAAATCTCTGAGACGTATATCTCACAACCAGAACAAACACTATTAGATTGTGTAATATGGATGTGTTGAACCTGTAGAGTGCATGATGGCATCAAGGAAAAATGTAATATTTAGTAAAATTCACTTCTTTGCTTTCTTGGTACAAGTTAAACGACAAGATCGATGCCACTCAGGTCTAAAGTTACAGCCAGCAGCTACCAAGTGACCTTAGTCTGAAAACTCAGGGAAACAGCTTGCCTGGTTCTAGTTTAACAGCTAACATAATCACAAAATCTGTCTACCAGCACATACAGTTTTAGTACCTGGGAGTTGCATCAGTTGTCTCATCCAGCTCCATTGGTAGAAATTAACTAAGTACATTTATTCCTCTACTGTAATTCAGTCCAATTTGAAGGTACTTTACTTGAGTATTTCCATTGAATGTTACTTACTTCCACTTGACCACATGTCAAAGGAAAATATTGTACTTTCTACTGCACTACATTTATATGACAGTTTAAGTTACTTTTAAGAAAAAGATTTTACACAGTCGATAATATAACAAGCTTTTGAAATCCAACACATTGTTAAATATTAAACCAGTGGGTTTTAACCTTTTGGCTTCTTACAAAAGTCAGTGTGTAGTCGGCCCCACATTTGACTGATTTTTTTCCCTCTAAACTTCACACATGGCTTCATTTCAATAAATATTCAAATGATCCAATATCGCAGCAAAATCAAAGATTACAGAATAACTGAAAACAAATTTCTGTATCAGAATTTATTTTTTCCATCTTTTCCATCTCATTAACTAAGTGAGAAGACGTCAGATTTATTATCTGACCATGTCTGTAAAACTGGATATAAAGTGGTTCAAACTAGCTACAACAGTAACATGCTGCTGCTGCATTAATAATCTAATGTTGTGTGTAGTAATATATCAGTCAAAGGGACCAAATCAGTACGTTTACTTTGATACTTAGTTTGTATTTTGCTGCTAATACTATTACTCAAATAGAATTTTTCATGCAGGACTTTTAATTGTAACAGAGTATTTTTTTTCATTGCCTAACTCCCTACAATAAAGCAAATACACACTTTTCTATTCATCATAAAACACTTTCTATATGTGTCTGTTACACTCCTGTTGAGCTGTTGTGTGCGAAACACTGATTCCCAGTTTTGGTGTGAAATTGGTGAGAGTGACTCATAACTGGGTGCGAATTAGATGATAATTAAAATTCTTTACTGCACTTCAGTGCTGAATCGGTACACAGGTACAAGTTGGCTGTTAATAATCAACAAACAAAGCCAGCACGTCTCTCTTCTGAATTCATGAAAATCTCTGAAGCGTTTTTTTTGAAAGCTTTAGTTATCTGATGGGTTTAATTAATTTAGCCAGACTCACTAAACAAATCTGTGATTTACATTTTCGAGCATGGAAATTTCATGTCCCCGATGACTTAGTGTAATTAACCTGTAATGATGATGATAATGAGAACAACGGCGACACTGTTTATTATATTATGGATGCAATTTAATGCAGCGGGCTACTTCATCTCACCGCAGGCCAGAGGGCTGCTCTCACCAAGGTGTAAGAGGACGAAGGGCAGGTCACAGCAAGACGGCGAAGAAACCAGCAGGCTGGCCGAATGTTTGGACCAACGCCATCCCTGTTGGTTTTATTTAGTCGAAGCATAAAGTCTGGCTGAAGCGGATTTTTAAAAATTCAACCTTGAGGGTGTTTGCTGGAAGGAGAAAGGTGGTTGGCTTGTCGCCCAGGACAAAAAGGCAATTGGTTTACGGTAGCCCTACAGCGGATGCCCATATGCCGAGCAGGGCAAGATATATCTAAAATTAAAATATCAGGAGTGTGGAAGCAGCTCAGTTATGGAGTCTCGTATGGTGAGGTGAGCTGGTAAAACACTTGTTTGAGCAGCAGGAGAAGATGCAGTGAAGTGAACAAACAGCCTGCAGAGTCCTGTGCATCCACATCGCTGGAAAAAACACTGCGGGAGGTGAACAGGAACTGTGCTGGTAGCTATTTTTGATAGCTGGGTCAAAATCTCAGCTAAAAGAGAGTTTACCAAACGAAAAAAACACCTTCACGGAAGCTGCTGTATTTAAGGTTTCTTATAGAAACTGCTGTAGTGGATGGTGGTTTACCTTAGAATATGGACATGAACCACCAGGGAGATGATTCATTTTTTTTGTAACAGCCAAGGAAAGAAATGCAGGAACTTGAGGGATAGAGGCTAACCAGAGGGGTGCACTTTAAAGCAAGATTTGTGGGTTAGCAAGGTATGTTGAGCCGGAAGTTTTCAATGTCACAGAAGTGTCTTTCTTTAAACCTGGTTGGATCACCATGGTAACTGATGCTGCTCAGCTAACCTGCTCCAGAGGTGGTTCTGCTCAGAGTTTTGGATTTAAATAGGCTGTTAGAAGGACCACCTTTTCACCAGTTATTTTTCTGACCATATTATCTTTAAGCAATACAGATTCTCAGCTTTCATATCTGCAAACCTGCTGAGCTGCAGTTACAGTATGAAAACTGTATGTGTCCCATTGCTACAGGAACCTAAATGCATTCGGTTGGTGATGCAGAAAATGCAGAAATGTGTTTACGCTTGATGCTGATTTCCTGCCAAGCCTGTTTTACCCTGTTGGCACTGCAGTTCATAAAACAAAGATTAGAAAATTGATTAGTCTACTGGTATTTATTACACAGAATATTCAGTATTCTTTACAGTGCTCCACTATAACAACCTGCACCTCTTGACTGAAGTAGACAAAACACATTTGGTGTTAAAGAGGAGTAAAATGACATCAAACACCTCCTTTTATGAAAGAATGCATTGATTATGATGAAGAAAACCTGGTTAAGGAAGAAAGCTGATAACCACCATTGTCACATAGAAAGCCTGACTATGTCAAACTTGCTTCGTAGTACACTTCTCATGACCTCAGCTCTACTGGCAACCAGCAGCAGTTCAATCTGCCAGGCACAGTAGGCTTACCTAGCTCTGAATTGCTTAACATGTTCAAGTGTTGTACATGCTTTAAAAACACAACTGCAAACACCAAAATAATGTGTTTCCTCGTAAATGTCAGAGTGCCTGGCTAACCAGCTTATTGCCTACTGCTTTACTTCCAGGGCCAGCATCACACATTACCTTTTTTTTTACCTTTTACAGGCATTTTTAACAAAACTTACCTGGCTCTGGGATTTCTACTCTCTCCCTCTCTTCCTGCAAGGCTTTAGGCCAGTAAACAAACAAGTAAAGGACTCAATAATTCTTATGATAATAAGACAAAATGAAAAATCCAAATCCAAATAAATGAAACAATGAACAGCTCTTTTTGTTTCTGTTTGGCCAAGATAAGTTTATTTGTATTGCACCTTTTAACAATGCAATTCAATTTGCTCTGTGTGCAACGTAAATTGCAAGACAATGATATAAAAGACACATATAAATAGGATTTTTAATTGAGTAGAATGAAGTAGAAGATAAACATAGGGTAAAACAAGAGAAAATAAGATTAAAAGTAATATTTTCTAAGTGGTTGGGGATTACTGGAGCAAAACTATCCGTAGCTTCTCCAAAATCCTGAGTATGAATACAGTTTCTGCATGAAAGCTGATTCTATATGACCCTTTACTCTGCACTGCAAAGCTCATGCATAAAGGTACTTGGGGATTCAATCCTTGCGTCTGATGCAACACTGTTAAATAATGTCTTAAGTTTTTGCTCTTTTTCTTCAGTGGATATAGAAATGGACAAAAGCAGGGCAGAGGCAGAGCAGCAGACGCTGTCTTTTCTCACTGAAACAGACGCAGTCATGAGACGCAGCTCCAGACTCACAGGAAATGTCAACGGCTTTGCCCTGAGGTCAGGGGCATTTGGAGCCTTGATTGGATCTTTTCTCAGATAACCTATAAAACACAATCAGGCGCAGGGAGAAGGCCACAAAGGATAATGAAATTATGTGGATGGCACGCATAAAACACAAAAGGGAAAAAGAGGAGAAGTGATGAAGGTTTACCGAGAAGCACATTTGACATGGATGAACATACTGAATGATGAGGAAGTGCTGAGCCATCTGCTCGAGGAGGAGGAGAGTATCAGAATGTTTGAGAACAGGCAACGCTGAAACGCCTGCAGCAGAAAACTAAATATTTTAACAAAGTGGCTGTATCTGTGCAGCATGAACATACATATTTGTTCCATGTTTTCACCATGAAATATTAGTATGACAGTGTGTGTGCATGTGCAGAAACACACAAATGCATCTTCATCTGTGTGAAAGCTTAATGTGAATTGCATCCACAGTGCATTATTAATACATTAATGCTGTGCTCTCTGAGAAGAGCTAGGAATGGTGCATTTTAACACAATAAATTAGGTGTAATCCTAAAAAAACACTTTTTAGAATAAATCATTATGCTGCAGTCTTTACTCAATTACAATAATTATTAACCTCCCTTGGGTCCTCTGAGCAATGTTTGAACTTACCAAGGCTCCAAATATTTAATTATCTCAGGAGGAGACTAATTAGCACTTTGTTGCAGGTAGTGAGTCAAGAACAGCTATTATTCAAACAAACAAACATGCAATTTAAATTCGTCTTAAGTTTAATTGTTGCGTTCCCACTGTGATGGAAGGTCAAGATGCAGCAACAGAGCTGCAGCCAAGAGGGCAGAGAAACCCCTAGTGTGCTATTCAGCCACATCTTCGTGATGATGAATTTAACAGAGCAGCTCCTAGATGATTTGTCTGATACAACATCTTTGTCTGAAAAACCTCATACTGGGTGTTATAGTGGTTCCCAGAATATCTGATGTCTGCAGCAGACTTGCTAATGTGTGCCGCGGCTAGATGACAAATGAATTTACATCCAAGTATGTCCAAAGGCAAATTCTAGCAAGTCATCCCACTGTTCTGATTTCCAGGTTTTAAGTTCAACTACAGCACTCTCAGCTCCCCATAGATGTAACACATTACAAAGGTTCATATAATCATGATATTCTGTGAACTCTCTCAAGATGGGATTTGAAATTACAATGGAAAAAAAATGCAAATGACTTAGACTTACACTAACGGATTTCTCTTGGTCCAGAGAATCCAGGATGTAAAAGTGTGTCTACAACTAATGGTGCATGAGTAATACAAAGTGCTTTATAAAATGGCAGCACGACTGAATCAGAATATATGGATAAAGCAGAATTTAGGCTTCAGACTCATTTTTATTGCTTGTACTTTAAAATTGAGAGGAGAAAATCCCGAACCTGGAATTTAAATGATTATTCCTGCTCAAAGTCAAAGCACATTAAAGTAATGTGGCCAAAAAAATGCAAAGAATAATGAAAGAGCAGGGAACTGCACAAAAATTGGTTTGACAAAAAAAAAAGATTCGGCTTTTTTTTACTCCTTAAACTCCCTTTGTCTATGCACCCATTAGTTGCACTCGCTTTATCCTGGAGAGTTTCCCAGTTGACAGGAGGTGAGAGGCAGGTTACACCCTGGACAGGACGGCAGGTCACCACAGAGCTAACACAAAAAGACAAACAACCATGCACGCTCACACATACAGCCAACTTAGACTCACCAATTAACCTAACATGCATGTCTTTGGCTTGTGGGAGGAAGCTGGAGCACCCTGAGGTAACCCACCCACAGGGAGAGCATGCAAACTCCACACAGAAGCAGCAGGTTTGAACCCTATGAGGTGACAGATTTAACAACTGCCCTATGACTCCAGAGTTAGTACAACTCCTTTTAGTATAAAAAATAACAGAAAAAGGGAAAGTATAGAGATTTTAAGATAATGCATCCAGATGTATCCAATGTATTTCCACAATTTGTGCAAATAGCACTTCTTCCTGCCTGAAACAAGTGCAGCTAAATGCTACGTTACAGTAAGCTTTCCATTTGCGCATAAGGGAACTGGGTTTATTGGTAGAATCACCTATATGTATATATAGATAAAGCTTTTAGAGTCTGCATTCAAACACTTAAGATATTTATTTCATGCATTATATCTCACAAAGGATGATCTAAAATCCAAATATGGAAAAGACAGAACAGCTGCTGTTCTCTCTGAATGGTGAAACTCCTCGGCCTCTTCCTTCTCCCCCTAATATTTTCATATGTCCCTAAGTTCAAGAGTGCAACCGTGCAGCAATGACGCACTGCAAAGTGAAGAGAACGCTGCGGGATTATGAAAGGTGACTGCAATTTTCCACAGTGGGTTTGAAGCTGCTGTTGTTCTGATAACAAACACAAGATGGCACAGTTGATGCTATGCTCCAGTACTTCAGAGGGCCCAGAGAGGGGTGACTTTCCTTTTCATTCAGCGGCTGTTACATCACTGCACTACTCTAAACAACGGGCTGCATTTATTAGAAAGTAGAGAGGAAAGAGTGAGCAAATAATCTTAAAAACTTCCAAATCCCAGCGGATGGAACCCATCTCCTGCAAGGCTGAATTTTAACATTTGCCGAGTCCCACATTACATAATATTGGTGGTACTAATGTAAAGCAGTTAGACTGGAATGGGTAGCAGCGCAGCCTATGCCAGGGCCCAGTGTGTGTGTGGGGGTGTGTGCGGAGGCGTCGGGAAGGGAGGGGGGAAGAAGAAGGGTGCCATAAGTTTGTGTGGTGCCATGCGCAATCTATTCCATTCTACACCCACACAACCAAACTAACTACTGTTAACAAAAATGCAGGAGAAAAGCTTTTCAGGAGTAAACAAAAACAGATACACAAAGGCACACACAAGCGCACAACTTCATATGCACCTGCCATTCCTTACGCAGTATTGTCAGTATGATTTAACCCCACTTGTCCTCCATCCAGGGAAGTTTGACGAGCGCCATCAGACGAGGAGAGCTGGTCCTCCCTTTTTTCTTGACATGTGAACAGCTGGGGCCTTCTGTGTTATGACTCCTGCTGCCACATCTGGTGTGTGTGTCTGTGTGTTTACGGGTGTGCGTTTGACAAATCCTGCCACATCTGGGAGGCAGTCCAGCTGTCCCGCTCTTCACACGTCTGGACAGCGTCCTGCAGACACCTAGCTGTCACTCTGGGTTACCTGGAGCCCACCTCACCGTTAAGACGCGAGACGCTGGCTGCATGTGCATCCACACTGCCACATCTGCTGTGTGTGTGTGTGTGTGTGTATGTGTGAGACTGTGTATGCTTATCGAAGCGTGTATGCATGTGTGTCTGTGTGCAAAAGAGAATGTGTGAGTGAGTGTGTGTGTGTGACACTGGGTACATGTATATCCTCGGGGCTGAGGCTCCAGTCTTCACACCTCTCAGTTAAAAACACACCCAGAAAGACACACCAGGCACTGTAGCCAGACAGTGTATATGGGTCAAAGACTGCTTCAAAAGGAAGATTTCCAAGCTTACCCTTTCAAAAATGTAGCAAACACATACATAGGAAAATATATTTAAGACTAGCCAACTGAAAAATGCACCGGGGACACATGATAAATCCTGTTATGTCTTCATCTTATCGAAGACAGCTGTGGTTGGATTTGAACCAGATGAACTCCCATTATTTTCCTTGAATTTGACCTGAAGTAAAAATTACTTTCCTCTAAACGTCACAATCTCTCAGATATTTCAAATTCTGGATCACCAAATATAATATATGCAGTATATTTTTATTTATATATCCGTACATATTTCACACTGAGTTAAGTATTTACTGTTTGAAACCTGAGGCATCTCTATTTCATGGCAGAACATTGACTTCAAACAGCAAACCATAGATGTCCTGAGCATGATTTTTGACATATTTCCATAGTTTTTGGCGTACACACCTTTAACCACAGAATCTGAACAAGAATTAAACTATATAAAGTAAGGTTTGGATGGCATTTTTCAAACATTTTTAAATATGGCAGCTGAGGAGGTTAATAATTTGTGGTAAATTCTCTTTTTTTCTATGTGTGTTGTAGCGAGAACAAAAAAAAGCTGACACCTTGAACTCTTCTACATGTTTCTCGAACAATTGCCATCAGGGAATCCCGCTGCCATGAAGGCGTGTACGTGGTCTGCAACAGCGTTTAGGCTGGTGCTGTGCGTCAAAGTAACATGAATACCACGACCGAGAGCATCACACTGCCTCTCCCAGCTTGATTTCTTCCCATAATGCATCCTGCTGTCATCTCATACCCTGTTAAAAACTGCACACACATGTTCCCGTGAAAGAAAATCTGATCAGGCCACCTTCTTCCATTGCTCCATTCACTGGTTCCCCTTCCTTGGACCACTTTTGATAGGTACCCGCCACTGCATAATGGGAACACCTCACATTACCTGTCATCCTGGAGATGCTCTAAACCCAGTCATCTAACTGTCACAGCTTAATCCTCGTCAAAGTTGCTCAGATTCTTGTCCATTTTTTGTGCTTCCATCACATCTACTTCAACAACTGACCGTTCACTCGCTGCCTGATATATCCCACCCCATCACAGGTGCTGCTGTATTGAGATGTTATTTATTTCACCTTTCAGAGGTTTTCATGTTGTAGCTGATTGGTGTACATATCACTGAGTACATAGGTGCTGTGGTAGATTGTAGGTTTATGTTTTCTTTTTTGGTGAGGGACAGAGGGAGTGTCTTTAAAGTATCTCTCAATCAAGATTCATATTTCATTTCATTCTTCCTTTATTAGATGTATTGTTTTTAAAAAATCTAATAACTAAGTGTGTTAAGAGTATTACTGGTTTATTTAGGAATGTATAAAAAAATCAGCAGTCAGAAAAACTGTTACGAACAACAACCCTGTCTCCCAAATATGATGCTCCTCTATATCTATACCACATTCTCATTTCCATTTTGAAGTAAATGTATTTTCTCACTAGAAAGTAAGACTGTGATGTGGTAGGAAAAGCTTCCAGTTTGAAGGAGCCACAAAGTCCATGAAAAGAGGATGAAGGCACAAGTCAGAACATTGAGACCAGTGTTTGTGCCTCATGTGGAACCATTATTCTTAGACTTTGTTTCTCCTTTCACTGGCAGTATTCACTCGCTGTTTGGTTCGGTTCAGGTACCAAAAATACTTGTTTAGGTTGAGGAGAATGTCGCAGTTTCAGTGAAAATATGACAATTTTTCCAATTATTTTGAAGCTCCTCCCACCCCATCGAAAATATGATTGATTGACTGAAAAGGAGCAGCAGTAAAACAATAAAATGAACTGCAAAGATGTGTTGACTAGAAACTTTTTTGTGATGCGTCACAAACAAAGTAATCTAGAAAGCAGTTTAGCTGCCTAGGAACATAACAGGGCTGCAAAACATTTAATGCTCTTTAAAAATTCCCTCTCCCACCAAAGTCATGTCCATATAGCCCCTTAACTTTCATTGGTTGAGCAAAGCCTCTCTGAGATTTAGTGTAAAATCTGTTTGTGAAGAGTGAAACAATAGAGTTACAGACAGCACGAGGCAAATATCACAAAATGCATATCACAAAATGTATGTGAATGTGATACTGAGAATTCACAAATAAACCTGCAAAAGATAACACCTTATATTGGCTTGCATTAACAAGACGTATATAAATCAGTCTGAACACTGTCTAAAACTGAAACATTTAGTTTTCTGATACACAGTATTGATAGTTGATTTCTTGGTTACTGATTATTTGCACAAAATTCCCTGGCTCCTGCTTCTCATATTAGGAGTGGTTGCTGCATAGTGTTCTTTGTCTCCTGTGATATAAAACCAAATCTCTATGTCTTAAAGATCAGCATTAGGATATAAAGATGTCCACCTGGGCTCTGGGGAAATGAGGTATGGGTTTTTCTCTGATATTTGAGCAAAAAAATATGAATGTTTAAGAAAATAATCAGCAGATAAATTGATGATAGAGACGAGGGAGCGTGGCAGTTTTTCTAATCAAAATGGTGATTTATCTTATGTCTCTGTTCTCTGCCTTAAAAGCCTTCCCTTGCGTGCATGCCTGGATGTGTAAAAAGGAGCCTGGGAGTGAAATAGTACTACAGTACGACACTATTCAGTGTTGCTGTGCCTGCGAGTGCGTCTCTTTTTCTGTCTACGTGGAGTGTTGCCAGTTCTGTACCTCCAGATCAGTGCAACATGCATCTCTCCCTAAGCACTCCACCACTGAAGAATCTCCACTCTAATTAACTGAGATTACAGCAATTAGCAGACCATTAATCACACCCTTATTAGTTTAGCCAGGCAGAGAAAGGGGAAGAGTGAAGAGAGGGATGGAAAGACGGGAAGTGCAATCGGATGGGAAACCGAGGAGGAGGAAAGATAGAAGAAGGGGAAGAGAGAGGTTTTCCTCTTGGCGGCGGAGTCGGCTGTGATTTCACACTGCCTTCTGTTTCACATAGTGTGGCTTTAGGAGCAAAACAATGCTTCCCTGATTAGTACGTGTCCGTGCTGTATAGCACGTGGGGGTTATATTTGTACTTAAAGGTGTGTGTGTGTGGAAGAAAACTTACACACACTTGCATGCAGTCACACCTTCATGCATTTTCAAACACACCCCATGCAGATTTTACATGTGACAGGGAAAGTGTAGATTTAGAGTGTAATGTGTTGAGTCCTGCAGACACTGTGTGTGTGTGTGTGTGTGTGTGTGTGTGTGTAATGGTGGTGGGTGGCAGAGTGTGAGTTTGGGTTGGCACAAGTGCTGGTATGTTAAAGCATTGTGTGCGTGTGTGTGTATGTGTGTCTGAATGCATGGTGTTACAGTATCAGTAAGTGTGTGTGAGCCAGGGGGGAAGAGGTTGTGTGCGTTAAAGAAGGAGTGAGGCGGCTTCACAGGATGAATTTCTAAATGCGCCTCATATCTGATACCATCTTCCATCCGCTATTCTCTCTCTGTCTCCCTTTTTCCTTCCCCCTCTGCCCCCCCCACCACCACCGTCACCACCTCCACCTCACCCCCCCACCCTCAACTTGCCTCCCCTCGTCAGCAAGCGGGGTCAAATGTTATTCCCTCCTCGTTGTCACGGTTGCCAATCACCTCACATTCTGTAGCAACTGTTTCCAAGGCAACGGTAGAGATCCGGTTGCCAGGCACCGAGAGCAATGCATGTGATTGTTACTTATTTATTTAATTCTATCTTTATCTATTTGTTCATTCTAAATGCGTCTGCACTTGCGTTCACGTGCATAGCCCTCCATGCACCAGAATCACACACATATATGCAGCCACACACACACACACACACACACACACACAAGCTCGTAGTTATCACTGTTCATCTCACACTCTTTCTCTCGCTCTCACATGCACACGTACATGAACTGTTATCTTCTTTCCTTTTCTTTCACAAACACACAGACACACACACACACACACACACCACGCCACACACAACGCACACACGACCGCTCCGACCCTGCCGCTAACTAACTAACCCATCTGCATTTACCACAGGTGTGAAACGTGCGCATTGGATGACAAACAGTGATTATCATAGCAATAAGGATCCTAATCTGAGCTCTGCTCTCCTCCTGGCCTTCTGTTCCCTCCTCTCATCTGCCACGTCTCATAGGAGCGGCACAGTGATAAAGACAGGCCCTAATGAGAGGGCTCTTATTGCACTGTGATTTCCTCCCTCTGTCCCTCCATCCCCCCTCCCCCCTCCACATCCATCCTTCTATACCTACAGCATCTCTTCTCTCTCCTTCCATCTATCCGTCTGATCCCTGCAGCCACTCCTGCACGCACCAGGCCTTTTGTTTGTCTGGATAAATATTACAGGGTAATTGTAATGGAGTGACCCATCGAGGAGGAAATTACCGCTATCACCGCATGGCCAAATCCAAGACATACTTATTCATTCAGAGTCTATTGTCTCTGTTTGCTTTATTTCTGTGCTCATTACAGAGAGAAGTATAGGGGGATGGCTCGTATGGAAGGGAAGAGAGAAGATGGTGGGTCAGGGTGAGAGGAGGAGAGGCTTCAGCGACCAGTTTGATTCTGATGAGGGGTTGCTTTCCTCGCAGATAAAACATGCCAGACTGTCTGTTGGCCATGTGTCCTTACATTTCTGTTGAGAGGCAGCTCGGTATTGTAACAAACAATATATTAATCACGTTCCTCGTCGTCAGAGCAATAGAAAGTGAAGAATGACGAAGTCTGGTTGATTTGAGTGTTGGGTGTGTAGGCAGTGTGGCTGATTATACAGCACTATAGATACGCAGTGTAGGCAGCTGAGTTATAGCAAGATCTGTGGAAGCAGATCTTGGAAATACTGGATACAGATCATTGTTTGGATACTGCATCTTATTATCTTTTTTTTGCATGGATCTAGGGATAGTAACAGTGCTCTGCTGGTCAGTTAGTCCACCACTTTGGTTCAGACTGAAATCGTTCAGCTACTCAATGGACTGATTAAAAAACGTGATCTAGAGAGGATAAATTCTTCTGACTTTTGTTCTTATGTCATGAGTAGCTTGACATTTTGGCTTTTACTCACAAACTGAATGCAAAAGATGGCTACAGTCTACAGGTCTGAAAAATTAAACCATAGCACAAATGCCTTAAACCTGCATTCTCTCGAACAGCCAGCAGGGTGCGATCCCTCTAGTTGCACAAAGAAGTCTGATTATTTACAAGTCTATGAGAAAATGATCCTACTTCCAACTTGGTTTGTTACCTCAGTAGGCATTTTCCTAATGAACTCATGGTCTTAGTTGCGAGTTTTAAGTCTCTTTCAATCCAGCATGATGTTTATTTTGTTAATTATGGTGCCATTTTGAGTAAAACATACAATAAAGCAGGATATATTTTAGGGCGGGGCTACTTTGTGGTAGTGTCTTTGAGTTCTCAGTCACATCCACACCTCATTTACTACGTCTGTTTTCAAAACACCAAGATGATGACATTTAAATTCCAAACACAAATAGCTAGTTCACAAACCAGGGGGTGCCGGATGAAGGTCTAGCACCGAAAGGTCGAGGATAAAGGTATTTTTACAAGTAAGACAAAGTGTGGGAGTACTTCAAAACTCATCTTGTGAAATATCTCAATAGTCAGTGAATGAATTTGCTTTAAATTCGATTCAGACATTCATGCTCCCCAAGGGACAAATCCTACTGGCTTTTGGTGATTCTTTGATTTTTCCTCTAGTGTCACTGTGAGGTTGACATTTGGGGTTTTGGGTGAAATATCCTGAGATATGTTGGATAGATTGTCATGACATTTGACACAATCCCTTCCAGGATGAATAGTGATAACTTCAGTGACTCACTAGGGTTACCATCAACCCTTACACCCTTCCACAGAAAATGCTGGCTTTACATTGTAATGCAGGTAAATGTACAGGCAGTGGACATGGCATATGTATGTGCAGAATAAGGCGATCTAATATAAAAGGCCTGGAAATGGTCAAATGTGGTACGTAAGGAGCTATGAGAGCTGGCACAATATCAAATTTTTGTTTCATTATTTTGACCAAAAGAAATGAATAATAACAAAATAAAGCTTTAAGTCAACTTCATCTTCACTTATTGTGTTTTTTGTCTCTATTTAGGCAAATGAATTACACTCAAAATATGAGTGCAGGGGAGTGGAGAAAAAGTCTGTAACCATAACGGTATGTAGTTCCCATATTTTTTAAAATATTAGAGTGAACAGATAATTTTTTAATATCATCTTCATCATCAATACTAGTATACTGCAACACAAATATTACTTCTACCCATCATTCCTCCATAAAATACAAACAAATAAAATAATTCAAAATAGAAAATAGCTAAAAATGTATTGTTTAGTGGAAACAACAACTCTAAACCCAAATGAACTCTTTTAACTAAAGTAAGACAAATAAATCTTTTAGACAGCTGGACTTTTTCCATTCAAAATTACTTCAACACTTAATTGTTATCCAGATTGCTGCATTACATATTTTGTGGATAATCATTTAATCCACTTGGTTTTCAGCTCTGCAAATTGTTATTTTTTTAATATAAGGTGCTCATTTTATTCTTCCAGCCCCCTGTATAAAGTCCCAGTTTTAATCAGATATCATAGAAAAACCAAACTAGTGAAGCAGGTAATCAGTGTAGGCAGGGAAATCAATTGGATCTTTAATTGCTGTGTGGAAGAAGAGACAGAAAAATTGCACTCAAACACACACACACACACACACACACACACAGAGTGACACAGAGAGACAGTGGCGCTGATGTGAGTGGAGTCTCTAGGGAGTGGCGTGGAGAATCCTCTTGGCTGGGAATTTCCAGGGTTTAGCACACAGACACAGTTTCTGTCAAAGGGCCCTTTACATGGATAAGCCCCAGCATCACATTCGCCCAATGTGAAATAGAGGGATTTGAATAATCTTATTACACCCCATTACAATAACACTAATATGATCCAATGCCCCGCAAACTATGCTGGAGTGGGGAAATTGACAATTTGACCTCCCCACACGGTACCAGCGCCGGGGCAAGTCAATCACAAAAGTGACAAATACTATTAAAGGAGGAGCAGTTTTTTTATGAGTGTACTTATCGGACATTTCAGCTCTGAAAACATGACTCAATTAGTGAGGTGATCCAGGTGGAAGAAGTTCTCAGGCCATTTAGTTAAGGTAAAAATGCTTAACTAGAACTAAAAGTCCATTTTAATTGATTAAATTACATTGTATGATATGTTTTAGTCAGCTTTGTTGCCCCAAAATTACACTTCTAGACTGCATTCTCAATTACATTTTAGTTAAATATATTTTTTATTATATATTATTTTATTGTTTACTGTCACTCCTTTTCAGCCATATATATATATATATATATACATATGGCTATTATATATATAATAGGGTGCAAGACTCGTCACCTAGGAAACCCAGAAAGCTTCAAATGTGCAGTGAAAAGCTCGTACTGTAACACAAACTATGATATTTTCCTAAGTCTAATCAAAAAGCAGGTAAAAAGTTTTCTGGGTGAAAATTTGTTTGATGACTTCTGCTTCCATCCTCCTTATGTGAATTTTGTGGCTCCCTTAAACTGGAAGTCTTCCTACTTCATCACAGTTTTACCTTCCGGTAACAATGTATGTTTGTTTCAAAATGACAATATGTTTATCTCAAGACATAAATGCAGTTTAGTGATATAGGAATGCCATTTTTGGCAGACACAATTGATTTTACCTTCAGGTAAAGAACAGAAATATTGTCGACTAAATAGAGTCTCTGCAGACTGACCCCTCTCAGAGCCAGATGTAAATGTTATAAAATAATACAGATTTAATATTACTGATGTATGTTGATGTGGTGTAAGAAGACATTGGCGTGTTTTTAATCTCAATTAACTGGGAAAGTGTTCAACAAATGATCTTCTGTACATGAAAGCATAAAGATGGTTGCACCACTAGATTATAAAATTTTAGAAAAAACATGAATCGAGCTGATTTGCTCCATAAATCAGACTGTAAGCGACTCAGTGTTACTACACTGTGTGATAAGCAGGGTACGGTGTGCTAAATGGAAACACTAATTTAACCACCCCCCCAAGCCATAGACCTGCTGGTCACACAAACAGCAATAACCATCAGTGCAACATATAAGACATATACATCCTTAAAATAGACGCTGCTGCTTGAAACTCATGCTGAGAGACTTGGATAAGATATTTAATTATTCTGACAGAGACTGTTAATTTGTGCTGTGATTTTTTGAACCCCCGCTGCAGGTCAATATTCGCTGTAATAGACTGAAAACAAGTGATGGAGCGTTAACGCACGAGATACCTTCAGAAATGTGACACAAGGAGGACGTCATGAATTTATAAAACTATCGATGTGAGAGTTTACCCTGATGTGAGCTGAGCAACAACCTGAACCATGTCGTGTACCCTGATCAATGGGCAGCATAAACAACCGTCTGCTGGGATTAAATAACACTGAATTTACAGCATGAGTGTCATTATTTTAATTGCCACACCTCGTATATTCTGAACTGCAACCTTCCTGATTTGGCACTTTTTCACTCTGTGATTTTGATTTGAAATCAATTTAATTGTACTTGAATCTGTCTATGTGATCTGTTTACGTTTTCATGCGTTACAATTAGAGGGATCTTTTTTATTACTAGCTCCTATATATGTTTTAAGAAAAATCATACATTTAATTTCATACATAAAATCTTTTTGGTATTTGATTGTATTTGTGATTTTACTTGTTCTTTATGAATGACAATCACAACTGTAATTTTTTCGGAGTATTTTCCAAAGTCCAACATTATTTTTACAGTTAGAGCATGTGTGTCTGTTTTTCTCTAGCAACAGTAGCGCTGCTGGAATAATAATACATTGCAACTAATATAAAATGGAAGCTTACGAGTTGCTATGAGAAGATTGTATAAAAAAAAGAAAACCTAAATTGTCTTTTGAAATAATCCACATCCAAATTAGACTACGCTGAAAACATCTGTGCACTGGAATTTTTACAACGGAAATAAAACTTGTAGAATCAATACAAAAGACTTACTGCATGTTGCATCTTGTTTTAGAAGCTTGTCATATGTTTTGTACACATGTGTATGAATCTAACTCATCAGATAAAAGTAGTGAGGTAATATTTATACAGTACAACAGTTAAATGCAGTATTTCCCTCTTGTGAAGACGCAGAATGGAATACTCAAGTAAACTACTAGTACCTGAAGGCTGTATTTAAGAGCCGAACTTGAGTAAATGTTACCTTCCATCACCACTGGCTCCAGACAGGTTTTTCCTCACAGATATTGTATTTTCGTCTTATTGCCCCCGTCTCTGTTCTCCTGTCTGCCTTCCTTCCCGCCCCTCCTCCAGGCAGCTTGGAGAACAGCTGAGAGTAGACTGAGATTTATCTCTGACTTTCTAAATGCGTTCCTGCCCGTGCCCCTACCTGCCCGCCAGCCTGTTTGCCCGCCCGTCTGCCCGCCAGCCTGTCTGGATATTGGATTTGCTCTTTGACTGTGACCTTATACATGGCGAGCCACAGGAGCTAGTGCGACTGCTGGACCTTCTGTCCTGTCGTGCAGAGTCGTGTCTTCCTGCTGTCGGGGGCCCAGCCTCCCTCCCTAGCAAAGCCTCAACACACCCCCACCCCTCCGTCATGTGCACTTATTGGATTCCCCTCTTCACCACGCACTCTGATAAGGGCATCTCTCAAGCGGATGAACAATCAGAGCTAAAAAGGTGTGTGATGCACGCTTGGAAGGATCTTACTTCCTGCAGAGGCTGAGAGGATGCTGGGTGGAGGAACGGAGGTGAGGCTGAGCAGGACTTTGGGAGAGGGTTACCATCACCACAGATGCTCTTCACATCAGGAGGAGGAACGTTTGTTACTTGTCGATGATGATGGCTTCCGCTCAGCTACGCGTATTCTCAAGCAATAACATCGACATCTGTATTATCAACCCAAGAATACCCGTGGTCGAGACGGGAGCAAACGGTCACGCCACTACACTCCCCTCCACCTTCTCTCCTCTCGCTCGCTCTCGCCTCCCATCCCCCCCTTTTTTCTGTGTTCGATGCTATACAGCAGGAGAGAGCTGGAGGGAAGGGTGGGGATTTCATAAGCTGCTGAAACTGTCCAGGTTCTGCAAGGAAAAAGAGAGAGAACACAAATCTTATGGGACTGATTCATCAAACAATTAGAGCTGGAACAAACGGGAATTTTTGTAATGTGCAGATTATCTGAATTCATTCATCGATTAAGTGCATCAAAAAATACCAAAACTGCAACTTCTCTGAGCCATCTCTCCATCAGGCATCTTAAAATGTCTCATTTTGATCAACACACCCAAAATGAATCAGCGAAAAGTGAAATATGACAAAGAAAAAGGAGAAAATCCTCACATTTGAGAGGCTAGAACTAGACAATCTTTGGCGTTTTTCCTCACAAATACGTTGCAAACTCATTAAAATTGTGGACTAATTGATTAATCGTTTCAACTTCAAGACAAGCTCCTCCATATCCTCGCTGGGGAAACAGCACTAAGCTTCATCTGGAGATGGATATATTAAAATTACATTTGCTTTAAGAGAGGAAAATTGCCAGTGAATACTGAGCAATTAATAAAAAAACGTGCAGGAAATGATTTGCCAGTTTTATCCGTCTAAATGGAGGGTGAGTGCTTTGTTCAACATGCCCGTTCTGTATTGTGCAGAATGCCTCATTAATTGGTGTAAATATCTCTTGTGTTTTAATGGCGGCAGCTCCAGTGCGACAATGAAACCACTGTTGTTTCCAGTCTCGTAAATACTCTCTACTCACTATTTCTCCTGCAACACCAACTGTATCTGCAGTCAGCAGCAGGCGAGCAATGAGAGAAAGAAGAGAGCGAATGTGATGGACTGCCGCGCTTACATGAATAGTCATTTTGTCACCGCACACTGGGGTGCAATAAAGTTTTTTCCTCTTTTTTTTTCTCCAGCGCTTTGGAACCCCTGACTGAGTGTGAGTGAGGAAAGTGGGAGATGTGGGCTTTTGCCATCCCTGTCCCTGTGTTTATCAGTGAGCGCCACAGTTGCACGCATACATCTGAGGGAGTGAGGGCTGCCCCCGCAGTGCTGCGAGCTCGAGCCCCCATGCTGCACACATGAGAGAAAATCAGGAGAAAGGGATGGAGAAAGCAGAGCGAAAAAGATACAGAAGGAGGAGGCTTTAAGGAGAGAGTGCATGCCTGCATGTGCGGGAGAGAGGTAGAGAAAGGACCGAAGAAGGCGACGTGACAGCATCCGAGTGTGAGAAAGAAAGCGATGGGGGACAGAAATGAGGAAAATGTCAGGGAACAAAAAAAAAAGGACGAGTGTGTGTAATTTCAAGAGAGATGAGAGAGAAGAAATGGATAGAGAACAGGAGGGGGGAGTGTGTTTGTGAAGGAAAAAGAGACAGAATGAGAGAGAGAGAGGGCGGATATCAGCTGGGTTTGGACTGTCATTCTACGACATGATTGGCTGTGTCAGGAAGAGATAAGCAGTCTTCACATCCCTCTGCCCTCGCATCTTCAAGGCCCCGGAATCAAACGGTGGAGAACACCGCCGTGCGCTCCTCTGCACTGAAAAGAGACTACATGAAAGGAGTGATTCGTGCTATTATTCTAAACACCTCTGCATGTGAAATACCACACTTTTTTCAAAGGGGTGGGTGGTTGGGTGGGGAGGGGGAGAAAAAAGGATGAAAAGGCAGGAAAGGCTGGGTTTTTTGAGAAATGTTAGGATTCGTCATAGGAGGTTGTAGTCTGATAGTACCCTCGTGGTTCCGAGGCCCTGAGATCTCAAATCCCTGTGTCTTTACAACTCTTTCTTCCTCTTCCACTCACCATAAGCTCTCACATTAGACAGCATTAGGGAGGGAGATGGAGCGAGGAAGAGCAACTCCCTTACGTCTCAGTTCCTGCAGGACTTAACATCTTAGCTCTTAACTGTCCCGGTGGCCTGTCCAGCCGCTGTTCCCCCTCCTGACTCAGTCGACCACTTCCCATGTGTCATCTAAGAGAAATCCCCAAATTAATCCTTCACCCATTACTATAAGCTCTGACACTCTTGTATAGATCTGCAGGATTATAAAACAGGTAGGTATTATAAGGTATTACTAGGAATTAGTTTTTTTCTTAAGCAGCAGCTTAAACCTTCACATCTGTCCAGCGAAAGGAGTCTTAAACATTAATTCTATTGATACAAGTGGTTCTTCGTGGCGATGAGACTTAGAGGGTGATGTAAGGATTCAGATCACAAACCCCCCTTTTATAAAAACCCGCAGCCAGGACCCACACATCGAGGATTGATTGAGCAGATCTGAGCACACGTCAGGATAAGAGCGAGTTTTGTAATGTTTAGAGCCTGCGAGGGTTGGAACACACACGCCAAGGCTCGTCTCAAACAGACAGACTGTCTGCAAGGCTACACGGGCATCACCGGCAATCTCTGGTGTGCTCCCAAACAGCTCCCCACTATGCGCTGCATCAATTATTCAACATATTTATCTATGCAATTTGACGGCCTCTCCCCACCAAAGCTCTGAACAAATTGCGGAAGCAGCTAATATCGCTCCTGGGTCTGTGGCTCAAATCACCGCGCCAGCAAAACCCCAGAGGCTGAGCACAAGAGGCTGTAAACAATCACTTGACACTTAGCACTTATATTTTTTGATCTGTCGGGCTAAATGCAGGCTGTGAACTCATGCACACCTCCGCTCGGAGCCGTGCATGCTCGAGGTATCTCTTTTTATGAGCGAGACAGTGGCAGTAAATGTGTGCACAAGAGACCTGTGGAGCTTTTACAATACCAACAAATCTAAGCTTCCCTTCCCCCATTAGTGTAGATGCACACAAATGTGCACACACACACACACACACACGCACACGCACACACACACTCACATACCCCTCCTCATTTCTTTCTTTCTCTCACCAAACCAGCATTTAGCATGACACACGCCGAGGAGCCAGGGTAGCCAATTATCAAACAGATGTCAATGTATGCGTTACAATACTAAGGGGAGCCCAATTACCACACAGATGTTTTGTTTTCCTCCTCTCTCTCTCACTCCTTGCTTTTTTTTCTCCTTTTTTTTCTTTTTTTTTTTACCCAGCATCCTCTCTGCTCAAGGCCCTCTGAGGATGGCCCAGTCCCTCCCCCGCACCGCCCGAAAAACACACCCATCCACCAGCAACACTAACTGAGGTGCACAAATCTACACACACACACTGAGCCTTTAGCGAGCCAAATGGAGAGAGCATGTGGATGTCAATCAACAGGGTGTGTGGAGGGGGGGTGGAGGAGGGGGGAGGAGGGGGGCAGGAAGGGAATGATTGGGGAGGGAGTGTTGGTGGGGAGGCAGTGTGTGTGTGTATACATGTGTGTGTTGGGGGTGGGGGAGGAGGAGTGTAGGGCCACGGATCAGAACCAAGGACAGCTCCCAGTGGAGAGATATGTGCCGCTTTGCTGCGTTACTAAATGGAAGTCTCCTCTGCTACACACACACACACACACACACACATGAACACACACTAAGGTACACAAATGGTCATGTTTGTGTGAGTGAGTACACAGAAGGCAACGACTACAATTACACAAAACACAGACACACACAGGATCCTTGTCCAGGCACTAACAACAATTTAGTAATCAACTATTAGCTCATTCCTATTTCCACTCTTCATCCATCTCCCCTAATGGATTCTCAAGGCTTCAACCAATCTTTCCTGCATTTCCTCCTCCTCCCTTCTTCTTCTTCTTCTTCGCCTCTCCCCTTCCTCCCCTTTATAGGGACCAGAGAGCCCAAAAGATGGAGAGCTAGCTCCGAGCCGAGCCCACATGAAGCCGAGGAGATGGAACTTTATGTCTCTCTCTGCTGCTTGATCAATAGGAATTTAATGGACAAGGATTGAGTTCAGGGAGTTCATGCTTGCCAACGTGCCTGAGGGGCTGAGCACGTGCACGCTGAGAGGCACACACACACACACACACACACACACACACACACACACACACACACACACGCTCATTCAAATTGATGTTCTTTCTCTATGGCACACACACACACATGTGCACGTCACGCCACCACATGCTCTCCCAAACACACACAAGCTCTAAATTCAATCGATTCTAAAGCTATAGGCAGAATTTGCTTTGATTGAAATAATAATTCACTGATTATTGAATTACACAACTCACAGAGGAGCGAGATGTGTGTGTGTGTGTGTGTGAGAGAGTGTGTGTATAGGAGAAAAAAAGCTTGAATATTTCATTGAAGTGAGCTGAAACTGAAGAGGATATCACATTATACGAGCCCTTGTGCGAGAGCAGCTCATGTCTTACAGATGTACAGTTAAAGTGCAGTGTTTATCCCACATAGACGTAGGAAAAAACATAAAAAACTTGGGCTGGAAAACATAAAAGAGAATGTGAAATGAAGGCCTGAGAGCCTCAAGTAGACATACATCCACAAATATATGGGTCTAGTGTTGCAACATCACATCATGAACTCACAACTCCCATGATGGAGGAAAAAAAAAGCGGAATCTTCTCTACTTTTCAAAGAATTTCTCTGCTTTATTGGAGAGGGAAAATAAAGTCATCTGCATTGGAGAGAACAGAAGTCATTGCAAATGTAAGCAACAAGCGAAGTCACGTCTAACTCTTTTATCTTGCAGGAGAGGAGGAGGAGGAAGGGGGAAAAAAAGGAAAAAGCTCCGGAGCAAGTTGGGAAAAATAGTACGAGGGAGGAAAAGAATGAATGAAGGGAATAAAAAAGAGGGAGAACGCATGATGTATATGCCATGACAGCAGTGTTGGCTTTGTGATGCGACTCTAATAGCCCTACACTGAGCGCTTTTTGCCTCCTCCACCCTTTCTTTTTCTTTTTTTTTTGAAATAATGGAGACACTGTTCTTTACGATGGTCAAACCCTGGAATAAACCCACCTGACAAAACTGACAGCTTCTCTCAGCGCACTGGAGCCATGTTGGCCATTTCTGTGCGTATTACGCGCTATGCATTAATTCTATTACACAGCATTTAAGTCAAACGGATTATGGAAGAGAGAAAAAAAGAGAGAGAAAAGAACGGCGAGCAAGCAGAAGCGGCGGCAGCAGCATCTCTGGAGGATTTATTCCATACTCACTCCATTGTTGGAAGTCTGTCAATTTCCTCCTCAAGTCGACGACAGTGTTTTTTTGGCAATATCTGGAAATCACACTAAAGAAGAAGAAGAAGAAGAAGAAGAAGAGGGGGAAACGCCCCCCTATCTAACTCTCTCTTTTCCTCCTTCCATCCTCCAGAAAAAATCCTCCTCTCTTGTAAAAAAGAAATGAAGGTAAATGAGGAGCAAACAAGCAAGAGAAGAAAAAAAGAAGAGATCCGAGAGGCAGCAGACACTCTCCTCCACCCTTTATCCTCCCTTTAGATCCTGGAATCTCTGGCTCTGCTTTTGCCCTCATCTCTCTCTCTCTCTCTCTCTTTCTCTCTCTCTCTCTCTCTCTCTCTCTCCTGTCCTCCCATTGTTGCGAATCAAGCGTGGTCAAAGGGGCGCGGCGGAGGCGACTCAACGATTCAGGATTCAGAGAAGGAACCAGATTCACACATTCACGGTGATGCGCACTGATCAGGACGCACTGACAGTCCAGATACACGAGTTATTCTGTGCAGTTCTAATAATATGAATGGAAATAAGAGGCATTTTAAACCAACAGAGCTCCAGATTTGAATGTAAATGCAAGAAAAAAAATGTTAACTTCCTTCTTTTACGCACTGGACTTGCCTCTCCTTTGTCTCACTAGCCTTAATTCCATTAGGCTATAATAAGCACATTAAACAATAGTCTCTAACTAAGGCTTGGAAATTATTCAAATGTAACCTTCACCAAAGTGTTCAAATGATAAACCTGCACACCGGGAGACACTCATTAGGCAGTGGCAGCCTGCCTGGAGAGCTCTACTTTGGAGCCGTTTGCCCTGAACATGACCGCGTTGCGCGTTAGGCTAATTAACTTTTCAAAATTACAGATGGTCCCGCATTTAAATTCTGGCCGGAATGATCGACATTTTCTGTTATTAATTCCGAGCCCCGCCTCCCCCCGCTGCAAAATCATCATTGTGCATAAAATTAGGGCCCCCTTCTAGCTTATTATTTTTGATTATTATGCCTTTAAAAATGGTCTTTTTCATCAGCAGCAGCACATAATAGGAACTGATGGATAAGTGCATTACTGCCCAAGTAAAGGAAGTCTGCCTGCTCATTCAAGAGCACAATCTGTGAGTGTGTGTGAGTGCACTGTGGCCCACTGTGAGCATTGCAGCTCCCTGACAGCAACTTCTCAGTGACTGGCTCTATATCCATCCTAATCCAATCCCATGGGATTTCCAGCCGTTGAATTTCCACAGCAAGAGGACTGGCAGCTTCAGCAGGATCTCTGCTTCCCAAATCTCCCCAAACCTCGCCTTATCCACCCAGGGATTACACAGCTCAGCTCCCTGGGCAGCAGTGGAAGCAGAGGTAGTATACTCCAGTAGTAGTAGTAGTAGTAGTAGTAGTAGTAGTAGTAGTGGTAGTGGTGGTGGTGGTGGTAGTGGTGGTGGATGTTGCTCCATCATTGCATAATAGCTCAGTATAGCTGACGAGGTGGGCACATTGTGGGACTGCGCCACCATTCATCATGGTTTTATTATTTGTCAAACAGTATCAGGATGCAGGGTTTTACAGGGCTGACACTGAAGGCAGATTTACTTTATATCTTTGAAGGACCAGCCAGAAACACACACACACACACACACCATATCTGACCATCTATCACTCTGCAGCTGATACAGCTCTAGGATTACATAATACTGCTGCATGCTGCCTGTCAATCACTCAATGGTTCGATTTTTCATCACAAGTGCAAACTTTCGGAGGACGCAGGAGGATGCAGCTCCTTTAGGTGGCTCCCACAGTTTTTGTGTTTTTTCGTCCCAGAGGTGATTTTTATTCGTCTTTCGGCCCCTTCTTGGAGGCGAGATGACCCCGCCGCTGAGGTTGGTGGCTTTGGAAGCAATCAGAGAGTGTGTGAAGAGCTCAGACAGGACAGCTGAGTTGTAAGTCCTGCGCCCGTTGTCCTGTTTCCTGGCTGCTTTGGCTCTTTGCTTCTCTAATTTCTTCTCTCTGTCTTTTCCTCTGTCTCTCCCCCCTCTTTTGCAGTCTGCTCAGATCCCTGTGGTATGAGCACATTTCTCATTCCCTCTCCTTCTCTCCCTCACCCTCGCTCCCTCAAGATTGCTGCTTTATTAAACAGACTCTCCCTATCTTTCATTTGCCACTCTCCCCACCATGCTCCCCACTCTCGGTCGCTCTGTTTTTTATTTATTCTCTCTTTTGCCCCCCCTCTTCATCCTCCACCTTCCACACATCACACTGGCTTTGCATACGTCAATGCATTGCTCAGCAGACATTTATGTGTATACTTTACCACCATATTCTTTTTAGTGCAGCAAAACTGAAGGACGGGAAAAAATGTGATACCGAAAGAGAAAAGCTTTTCTTCTCTCCTCTATATGTTTCATATTCACTTCTCACCCAACCTCATCTCTCCCTTTGTTCACTCTCCTCATTGCTCCTGCCCTGTGTGCTCCCTCCATCTCTCTCCCTCTCCCTGTGCTCCCTCCATCTCTTTCAGACCCAGGGCAGCTATATTTAGCGGCAGGTTAACTGCTCCTGTCAAAGGTCTGATTTGTATTCTCTGCATGCAAGTCTGACTTGGGCCTCGCAGCAACACAAACAAAAGGCCCTAGTTTGAATATGCACTGAGCCCACTGGCTTAGGAATCAAAGCCCTCTCTCTGCCCCTCTGCCAGTGGCGCCACCTGCTATGGAAGGGGAGGGTGGGTGAGGAGGAGGGGGAGGAGGTGGCTGTGGTGGGGGTGGGTCATGGGGACTCAAAGTCAAGCTCAATTCGTGCACATTCATACAGGGAGGAGCGCCTCGATGCAATGGGCCCACTTCACTCTGTTGCACCACACACTCTGAATGTGCAATGTTGGAGTAAGACAGCGGAATAAGGAACGGGTCGCGCCCCCGTACCGTCCTCTCTGGACGACGAGAATATGGGATGGCAGGAGGGAGGGACACGACAGGAAAATAGAAAAGGAGCCCTGGTACAGGAGATGAATTGAGAATGGAAATCTCCCTGTCCTCAAAGTCTGCCCCGGGCTTACGTGACAGGGGATATTACAGTGAAAGGCACATACATTACACGCTACTGTACATGTAAGGACACATGGGGAGCCCATGGAGTTGAGCTGGTGGAGAGGTGTGATACACCCCACTGCTTTTCCCTCGCTTCTGCTGCCTGGTCTCATCTGGTCCGGCAGCGGGCTGAGGGTGACAGGCTGAAATGGCACCCTGCTTCACTGAGAGATACAGTCTGACCAGAGGCTCTGAGCACGACACATTCCACATACCGACACAAGGCCAGCCTCCATCACTGTTTCTCGGCCCTGCAATCTTAGTTACTGTTACCTTGGTTGTCAAGCTTTCTATTCCTGCTCTGAAAATACAGAGATAATGGATGAGATTTACCTTTTTAAAGACAGTAATCATTTAAAAATGATTTTTAAACAATACTGTAGGTCCTTGATTTCAGACAAAAGCAAGCAGCCTCTCATGTCTAGCCAGCAACTGCCAGTTTTGCCAGCTGAAACTCAGCCACCAGCAGATTTTATCAGCTGTATCTAACTAGTTAATTACCACAGTTAATGTTTTCAGTGGCTCATTTTTAAACTAGAACCTTTTAAAAGGTTCTTAAATAAGCATTTGATAGTTTTCTACATGCTAAAAGACTTAAGCTAAACATGCTGTGCCTCAGTTAAAAAGTCACATCCTCAGTTGATAATCCATGTAGATGACATGTAAAAAAATGAACAGCATTGTTCGTGTATAGCAAGCTACATATCGCAGATTTACTGTGTGCTTTGTTCTTTTCCATCAAACAGAATGTTTGACTTTTACGATGAGGACTAATCAGTGTGCTTGGCAAATGTAACTTTGTGGAAAACAAGTTAGATGGAGGTTGCTGGAGGGTAAACTTCCTCAAATTCAATAAAAACAGGACAGAGATGCTGCTGCTAGCCTACACTCTGACAGCATCTTGCCATACAGCAGAGAAACACACAGTGATATATTAGTTGGGAGCAAAGCTTTAAAAAAACATACATAAAAACTGTTGCTGTTATGTAAAAAAAATAATGACAAATAAAATAATGAATTATGAAATGTTCTTTAGCCTTGTTAAGCCTTCCTTGCAGATGTACACACAGATAGCTGTAGACAACATGGACATGTGGCTGGTAATTTAAGCCAATGTTTTCAATTTGCTGTTTCTGCAAGTACACGAGGGTCCACAAGAATCACTGTGAAAAAATTCATTGTATGCCCAAGTCCATGAGAGTCTGCACTGAACCATCAGACATCTGGTTGGAGCCCAAAATTTGTTTTTGTGTGGCGACTATGCTGCTATGCTAAGTAGAAGTATTCATCAGCAGAATACGTAGACGA
Organism: Dascyllus trimaculatus; assembly: GCA_024666655.1. Lineage (NCBI taxonomy): Eukaryota > Metazoa > Chordata > Actinopteri > Pomacentridae > Dascyllus > Dascyllus trimaculatus. The sequence goes on from CM045458.1 coordinate 12,330,109, forward strand.
CAGCGTACTGCGCATGTATGAAGCATAGTCCTCCAAGTAAATTTCAAGCAAACTCCAGTGGACTACAAAGCATTGTAATCGCAACAACCATGCATCTGTGGTGTCTGCAGCTGTTCATACGTGCTTCCACGTTATCAAGGGAGTATAGCCAAGGCTTTAAAGTATTTTCTTGTCTGCTTGGAATCCACAGGGAGGAGTCCGTTCTAGTTCGTGCCCCTGTAGTAAAGTTGCACACAGACACAAAGTTTGGGGTGCAGAAGTGCCCATGTGGACTCTTGAGGACTTGAGAAAACAACAAAATTTACAGCACATGAACCCTTGGGTATTAGCAAACATGCAAAGTCATACCCAGACCTTAGCTGTGGTTTGTTAATACTATAGATGAAAAGCTAGGGTTAGGGTTAGTTAACCCACATGCTAAAGAATGCGGTTTATAAATTATATTTCCTTGTTGTATTTTTGGTTTTGAAAGAAGAAAAATCACTCTGACTAGGACTGTTGCTCAAGTTTGTGCCCTGTCATTAAGCTGTGATTGGGCAACTGCAGTTCAGGGTAGAGCTTTAATGAACAGTCAGTTCACTTTTACTTTAGTGATGTCCCAAATTCATCCATCCATTAGCCATACCTGCTTCATGCTGTAGAGTAGTGGTTCTCAATTGGTGGGTCAGGACCCAAAAGTGGGTCGAGAAGCCATTTTTGGAGGGTTGCAGAAGCATGTGCCCCTCCTCCCCCAAAAAAGTAGTGGTATAAAGTCTTTTATTTTTAAGGAGGTGTTTCTGATGACACAGTTTGCTTTCAATAGCATAATATTTAGTGGTGGTGACACCAGTAGTTGCCCACTATTAACCTCTAGACCTGGCACTGCTAGCTTATAGGAGAAATTTATGCTAAAACATCCCAAAAATGAACAAGAATGTGCTCAGAATCTGTCAAAATAGATGAAGATATGCCCAAAACTTGGCAAAAGTGTCCAAATATACTAAAATGAGCAAAAACTAAGCCAAAATTTTCCCAAGCTGTATCAAAATGCGTTGAGACTACACCCAAATAAACCTTAATTTGCTAACAGGAACAGCAAACTTCAAAAATTTGGGTCGCGATCATTATTAATAGAGACATAGTGGGTCCTGAGGCTGGACCAGTTGAGAACTACTGCTGTAGAGGGTGCTGAGGGGATGGAGCCCATCCCAGCCACCAGTGGGCGAGAAGTGAAGTACACTATTCCATCACAAAGCTAACATAAAGAGACAGACAATCATGTATGCTCACACTTACATCTACCAATTAAGAATCACCAGTTAACCCCAAGTGGCTGAGGCTGAAAGATTAAACCATCATGGAAGTGATAAAACTGCAGTTCCTTTTAATGGTCAGTTGGAAAGGGCTCCAAAAGTGGCACTGGCCCCAATTATACGCCTTTAAAATCACTGATTTTGATGATTCAAATGGTATAAACAAAGATTTAACCCCCAGTAGGGATGGGAATAGGGGTGTACTTAAATCCCTGCATTCTGGTGATTTATCTTAGAAACTAATTTGTGCCTTTTCTGCATCACTGGAACGTTTTTGTATTTGTATGAGAAGACACAAAATTTAGGCACCAGGTGACAATTCAAAATGTAATGCAATAAATAGATATATAGATGTAATTACATTATTCACAAAAGATTCAGTTGTTGTATGAGCTCATAATATCTTTTTCACACTAAAAAAAATAACCCATGTATACTCCACACAGAAAGGCCTCCTAAGACCAGCTGGCTAACCAGCTAACTCAGAACCTTCTTGCTGTGGGGTGAAAGTGCTGCACGACTGCACCACTGTGCCGCCTGTCGCATATTCACACGCAAAAAATGAGATTCAGCTGCTTGCTGTAAAATAACACAAAACAATGATGAGAAATGCTTATGTGGATGTTTATAACTGGGCTAACACATCAGCACACAAACATCCACATTCATATGGAGAGTTTCCACTTTCGATGACCTACATGTGTTTGATCAGCTGAAACAAACTGAATCAGTGGGACACTTTGTGAAATCAAATGAGACTTGAATTGACACTTTGCCTGTCGCATCACATCACCATGAAGAAATATCTCCATCTAATCATAGAGCTATAGAACAAGCAAATCCCAGAGGGAAAGATTCTTGACTCTTTCTCTCCCTGCTATAAGAAACAAATAAAATATTAATACAATTTGTATGTCCCTTTAGGTGTTGTAATAAACATTATTTTCAGCTAGAATTGTGCCCAACTGCATTATGATCAAAGTCTGAGGTTTATGACCATGTGGTTGGTAAATATTTTGAATGCAAACAGTGACAGTTGGTGTCCAGTCTGCTCAGTTGGGTACCGACATAGAAAACAATATCAACAAACATGACCAATGATTGCGTGATTCAAAAGGCGAGTTATCCAATCAAAAAAAAGCAATCATCACATAACCGTTTTTGAATTGTCCATTACATCCGAGTGGCACCTCACACTCAGACAAGTGAAAATGTGGTATGAAAAATAGGCCAGGCACAGACATGTAATGAATACATTTCCTGGTCGGCAGAAACATATTTGAATATAATTTCAAATGAGCTGTGCTACACCTTATATTTTGCTCTCTGAATATTGCTTTGACAATGAATGAATTGCCCGCTAAATAAATCAAACGTTTTTTCCCCTTCCCAACCAGTAAAGATTTCCTACAAACACTGTATGATGTTTTGTTTTAAGGAGACATAGAAATAAATTACTGGTATTTTTCACATGACTGTACTGTAACAGTACAATGCTGACAAAACAGTCATATTAATACTGAAGAACAGAGCAGGACGAGTTGGCGGGACAGGGAGACAAGGCTGATATTGCAATTTATTTTTACATTCTGATATATATGGAAACATATTTCCTTGGAAGATCACGTTGTTAGATGCTTTTAAATATTTATAGTTTTTATTGTTTTGTCTCAGTAATATGGTTGTTGCAGCTGGGGAACAAAACATTAAGCTAGGCTCAGAAAGAAGAGAATGTGTGTCTCTGTAACTACAAAATAGTTCCATACTGCATCAAGTATCAAACTATATAAACGGGAATAATATGTAATGTATTGTTTTTGGTTAATGAAGATATTGTGAACAGACACAGGGGTTCTCTATTTAGCTTGTGTGCCCTCATGCATATGTGAGTATGAATGCAGGTGCATATGTGGGAAGGGTTACATCTGTTTAATTGCATGCAGACACTGCATCACTGTTTGTTTATGAATTTAAGAATTGTTCTTTAAATCTCGAAGGTAAAAGTCTTTAAATCTTTAAAGCAGGAGTGCTACATGTCGCTAGTCTTATCCAACATTGAATCATAGTCAACTTAATTCGGCTTTTTGACCAAAATTTTACAAAAAAGATTCTTTCATGTCAAAGTGAAAACAGATTTTGACAAAGTAATGCAAATTAATTATAAAATAAAAGGTAAAATGAGTGATTGTATAAGTATTCATCCCCTTCAAGTTAGTATTTAGTAGATGCACCTTTGGCTGCAATTACAGCATTGAACCTGTGTGGGAACATCTGGACACTACAGTTTTTCCCCATCCTTCTTTGCAAAACCACCCAGGCTGTGTCAGGTTACAAAGGGATCCTGAGTCAACAGCACTTTTCAAGTCCAGCCACAAATTCTCAGTCGATTTGAGGTCTGGGCTCTGACTCAGCCACTCCACTACATTCACCTTGTTATTTTCTAAATCATTTCTAGAAAAAGCTTTGGCTGTATGCTTGAGGTCATTGTCTTGCTGTAAAAACAAATCTCCCGCGTCACAGTTCTCTTGCAGACTGCATCAGGTTGTCCTTCAGGATTTCTTTATACATTGCTGCATTCATTGTACCCTCTAACTTTAGAAGCCTTCTAGGGCCTGCTGTCGAGAATCATCCCCACATAATGCTGCCACCACCATGCTTCACAGTGGGGGTAGTGTGTTTGTGATGATGTGCAGTGTTGAGTGTCCATCAAACATAATGTCTAGTCTGATGGCCAAAAAGCATCATGCCACTTTAGGCACAATTCACATGTCATGTCTACGCATTGTAAGCTTTTTGCATGTCATTTTACAATGTTATAGTAATATGTAAAATGCTTATGGTTTGGGTAAAGAATAGAGGAAATGGCAATTTGATGCTACTACATGTCATGTAATGACACACAAAATCCAAAGAACGCATTCTGATCAGACCTGTTGGGGAGTGCTGTTACCATCGAAGGGGGTGTGCTTGATCTCCAACACTGTTTATAATAGTGGCACGTATCAAAGTAACGTCCTCATTAGTCTGACTCACCAGATGTATGATGCAGGTAGAGGCCTGCCATTGGCTGCTCCTGTCAGCTGGCTTTCTTCTCTTCTTCTATTATCTGAATGTTACAATTTTCAAAATCCCCCTCACTACAGGAAACAACAACCACATCTCGGTAGCAACCTACTACACTGACAATTTCAAGTCTTGCCAAAGATATGGATCAAGCAGCAAGGCAACCCTGCTAGTTTTTTCAACAGATTATCCTTTTTAACCACAGTTCTCACCTTCCTGCACGCAGATATTCCACCACAACAATTCCACCCATCACTATTTTGAGCGAACTCCATAGCCAGACAACCTTTGTTTAGCTCCGCCCACGGCAACTAGGATTGATTGTAGGAAATACAAAACAAGCCAGAGCGTTTTTTTCCACTATAACAAAATGACACTGAGGTGCAGCCAGACCATTATGTTGTACAAAATGGGCTGGCTACACAAGACTACATCCTCATGAATGCCAGGACTCAAGGTTTCCCAGTAGAACATTGCATTGTAACAAGATTCACATCACCTGTCTGTGGTTTTCATGTTGTGGCTGATTGGTGAAGGCCTGGTTGTACACTGTAATTATTCGATATGTGCCAGATAATTAGAAAAGTACTTTGGTGTAATTTATTTCCAGGTGACTCCTAAATACTAATTTGCTGCCTTCTTGATTCCTCAATATCTTGCTCTATGCTTATCAGTAGGTACCCAGCAAGTATTTCACTGGTACCTTGTATGTACAGAATATCATCACTGTCATTTGTTCAGTGTAATTTAAAGTGATGCCGATTTCTCAGTATTTTTTATGTGAGTCTTGGATGTCAGACTAGATTGTTCCAAGACCGGAGCCTCATCCTTCAGAGACATGACAAGCCAAGCTTCTGAACAACTTAGAGCGCCAGAGGCGACTTGTAGTGACAGACAAATGTACCAGTATGTACAACATTTCACAGATGTTTCTTTTCAATAAAAGAATTTACAAATTGTAGCTCACCATCTCTGCCCCGCGCTCACGCTTTCCTGTCTGTCTGTGTCAGTTCATCTGTCTGTCTGTCTAAAGGCTGAACTGCACTGCTGAGCCCACAACCATAAACACTGACCGATTTTCCCATTTGCAGCTGTCTTAAGCAGACTGGGAGGTGTTTCAGCTTTATGGATATTGACTCCTCCTCTGCTCTTTGATCTCGGCTGTCCACCTTCAGACTGGAGCCTCCCAGCTGCCTGTAAAGCCGGTGACAGCTTTAGACAAGAAGCACCAACATAAAACTGCATGTACGTGTATTGTCCAGGCCTAGTCGAACAATAACTGTGTCTGTCAGTCAATCACTCTTTCAGTCAGTCAGTCAGGCTTGGGATGAAAAAAGTTGTGTTTTCACAGGCGAGAGAGCTACACTGACATTCAATGCTTGATCACACACAATTAGACTTATGATGCACTTGTTTTCCATTTATCCTGATAAATAGGGTGAAATAGTGCAAGTATGACAGCTGCAGTCTCAGAGAGCAACGCTTTGTCTTGACTATACTTACACCCATCAGCCTGGCCTCCTCTCAACAGCTCACTCAAGGGGAATGTCCTCATTGTCTATTAGCTCGCTGTGTGTCCATGTGTTTACGTGTGTGTGAAAAAGGTCTTGGGCCTGTCATCAGTCAGATTTACTACAGCAGCAGCAGTGCAGTGTTGGCAGGCAGGCAGGGGTTATACGGGTTGGGAAGGGATGTGAGGAAGCTCAGCTTGGCTCAGTCCCTCAGGTCCTGCTGTATGTGTGAGGATGTGTGCTTGTGTGTGCCCGCGCGCGCATGTGTGTGTGTGTGTGTGTGTGTGTGTGTGTGTGTGTGTGTGTGTGTGTGTGTGTTTCAGGTCAGCACCTCGCCCACAGCCCACTGATGATGTCCATGCCTGATGATGTCATGGTATCGATCAGCAGGGCGTCTGTTGTGGGATTTGGTGTCAGTGTCTGGAGAGACAGAAAGAGAAGAGAGGATGGGGTTGATGGGGTGAGATGAAGAGAGATCAGCGTCAGAGGAGAGATAGATAGATAGATAGATAGATAGATAGATAGATAGATAGATAGATAGATAGATAGATAGATAGATAGATAGATAGATAGATAGATAGACAGATAGATAGATAGATAGATAGAGATATATAAAATCAAGTAAAACTGAATTCATGGTAAAAGTATGATTTAAGAAAATATATATATATATATAAAGGATACTGACTCAGCTAACCCAATGTCCTGAGGCTGTTCACTCCAGAGCCTTGGGGTCCCTGACTACAAAGTCACTGTCCCTTCTTGTTTTAAAGTCAGCCTGTATGAATGTCCTGAGGATGTCATAGTACTGTACTTACCTACACGGTATAGTTACATGGTACTTAGATTAAGATTTAGATGTACATGTAAGGTGATAATAACACCAATAATAATATCCAGCAGCATACACAGTATACATTAGCTCCACCTCAAACTGCTTTACAATTTAATACTAACAACACATGTGAACATTTGGTGAAATACGTTTTTTCACTCAGTTAGCTTAATTTAGCATAAAGAATATGTGGAAACACATAGCTTACTCTCTCTGTAAGTGACTAAGTCCACTTGTTGGTTTACTAGTATAAGCAAGCTGTGGAGAACTGACTGCACTACACTCACCCATACAGTAGCAACTGTCAATCAAAAGGCAGCCACGGCCTAAAACATACTCTGTTTCATCGTCTATTTTACTCTAAACTTGACCATAATTTACTAAATGAACATCATGCTGTATGGAAGGAGACTTAAAACTAGCATTTGAGACCATAAACTCATTAGGAATGTTTTTACTGAGGTAACAAAATCAAGTGAGAAGTAGGTTCCCTTTCTCATAAGCATCTATGCAATCGGACTTCTTTTTGCAGCCAGCGGAGTCGCCTCCTGCTGGCTTGTAGAAAGAATGCAGGTTTAAGGCACTTTGCAGACCTGGAGGCTATGCTTACGTTTTATATATACAGTATATGCTTTTATGTAACTTGTCATAATAAACTTTATAGTTACATGAAGTAAGCTGTAAACAACAATGACATATCATCATCAGGAATGTAAGTTGTAAGTTAACACTCTTTTTAGTTCTGTTTTTGTCTCCACCATCTGCTGAAATTTAACTTAATCTATCTGTGGTTTGAGGTTTCTGCTGGCATTCAAAAACATAAGTATGAATCCGCAGATGTTAAATTACGACAAATGCAAGAAGATGCATAAATACAAGTAGTTTTGCCCTTTGTTGTTAAAATAAGACAGACAGATAGACAGATAGACAGATAGACAGATAGATAGATAGATAGATAGATAGATAGATAGATAGATAGATAGATAGATAGAAGGAAGCTGCCCTTAGTGACTTACAGTGAAGTGAATCAAGCCCTCTTACCATCCAGTACACTCAGGGGACTTGTATGGAGGAGGATTACAAACCTTACTGCCAGCTCTGGCCATCATTTAAACCCACTTCAACATCTCATGCAGTTTTGATCGATATGTTGCCAAGCATTAGGATCACATTAACAGTGTGAATATATAGACTTATGAGATATTATATACGTTCGCTGCAGTTCCCCTCGCACAAGAGCCTGCGTGGCACCGTCATCCTGCCGGTAATTACTTTAATGAACATCCTCCTGTGTGATAGTGGGATTTTATGAAGTGAGCAGAATCATGAAATATACAGTGGGTTGTTTTTATGGATTTGTGTCCTCTGGGTTTCCCTCCGATGCCTCGGCGTAGTGCAGCACCTCCATCACATTGACAGTCAGTCAGTGGGCTGAGCTGTGTTGTGTAGGCTTGTACAGTACAGTTAAGCTACAGCTGCTGCATTAGGGCTTGCAGACTCTGCTGTGCGCTATACAGAAGAAGAAGAAAGGGAGAAAAAGCCTTTTTCCTTCATTCCCTCTGCCTCCTCCTCCTCCTCCTCCTCCTCCTCTTCCTCCTCTATCTCTCACTATCCGCTTCCTGGAACCTGCCCATGCAATTGGATTTAGTGTCTGTCTGTGTGCCTGGCTTGTCTCAACCCTCTCTCTCAGTCTCTCCACTGCTCCATGGCACTCCACTCCCCTCTTTACTGCCCTCCTTGGCTCGTCTCTGCATTCTAATAGGACGATAATGCTTCCAGTGTGGTCCACAACTACAACACTACTTGACAGTGCAACAACAATAGAGCTTCTCCAACAGGATCTCTACTGACTGCGTATTGAGTTGCTGCTGCTGCTGCTGTGTGTGTGTGTGTGTGTGTGTGTAGATTATTCTGTGTCTGTTTACATATTTGCGAGTGTGATATTCGAGTCCGGTGTTACAGTGGCTGTTTGTATTTAGATAACGGAGGCCGAAAGAGGGAGCAGAGATGGGGGATGGAGAGATAGACAGTTCATTGTTTACCCTTATCGATCCCTTTTCCTCTCTCGTTCCTGTCTTTTCTGATGCGTGCGTTCATCTTTATTTCTCCTCCTCCTCCCAGCCATCCATCCATCCGCTCTCAACAAACCCTCCTTTACACCTGACCCTCTGCACACTTATCGCTGCGTCCATTGCCCTGCACTGCTCCCTCTGCATCTGCTCCATGTTCGGCCAGGGAGCAGGGAGCTGGCCGAGTAATGGCTGTAGGAACGGCCTAATAACATTACAGCTGCCATAAGGGTGGGGAGGGGTCAGGGAGGGTGAAACAAGGGAGAAGGAGCGATGGTGGTGGTGTGTGTGGGTGAGGGGGGGTAAGTATGAATTGCAAGGGGTGGTGGGGGTCTAGAGAGGGGTGTGTGAGGGAGATGTGGGGGGAGAAGGGGGAGGGGCAGGTGCATCACTAATGGCTTTTTAAAAAGGTTACAGCATGTCGCTCCCTCTTCATAATGGGGCCCTGGCTGTGCTGGAAATGCAATTTCCGGGAAAGATAATGCAAGGAGTGAAGGGCTGTGAGTGTGTGTGTGTGGAGGGGGGGGTGTAGTAGTGTGTACCTTGCGCTTATGTTCAAGTCAAAGAGAGAGAGGGAAGGAGAGGAGAGGGAGAAAGAAAAAAGAAAGAGAGAAGGAAGACAGAGATGAGGGAAGTGAAAAGTGGAGGGGGGAAAGGAAAAAGCAGAGAAGAGGAGGAGGCGTGAAAAACCATGGGGGCTGCTGGTGGTGGTGGTGGTGGTGGTGGTGGTGGTGGTGGTGGTGGTGGGGTTTACAGATTTTCTCAGATGCTCAGATAAAGACACGGAGGAGACAGAATGAGAAGGTGTAGAGGTGGAGGGAATGCAGCATATAAGCTGGAGGAGATACAGGGGCTATCTGCCTGCCGTGTGAGCGCATCAATAGTTAATGAAGACATTATCTGTGGACACTGCGCCTGTGTATCTAAACAAACATTATCCTTCAACCCTTCAACATCCTGCATGGTTGGTTAAAGCCAAGTATACTAATTAACCCCACTCCACCGCTGGATATGAGTCTCAACTTTGCCTGATTGAATCTTCCTGCTTTTCAATGGGTATCTGTAATTGCTAGTCATGTTAGAGGGAGGATTTAAGTGTATACATTATGTTCTTGTCGGCGCTGCACACTTTGCTCGATGCTGTAGTAATACTTTCAATTTATTTCACACCCTCTGCACATAACACAAAATCAATACCTCACGGTTATGTGTAATTTCATTGTGTCAGCCTGTAGTTCTGCCTGAACAATTATAATTTAACTAAATTAATATTGAGCTGACATCTGGTATCTGTGCATGTGCGTGTGTGTGTGTGTGTGTGTATGCATGTGTGGAAACATGAGTGGGTATGCATCTGTGCATTATTTTTCATGTACAAAAGAAGAATAGGAGGTAGAGAAGTGAGAAGTGGAAACTTAATAAGTTTCTCTACACCTGCTTTGTAGCTTATATTCTATACAAATTCAATACTGTCACCACACACACACACACACACACACACACACAGACACACACACACCCTTCCCTCCCTTCCACATCTCTGTCTGTTCCATCATGACTCATCCGGCTTGTCTCTCCTCCTTCCCTCCACTTAACCACGATGATGACATGTGCAACTTCCTCAGCGGAGCGCCTCAGCTGACTGCGCCTCACCTCCAAACTGTCAGGGGAAAGTGATGCCCCTAGCCCACAGCACCTGCTTTTAGAAACACGTCCCGTATCCCAGCGCACAGAAGATAATGCAGGAGTTGGGTGGAATTTGAGATCCGAGTGGGAATGCCCAATTGTCTGCTCCTTATAGATTTTCTGTGGTGCCTTTTCTTTGCCTGCTTCCTTGCACAGCTGTAAAAAATAAATAAATAAATTAATTAATTAAAGATAGATATATATATATATATATATCCAGGATTAAGAGTTTAAATTGGGGACTGCAACTGCAAGTTTAAGATTTAAAATAAACTGAACTGAAACAAAACCAACATGCTAGTGAAATAATTAGTGGACATTACGATAGTGATGTCATGTTGTCCTTTGTAGACAAGCAGCAAAATCCAGAACTTAGAAACTAAGCTAATACTGAAGTGTGAAAAACTGCAGTTCCTCAAATGTCCACTTTACGTTGCTCCAAAAGTGAGTCAGTCCCCATAGACCCCCTTGTTATCTCTGACTTTAAAGCAGAAATAAACATGTTTACAGCCTCGCACAAAAAAGGTTTCCATCTCTGTAGCTAGTTTCCTTGTTAATGACAGTTATACAGGAGATGAATTTTTATGGAAATTTCCTATTTAAATTGTATTACGGCCTTAAGTTATGCTTAATTAAAGGTGAGGCCAGTTCCAGTGACAGGTGGGTTCTGTCATAGGACAGTCCATGGCCCAGACACATTTGTATGGCCCTTGTAAATTTCACTCACACTTCACTTCTTTGCTCATTTTTGGATTAGCTGAGAGTCAGGAGGAGTCAGATACTGCCAAAAGGCTGAAGCCACCACACTGTACTTCAGAATCACTCTTTAGGAAACCTATGGAGGAATGTAGAACTGCACATATGCACTTTAAAGTGATTTTCTACTCAAACTAATTTTAAAAGGAGACAAGACAGAGAGGCAGAGCAGGCATCTCAGTTTTAACCAGCGACTGTCAGTCTTCCTGTTGAACTGACAAATGTTGCTGTCATATTTGATAAAATATAGTTAGCTAGTCAATTAAGCTAAATTTGGCTGCAAAACTTAATTGAAAAGGCTAACTTATTTTTTATTAAGGTTCCTAAATATGAGGTCTGATCAAAAGCTCAGTGTCTGTATCTATACAAAGCAAAAACAGTAGGCTACATTATTTATTTTTGGCCGCCCTCCTCATCAAAGAAGTCTCCTTTTACAGTGATACACTGCTCCCAGTGCTCATTCCACAGTTGGAACGCTCCCTCAAAATCCTGTTCATAAACTCATCAAGCACTTTCTGTGATGGGTGTTGATTCTCCTCCACTGTGTCAAAACGATGACAAACTTGATTTTCAGTTCGGGGAAGCAAAAGAAGTCGCAGGAAGATAAACCTGTCAAGCAGGTGGGTGAAGAGCTGCACGGTAATATGACTTCCATCATATAATTTTGTTTATAGTTTTGGAAATAGATACTGCAGTTCAAAGATTACGTACAGGCCATCGAGTGTATGCAATAGCTCGATGTAAGCTCCAGGTCTGTAAAGTGAAACCAATGCCAAATGCTTTGAACCTGAATACTTTCTAACAGCCAGCAGGGGGCGACTCCTCTGGTTGCAAAAATAAGTAATCATACAAAAGTCTGTGAGAAAATGATCCTACTTCTCACTTGATTTGTTACCTCAAGAAACATTTTCCAAATGAGTTTACTATCTCAACCGCTAGTTTCAAGTCTCTTTCAAAACAGCATGATGTTTATTTTGTAAATTATGGTCCCATTTGGAGTAAAATCAACAATAAAGCGGGGTGTGTTTTAGGGCGCTACCACGTGAGCATGTATAGTTCATGTATAAACCTTCAGTCAGATCCACTACTGCTTATTGCTGGTTTCCAAAGAGATGGAAATGACTATATGCATGTTTCATATATAGTCTATGATTTTGGTGTATGTTCAGAAGAGCCTGGAGACAACATAAAGCTACAAATTCACTTTACTGTAATATTTTCACTTTTATTCACACTGATGAAACAGAAATTGTCCTCCTTCACATATTCTAACATTCAGGACTACTTAACACAATAACCCTCAGTGACAAAGCTGATTAATGAATACCATTGTTAGCATCTTACAGACATACTTAACTAAAGCATTCCTTCTTCATTCCTTAGTTTTTTCCACAGTTTAACACTAATGGATGCACTTGTACACAGTATACAAGAATTATAAGATAACTTCTCACCTGTGAAATGTTATTACCTGAATATGGTACGCTTTTCGAGCCCGGTCTCACTCCCATCTCATATGATAATGCGGCTTTGTCTTTAGTGCAATTTTTCAAGATGCCGTGTAGTTCAACAGACCAATAAAAGTCTGTGAACATCAGAAAGAGACACCAGGAATCTGTAGACAAATGTGGCTCCTTTTCAGGCAACAAGAAGTTTGCCTTGCAGCAGCAGCTAATGTTGTGAAACGGTGTATTTTAACCCAAGCCATCATCTTTTCCTAACTCAACCAAGTAGTTTTTGTGAAAAACAAAACTTTAGGTCACAAAACAAAGTGATAAAATAATGGTCCGATACAGGGCACAAACCTCCAAAGTCCTGTGGTTTATACTGAATCCAACCTCCCCATGAGACTCTATAAACTGGCAGAACTCCTACACATATAGCGCCGTCAAAAATTGACGCTGTTGGCACCAGTGGCAAAGGACAGCTTGTGTGAATCGCTGATACGCGAGCGGCTTGAGCAAAACAGCAGAGTTTGACGCCATGGGAATGAGAACGGGCTGGTTGTTCATTGGAATATTTAAAAGCAGCACAAAAGTGTGACATTTTCAACTGTTTAAACTCTACAGAAACATGGTGAAATATAATCTCATAAGCAAGTAGCTCACTCTTGAGCAAACACTGTGTAAATATTCAACCTACACTTCCTCCCAGACTCTGCTTCAACATGTGGAGAAAACCCACAGCTCGACAGATCTGCCACACTTAGCGACAGTTAAAGGGCAAAAAGATATTATTGGATCATCTTCGTCTTAGTGAAAGATCAGTTTAATTTAATAAATTACTTAACATTTATTGACTCTCCTCCATTTGACATCATCTGCGGGCCCATAATTTCACAGCTGCAGAGGTCATGGGTCCAAATTTACTCAGTACAACTTAGCCCTTGACTTTCCACCAGAAAAGTCCCTCCATTAAAAATGAACTGAGGCAGAGCTACAGGCATCAGATAGTGTTTGTACATTAAGGCGCCTAGAGCCTCGATATGTAAAGCCATGCTAGTCCACACACATCAAGGCATATATACAAGACAACTGCATTTTTTAAAATAACAATTAATTAATTTATTTGTTAAAATTGACACAACAATACGTTGTCTTTTTAAAGCTGTTGAATTTAAAGGCACCATTAGAAACTATTGTGTGCTTGTGAGTAACAAAAAAATGTAAAATCACTAGAAATTATACTCAGGACATAATCTCTGTGTCCTCAATGGCAGCTCCTGTCCTGATCTCCTTTTACACAAAGGCAAAACATAATTACTCTGAGAAATATCTTACTTTCTATCCTCTATTCTCATTCCTCTTTATTGTTCCTCCCCTCTACATGTGTGGTTTCATCCACAGTCTGTAAACCACTCAGCTCAGAGCTGGCATTAAAACATTTGGTCACACCGATCACGTTTTACCTAAAAGAGCTTGCTGGTTGAAAATAAAATTACCTAAAATTACCAGGAAAAAAAAAAGCCCTGCGATTGGAATGCAGAGAAGAACACGGTGGAATTTAAATTCCCAGCAAACTAACAGGGGGAGTTGTGCTGCCCACACTAATGAGGCCTGTATGGGCAAAAAAAGGAGGTAGAAAGACGCTGCAGGTGGGATTTCACCAAGGAAACAGCGTCATCCTTTGAACCTCTCTGACTGGGATGTTTGGTGGTCGTTCAAATTCAGTCAAGCTGAGGTTTTTTAGGAATTGCAGGTGCATCTCTCTAAAGTCTGGAGAATTGAGCTGGCTGCAATTAGTGTCAGCTGTACTGTAAGGTTTCTTTGATCAGCTATTCACGGATGGTGTTCTGTGTTTTATGGGCCCTAAAATCAGTCAAAAAGGCACTCAGTGTGCAAATCAAGCAAGCACAGTAAAGGCTGCACAGACACTGAGGTATAAGTAATTCTTACCATTATCTGTGACATTAAGAAAATGGATCTCATTATGTCTCATTAGTGTACACAGGTGCACATCTTCTCATTAGCAACTGTTTAATTGTTCCTTTCATTTCACGACACAGCTTGAGCAAAAATCTTCATGCTCGAAAAAGATGAATTCTGGATTGGAATTGTCTCTGTGTTCCCCCTCCACATATAACAGTACATGTCTGTGATGTACATTGCCACCTTGTGGATTTAACCTGCAAATGCATAAAGTGCCCAGAGTCAAGTGTTTCTAGCAGCGATGTGTTTGTGACCACACAGAAATAGAGCATGAGCTGGTTTTATTTTTACATCTCGTGTGATTGGGTTACACGTTGTCATAAGTGACCTGTGAGTCCCTGCGATGGTTCTTTAAATAATGAGAAAATGAAAACTACAAATCCATTACCAGCATCTAAAAGTGAGTGTGCTGAATAAATAAAACCTCCCTTTATAATCTTACATGATGCATCGTTATTAAGATTCAGATACATCCGAGGTGTGAAGCGAGTCGGAGCCCTTTAAGCCACATGATGGCAGTGCTGAGCCTGTCACAGCACACAGCAGGTCTCCATAGGTTAAACACATTCTGCCAGAAAGTATTTAGATATTGAAATTTTATGAATAATTTTAGTTTTTCAAATATTTTAGGGGTCATGTTGTAGTAGTGAGACACTACAGACAAAGATTTTCATGCAATAGTCAGTTTGACTAATTGAAAAGACACATTTAGGTGATTTAAGTGTTTTTTCTTTGTCTGATAGGTATGTATGCAGTCAGTGCATTTTAATAAGATAACACCCTATTTGCACATCCAATATTTGTAATATAATTAAACAAATAAACGCCTTAATCAGTCAGTAATCAGCTGAGAAAGCTTCATGGAGATATTTATTAGTTAAAATTTTTACCCAACAATACTGGCTTCTTGTAAAAATGTATGGAATT
This sequence comes from Dascyllus trimaculatus, assembly GCA_024666655.1. Classification (NCBI taxonomy): domain Eukaryota; kingdom Metazoa; phylum Chordata; class Actinopteri; family Pomacentridae; genus Dascyllus; species Dascyllus trimaculatus. The sequence continues at coordinate 12,345,676 of CM045458.1, forward strand.
TTACAAAATATATCTTGAATATCGTGAGTTTTTGCTCATACTCTGAGGCAGAAACGTCCACTTCAGGAGCACCAGACAGTCCAGTTTGATTCCTCGCTATAGTCTGAAGATTTTTTTTTTTCTTAAACAGAGCGACTGTTCATATATCATTTACAGCCTGATTTATAAAACATTTTATTCCTCAAAACATGTTAAAAATGGATATTTTTCTTTGGCTGTTGACAGTACTTTCAGATTTACAGAGTGATAAAAAGAGACAAAGGCTCTTCTGTGAAAACCTTTAGCTGTAATATGTCAACAAAAGTAAACAAGGATTTTGCAGCTCAGATCAGATATTTGATCTGGAAATGTATGCAAATTAGTGCATATTTAGAGAAATAATACAGCCTTTGCACATTTAAACGGAACATCTCTGAAAACCAGCGATACAAAAAATGACTGGTTTATTGTAAATGATCAGCTGGGACAGTTTCATGGTGATACCTAACATTTTACTCAACTTTCAGACTTTAGCAGTCATGCAGAGAGCTGCTGGTGGGAGCATGTCAGAGGAAACCTTAAGGTATAACGCTGTTTCTCAAGATTGATCCATTGAAAAAGGACTAAAAGTTAGAATATCTCAGCTTAAGATGCATTCATTTTGACCTCTTCACCCAACTGTACCCAGCTTGTTACTGCAACACTAAATCCCAGTGGTCCACTCCCATCTTCAACAATGTAAACAGTGGTAGATAGTAACTATACTGAAGTAACATTTTTTAGCACTAACTTCTATAACTTTATATTTCTACTTCACCACCAGACATTTTATAGAGAAATGCTGTACTTTACTACTTATTTGACAGCTAAGTTTTAGCATTTAGCATCAAAGCAGCAGTTCCCAAACTTTTGACCTGGGGCTCTTTGTCATATCTTCTCAGTTAGTTTAATTTATTAACTGCTTGAGGGCCATAAAATATGAAATGATCCTACATTTCCCACAAAAAGCAAACAAGTGTAGAAAAACAAGTTGATTTGTGTAGCAGGACAATGTTTTTCTTCTTTTTACCCAATTTATCATCTGGTAACTCCCTCTGAGTTTACCCATTGGACCCCTTACAGGCGTTCCAACCCCGATAGGTTCATTAACTAACCTATCCAGCTGTGAATAAAGTAGTTAAACCAGCTGCAACTTGATCAGCTAATAAAACGCTGCAGTAGGAACAATCCTTTAACATAATGATTTATGAGTCACATGGGAGATTTCCCCACATAAGTGCTTTTCCTCATGCCAATATGCTGATTATACTACTAAAAATACTACTTTTCCTTGTATTGTTGTATTAGATGATGCCAGATGTGAGTCTTTGAACTGCTGCATCATGCAAATTACAGATGTACCTCAGTTGTTCACATTTACAAAATGTAATGAAAGCCAGAATGAGTTCAGCAGATGTATAAATATTCAGATTTGCAGTCCCTAGTTTGGGTCAAACTCCAAAAACACCACATCCTACGCTTCCCACAATGCACCAAAGCATCTTTTAATCATGCTGAGTTATAAAAGTTTTATTTTATCCTCAACAATGCTCAATAAATAAAGACAGAAATAATGTATAGCCAACAAGTAGTGATGCTGGACCTCAGAATGAAGCCTGATAAACCCACCTCTGCTCTGATTGGACAAAACAGTAAGTAACCAGTGATGGTAAAGTGGTAAATGGTAAACAGTACAGACACAAACAAACAAACACACACTTACTGTACTGCACACCTGTCGACGAACACACCAGCCCACAGAAACACACAAATTCACAGTGGAACACTTTGTGAATAAAGCAGAAAAAAAAACCAAACAGAGCAGACTGACACAGGCAGCTTTTTCTTATTGCAATATCCATTTATTGTTCTCATCACACAAATCTTTACAAAACAGAGGGTTTTGCTGCAACAGGATCAAAGGAAACGTGGTCCTCCCTCAGAGTTGCAGATCTGAAGGAAACCGGTGCTTTTTATTCACATGTCAGTCAACCGCGGCTGTGTTTGTTCTTTGATTCGAAACACGAGTGACTAAAGACTTTACAGCAGAGTCAAAGCTGTTGGTGTTGAACCAGAGGAGAATCTGCCTCTTCACTGGAGGACATTTTTACTTTAGGTGTTCATTCCTTTGTGTCTCATTTCTTGTGCCAACGCAGCGCTCACACGCTGATTCACATACTGACTGCATGAAGTTAATGAGATTTTGCACAAATGAAAAGTCTACACTTGCAATTAGCAGGCTGCCACTTTTTTTGAATGTACTTTTATTAATTTTTTCCCCCCATTAAGATTATTTTAAGGCATTTCTGACTCACTTGGACATTAATGACTGGAAAGCAATGAGGGAAAACATGAAACAAACAGACGTCATGCGTCTAACTCAACTTCACAACTCTGCAGGTATATGGTGTTTGTAGTCCTGATGCCCCAAGACATCAGAATGTCAGTATTTTTTATGACTGTTTTATCCTCAAGCAGGGAAATCAATCTTGTCACAAGTAATTAATGTGCGATGAAAGAGTCGAACACCAATGGATGAATGTAAGGGAAGATTCAGCACATATATGCTTGATGATCATTATGCACAGGGTCTTGGCTTGGTATTAAAAACAAAACTTACTGGCTCAAAGATTGAAGGAAGTCCCATTTTTAATGTTGTTTTAGTGTTGTGGGCCCAAATTTAAAAACATATGTTTAAAATTAGTCAGATTGTTTGTTATCAAGCCTACAGACACACTTTATTATGTCAGCTCACTCAATGAAGCTAACACAATTAAAAAGCTAAGAAACATACAGCATGGTTATTAAAGCAGCACGATGTGATGTTTTTTTCAGGTTGTCGTGGCTTAAGTTGTAGCAAATGTTTGCCAAATTGTTGCCTATAAAACAACCTGCAACTGTTTCAGCAGACTGTTCCAAACAGATCTGTCAACAAAAGGAGGGAAATTTAACTCAAATCCACTTTTTATCTCTGTTGTTTTTAAGTTTTGTAATTTCAAGCCTTAAAAAATGAATCTTTTAACACTTTGCGACTCCAAAACTACACATTTTCTAGATCCAAAATCTTAAAGCTGCACTAATTGATGTATTTACATCAACAGTGCATCAAATTACTAAGGGCGTGTTCACACTTGGCAAGTTCGGTTTGATTGAAATGAACTCTGATGTGACTGCTCTGTTTGTGTGAAGGCTGCCATCCAAACCTTAGTGTGCCGACTGTGACCCCCTGAACAGATGGATCTTTGTTTGCTTCCAAATGAACTCTGGTGCAGCAAATTCTACTGGAATTTGAAGGCAGTATTTACCAGAAAAGTCTAAACGGACTAAAAACTGGACAGAATACTCGATCATGTGTGTTTTTTCTCGTACTAAAAGCTATGGTGCCGAGTACAGTCAGCACTGGCATCAGAAATGCTGTTTTCTTATAGCAAAACTTCATTTGTGGTTGGAAAGAAGGAATTCCTGCCACTGTTTTGATTTTATCATACACTTTGTTAGTTTAGATACCACCATACATACACAAATCTAGCAAGCACATTGTTTTGATAAGTTCTATTGCAAAATACAACAGCTATCCAATCAGGTTGTGACCTTATTCCAGGCTGTTTTGTATCTTTAGGGTTAATGTTTAAAATGCCAGGATAGACAAAACAGGAGTAAAATGTTTCTGTTTTCATCCAGACCAACAGAATTAAACTACAAGTGTGAACAGACCTTAGCTGTGATGATAAAATTATCATCCGACTCTGCAGCTCTGGAGCATTTTAGAAGAAATTAACAAATTCTAAATATACTGAGCAGATACAATATAAGAGTCACAAACAAAACCAATCACATCTGAGTAAGTCTGAAGGGCAATACTTGAAAGGATTTTTAAAAACAATTCGTGAGAAACCCGATGAACAGGTCCACACTACATGAGAGGCATGCTATAGCTGGAGACAGTATTGTTTGTTGAAGCCAGCTGCTGTTCGATTACTGTTTTCGAGGAAAATAACCCCCTACTATCATTAAAATGTTCATATTATTACCTGAAACAACATATAGAGTTTTGCGAAAAACGAAGGGACAATGAAAAGTTTAAATTTAAATTTTATTTTTACATCTCAAACCCCTCTTCAAATTAACTAGTAGGACATGGAATTTAAGAGATAGCCAGCATTACAGTTAGCTTAGTTTATTTATTGCTGTTTGACACAACTTCAGACTACACAAAAGACCTAAAGGGTTTTGTTGTAAGGCATGTATCAATTTTTACCTCTGGGAAAATGCAAAAAACAGTAAGATTCTAATTAATTTAATTTTTATTATATATAATATAGTAGGGTGTTAACATTAATATCTATTTTAGTCAGTTAGATTATTATTCTATATAATACTCTAGGGTGTTAACCTTAATATTTAAATGAGTCAGGTAAAGTCACTTCATAAATAGCTCTGGTAGAGAAATAAAATCCAATTTTATTTCTCTACCAGAAAGCACTTTGGCTCAACGTATGTTGTCTTCCAAAGTGGAGATAAATATATATATATATATATATATATATATATATATATATATATATATATATATATATATGACTTGACTTGTTGGATGTAAAAGGAGGGAAGTGTCAGCTAACACATTCACCAATATTTTATTAAGTATTTATGACATTATAATATGTCAGTGAGTTTATTCAGTTGCTCCAGAGTGACTTCTTATCGCTGCTTTAACATCCATGTTGTAATTTTGTTAAGTTGCCTTCTGCTAACATTGACTTGATGTGTTGGTAGTTTTGACAACAAAAAAGAGGGAGACTGTATTCCCTTCTTCTGTTTGTGCTAATCTAAGGTTTTGAATCTCAAAAGGCCTCAAGTTTATAAACTTATGAACACGCGTCATCCCGTCCAGAGGGCAGATCCAGTAGTTTGATACTACGAGCGAGTCGACTTGTACGTTCACACATGTTCTCCATCATCATAACAAATGCAAGATTTTCCCCTCAAATCTCTACACTGGTGATGCTTGTGTAAAAATCACACTCTCAAATACAAAAAAGAGCTATGTACAATATCATACAAACATGTTTCAGTGTTAGAAAGTGGACTCGGGGGAAGGAATGTACAGTGACAAGGAGGGGATGGAAGTGTGATTGTGCATGTGTGTGCTTTCAAATCTGCTTCAACATACATGTGCTCTGTAAAAACAGGTCTTTATTCTTGTGTTAGTGTGCGTTTCTGTCTGTTTGTGTGTGTCGTCCAGCAGAGGGAAACATTTCACAGCACAGTGATGGTACCAACGCCACAGAGAGGAGAGAGATAAACCGAGGCTGTAAAAAATGTGTAGAGGAAGAAAAAGGACGAACAAAGATCGAAAGTAGTGTGCAAATCAAAATTAGCAAAACTGTCACGCCACATGTAGCGCTTATGGCAACCACACCGTATATACATGTCAATAAATAAATCTGTTATTAAAATCTCAAAAATTAATCACAATAATTACATGACGTGGCCAAGTCTGTAGCAAAAATGAGCTCCATTTCAGGCCGAGCGACGCCACTCCAGAAATGAAACCAAACAAAACAGAAAGAGTTGGTTGGCATCACAAACAGTGTTTTGTATGAAGGCTCTTTGTCTCAAAAGAATACAAAAAAATAATATTTGCTCCTGAATGTGATGCACTTTATTTGGCTCACTGTTGGGGCCACCTGCAGTCGGGAGCTTGGCTTTGTCGTATCCAATGTGTTTGTATTTCACATCAGGTTTTGGCGAAGTTGCAACCATCTGAGAAGGAAAAAAAAAGACAAAACACAAAGACGATAGCCAAGTGAAGATGTCTGTACTTTCATCCTGTTTGCTTTTGTCTGGTGCTTCTGCTGAGAGATATGAAATGGATCCTTTGATCTGGGTAAACCTCATGCGGAGCTGACTAGGGCGCTGCTACTCAGACTACAGTGTGTGTGTGTGTGTGTGTGTGTGTGACATGGTGTGTGCATGGAATGAGATAAGGAGAGAGGGTGAGAGAAAGAATGTGTTTGTTTGTGCGTATGGCTTGCTAAAAGGATGTTTTTACGGGTAAATCTCAGCAGCACACATTTCCTTCAGTGGGCTTCTTTGGTCCAACATGGCAGCCTCCTGACAGCTCACATCAGAGCTGTGTCCTGGGAGTCGGGCGGGGAGTTCACCGTCACGTTCAGCTTTTAGCAAGTGCCTCCTTCGAGCGGGTGTAAACTCATTCATACGATTGGAGAGGAAGAAAAAAAAAAGCAGTGGACATTCTCAGTGGTCACAGTTTGACGTGGGCTTCCTTGCGAGAGCACACCACTTGAGATGGACGTGAGCTTCAGTTTGTAGAAAAAATAAAACAAAGACATGTACCTGACTGTACTGAATGCTCAGTTTTACTTCACTGGGCGTCCAGCAAAGAGAAAGTCTTGTTCGCCTATCGGTTCCCCAGGGGTTTAGAGGGCAACAGGGTGACGTGTGCGCTGCATTATGGGAGGTCTAGACCTGCGTGGAGTAGGAGCGGTGCAGTGTCGCATACCGCCCAGCCGGATGGGCGGCGCAGTGCGGCGAGTGCTGCTCTGGCTGGTCTAGACTTCGCTGGAAATGGAGCGAGACGGTATGAGGACATCGGGGGTGGCGGGGAACCGATAGGGCTGATGGTCATGTGATCTCGGTGAACGGAGATCCACGCGGAGTCTGCAGGGGAAAGAGAGGAGTGAGAAAGAGAGAGAGAGGAGGACGGGGCAGAGAGGAGGCGAAGGAGAGAGAGAAAAGTGAAGAAAAGAATAATCAAGAGCAATGCACGGGATGAAGGGGTGGGGGAGAACAGATGTACCAACAGAAATAAGGCAATGGATGGCAGAGATGGTGAAGGGAAAAAAGAGTCAAAGCTGGTTAGAATGGTTGGACGTAGGTGTTGTAAGGTGGGGAGGAGGAGGAGAGTGCAGGATGCTGGAGGAGAGTGAGGGACAAGGGAGCAGATTGAGAGGAGAGAGGCAAGGTGGGAGACAGAGGAAAAGAGGCAGTCAGGTGAGGGTTAGTGACGGTGACAGACCACAGAGGACGCAAGACATCTTCCTGAATACTTCACCCCTGAGAGAATCGCTTTAGAAAATGCAGCACTTGCGGAGATAAAACTTGATGGGACTTCGCAGGCGCTACAAGCTTTTATTATTACTTTCTTTTAGCCTCGGCTGAGTTTCCCTCCAGCCATCTGATCTGCATTATATCCGAATGGTAAATTACACCTGGAGTGTGTCGGCCAAACTGCTGACTCACCTCGCAGAGATAAGTGACTCTCTAAATCCCTGATAACAAGAAAACGTGTAACACTGTAGGGCTTAGGAGTAAGCTAGTGCCTCTTTCCAAAGCAAACACTCACGCTAGAATTTGTTCCATCCTGTGGCTGAAATATAATCGCGACACATTTCACACCACTAGAACAAATCTCACCTGCGTTCTTATCAGCCTACAACAAGGCGTGCGTGCGCAGAGGTTTAAAGGATTCACTTGGGTGTGTTCTGCTGGGACCGGGGTGTAGGTGGGGCTTGAAACATGCATGTTTTGGAGATTTGTTCTTTTCAGGGAACAAAAAGGAGGATTCAGTTAAGAGACAAGGGGTGTGTATCTGAGCCCTCTGGTGAGCACAGTCGTGCCTCACACCCACCCCCGCCCCTTACCTGAGGGCCACTTAACTTTTCGAGTGGACTCTCCACACAGGGCAGTGTCACCATCGGCATGCCGAGCACTGACTCCGGGCGCTGGGGTCGCGGTGGGGGAGGACTGGGCTGCAGCTGCTGGAAGTTATTAATCACACAAGTCACCTGCAGACGGAGAGCAAGAGAAAGACGAAAGAAAGACAGGAAGAGAACATTTGTTAAAATCTGCCCCTGACTGGGAACTGTTCACTCAGCTTAGTAGGGATGTTCCTCATGACTAATTTCCCTGTTGATTAAATGGAAAAACTGAGCTCAGTTTAATCAATAAGATTTAAAATTGTCCAAAAATAATACATGTATTTAAGGGTCATTTGTAACTGCCAATTACTTCATCCAATAACCAAATTGGATTTTATCCCTGTGAACCCAAAAACACACTGGCAGATTTGAAAGGCATGGTAACACTTTAAAGAATTCGCCAAAACTACACCATTTATCAACCAGAAACTGTAAAAACATTTAAAAAAATCAACAGATTTCTACTTTCCAATGGTGCTTGAACTGATCCTGTGTGATAAGTGGTTTTAAGGGAAGTTTAACTACATCTAAGCTTAAAATTGTCATGTTTCACCCAAAATCCCTTTATTCTACATCAATAATGAGACGGTCTAAATGATGGTCTCAATTAAAAATTCTGGAAAAATACACTATTTTCTCAAGATCTTGTCCAAAAACAAACTTCTGTCAAACATTCAGTGACTGTTCGGCTGAACTGCAGGCAGTGTTTACACAGAGCAGAGAGGAGACAAGTGTGGAAACAAATTGCAGAGACTAAGAGCAATACAAAAACATACTTAGTCAAAAAAAGAAAACCACCATGGGTCATGCAGAGGGGCAAATTGTCAGCAAGTTGTTGGGAGATACATTAAACATGGTGAAATATCTTTCTGCAGTTGATGTGCAGACTAGTATGAAAAATGCCAAGTTTACAGAGGTACTAAAACTGTATATAGTTAAATATCACCATGTTTCTAACAGTAATGGTAACACCTGCGGGCACCTGTAAAATTGTTGTACATGTTGTTTCCAGGCATTGACGTGGGGAGATGGGAGGTGATTGTAGCCGTTTATCTGTTGTCTTGTTGCAAACATTAGCATGCTTGGAAAACTGAATACTACCAACAGCTTGTTCAGAAAAGTAAGTTAACAGTATTGTATTTGTCAAACTAACTATTTTTTCTTAATCTTCAGACCCTTTTCTCTCACAAAAGTCTAGTATACTGTCTGAAAATACAAACATTAAATCATAAACTGACCACTGATGCTTGTTCACTTGTAATACAAAAACAATACTGCTCTTTTTTTTAGTATGTCCTCTACATGATCATCAGTAGGTGATGATGGTCTCTTTGTGTCACGTCTAAGCAGTCGTGCATATTTAAAATTTGTTTACAGGTTTCGCTAGAACAATTTTTAAAAACTCAACTGTAGACAGAGAATCAAACCAAAGCTGCCAACAACAGACTTATTTCACAAATCATGTCAGATTTTAATAGGCAGGGTAAACTACATATGTGCCTTGTGAGAGTGGAAATTTTACCGGCCATAGCAACAATAACTGGAGGGGTGTGGCTTAGAAAATGGTTGATTATCCTCCTCCTCTGTCCTCGACTTATGAAGGACACTGCTAAAAGGTTTCAAGGGGCAATCCAGTGATGCAGCTTTGGATTACTAAATGGTCAAAAGCAAAACAAGTTCAATGGTAAAATAAGTAATTGTATTTTTTTTTGTCTGCTACAGCACACAAATCTGCTCCAAATCAAAAAGAAAGAAGAAATATATAATAATAAATATATATTTTAAGAAGCTTACTTGAATCAAATGAAATTTATTAGAACTAAACTACAATGAAATAACAGTTGAGTGTGGAATTAAGCAAATTATTCTAATAAAATAAATACAATGAAGTGATGTTCACTTACTCAGTCACTATAGAGTATTTGCTACATAGAGCACTCACTTGTGAATGAGGGCAGACCGTTGTTGATTGAGTTTGGAGATCAGATGGATGTAATGCTGCTACTGTTATGTGCTGGACATTGGCAATTATCTGTACACACAAACAGCAGAACATCTGCACCACAGTTAGGGTCAAGGACACCACAACATTGCTATTTTTAAGAAAAGAACACTGACTTATTGCTCCACAAAATTAAAATAAACCTGAAATCTGTGCACATATAATGTTTTTTCAAGTTACTTTGGCTGTACTGTATCCACCTGCAGCTGTAACTACGCAATTATATACTAATCGTCAATATATTTCTGGCTAGGTAATGTTATTTTTGTTATGGTATTCATTCTTGTTAAAGCTCACATTCAGATATTTCATAACTGAGCAACTAAACAACTATTGCAAACATATTTACAGTTTAGACTGAGCAACTAAAGTCTCACAAATGATTGCAGAAGAAGTTTTAATAATATTTTTTAATATCCTGCTGCTCAGGAAGAAGAGGAGATGAGCTACTGTATGTTTGGGGAATATTATGCTTAACGGCAAACTCTTAGAGGGTAAGAAAATTGCATGAGCAAGCATCTAAAATTACTGCCTAACCTGTTGTGTTAGCAAGATGACTTCATTCAATAGTAGTAGTGATGTGCCTACATTATGTATTGTAGCAATCGCAGAGCCGGTTACAGGGACTGACTTATTGTGCTGCAATGCATTGTGGGACTTTGGGGTTTATAACGCCAGCACCATGAGTGTGGAGGGTAGCGGGGTTCATGGCTACCCCAACTCATGCATATTGTTGTGATAGTTCATGTTCCTGTACTGTGTCAACATAAAAGCACCTGCTTGGGGCACTGTGCTAAAAAGACAAAAGCTTTGACTTGAGCGTCATTCTTCCACGCAACTTGCCACAGTGTACTAGCCTTATCTATTGAATCTGTATCTCTTTGCTCTATCGGCTTCGTATCTGATGGCTTTGCTTCGTCTGAGAGAGACAGAGTTAATTATCGTAATCCACATTTTGGTGTATCTAGTGATGATTTAGTAGTGCACTGTATAGTGGATGAAATTGAGAACTTGAATAGCATTACAAAGTTGCTGTTAATGTAGGGCGAGTGGACGAGGGCCAGAGTGAACATACGGAGCAGCTCTTATAGACTGGAAGGTCCAGGTGAGCTGCATTAGCTGTCGACCTTCAGATGGAGGGTTCATGACTGTTCTGATCTCCATCTATGTAAATCTTACATAAAGCAGTAATGTAACATAAGGAGAGCAGACGTTCAAACTGAGCCAGAAACAGGAAACACTCTGAACAACATGACACGTTAGCTTTCATGCTAAAATCTCTTTCTTATCAAACTTATAAACAATATCTTGTTGAACGAGGCACCAAACAAACATTCACCTAGGGAAAAAGGGTAACGCTAATATCCGTGGGCTAATTAGCCACTGAGCTTTACTGCATGTAATGTCCCACCGTCATTCATTTCTCTGCTCACCAAAAACACAGCGATGGCTCCTCCGGTGAAGAATCCCGCCAGAACGTCCGCCCAGTGGTTGCGGTACTCAGCCACCCTGACCACACCTACTAGCATGGCCAGACAGAGCAGGGTGAGGCTGATGGTGGGCTTGGTGAGCCGCGTGCCTTTGGTCTTGAACACCAGCGTCACATACATCTGCAGAAAGGCACACAGGAGGGAGCGCACAGTAGAGTACAACAAACACAAGAAGCCACGAAGATCATGCAAGCCTATCTTCTAAATTCATGTTAAAATTGAATCAGGAAGAAACGCATGTGGGGCTGAAATCATCAATGTGTTGTAGCCTAATCTGTGATCTTTTAGGATATTTTTACAAGAAAAGAGACAAAAAGAAACACAGATCTTTACAGAAGCACTTACAGCATGCTCCAACCTACCACTGTGTACACTGCGGAGTAGACGCTGAGCGCTGCATCCTTAGACGGGAAGGATTTACGTGCAGACATGACAATCAGCGGGTTGCCTGTGCAGGCGCGGCGCTCTGTGATGTACTGCATGGTGGACTGGCAGCCTAACGCTGTGTAGTTTGGTCGGCAGGCAGACAAGAAGTGAGGCGTCTGGTTTCCTGTCACCACCTGACCGGCGTTGGCGAAAATGGTGGTGGTGAACAGGCCAAAGGCATAGACCCCTGGATGGGACAGGAGGATTGTGAAAAAGATGATGAAGAGGAATATTTTATTGATTACAGGAAAGGCAAAACCAAAAAGAACATTAGATGTTTGACTGAGAGTCATATCAAAATGCAAAACTGCACCCTGAGATAAAACGGGTGATAATAAGTTTATTCTCCTTAAAATAGCCCCAACACATTATTATCAGTTGAGGTGTGAAATTGCACCAGAAGCCTTCACCTCATCTGATTCAGCTCAAGATGCAAATTTGTAAGCTGCTTAATATTCATGAGAGTCTTCCTGCCAGGATCCTGAATATTCTACCTCAAAGATTATTCCACATTTTATCATCCAATTAACAGCTGCATGTACACGATCTGGCTGACAAACTGAGGTGTAGCAGGTCACGTTCTTACAATTCAACCTTTTCTTTCAAGATGTTTTGATCTGTTCCTTGTTGTTGTTCAGTTTTACTGATAAAATCACATGTGCAGACACTAAAGTGCTATTTAAATAGCCCGAGGAGCAGAGGGGCTGTGTACTAGGAAACAGAGTGCTCACCTAGGAAGCGAATTATGCGCCTCAGGAGGGGGTTGAAGTAGCAGCAGTCTGCAGTGACTATAGTCTTCTCCTGGGTTCCCTCTGCCTTAGTGAAGAAGGCACAGAGCTCTCCAATAAGAATCTGTACAAACAAAGACAACAGAGAGCTGGTGGTTAAGATTGTTCAGTGTACTATTAGTGTCATTATTTACATGCATATAATACAGATTGTCAGTCCTCTGAAGTTATTTTATCATATTACCAGCTGTATTGAGGTTATGCTCCCCTCATTATTGCAACATCATGTAAACACACAAAGGTCAAAGGTCATGGTGAGACACAACACCAACTGCTGAGGGAGTTAGAGATTCAGTATTATAATTAATGATACTCCAAGACAGAAAAACTACCACGATGAGAAACGTTTGTGATCTCTTGCTTTTACTCTCGTGCCACCACTGGGCCAAAATTTTAATTTATCAGACGCTTTGGTTTTGAACCAGAGATATTCTTATTAGGTACAACATTAAAACCATCTGCCTAAAATTGTGAAGGTCTCCCTTATGATGCCAAAACACAGTTCTGACACCTCAAGGCACAAAATTCACAGACATCTGAAGGTATCCTGTGCTATCAGGCACCAAGACATTAACAGCAGATCCTTTAAGTCCTGAAAGTTGTGAGCTGGGGCCTCTGTGTGTCACACTTGTTATCCCAGTGCTTCCTTACACATGCTCAATCGGACTGAGATCTGGGGAATTTGAAGGCAGAGTCAACACCTTGAACTCCGTCATGTTTGTCAAACCATTCCTCAACAATGTTTGCAGTGTGGCAGGGGGCATTATCCTGCAGAAATAGGCTGCTGCTCTGAGGGAATATGACTGCCATTAAGGAGTGTACGTGGTCAGCAACAATGTTTAGGGTTGGTGATGTGAGTCAAAATAACATCTATATGAATACCGGCTTCCACCAAGCTTTGCTGGCAGAATATCTCCTCCCCAAGCAAACGACGCTCAGGCACTCGGCTGTTCACCAGATGTAGAAGAAAACGTGATTCACCTGACCTTGCCACCTTCTTCCACTGCTCCATTACCAAGTTTTGATGTTCATGTGGTCAATGTAGGGGCTCTTGCTGGTTAACAGTCTGCAGCTATGCAACACTTTGGAAATTCTCTCATCCAGTCATCTAGCCATCACAATTTGGTCCTTGTCAAAGTTGCTCTTATGCTGCCTATTTTTCCTTCTCCCACCACATCAACTTCAAGAACTGCCTGTTCACTTGCTGCCTGATATATTCCACCTCTTGACAGGTGCTACTGTAACGAGATAATCAATGTGGTTAACTTCACTTGTCATTGGTTTTAATGTTGTGGTTAAGCAGAGTATGCATAACTAGTGACAACAAATGTGTGATCAATTGCAAAATTTCAAATGTGACAATACTAAAATGCTAAATGAAGACAGTGACGTAGTAAACATTACCTGCTAAACATCAAACAGCATTTTAATTACTGGCAACTACTGCTAGCATTTTGTCTAAGTTAACTTTTAACTAAATGCATCACTGTGGGTGCAAAGAGCAGCTGGCATGGCTGTGGGCTCTTGTTTGCTAATTAATAATGGTATATTTACTGAAAAAATACAAAGACATATCAGATCTTTAGTGTATATAATAAATAATAAATATGGCACAAGCAGTAGCAAATCATCTATTAAAACACAGAACATATGTAACTATATATAAAAGACAGACATAGTGACCACAGCGTCTACTATTTTCACACCTCAAGTTTGGAATTTGTGTGTCACCATCTTGTTCTTTGAAAACGAGATGTGACAAGCCAGTGGTGTCATATCTGGCTGTAATTAAGTCTGCGGAACTAAGGCCCCTTTTGCACTGACTTCCCTTTTCAAAGCTGGAGGCTACATCAATCTTTTATATAGAGTAAATGCTTTCAATTTAACAGATCATAAACCACCAACTCCAGGGGGGTTCACGAGAGAAAGACGATAAGCTCATGGTTTATTTATCTTCAAGTTAAAAACACACACCTATACGAATATTAATCATCATCTTTTAATGTAACTGTGGGCTCTGTGGCAGTGGTCAGATAGAAATGTAAAGTCAGAACAATGTGGAATTTTCTCTGATGAAAAATAGCAGCCATTGTTTCTGGGTGCTCACAGTTTTATTGGTGTCTTTGTGAAGAGCTTCAGGCTTGTGGCAGACACTTTAGTCAGGTGACTGTGTTCACTTCACTCCCCATGAGTCTGAACAGCAGTGCCTCTCCAGACTGATGATCCCTTAATGGGTTGCAACTGTGAGGCTCATCCGTGTGAGAGCCTACACTCAAAGATGCAAGTGCATACTAAAACCAACTCTCTCAACGAACAAGTATATATGAAAGAGGTGTGCTTCCTTTTAAATCATCCTGATGATCTGCATACTTTTCTGTGGCGGTAGTGGTTCCCACTTCAACAGTGACCTGTTCCACAGACCCATAAACCTCATTTTCCCTCTTTCCATATTTAACATAATTCCACATTTATGCACCACAGTCTGAAGCAGTGCTGTCTGAGGAGAGACAGCAGGAGATAATGGAAGAACTACTGACACATGCAGAGAGACAGATGTGAGATGAGGAGAATAACTGTGTTGCAGCCGAATCTCACTTCAGCATTTCACTACAGCCAAGTCAAAAGAGTTACCAGCATGAAGGGGGCCCGGCCGGTGCAGCAGTGCTGTGATGTGCATGCCCAGTCGAATGATTTCTTCCATTAGAGAAACACAACCCCACTGGGTGTTCCATGGCAACCCACTAAACACAAATACTAGCATTGAATCAAAGCTGAGGGGGATTAATCAGTAGCTTCAAATCAGAGATATTAGGGGTAGCGTCACACTGTGGACAAGAGTTTAGTGGACAATTAAAACACAGCATAATGGCTGTTTCCATGGGGACTGCTGGTTTGCACAGCATTTAAGCCTGTGTATACCACAAAATGTGAGATAAGAACGTACTGTCACTCATGGACAAGTGCTCTTGAATGCTTTACCTTGGGCAAAGCAGTAAATGAGTGGGAGGAAGGTGTTTTTGAAAGTATACAGTACAAGGAACCCATAGGCCCTTTTAATCTAATACTGTTATTCATAGGAAATGCTTAATCTGCACATCTGTGATAGGATGCTTTATAGAGTCAGTTAAAAAGTGCCCACACTTTTCAAAATCAACACTATCAACCCCTTCACCTTCACAGGGTGAGATCTCTAAAGTCCTTCACTGTCCAACCACCATTATCTATAATACACCATAATGTGATTAAAATGTGCTGTTTGTGTTTTAAGGTGTAACTGGTGGTTTGGGACCAACTGTTTCTTGGATGGTCGCAGTAATTATTTGGACACTCCTGCTGCTGCCTGGCAACTGCTCCTGTCCAAACTTGATAATATTACAATTTAATTTTGCATGGATTACACAAACAAAATATGTCATTTTAAATAGTGAGCATTAGACGCACTGGTATAGGCAGATTTAGGGACGAACCTGACTTATGATTTTAGTTCAGAATTTGACACTCAGACTTGAAACTGCCAAACCTATGCAAATGGATAATAAAATTCATAAAAAAGAGCAATCATGAGGTTTAATAGTGCAAAAAACACACACATGCTGGGAACTCTCCCAAACCTCAAATGTAAAGAACACAACTTTGTAACTTTGTATTGAATCATTGCTAATAATCACAAATTTACAGACCTTGATCATTTGTGTTGAAGCAAGAGACTCACTCTTGGGTTAATTCTTTCTTTAAATGTTGATCATTTCTTATAATACAATGGTGGTTTTACAGAATTCCCTGACCCACTCATCTGTGCAGCTAGCTGGGAGTGAACACCTGCAGACCTCCTCTGCAGAAACTACACAAACTTCGCTGTCTGTCTCACTTTTGAAACCAAATCTGTGTCCTTAAAAGCAGCAGAGAGTAGGTGAAAGAGTGGGAGTGAGTTGAAAAGTAAGGGAGGAAGAAAGGAAAGTCTGTTGAAGGTGGAAACGTAATGGGGTTAGGGGTAGTACTGCAGGAATGAATTATTCATGCGCGGATGGCATCCATGTGAATCATGTAGCGCATTATTTCAACCAACATTTCTAAATTATCTCTCCACTGCAGTGGGATGCACTCTGGCTGCCTGCCTCTGCCCCGACTTCTCCTTCAAGGATTCACAGTTAAATATGACGCGGCTGTCACTGCAGTTTAGAGACAATGGGATTATAATTCCTTGAAATTAAACTGCTCATCAAGTCCGCACACTGAATAAAATGATGCGTCAAGAAACGTGTCACTCCAGGACACGTGACTCTGCTGTGACACAGAGCGGCAAGATTGGGGAAAAAACATGTACTACATGCGTACTCACATGCATCATTTAGATGGAGGACAAGAGAAAGGAGTAAAGGAATGAAACATTAATACAGACATGACGTGATTAACTCTCTGCGTGTGCACAAACAGCGTCATGACTACATTTTTGTCCGCACAAGGGAGCTGGAGGATTCTGCTCCGTGTGTGTAAGTAATCAGATCTCGATTTGTGTCAGTGATTATTAGTCAAATGTGAGTGTGCATTCAGACTGGCCCTTTTTATGAATACGTGTCTATTAGGAGGCAATAAGCGGGGATGTTTTACTCAGAGCGATGAGATGAATGAGGAGGATTGTGGAGATGACAGTGGAGCGGTGGGAGTCGGGGAATGAAGAGAGCAGGGAGGATTAGAGGAGCATTATTAAAGAGGAGGAGGAGGAGGAAATAACATTCTAGATAAATGCATTTCATATTTATGTACATTATTTAAAGTGTAATTTCATTAATGAACTATTTCACAGTGAACACGCACATTCAGGATACATGCAGATTTTCCACAAGCTTCCTCTAAAGTTATGGTGAATCTGTTAGATTTAATTACAGTGCAAAAAGCAGCTTCACGAGTCTATTTACTTGGGAGATTGTCTGAAGCGGCGCCTTAGTCAAAATGCAGAAGAAAAACATGCTGTGGTGTTATCATCATCTGGACTGATGTCAATAAAGCTGCGAGGGACAAATCAGGCATCTTGGAATCAGTGAGGATGAGCCACAGCAGCAGAGCAGCCAGATACAGATTGCTTATATTAGTATTCTATTCTACAAATTGCATCTGACTGTGGTTGTGGTGGAAAAATAAGGTGGCAACAAAAAAAAAAAAAAAACGTATAGAAGAGAGAGACAAATGGAAATGTAGTTTATGTTAGACTCTGAGCAATTACAGAAAATGGACCAATTCTGTAAGAAGCACTGTGTTTTTACAGCTGTAATTTTTTGATGGTCTTGGTATAAAGTTTGTGTTTGACTTTGTGGAAATGGAAAGTTTTAGAGCCTCTTAAAACCGGGGTTAAAGTTTTTAAGTATTTATTGAAAACATTAAATATTCATGACTAAATAGGAAGCAATCAAATGTAAAGCTTGGGGGAAGTAAAAAAATCTTTATAAGAGGGCAGACCTCGATCATCAAATTCACACTGTATATCTGTGTGTGTGTGTGTGTGTGTGTGTGTGTGTGTGTGTGTGTGTGTGTGTGTGTGTGTGTGTGTGTGTCTGTCTGTGAGCCAATGGCTTTGATTCAGGTGCTAACTAAAGACAGATATATCTGTGTGAGCCTCCACTCTATAGTCCACTTATGCCACATGTAGCAAACACTGCAGGCACTTTTTCTTCTGTGTTTCTCTCTGTGCAGGTGTCGTATCCATGGACAGTTTAAGTCTTGTTCGAGATGAGCCAGAGCTGCACAGAACTGATCTCCAGCCATTGCTGCACAATGTACGCTGTTGGACTTGATTCCAACTTGTTCTGATTTTACAAGGACATACGATAACATCAAGGCGGCCGCAGTTTTTGGAGCCAGAAGCTGCAGTTGCTTTCCAGCGACTGCACAGGCCTCAGGGCATGATGGGAAACATCTGGCTCTCTGCCAAAATAACAGCCAATTGGTTTAGAAGTTGATTTAACAATATGATGCTTGACAGAAACGTTTCATTTTATCTCAATTGGAAATATTTTGATTTAATTCATCTAATTCTGAAGGTTTATTCTTTAAGCAGAATACATGTGTGGTTTATCAGTCAGAGAGGCTAAATACATTCAGATCATTAATGGCATACAATGCACCACAGTTTTAGTTCATTACATACTAATGCTAAACTGTTTTAATTCTTGAAGTGTTTAGCAACATCAAAACTTCTTCTTAAACAACATCTGAACAGATGTTTTAGCCCTGACAGTCTGAAAATCTGAAGCGATTGTCTTGTTTTCTTACTACTGTATCTGACGATGAGTATTTTCAGTTTACTTGTGTAGCTTTACAGGTGCTGATCTGCTCAGCTGATTTGTACACAAGCTGGTCTGAAACTGATTCACAGGAGAATTCATGTAAAATGGAGGTAAATTTATGAGCAGAGAACACAAATCACCTGTAGAGCATTTTATCAGGATGTGATGGTTAGTCCCCCACTTTGTGTTTATTGAATAATTAGGCCAACATTATACTTTCTGCATCTGCCAGCATCTGATGGTCTGCGTGAAGTAAATTTCGTCATCTCACTAAGTCCATATGAGTCCACGTGGATCCCTCTGCACACATTTGCGTGCAATATGAAATTCATGTCTCTGACTACACTACAAGGGCTATAGAGTGCATGCTTGGAATATGTAGATGTGACCTATTGTGCATGTATCCAGCAGAGTCTTCCATGCAGACTCCTGGGGACTAGAAAAGTAGCATAACTACAGGTTTCAAACTGATGTGGTCTTTTGCCCTTTGAATCTGTAGGTCCATTGCAGAATACATGCTGGGTGTGTGAACACTTTATATATCTTTAGGTAAATTAACACTCTAAAACTGTGTGAAGCGTCTTCATCATGACTGGCGTGGTTTGATCAGATTTGACTGACAGCGGCTAGCAATAGATTTTGATTCGAATGTCACAGAAAATGTGGTTGCTGCAGAGAAGAATGTCATCTTTTCCAACTGAGCCACCTGTACAGTGAAAACACATGCAAAATATCAGAAACCATTTTAACGGAAAATAGTGTGCTCATATAGAACCGCACTATTAAGAGCCAGACCCAGAAATATGTTTTTCTAGTCTTGGAGTGCACCCAAAACATACTGTTTGGTATGAAACGTGGGCCAACCACGTCTAAAAGCAAAAGTGTTGCAATAGTTGCAGCCAACAGCCACAGGGTGCAAAGGGTGCCAAGCCTGCCGTCATCAGGGTGAGCTGGGATGAATCATCCAAATGGGGATAACAGTGCACATTTTCACACAGTCACACCTTAAAGGCATTCATACTGTTGTGCTCCAGTTGGACTGACACATGAAAAGTGAGCAACAGAACATGGAGAAAGGTTGAAATCCTTCATGCTTTTATACCTCTGTGGACGATCGCTGCACAAAGTGAGAGGAACTGTCAAATTGTTGGTTTCAGAAAGTCACAAAAACTGTCTGACGCAGACTGCCACAATTCTAATGTCAAACATATTATGAGGAGGGGAGTTTCTGACACTAATGGACAATCCCTCAATCACACCATCTGAAAGATACTGCAGCTTTAACTGGACAACAGGGACATGGAGAGTGAGGAGATGAAAAATTACCTTGTGTTTGTCAGTCTAGCATAATCTAGCAAATACTTCATCAAATTTGAAAGAGATCAACAAACATCTGCATATGTCGACTGTCACAGCTCTCAATGCTGTATTCAAAGGAGCAGTATGACAGTCTGGGGAAGGCAAGGCAAGGCAAGGCAAATTTATTTGTATAGCACATTTCATGTACAAGACAATTCAAAGTGCTTTACATAAAACATTAAAAGCAATACAGATAGAGAAATAAAACATAATTAAGACATTGCAAAAATTAAAATAATGTAGAATAATTATATTAAAATGATTAAAAGCAAGATAAGTTAAAAGATACGTGCAGATTTCATGCATAGGCGCATGAGAAAAGAAATGTTGTTAACCTGGCTTTAAAAGTTTCTACATTTTCTGAAAGTTTAATCTCCAGTGGCAGTTTGTTCCACTTTTTTGCAGCATAAAAGCTAAATGCTGCTTCTCCACGTTTAGTCTGGACTCTGGTCTGGACTAGCTGACCTGAGTTCTTGGATCTGAGGGCCCTGCTGGGTTTATATTCTTTGAACATATCACAGATGTATTCTGGACCTAAACCGTTCTGGGATTTGTAAACAATCAGTAGGGTTTTAAAATCTATTCTGTAACTGACAGGAAGCCAATGTAGAGACTTTAAAACTGGTGTGATATGTTCAGATCTTTTAGTCCTGGTTAAAACTCTAGCAGCAGCGTTCTGGACGAGCTGCAGCTGTTTAATGCTCTTTTTGGGAAGTTCTGTCAAAAGGCCATTACAGTGATAATTAATTACAGTAATAATGGAATACCATTATTTATTTTTTGACAAGATTTATTGAGCTTTTTTTACGTTTACAGTATGAAATGTCATAACACGGTGCAGTCCACACTGGGTGGAACTGGGTGATCAGAACCCATCGTCTTTCATGTCTTTGTGCATCCACATGGTAAAGCCTTGTTGTCACTCAGTTTTCAAGGCAACCAGTAGATTTGCTTCTGTATGCATTTAATAAAACAAACAACATATAGCCTAATGTGTTAATTACTGAGCTTCAAAGGTGTGAGAAGGTGGACTTTATAACATTTGGTTAGATCTGGCTGCTTCTCCCCATTTTCAGTCTCTGTGCTAAGCTAAGCTAACTTGTTGCCAGTTTCATATTTGGCATCGAGACACATAAGTGACTTTTCCTACAATCTTTCCTGCCTACAAGTGACATATTTTCCAAAAATATTATGATTATTTTATTAACAGGGTGGATCTCATGTTAGCTTAGTTAGCCTGCACAGACTCTTGAGAGACTTGGCCCAAAAATTTTATGTTAACACTTGAATAATAGATATATCTGTCTAATAGAATTACATAGAGGTGAAGTTATTGTAATATTACAATTTAAAAGAGCAATTCATAGTTTCTACTTTCAAAACTTCTGTTTAAAATTACTGTTTCTTAATAGTCCATGTGTTGAATGCTCAAATGTAAATGTATGCAAAAATAAGAGCTACATTAATGCTCTTAAGTATCTTTTTGCTGAATCTTTTGTCATGAGAGATTCAGTCCTTCTCTGACAAATAATACAAGTATGTTGCAGCTCTTGTATCACATGTACCAACTGCAGACCCACTTTAGTGAAGCTCTGCAGCCATAAGACCTAATGCTTCTGACAAGATTGTGAAACTTATTCATATGTGAAGTATGAAGAGATGCCTGGCTGTCACTAACATCCCATTATCTGTCCTCATCTGCAGCAACCTCAGTCTCTGCTGTGCGGTGTACATGTGAGATTTGGACTAATGGATGATGCGAAAGACACTACACTTGTCTGACTACATCAGGATCACCACCACCTTTACTCATGTGCGTCTCTCTGTGAGGAATGGGTGCTAACAGGAGACTGATAGCACAGGAGAGTGGCTGAAAGTACAGACTGGATGCATCTAATGAGACAGAGACAGAGACAGGGCAGTTTAGAAACAATGCTATGGCATAATGGAGAGGGATGGCTGAGGAAAGAACATGATCTCTTTCATGGATGAAGAGACACACAACGCACAAGTGCAAACACAATTGCATTTACAAGGCCATAGGGCACTTCACACAAACCTCACTGCATCTGCACAAATGGAAGTATGTGTAAAAACACACCCCCTCCTGCATTCACATCCACACACACTGAGTGTGATTGCACATCATAACCACTGTTAGCCCGCTTAGCATCTGTCCAGACAGCCAAACACTTGTTTGTAGTATCATACTGTTGTGTATTCCATCTTACAGAAGCACAACCTCTTCATCATTGTCAAGCAGCATCACTGATTCCCCTTTTTCACTTTAATCTTTCTCTTCCTGTTTTACCTTTCAATGTTTGTTTCACACTGGAAGAAAAAGTAGGTTATATATTCTTTATCTGTCGCCTTCTATTTTTACCCAGTTCAATTTCATGCTCCCCTTTCTCCTGCTCTGTTGCATTCCTTTAAAAATATTCATCATTTGGACCTATAACTGTTTTATATCTCTGTTATTTATCATTCAATTTTTTTCTCTCCGTTAATATGTAGTAAGTCCTTATGCATTGTTTGTTTAAAATGAGTCATTTTGGCATTCTTTGGTCACATAGTTGGGGCCAGCCCCATGTCACTAGCAACAGGCTAATTAATAATACTCCTATTTTCCAGAAAGAGAGGGAAGTGATTTTTCACCTGTTATGCCTGTAAGCCTGGGTACTTCAGGTAAAGTCAGTCCAATACACTTTTTGTCAAAGTCAGTGAATACCTCCTCTCGGTCCCCTAGCAGTCTTATCTAATGTGTGCTGGGAAAAAATGGTGGTAGGGAGATGGGGGGAGTGAGAGGGAAGGTAATTCTGGCACACTGTCACTCTCTAAATATGCTAAATATTATCAATATTTCTCCAGAGTCACAGAGGCCATCTGTAAGACCGAAGATTACTACATATAGATTTATGACACCTTCTCCAAATGTCATGAAAATAATTAAAATCCTTTAAATTTTCATTAAATCAAACCTTGTCCTTGATATTATTTATGGTCTGCATTTCTTTTTGGCAATACTCATTTTATTTCTTGTTCTTACATTCTGTAATTATAACTCCCTACTGTAGTTCTCACTGTTAGTGGCAGCGTCTGCTACTCCCAAAGGTGTCAAATTGCCTTCACGCACATGTACAGAAAATGATGCTTATGTAATCCAGCACTATTGTATATCATTTCAACTCATTGGTATCAACCTCACTGTTGCACCCATTCAAAAAAAGCCTGGCACATAAACCCTTTATAAAACCATGTGCTGCTTTCACACTTTGTTTTTTAACACAGATAACGCAAATGAGTTATAAAAGTGTTAATTAGTGAGCTTTAGAGGTGCTGGTAGGTGGATCCTGTGACCTTTGAATGGAGCTAAAGTAGCTCTTTCCACTTTGTGCTAAGCTAAGCATAAGCTAACTGGTGGTATTGACTTCATATTGATTTCATAGACATAGCAGTAGTATCAATCATCCCAGTTCACTCTCTACAAGAAAGTGTTGTTCTAAGAATGTCAAAGTTATTGCTGTAAATAAACATGTAAGCCTCTACCTTCAAACTTTAGGCAGTAGCGAACTGAGCCACTGAATGTACAAAAACAACCTATCCTTCAACAATCTAATACAACACAGCAAAATGGCTGCATGCAACAGATTGTACTTCACTGTCACTGCATACAGTGATAGCCTCAGGTCAGCATGCTCTGAAACAATCACTGAGACACTCAAGCATTCATTCATTCATCCATCCATCCATTCATTTTACTCTGCTTATCCAGAGTTAGGATGCAGTGGCAGCAGACTAAGCAGGGTGTTCCAGACTTCCCTCTCTCCAGCAATATTTTCCACATCCTCCTGAGGGATGTCCAGGCCAGATAAGATATGTAATCCCTCCAGCAAGTTTTGGATCTACCTTGAGGTCTCCTCCCAGTTAGATGTGCTTAGAACACTTCCAAAGGAAAGTACCCGGTAGGCATCCCACTTGGATATCAGAACCACCTCAGCTGGCTCCTTTAGACATGAAGGAACAGCAACTGTTCCAGTTCCTCCTGGGGGAAGCCAAGGTGCTGCCAGGAAAGATGAGATATGTAATCCTTCCAGCAAGTTTTGGATATACCCTGAAGTCTCTGGCCGGTTGGATGTGCCTTGAACACTTCAAAAGGAAACACCCATCAGGTAACCTACTCAGATACCTGAATCACCTCTGCTGGCTCCTTTAGATATGAAGGAACAGCTCCAATGTCCAAGCTCCGCAACCTATCTTTAAGGCTAAACCCAGCCACTCTACAGAGGAAAGTTGTTTCAAACGATCTTAGTATCTCTGTCACTACCTAGAGCTGGTTATCACAAGTGAGGGTTGCACCATAGATCCACTGGTAGAACTTAATCGTCTGGCTTAGCTCCCTCTTCACTATTATGGTCCAATACATTGCTAACACTACTGCTGAAGCTGCACCAATTCCTCTGTCTTTTTATTGCTGCATATTACCATCACACATGAAAAAAGATCGTGAGACACTTAAACTCCTTCAGTTTGAGCAATTCACCCCCAACCCTGAGGAAGCAATCCATTGGTTCCTGGCAAAGAACCAAGGCCTCAGACATGTAGGTGCTGATTCTCTTCTTTGGAACATCTAATGATTAATTAATCGCAGGTCTGTTTCTAAGTTTAAACTTCATTTAGGACAAAAAATACCAGTTTTCAGAAATTATAGATACATTCTTGAGGGGTAATCATTCCAAACCCATGGGAAAGCTTTCAACCCAAGGCTAGACAGGGAGTGAGCACCGTACAACCTTTACTTACATCTTCCACTTCCCCACTAATCCATTCTTCTGTTTTTTTACTTTTATTCATTACAGAACTCATGCCCCCTCCTGTTTTGTTTCCTTTTATCTTTCCTTGATATTTTTCTGCAGAGAACTTGCGTGAGTCTGAGTCAAATGCTCACAGTTCTGAACAGAAAACACAGATTTGGTCCAGTGGCTGCATGGAAAGATGTAAGAATAGAGGGTGGCGAGCTGGGATGCACCCCTGTTGTGAATGCAGATTGGGCACCGGTGTTTGTCAGAGATGTCTGAGGCACTGAGTGTAGCATGGCAGTCCACCAGCCACGCAGGACCCCTGAGGTGTCTCTGCTCTCCGCCTGAGTGAAAAATGGATCAAAGCTAAGAAGCAGAAATGACAACCACTGTTCAGTCTAATCTCATTTCACAGGAAAGGGCAACTTCTGCCGTAACCACTAGATAGGAAACAGGAAGGCGCAAACTCTATCTCTCTCACTCCGTTCACTGCATAGCCAATCAGGGTGATGCAATAATTGCCTTGGGCCCAGAAAAGAAAATGGTACATGGAGCAGGCAGTACAACTTTACTACAGAGGGAGTGAAAGAGAGAAAGTAGTTAGGGCGACAGAGAAAAGCGAAGGTGATAGCAGGAACAAGGAGATTGTTGATGAAGTATCAAAATGGTGATGCAATCCCGTGCTAGCTTGGGGAGGGTGATTATCATCGTGAACAGTTTGATGAGAGCCGTTATTGTGTTCCAGGCAGAGTGGGGACTGTGCAGACTGTGGTGAATCCGTCTGTATGGATATCAGCACCAGAGATAGATAGAACAGATAGAGCCTCTTTAATGTGCAGTGAAGAAAACAACCTCTTCTTTCCATGAATAGTATTCTCATCATTTTCTTTTTTTCATGGGCTGAAGGCCTGGTTTTTACATTTATTCTCTCTCTTTATCTGTGTCTCCTTCAATATCACAACTTTCGCCCTGTGTTAACATCACATCTCGTCTTATTACATGCTCTCTTCGTTTTCTCATTTCCCGGCCCTTGCCATTGCAAAACTGAGGAACAGAAGTCGAGGGGGCAGAAGCCAGAAAGCTTTCACCCAGACACATATGCTCCCATGGCAGCCTCTGTCACAGCAATTGATGCCCCCCTCTCTCCCACCATGGAGCCCACCCTGCCATCTGTCTCATTAACCTGGGTTAGCAGCATACAGTGTGTCTGTGGTTGAAAACAGGAAGGAGATGTGGCATGAAATTAGGGAACGAAGAAGATGGACGGCAGAAAGGACCAAGAACATGTTAGAGAAAGAGAAAAAGACTGCATTAAATGCTTTGATCCTGTCTGGACAATTGTGTATGAACGTGAGAGTTTTCTTTTGGGTCTGGCATGAGGTCATGCTTGAGCCAAAGTGCAGTTTAACGTCAGTAAACTGCTATTATGGCTGAGGAGGTGAGGATGTTGGTGGGGCACCTCTGAGAAATGTCAGTTAAACGTGTGTATTCCTGTACAGAGCCTACAATATACTGTAGGCTCTGTACAGGAAGAACATTTTTACACACAAATTCTGTGGATATCAGAAGATGTTTAACCCAGTTTGAGTATTTATGAAAAGGGGTCATGGTTAGTTACTGAACTGCCATCATTCACTCAAGACCTTGACATAATTTTAGTTATGATTCATATAACAAACTATAATATCTGCAGTAAGTGAAGGCGGTAAACAGTCTTAAGATCTGATTAAAGCAGAAAGAGAAGAGCTTGGTGAAAGGGTTGCTTGCGGGGGTTGTTGGTGAATGAATTTCCAACAATTTGGCACTATTTATTGAGTGATTAATCACTGTTTAACTTTCAAAGGTTTCAGCTTTTAATCTGAAGTGCACTAGCGGATGGTAATTTATCTTAAAGGAAAACCCAGGAACACACTTTTTCAAAAAGACTGATGAAAGGAAGATAAATGGGACATGGCACTGACTTACAAGAGGCAGTGGAAGAGAAGTGAAGACAACTTCCTAATGACCGAACTTTAACAATGTTTGCAATGTTGTCTTCACACTGGAGTAACAAAGTGATGGACATTGATGATGGTTGGCAAAGCAAGATTACTCTATTTATATACTATACTATAGCACATTTCCAACACAGTGACCATCCAAAGTGCTTACAAACTGGATTAAACAGTCAAAGCATGTAAGTGTCAATATGTTCCTGCTTTCCACTGCAGGAACTCAGTGGTAGGCAAGAAGTGGCAAACATTTTGAGCAAGGGCCCTTAATTGGCCCTTTCTGTCTTTTGTTTCCACTGCCTTAAAGGACCTGACAGTTTTGACAAAACTGCTGAACAGTACTTATTGTACGTAACTCAAGTTCTATGAGCACATAGGAAAAGAATGATGGAGGTCTGTTATGTTAGTCTGTAAGGTGAATTTTTATATTGTTCATGCTAATGTTAGGGAGGAACAGACGGACACTAACAAGGACATTGACAAGACTGAAAAATGGCACTTGTTGTCCTCTCTGAGTTCAACCAATCAGCATTTTTGTTCTCTGTGTTCAACCAATCAGCACTTGTCTTCTTTGAGTTTCACCAATCAGCATCCCACCTTGTGTAGCAGTTTTTCAGGGCTGTCTAGAAGTACCTAGTCTGCAAAAGGTATTGTTGTCTCCCCTGAAAACGAAAAGAAGAAAGTTCTACAGGGTAAGTTCTTGCATTTGGCATATTCATGAAGGTTCAGGTCATCCTAAAATGGCCCACAAGTTCCTGCACTGGAAAACAGCTTAATATTTACTGCAAGGTATACCACAGCTGCAGCAATATTATTAGCTTAGCTTAGTACAGATTAAGAAGAATGGAAATGGGGCAGCAGCAAAGCTGGCTAATTGTTGCAACTGAGAGGCCAAAATCAGTAGGGAAAAAATGGACAAAAAAAAACACTGAGTTAAAAAACATAGTCCTCCTTTTGCAGCTCTTCCATCTCCCTCCTGTGTTTTAAGCCCCTCCCAACACAAGAGCACACAAAAAGATAGTCAAATTGAAAGTTAACTTTCATTTATGGTGTCAGCAGGGATTCGTCACCCACTCTCCTAAGTGAAATCCTGTATCTAACCCATTTCACCACCACATCTTAATCTCACTGTGGACTTCTTTACACTATATCAACTGCTCTGGGTCACAGGCTGGATCTTTTAAAACCTGAAAAGGAAGGCAAGAGGAGCTGCAGAAATCTAATGTCCTCTAAAACTACGTGTGTGTATGAGCATATCATCGTAAGTTGTAGTTAATGAAATTCTTAATGATAAAAAATAATTTTCTAATACTTTATGAAACCCAAACACTGCCAAGTTGTGAAAAAAGCTGTATATAAAATATTATATATCTTTCTCCATAATCACAGATTACACTTTTAATAAGACATTATTAACATTAGTCAGATACGTGTTATAACTTGTAAGCCCTTCTTAAAGGGTGTCCTATTGGCAACTCTTTTTTTCAAATGATCATTTTAAATTATGTTACATAGGATGAGGTGATAATAAGTAAAAGGTAACATATTTGGCATATAATCTATTGCTTTAATATTCTCTCTTATAGCAGTCTAACTGTGCATGGATCTGACCCGTCTTTGAATGCATCGCCTTGACTTCAATGGGATGAGTCAGAACAGCGCATCGCTAAAAGGTGACTTCCCCCCCTATTTATTTAGCTAAGTATTCTTTTATCTCAGTATGACTGCACTTACATGAAAGGCTTTTTCTCCTCTGCATCTGAAAGTGGGACAGAAGAACAACATTTTGATCTTTTCCTGAGAGATCTACATGATCAGCACTAGCCACAGATTGTAAAGAAAACAAGATGAGAAGAGATGAGACAAACATAAGTGTAAGGTGAGGTCAGAGTGGGCAACGAATAAAGAGCTTAAAAAGGAAAAAGAGGTGTTGATGTGAGTGGAGACAATCTTGGATGGTAAACGGGGTAAATGTCTGGTAAAATGTAGTAAGTGCTATCAGATTGAGGGTGGTTGAAAAGAGGAGATTTCCAAATAAAGAACAAAGAGCGTGACTAAACACAGAAGAGCCTGAATTGCGTAGAAAAAAGGGAAATGAATAGAACATGAAGGCAAAAAGGTCAGTGTGGATGAGATGTAGTGGAGTGAGGAATGTGGAAGGTTGTGGAGAACGGACATGCAACAGAGAGAGAGAGAGGGAAAGACAAAAACTAAAAGTGATCAAAGGAAGGATTTACAGCGAGTGAACACACACTTGGGCTCACACTGTCAGGCTGGATCTTTGCTAGATAAGTTAATTCATCCTAGGCTTAACGGGCTTACAAGCTCCATTAGGCAAGCTTTCAAGATGCCCTGAAAATGAACCAAACCCAAGTGTGTGTTTATGTGCAGAATTTCAGTGTTATTGCAGAGACAGCAGTCACGTGGAGATACAGTCTGACAGTATTCTGCTAGAATTTGTAAAGCGGCAGACAAATAGTTTTCTTTTTTAAAAAATTTATGATCGTGACGTACAATTTTTGCTTGCAAACATGGAAATTTGTGACTTGCTGCAGTGGCTTAGGTGCCTCTGTGTTTTTGTGATTGTACTAAGAATCAGCGCAAATTCAGCACACTTCCACAAACTAGCTAATTCCTTGCAAATAACTGAGTCCAAAGGAGCTCTCCAGATTTCAACAGTGACATTAAATAATCACATAATTAACATTCCCTCTGCTTCTCACCTTGATCTACGCTAAATGATCTTTTGCTAAAGTTTCTTTTTAAAACAGATCATATCAAAGTCAGTTGGAGACATTAGCCTGTTTTCCACTGAAAGGATGTGCGGGCCGATTTAAGACGAGATGACAACAAGCGTCATTGTTCTGCCTTTTTGCCTTGTTTTCGTTGAATAGCAGTCTTTCCTCTCTAACATCAATGTCTTCAACATAACATTTAAATAGGATGTAAGCTAACATGGCAAAGCTCCATTGTTCTAAGTTCTACATGCTCATAGACGTAGACTTAGATTCAGTTCAGCCTGTTCTGGTGCATTCAGGGGTTAAGGCCACAGTTAAAGCTTTTGGATCCGACACTGCAACGGAATCAGAAAGGCAAAAATGGCCAATTTTGGGGCCGTTTCTGCAGATGTTGATGCTACCTCTTGCCTGCCCTGAGATCCTGCAGTGGAAAGCCACCTGTCACTACAATTCTGGTAATGGAGAAGTTACTTTGAACAAGTTATCTATTATGTACTTAGGATACTTCTGAAATCATTGTAAAACCCTTTGAAGCAAACCATTGATTTTGGGCTATATTGACTTGACAAAAGGAAATTTTTATTGAATTTGCTGCCATGGAAGTTTGACCTGGGCACAACTCAAATTCTACAGTTACCTTTACACACTGAATAGAATAACAGTGTTTCCCTGCAGATGCACTTACACTGTTGTAGTCTAAGAAGCAGCCATCCAGTAAATCTATACCATTGATATAAACAAGAAGGGAAAAATATCAGAAACACTGCAAGATAATGTATTGTACCACAGAACATTATGACCATCATGAAGACAGGATATATTGTAGGGTTGTTGTGTTAGACTGCTAGTTTCCAAGTGTACCTAGCAAACTTGAGAATAATTCTTTTTGGACATCTTGGACATGTACTTAAAACAATGATCTTGCCCATCACTCATTGGCTTTGGAGACTTTAAAAACAAACTCAAACTAGAAATAATAATGTTGTTGCTTTTTTCCCCCTCCCCTGACATTTCAGATCAACGGCACCTTTAATAT
This sequence comes from Dascyllus trimaculatus, assembly GCA_024666655.1. Taxonomy (NCBI): domain Eukaryota; kingdom Metazoa; phylum Chordata; class Actinopteri; family Pomacentridae; genus Dascyllus; species Dascyllus trimaculatus. The sequence goes on from CM045458.1 coordinate 12,376,325, forward strand.
ACCTTACAAAGTTATAAACTAGCATGCGCCTACATATCATAATGGTATATGTGTGATGAAGGAGGGAATATGTCAGGTCCCTTCTCTTATGTTTCCGCCTCCAAGCAGAGGATTGGCTCTTAGTGCTGAAACTTTCAAAAAGTGATTGATGATTTTAATTAAATGTTGGGACCCTACTGGGAGCTGACGGAGTGCTAGACTGCCCTCTGTTGGGCTTGGACGACTCTGGCACTGACCCAAACACCCTGGTGGCTGATTACCTTCAGTGACTCTGCCAGACAGGGTCTCCTATGGTCAGCTCAAATAATCACATCCCCACTCTTATTTGCAATTAGAGTCGACAGTAACAATAGTAATATATCTCTGCCCTTGAAGTCAGCGCTATTAAGATGTGTTTAAAACCAAACGACAGTTGAACTGTGCTAAATACATTGGTACATATAATAATGCTATGATAGATCCCAAACTCCCCCCTAAAACCATAAAAAAGTGACAACTCTTTTACTACTAATAAAGACTGGTTGGTTTTTTTTTACTGCACAGCCATTTTATCACCAAACACGAGGCTCAGATTTGCTGCTGTAGTGGACAAAGGGAGATAAAGCTCATTTGGAACCAGCAACAAATGGCAAAGCACATTTGTACCAGACTGGTGCTATCGCAGGGAGTTACTGCTATGATTTACTTGGCTGCTTGTTACACACCAAGGCCTCTGTCAGCACAGGTTAGGGCAGACTAGCTGATGTAAGTAATGTTCTCTGACCCAGTTCAACATCCAAAGTAATTTAGCCTCTGATAAGGCAGCTTTATTAAAGGTCCACTTGTTTTGGATTAGTGAGTGTAGCTTAATGCAGTCAAGTTAAACTGCTGTATATCTGCAATGTTGAACAGCCATAAAATGATGGTGTAGCCTTTTTAAAATTCGCTATAAGAAACTGAGCCTAAATTATTGGGGTATAGGGAATGGCCTGATTCTTAGATTTCATTGTATTATAAAGGTAAGGACTTCACCTGGGTTGTTAATAATTTATTTTTAGCCACCACATACTCACACAAAAATAGAACCACTAAATAAACCAACATGTCGACTGAATTCATTGCTTTTCCGTGAGCTCTAGAACAACGCACTGTCTTCTAAGAAACTCAGAGTGGTCTTATCTGATGCCTCTTTCACAAGACGTCATTTGCCTGTGCGCCACAAAACTGTTACAAATTGCTAGCCATGTTTCCACATTACTGTCAAGCGAATTTGAAGGAAATAAAATGTGAGTCAGGTTTGTTTTATTTACCTGCTTGCAGGCGAATAAGCTACTTTATGTGGTGTTATCAGAAGGTGGTGGTAGATGTTACGCTATGCATTGCTGTAAAAAAAGGGTGAGAGAAGTAAAAATCCTACACTGGAAAGAAAAACAGTTGTTTTCCAACCACCAAAATAGAAGAAGAAAAGAAAAAGAATAAAATCAGTTACCTTGGTTACCTATAACAGAAACATAAAGAGCAGTCGTCAGGATTTTTGGTCAACCGGGCAAGTTGTAATTATTAATTTATGTCAACTAAAAAAAGATAGAACTTAATCCCCCAGGAAATCACTGAAACACGGCTCAGCCAGACAACAGACCCTGCTGAAAATACATTGAACTCACTGGAATCTTTCCTTGTGGAAGTCTTTAGTAAAAGGCGAAACACCTGTGCCTCATAAAGAGAAACCAGAGTGAGTGTGAGTGAGCTAATTTTGTTTAGTTTTGTTTCATGGTGTCTGATCAGTCATTGAAGTTAAATGTCCATTACACTAGAACTTACTGGGAAAAGGTGCATTTATCTACCATCAACTATTTTCCTGAAAGGTCTAATACCACCTCAAGTGTAGAAACTTTTTTGCAAAATTGAGAATTTTTTTTCCTTCATCACCTTTTTCAAATGTGATACTTGAAAACATGTAATAAATACAAGAGGAAAACATGGATACTATATTGATAAATCTGTTCTATGATGTGACAATTATATGATTTTGGTTAGGTTTAGGCTCAAAAACTACTTGATTTGTTTTGGAGAAACATTGCGATGTGTGTCAAATTTGCAACTTTGTTAAGGAAACTGTCATTAAGGTTACAATTATATCTTGGTTAAGTTTCGGGAACAATTGTAAAGCTAAAAAACACTGAATACTAAAAAACAGGAAATGAACTGCTGTCTCCTGGGTTAAAGTCTAATGTTATGTTGACCCATCCATCCATCCTGACCTCCTCCCTGTATTACAGTGTTGCACTCTCACATCAACAATGAACTTTATGTCTCTCCCCATCATAACTACTAGTGCCATTAGAGGGCAGTAGTAATGTAGTATGACCACACACTGTATATAAAAGATGGATGTAGCCACCGTCACCTACTGAAAACCTTGAGTTTGGAACTTGGTCAGCACCATCTTGGGCTCTGAAACAGGATGTAATGATGAAGGGGAGGATCTGACTGAGAACTCAAAAACATTATGCATGCCCATGTAGTAGCGGCTCGTCAATTACAAGGTAGCCACACCCTAAAACATACACTGATTTATCATATTTAATCTAAATAGGACTACAATTTACTAAATGAACATCACGCTGTATTAAAGAAAACTTGAAACTACACATTAGTATGAATTTTTTAAAACTCTCTTAACAATTTTGCAAGGGAAGAAACAAATAAAATCTGGAAAGACAAGGGCACAAACAAATTTCTTATATGTCTATTTTCCTTAAAAAAAATAGTCACTTCATTCAATTTAAAGAAGAAATATGGACTCTTTCAGTTTTTCTGACTCAGTTTCCCCTCATACAGTTCCTAAATCAATACTGCAATTATGCTGACCAAAATATATCAACTTTATGACTTACTAGTTATTACAAACATTTATGTGAGTCTATTAAATTGCTACTCATGCATATTGCTTTGTACATTCTGGGTGGAAACACAGATAAGTAATAAATATTAATTACAAAAAATCCAGGGTGTTAGACAAACCATATGCAATGGTGAGACATCATAACAGCCCACAGACTTTCTCCTTGCCATCAACATCTGCACACATGCATCATCTGTTTGTTTTGTGCTCCATTTGTAAGATATTCTTGTCTTTGCAATAACTGCCGGCTGTGGTTTTGTCTTTGCCTGTAATCTGGTCAGGTTATTTGTGTCCTTTGTATTGTGGATGTTGTCTGGTTCTGTATGTGGCGTTTTTTTTAGCGGCATGCTGAGGATGTAAGCTGTTCAGGTTTGTGTCTGTGCTCAGTGCCAGGTGTTACACATTTCAGGCTCACTGCCTTCCATCTCACTGGAGGCTCAACAGCAAACCTCACACACACACTTATGCACACAGATCCATACATACAAAAAAAACCCAGTACATGCCCCCTTTGAAATAGCCTTCCTTTGTGTGCATTGTGTCTTTTTCTCACCTATCATCTCAGGTTTTTCTATTCAGACAGCATCTGTTGCCTGCTATTATCGTTCTGTCTCAACTCCAAGTTTTACACTCTTTCTTTCTCCCACTCTTCCTCCCTTTTGTTGCTTCTCTCTCTTTCTCTAATGACCTGTCTGCCTATTCCCATTACATCTGTGTGGTCCGAGTTGATTCTCGTGTCAGTTTCTACTCCACACGCACACATGTACAAACACACACACGCACCTGCCTGTCAAAGATGGAGGGGGTTACCTCCATGCAGTTACCAATCTGCTCACTATATCAGTGGTGCAGCACATACAGCCTGCAAAAACTCACTACCTTAACAAGTACAAAGCCTTCTTGTACACTTTCACTTGCAGATACAGGAGGACAAATCTAAGAGAACCACCTCAACTTCGACAAATTTTTACTTTCCATTAAAGCGCTTTTTCTTTTCCCTCACTCTCACACAGTAAATGCACCCCCACTTAGATGCCTTCCTCGTGCATCTCAGGAAATACCTCTCTGTACGTCTCGACTTTTACTACCACACTAGCAAATAAATAAATGCAACTCTTACCGTGAGGGTGGGGATGGCTGTGACAAGGGAGTAGATGAGCACCGGGGGGATCTTGCTGGTGTCGTCTGGACCAGGGTAGGGCTTAGAGAAGGTTTTGTCGTAGCAGAAGAAACCCTGGATGTGCACAGGAAAGGTGTCCGTGTACTCAAAGTAGTAAGCCAGCAGCACCGTCCCAGCCATGATCACCAGCTGGAAATAGAACATTATCCCTCCGTTAGGAACCAAGAGGATGAGAGGTGAAGCAGAGGAGGTAGAGGCGGAGGAGGAGGATCGGGAGAGGAAGAGGGGAGAGTCAAGTCCCTGTTCCCCTCAGTCACGGGGAGATGCATAGGAAATCAGGACCCAGAGAGAGACAGAGTGAGAGGTTCAGTGTTTGGAGCCAAGATAGAAGGTGAGAGAGTGAGAAAGAGAGAGAGAGAGAGGGAGGGAGGGAGAACAAGACAAGAAACAGAAGAAGAAATCTGCAGATGGAGGCTCCTCTCTTTAAGAGATGATAACAGGGGGACAAAAAACTGAATAAAAGAGGGTTCCGCTGCACCTCAAACAGCAAAAACAAAGAATTGCTGAGAGAGAGAGGGAGCGAGAGAATGAGAGAGCAATGGAGCGAAAGAGAGAGAAGAAGGGAGGTGGGAGTGAGAGGAAGGGGGAGCAGCCTTTATGCTGCTGGCACTCATGAAATCTACTACAGTTGAGCTGTGGGTGTATTTGTAGATCCTGTGTGAGTGTGTGTGAAATGCATGAATGTGTGTGGCGAGAGCATGTGCACAGGAGTGTGTTTCTGCAGACACGTGGTTCAAACCATCAGCTGTTGTCTAAAGCTAAAAAGTTCCAAAAATACTTCTACCAGCTTCCACACACGTTTTCGTTTCTGTGGTCCATGCATGTGATGACATTATCTCTGTATTAAGTGATGTTTTTCATGGAGCCAGGAGTGTGTCAACAAAGTATGCCTTTATAACGTTTATTTCAAATATGCATTTCTAATTGCAATAAAATAAAAAATATAAATGCATTACATTTTCTGACAAAAATAGCAACTCATATATTATTATTAAAATTCAAAAAATATTCAGCTTTTCTATTAATATAAAGATGTGCAAGCAGTGTATTAACCAGAAACACAGCATTGGAAAAGGGCTCTGATTGGTGGCTGTTGGACCACAACTTCACAGCTCACTGCCCCACAGTGACCAAATAAAATGAAGCACTTATGGCAGGTCTGAGTAAAAGTGAGCACAAAACTGGAATACATACAGGCTACACACAGGAAAGCACAGGCATCATATTTGCAAAGATGTACAAACAAATAACACTGATTCACATTAGCAAAGCCCTTGAAACCACCGACTATTTTTGGACCATGGTGACTAGGTGAAAGGGAAGCGAGTTATGTATAAAGAGCAAACATTTGCTCCATTTAAACTGTTGCAGAGGTATCGTTGTAAGCTGTAAACTGAGAATGTTATATCCTATAAAACTGTAATTTCAAACTTGTCAGCAAACAGCAGCCTATTTTATACACAAAGCAAACATTAGCAACAATTTAAAATTGCATCTTTATCCATCTAATGAATGTAAGTTAATATTCATTTCCCTCGTAGCTCTGGTTTTGTATCCACCTACTTCTAAAGGAGATCTCTGGGTCTTTAGCTCTTTAGCTACCTATCTGTCTTAATGAAGTAGCTGGTACCTTTCTCTGTCTGCTGTTTGGTGCTGGGCAGGTAGTTAGGGCTCTAGTTAATCTTTGTGCACGTTATCTCACTTTAATGAATTCACTATAAGTGCACTCTACCTGCCATTCCTATAAACCTAAATGGATTATAAATAACCCAAAAGCTGGTGTTTGCTGTCTGTATTCAGTTATTATAACCTGGTTATTTTATGCTGAATTTGTAACAACAGACTCAGAGGAGATTATAGATTGTATATAAAAGATTGATATAGTGACAGTACCCATTGGTTTGTTTACTACTGTTTTGAAGCCTTGAGTTTTGGAACTTGGTTGTCACTATAGAGGTGCCTATGTCTGAAAACTCGAGGACACTATGCACAGCAGAGCTGTTACAACCTGTCAATCACATGCTTTACTGTCTGTTTTCCTCTAATGGGGATCCCAATTCACGAAATGAACATCATGCTGTATTAAAAGGGACTTGAAACTACTGATTGAGACCATAAACTCATCAGGTAAATGTTTACTGAGGTAACAAATCAAGTGCGAATTAGGCTTATTTTCTCATAGATTTCTATACATTGGACTTATTTCTTCAACCAGAAAAGTCAACCCCTGCTGGCTTTTACAAAGACTGCCAGTGTAAGTCAACTCCACATTGGCTTCATTTGTCAGATTCAGGAACTATGCACATCTTTGGAAACATATTCATATGATTTCTAAAGATAGAGATATTTTAAATCGCCATGGACTACTGAGGAATATAACACCAACAAGTTAATGACAATGATATGTCATGATAGTTGTTGGACTGCTATTTACAAAGTTTGCACTCGGCTTTTTGGCCATCTGTTTTAACAAACTGCAGCCACACCAAAGTCAATTAGTTTCAAACTGAATCCATAAATGTCAAAATGCAAAAATCGTGGATTAATCCTGGGAGGCTACTGATGTAGCACTTTCCTCTTATGAAAGTAATATTGTTGATTGTTCGAACAAACAGAATTCACCTGGTTGAGAGCATATTGCCAACCAACCAACCTGCTGGCTGCAGCCCTACAGGTGGTATACAGAAAGTTTATTTAAACGTTTTTTTTTTCGCCGCCTGATGTTTCTATTACATAAAATTGTGGGTTGTAAAATTAAAAAAATGTGAATAGTGTGGTTTAAAGTTGAAGTGTAATATGATTTTTAAGTATAAATCACAGATCAGTGTGCATCACCTGTGCTGATGTTCTTTTGAACACACGATACAACACCATTTATCATTTGCAAATCATTTTTATCTTCTGGGAAATTTAAGACTTTAATCTGATGGGATGAAATGAAACTCCACTCTGACCAGACATCCACTTGCCCCGACACATGGTACCAACACAAATATATCTATATATACACATAGTATGCACTAAAACACACAGTCATTATACATATTATATTATACATATTCTGTCTGTATGTAAATAAACACCCACCAATGCAGACAGAAAAGAGCTCCACATGTCACATGTGCACATAAACACAGAGACTGGTATTAATAAACAATGGGCTTTTTTTCTTCCACTTGTTTCTTTATTTATGTCAAATCATCTTTCATGTGTGCCTCCCTTGAGGGAGATGCGCTTTGCTATCTGTGGTTGTCATGGTGAAGAAATCACTGAGGAACACAGATTTGTTATATTCTGCATTTTTAGCACTTTCTGCATCAAAACATACTTGTACAGACCAGTTTACCCTTACAAAAGGGTAGTGTTGGTTTTACTGAAGATTTTCTGGTGAGAATTTCTAATAGCAAATATGTGCTTGTAAGTCTGAGTGCATTTTCAGTGCAGGTGTGTGTTGGAGGATGCACACACACACACCCAATGGGAGCTCTTTGGTGGGTTTGCTTTGGGCGAGAGGAGGTGTTGTATATGTGTGACTCATAAAGCTTTCTCTTGTTTTCCTGTTTGATAGCTCCTCCCCTGCATTTACCCAGCATATTGTGAGGGGCTCTGACTCACACTTGTGATTGCTTTGCTAGAAGAACACCTCTAATTCACAACGCCACCTTAAAATCATCAGCATAATTACAGGATGTGTAGTTGAGTATAGAAAGCATGGCCTTAATTACCACAACTAAAGATTGAAGAATGTGCTCTGGTGGAGATTTTGCCTCGAACTCATGCAAGTCACATTTGTTGAACTTTAATGAGCAAATCCAGCTTCTTTAGAGTCCTCTTCTAATTTTGACTTTATCACCTCATTTTAGATCAAGCTTGGAAGCAACAAAAGCAGCATGAAATTAAGCGTAACTGTGCCAAGTGTATTTTTGCAGCATTAAAAAGATGCAGAATAGTGTTGAGTTACTTCCCTCATTCCTAATACAGGGATATTTCCTCAAATTCATGTCTGATTGTTCAGATTAGCCAGTTGTTGGCGTGTTGCTTTGTTGTCACCTACGATGTTGGTGACAGCAGCCTATTCACACCCTGGCAACTCCTTACCCCGCCCCCCACTTAGCACTCCCTCACACTTTTCCTCCCACTCTGCTGTATTTGCTCCTTATTTTCCTTCTTGACCTCATCCAAAAAACGCAGCCATTAACAGGAAAAAAAGGGCAGGCTTCAGCATTAAGAGCCCAGCCTACTCTGACCTATTTTAGCGTGGAGATGGAAGGGCGGATCAATAGCAGAAAAGAGTGGTGGCCTGTCAAGATGAAAGGTCACATTAAGACAGTTTGAGTTTGAGCTGTCACTAGGAGACATGATGCTGCTTGTTACAAGCGTGAAAAGTGAGCGAAGACTGAGGAGTGTCTTCAAGCTTCCACGGATGTCATCATCTCCCTCTGAGCCCTTCGTTCACATCACCTCTTTGAAGATATACTCTATGCCTGTCAGATTATTGAGGCATTAGCACACTATACGTCTCACTACATACTGACATAAAACTGACTCGATTATTTTAGGTATCAAAATATTTTCAACTAGTTTCAGTTCCTGAACAAGTCAAACAGGAAATTAGTTTCTCATTGATTTCAGTGAGGCAGACTGAGAAGTGTTCATCGGTGATAAGAGGAGGGTTTATCTGCTCCTCATGTCGGATCTATTATGAATGACAAGACAATGGACTGTAATTAAATTCACATATTTTAAACTGAGCTACCTTTACTTGGCTGATATAATTTAGGAAACATTTTAGATCACTGAAGAAAGAATCATTATATCTTTATTCCCCTGCAGTTACACTTTTACTGCAAGGTAGACTTTAAGTAACTAAAATATAGCCATTTCTAGAGCACGCTCACAAAGGTCACTTTGTTCAATGTTCACTGACAAGATGAATATGCATTTACTGTGGTTACAGAGGCTGAACCGGACTCAATAACTTTTTTTTCTGTCATAATGGCCAACACACCCTTTGTGGATCTTTCTTGCAGACTGTGTCTTGTTGTAAAAATTTAGTTTGTGACATCAAGCTGGCTTCTGGAAGGATAGTAGTAACTTTTAATGAAGAAAAGTTACTTGATACCAGAGTTTAAAGGCTAATGTAACTTCAAAAGTCTGCCGTAAACATTTACTGTCTACATATTTACACAGATCTTTAAACACATTTTAGCACTGTTTCACTGTTCATATGGGAACCTGTCTGTTTGTTTTGCAAGGGATATGAAAAAGTATAAAACTATTTTAACAACACTGGGCAGTGGATTCTCACAGTGACAACGCCATCATGGAAATGTTAAGAGGTTATACATGTTGGCAACCCTCTCTCCCAAGTGCAGTCTTATACTAATGGACTGCATTCTCAAATACGTTTGAGGAAAACACATTTACTTTTGTGTTATATTTGTTTGTGATGTATCACAAATCCACTTAAATCAACTTATCTCTGCCATCGCTTTAATGCTACTCCTTTTTTAGCCAACCAGTCGTACCAGTATATTAGATGGGGCAGGTAACCCAGAAAATTGAGAAGCTTGCTGAAGTATGCTGTTAACCCAAACAATGATATTTTCCTAAAACAAAACTTAAATTTAGGAATAATGATCCCACACTGGGACCACACTCTTGGTGAAGGTGCTGTTGCTCACCTATGTTGCCATGAGGATTCATCCTCTAACCACCATTACTGTACCAAAATTCACAGCAATCCCTTTAATAGATGTCACATTATTTCAAACTTATTGTAGCACGACAGGAAAAGTCAGTGGATCACCAAAGTATGTTGGATTCACAGTCTGGAGATCATGAATATTTATACAAAATTTAAAATCTATGCAAACAAAAAGAAAGAATGAAATGAAAGTTAAAACATGATTATTGAGAGTGCAACATATTCATATTAACCTCAAAGTTAACTGTCTTTTCTGCAATACTGTTCTCTGTTTGTACTATCATCATCATCATCATCACTTTATAGAAACTGTCAATGGACAAAACTTACTTATGGTTTTATACTTTCAGTGTGAGCTGAGAAACTGCAAGCTCTCTGTGTGCAGGAAGGACAGGAAAATCATGTAGTGGGAGTTAACCCATTGTACAAGATTAATAAAACCATAGACTAATACATGGAAAACACTTTCAACACTGAAGTGGCAGGTAATTGTAAAAGTGTTAATAGTTAAAAAAAACAACAAAAACGTTTTTAACACTTAACCCCATGAGCCCAGGCTATTTTCAGTGTTTTTTTTTGTTTTTTTTTACTACCATTACTTTTAAGCTCCTATTTTGGTGAATATGAGGGCTAGTCACAGGCTGTACCTTGTTTTATTCAGAACAGCCTTCCAGATCTACCAGTACTGTAGTAATGATAATACTTGCAGATGTTTTAGATTAGGTTTCATATAAGAAAAAAAATTGTACTGTGGTACTGGTATGTTTTTATACGTATCGCACTTGAGTTAAGATATTACGTTGAAGAAGTGTGATCTGCTTTTAAAATGTGATGATTACAGTATGTACAAATATGTGACAAACATTATTAAATATCTCTGGTTCTGCTCTTTCTTGTGATGTGATTTCGACACCTATGCAGTGACTAATTCAAACAAGAGTAATGGGTGTGGAGATGAATGCAGAGCTGTATGTAGATTGTACCTACGATTAAATTTAATGCAAATTCAAAATTATTTTTTTTCTTCCCAACACTTTGTCACACAGACAAGAAGCATTGTTGGAAAGGTCAAATTGTGTGGTTTCATTTAATATGTGCTATGATAAAATTCAACGAAGCAGAAGGGTGTGAATCTGAACGCAAAAACGGGTCAGTCGGGTTGACGGTAATTTTATTAGTGATATTTTTTTGATCTAAAAAAACAGCTTTGGATACATAATACAATATCCTAAGGCAGGAAAATAATTAAATGTCTTTCTATTACTGATGATATAAGAAAACACATCTGCTGAATGACTGACATGACAGGTAGGGTACAGATAACAGTGTAATTTGTTGAGTATGATTATTGCTGTGTTTTATTACCATCTGAGAGTCAAAGTTTTGTGTTCCAGAGACAGTCAAGGCTTGAAAACTCCAATCAAACAAACTCAGTAGAGAAAATTCACCTTGAGTTGTACATTCTCCTCCTCTGAAAGGCCACAGTATTCAGCAGCTACTCACCCTCTGAGCACTGTCACATTCCCAGCGGGACCACAGGATGAGATCTTGCCCTTTCTCAGATGAATATCCTGTTCTACCTGATATCAGTGTGTATGACAATAGAAATGTCACAGTGTGTTTTTCCTTTAACTGCTCCATGCTCTCTGTTCACTTTAAATAAAAACACTGCTCAAAGACCCTGACTTTCCCTTTTTTTTCTGCCCTTCCATATTCTTTATTTTTCATTCATCCCTCAGATACTTCCTCCACTCTGCCCTCCGGTCTTCCAGAAAATGATTTTTTATAAACTTTGCTGAATATTTCATATTTGTGCCTCTAAACTTGGACATCAGCTGCTGGACTGGCAGCCCAGTTCTAGTGATTATGACGCCAAGAGGCAGGAAAGGGTTTACAACAGCAGTGACATCAAGACGTCTGAAAACACGGCACAGATAGACAGAAAGCATTACGGGAACAAGTCCAGGGAACAGCAACAGCCAACGGCATGTGCAGGACCCACCACAGCGAGCTCAGCACAGATCCTAAAATATGATCGCTGTGCCTCCTTCCTTTAACATGGTGACTAAAATACATACCATTCACGGACAAATCTTTTTTTTTTTGCACAAACAGCAATAGACTGACATACATGATTAGCCATACTTGATGAACTACATTAATATTTTATCAGTACAAAGGGATATTTCTGTGATGGTGAACTTCTAAATATAGAGAGGCGCAGATGTTAGTTTGTGCATTCACAGTTCCGTATGACATTTTGCGTACTTTGGTGTCATAGCACTTTGCAAGTACATCATTTTCATTACACACTTGCCTAATGTGGTGAAACAGTACAAGATTATAATAACATCACAAATATTTTAATGTCACTATCATTGGTTTCTCAGGCCAGCAAATCATTTTTCAGCCTTTCTCCCTCCAGCAGCTGTGGCCATAATTTGCAATGCTAACATCAGCTACTATTCATAGTAAAGCACAGTAGAATTAAAGAGACATGCCATATATAATATGGGGTGCAATCAAGAAATTTACAGATACATAAAAAAATTTTAAAAATGCACTCCATTTAAATTTGGTCACCATCCCTACGTCCTTGTGCAGCGATACACTGCTCCCAGTGTTCCTGCAACGTTTGGAATGCTACCTGGAAGCTAATTTCCGTTAGTGTGTCAAGCATCATCTGTGGTGTGGCCAAAAACTATGTGCATATCAAGCAAAATGACAAGTGTTTTCTTGGAAGCTGGTGACCTGATGTACCTTTAAAGTCTCCTCCACTGAACACTGCCGTTTGGTCGCTGGGTCTACAGCTAGGACCCAGAGACCAAACAGTTTGACACAGAATTCGAAGCTCTATACACAAATTTAAGATCCATGGTGAAAATGCAAATGTGCCCCTGCAAACAGTCAGAAAGGGACTTCCAGAGAGTGTTGCAGGAGCACTGGGAGCAGTGTATCTGTGCTCACAGAGACTACTTTAATGAGGATAATTTAATCCAAATTTAATCTGGTATGTTTTTTACTTTTAATATGAACAGTTTCTCAACTTCTTGATCATGCATCGTATTATGTATTTAAAGTACTTACCAGTGATCTGTCCGAAACTCATGGTTTCTGCACTGGCCCAAATGTCAGGTCTTTAGCATAATATAACAATGTAGTTTATTTCTAGCTACATTAATCATAACAAAAAAACTGCCTGCAAAGTGTAGCAACATCAAATTTCTTCTTGTGCTGACTATAATTCAGATGCCTACTGGTGAATGTAGAGGGGGCTCAACTGGGATCTCTCTTCCAGTCAAAGATGGGATATTACATGATTTTACTTCCATTATTTAGGGGAACTTGTGAGAGACAGATTAGATAATAATGGTCTAAATCAATTTAGAAGAGGCCAACACGTCCCAGCTTGGGTCAAACAACTACTAACTGAATCCTACACTTCCCATAATCCAAGTCCAACACAAATGCTGTCTTTTGTTAGCCCTCAGTTTGAAACCCTACACCCCCATTTCCTGTATTTCTTAAACTTTTAGTGATAAGTAAACTATTTTAACCATGTGTAAAACAGGTGAAATACCCATTTAACAAAATGTACAAATATGCATTAATATAATCAACAGAAATATGCTAATATAATTGGTAGACTTACATTAGAGGTTGAACAATGCTGATGTCTTGAAATTAGGGAGTACAATTCCCACCCATTTCTTTCTTCTTGCAAAAATGGGCTCTACTCCTCATCCCAACATCGATCATTGCTTTTTAAATCAGCTTTCACCACAATTATTTTTTGCTGGAAGCACACTGCCCTCTTCCTGCTTAGTTTTGAAAATCAATCATATAGATTTAACACAAATTCTACACCAGTGGCACAAAATGTAGCTCTGTAGCTGCCTGTCTTCTGCTCCTTCAGTCACAGTTCATTAAATTTAAAATAGTAAAGACATATTTATCATTTATAAGTCACATTTTGCACCTTTACAAGGCAAATCTCAACAGGACAGGTAACAGCCACAGAGCTCTAACAAGGGTCACGATCTCTGCCTGTCTTTATTTCGTTGTTCTCTTTCTTCGGAGGTTCACTCGTGTCCCTGGATGCTGTTAAAGCCGTGTTGCCTGAAAGAGCAGTTTTGTGTTTTTACAGACGGAGGATTTAGAGCAGAAGGACGGGGAGGCACAGGGGTCCACCCTCAGACACATGCTGTCCATTAAGAGGCCTGCCATCAGCACACGCTACACTGCACCTGGCCAGCATGTCAGGAGTCCTGGAGGAGGAGGAGGAAGCTCAGAGGACGAGTGGAGGCAGGAGGATTGAAAAACAATGGAGGAAGGATGGGGAAGCAGATTAAAAACGGGAGGAAGAAAGAGGAAAGAGAACAGACAATAAAGGGAACTGGTGGAAGGCAAAGAGAGAAGGTAGGGAACAGGTGATTGAAACACTCTACCTTCTCCTCATGTCCTTTTTGTTTAACTGTTATTTCTGCTTAGGCTTCAGCATTTTTCTTCTCACGGCCCCAAATCCACAGAGCTGTCAGCCTCAAAGACTTGTAGAAAATGTAAAAATAAAGCAACGCTTACTGCAACGTACATGTGTACGCTCTATGTGTCTGTGTTCGTGTCAGGCCCACTGCAGCACTTCCGCTTTGCTCTGTTCTGCAGCGAATGCCACAAAACATGACTACAGCCCTCAGCGCTAAAGCTCTTCGGTGTTGAAGCAGAGACGATACACGGCATGACAAACTGCACACCACAAAACACCATAAATTATTAATAACAACTGGTGGATATGGTTTCCTCTCCAAAATAAAAAATAAAAACATGTTTGATCTTGGAAGACAGTGACCTTGTATTGTTTTACAGTGAGTTGGAGTCTGTTTCCCTAACTAGGTTTAAAGCCAAAAACCTCCTACCAGCCAACACTTTGCCAGCACCAGTGCAACCACTGACACCACCCACACACTGTGCTCCCACTCCAATTTCTTTGTTTCCACTCTCTTTTATTAAACAAAAGAAATGCCCTGACACAATTCCACACACAGGAAGATTTCTGTCATCCTAATGCGGGTTATTTTGTGTGAACTGCAAACTAACATGCGGTCGGTGCTAACTAGAGCATCGCAGCAGGAGCTGGAATAGCTCAGCGTTCTGTACTGATCTCTAATCTGTCATTCTAAATACAAGAGAGGCTTCCTGCTGAGATTGGGACTGAAGGGACTGGGAGTCAGAAAAACCCCTTCAAAAACCCTATTATTGCAGCAAACACAGTTGTAGCAGTCCATGTGATGTATTGCCCTCAGTGTGGTTTCAATCTGAAGCGACATCAAACTGATTTTTCTTTCTCTTCTTTCAGTTGGCAAACATTAAAATGGTGTTACTGCTATTAGCTGGTGAGGAATAGGATCAAAAAAGACTTTAAAGACTATCTGACCAACATGTTCCTATTCCCAGGGCTTCAAACACAAAGCTGCTGGCATGTTGAAGGTATAGACAAGCTTATGACGTAAATGTTTACCGTGTCGATATCCTATGCTGACAGATTTATAGTGGTTCTTCTAGTTAAAAAGAGTAACATATGGGCAGGTGATTTTGGTGTAAGTCACAGAACTTTCTCCCTAGAGAGTGAGGTTTGTGCTGTGTTGTACCTTCTTTTTATTTTGTGGCTGAAGTTTTGCTTTCACTCTCTGTTTAGGTTTGTTTTTCCGATTATCGGCCTGACTGATTATTATATCCAGTATTTACCATTTTTTGGATATTGGTGTCATTACAGTTTTTTTTTAGCCAATTCCCAATAAATTAAATCAGTTCAAAAACACACTACTTTGGCTCTGATGCATTTTTGGTTACTATGTGGTCTCAAGCAATAGCCTGGCAACAACAATATCTGGTTACACATCATGAGTAAAAGCCTATCAACCCTAAAGGATAACATTTTAAACAGTTCTCTTTAAATTAATAATAAACAAAAGCATTTCAACACATTTTTTATCTGAGTTTGTGTTCTTTTACATTCTGACAACAGGATTTTCATTTAAACTGCAAACGTGTGCCAGCTGCAAATTTTGGGTGTCTGCCTCTTTGATTACGGTATCAGCCCTGAGAAAAACATATCAATCGACCCCTTATTTTTCACTCAGTGTTTGGTTAAATACCAAAACATCTTGGTTATTTTTAGGAAAAGATCATGATTTAGGTTAAAATACAGTGATCCCTTGTCCGTCGTGGGGGTTAGGTTCCAGAACCCCCCCGCGATAGGCAAAAATCTGCGAAGTAGTGACCTTATATACCGGTATATTTTAAAGCTTTATAAACCCTCCCCACTGTTATGAACCTCTCCCACACTCTTATAAACACTTCCAATGCTTGTAAACACTTTCTACACTCTTAAACCTACGTAATTTTACGTTATACGTTATTGCTATAGGAGGAGGACTGATGCTACGGTTGCTGAGTCAATCAGCGCCCAAGATACAGAACACAGGGCTCTGGTTGATATAGCAACTGTATTCAATTCAAAAATCTACGATACAGTGAAACCGTGAAAACTGAACCATGGTACAGCAAGGAACCACTGTACACCCTTTACAACAATAAGCGCATGTTATAAGGTAAAGTTGTTGTTGCCTTAGAAAGGGCACGATGCCAGCTGAGGAAATGGATAGGGTCTCATGACATCTATTTCTGATGTTCACAGATGTTTATAGGCCTATTTACTGACACAGGATTCTAAAGGGTTCCCAATGAATTCAAAAGTAACACCAAGGGGTTGTATGTGATGAGCTGGGAGAGAGCAGGTTCGCCTGATAATACAGTTGTTCTCAACTCGACAGATGGTTAATCAGCGTATTGTTCTTGGTCCTACAACTTTACTCTTTTGGCTCAGCTACACTTTCATTAATACAGTTTTCAAAAGTAGCAGGCAGCTTCTTTTCTTCAGTGAAAAAACTCACCGTTACCTGCCAGAGGGGGACTAGTAATCTGGACATTCTGTCAAATCCCAAGAATAGCCATCAGACCCGCTGCACACTGCAGGCACTCACTGTCTATAATTAGTTTCATGCTGGGAAATATGTACATAAAATAAGTAGGCTAGTGGAAATGAAGAATAATCAGGAACAGTTTGCAGTCCACAAAATGGAAAGTAAATGCAAAGAAAAAGCTGGTCTGGAGAATCTCTATGGAAAACAAAACACACAACCAAAGGCTCTGGAGAGTGAAATGTGCCAACAGCCAACAAGTCCAGAGAAGACAGGGTGCAGGAGAGGGACTGAGAATGGAAGTGATAGCCTGATTATGCTATTAAATTCAAGTCAGGTCGTAGTTTTTTTTTTTTTTTTAATCTTTCCTATTTTTTTTACCTTTCATATTGATGGCCAGCAAGAGTCACAACAGACTAGAGTTGTAGGTATGAATTAGAGGCTGATGTATTAATCCCATAATATCAGTTGATATACCAGTATTGGTCTATATGTTCTCCAATATATATATTTACATTTTTTTGCGGAACAAAATCCAGAAAAAAATATTTGGATAAATTAAAAATGGCATCATCACAAAATTTGTCCAGCAGAGTGCTTCAAATATTGCTTCTAATACTTTGCAGCACATGTAGCAGAGTACAAATCACAGCTGAGCAGATTGTGGTGTGGAGTCAGTTTGTATCTTCATGGTAAGTTGCTCACTAATTTGTGAAATACATTGCTGGAATGTTGATGCATAATGACCCTATCATTTCACTTTTGTAAAAAAAAAAAACCCAAAAACTCTAACATAATTTATGTACACAAAGAATATTGGCCAGTTTATCAATATCCAAATTTCCTACTTCCTAAAAATCATTATCTGTTTGGTTCTCATTTGAAAGCACAAGTTAGTTGGTAAAGCAAGAGGGGAGCAGTTCAAAGGAGGGCCTTAGCTCAATTTAGCAAGCGAGGCTAACCCCTCATGTGATAACCACAGTAATGAGATGTGAATTGGCTAATACTAACTTCACAATGAGTACATAGTAGTAATATAGTCCTGGCATCAATAAGGAAAATAAAGGGGAAAAGGATAACAGCTTTGGTTATGTGTTCAGGTTGGCCTATTTATCACTCACTTTTGAACTTTCAAATGCTTCATTAATAAACAAAAATGATGCATCGTATGAACCAAACTTGTAGGGTAATATACTCAGCATTTCTGTGAAGAAAAGACTACATTATGATTGCACTGAATACCAGACACAGTACTGGTGTAGCTTGAACAATCACTATACCAATTTTAAACATTGATAATACGTTCATGTTGTGCTTACAGCTTGTGCCGCTGCCCTCAATCGGTCAATCAAAGCCTTAAAATTTGCTTTGTGAAATAGTAGGACAGTGTTATTTTCAAATACAGCATTTAAAGTAATGACTCAGATCACCTACAGCTAATGTCCCTGACTGTGCAGCTCTTTTGCAGCTTTACATCCAGATGCAGAAGTAATTCACCTAAAAGGCGCGTTTTCCCTGTAGCTGCATTGTCAATGTTTGTCAAATTGGTGTTTCAGACTTTGTGTCTGTATCAGTAGTACAGTGGAAGACAGTCGCCTCACCTCCGACGCCTAATGATTCAGCAGCTTCTATTGATCTGTAGACACTCAGATCTTCTCATTATCGATTCTGTCTAAATGTGATCTGGCCAGAGCGGCTCCACAAAAGTTTCAGAGTTGGATTCAAGTCAGTGCAGTGTGTTTATGATCTTCTGTACCCGATGTATGACTTGGAAATAATAAACCTTTTTATATTACTTGGAGATCATTCATATTAAATGCTGCTAGACATTCTAGTGTGTAGTAGTTCTTTTCAATCAGGCTTTAGATATCAAATTTGTAAAGGATTTGAAACTTCGGATCACAAAAATGCATTTCTTGCCTGTCTGTTTCCACATCCCTTCTCTCAAACTCTTTAACATGCACCATCCTTTTCTCTATTGATATCTTGCTCAAATGATGACAAAGAGCTATATTAAAGCTAAAGTGTTTCGAGCTGGCTTGTGCACCTAATCCATACAAATATTCTGACAGAGGAGAGCATGATAAATAGGCTTTGTAATAAGAATAAATAGCTTCCGCATGAAAATGACCCTAAAAGGTTTGCTAGTTGTTTGCGAATGAATGAAAATTAGAGACTATAGACTCAAAAAGTTTATACGGAGTGCTTGAGTGAAAAATATGGAGCATTGGGAGTTGGAAAAAGAAAGCAGGCAGAACCAGTGGTGATTTCGGAGAGCTTCTGGGGGTCCCTGCAGTGGCAAAGGAAAGAAAGAAGAGGGAGAAGAAGAGGTATTCAGGGTGGGAGGATGGCTGACATGGGGCATGTGAATGAAAGGGAAGGAGGAAGAGGGGAGCTGGCGATGGAGAGGGTTGCTTGGAGAGTTTTGCCTACGTTTCTCTGGAAAGGGTGTTTTTAACAGGCAGGTGGAGTGAGAACAGATGTGGAGAGAGTGAGAGAGTGCGATCTTTTGTTCTGTGTTTATATGAAAAAGAAAGGGCTGAAGGGAAAGGAGCATCCAATGGAACAAAGGGAAAAAAGATGACAGGAGCCTTGCTTTAATCATCCTCTTTATCAGATGTTTATCAAAAATCACATGAAGTGCAAAGAGCCCGTTGTGTAAAGCGTCTTATAACAGTGCTTTAACAGATAATACAGAATAATAATACAACTGTGCGCACTGTCGAAGATCCACATCTCTGCATGTCTTTGTTGCGGTCAGATACACACCTCTGCAGTGCACATATCTCCATGGGGAAACCCTGTGTATGCACATTACAGAGATTACACTGCAGCAAAACAGCTATTACTGGCCCACTACCTGCCCCGAGCTCTAAACTCTGTGCCTGCCAAGTCACACTGTGTGCAATCTGTGTACGCCTCACTCTTCATGAATAAGTAATGCCAGAGAAGTAGTCCGAGTACAGAACAGTAGTTAAAATAGTAGGGTTTGGTTCTTTGTTGATGACTAGTGCAGTGCCAGAATGTCAAAATATGCCTGCCTGGACACAGGACAGCGCTGTATGTGGCTGTAGTCGTGACAAAGCACTCTGGGATGCTTTCTTTTCAAGCAGCAGTTGTACTGATGAAATCAGCCATTTACAGTCTACAGTTTCTACAGAACACCACTCTATTCAGTCTTTGTCGAAACTATTTCCACACTTTCAATAGTCAAAGTTTTTTAGTTTACCAAGAGAATCCATGCTTTTGAACGTTGTCATATTCAATGACATCATTACGTTGACGGTTTGCCTCAGCTCTAACTGACTGCCGTTTAATATTTCTTTTTGTTTTTCTCAGAACCGCTCATCCAAATGACTTCCCACTTGACACCGCACTTCCTCGTGTCCCCAGCGATACGCCTGGCAAGTGTGAAGAAGATCGGATGAATGGTTGTTGAGAAAAGCAAAGAACAGACACACAGACATACAGAGACTCCATCATTGATTCATTATACATTTGTTATTTGATTCATTGTACTTATGAAAAATAACAATTAGTGTAATTAACGATTCACATCTTCACTAAGAACAATGCCATTTGGTTTCTGCCTTTCATGTTGATAATAAAAAGCTATAAAAAATAAAATGCCAGACTTGTCCTCTGGTTGTTATTGTGAATGCTGTTACCAATATAGTGCATGCAGGTTAAGTTTTCTCATAGCAAAGAGTTTTACAACAGTGGTGTCAAGGATCAAACTGCTTTTTTTTCTCTTTCACAATGTCTTCATGACTTCCACAGTCAAAACAGTAACACCTAATAAAACTAGTCTGTAGGTTGAAGGGAGCAGCTCTATTTTTTTTTTTTAACTTTCACACATCTGCAAATAATTCTTTGTGGGTGTAAAAAAACTCATGAGATCAGA
Source organism: Dascyllus trimaculatus (assembly GCA_024666655.1). Taxonomy (NCBI): domain Eukaryota; kingdom Metazoa; phylum Chordata; class Actinopteri; family Pomacentridae; genus Dascyllus; species Dascyllus trimaculatus. The sequence goes on from CM045458.1 coordinate 12,396,977, forward strand.
TTTAAATATTGGAACAATGAAGGACTTTATGATGCACTTCATGAATCAAAATTAAACAATCTGATAGTGGTCAAATAGTCAAAAACAATGTCTTTTCTTCAACACTTTTCCTTCATCTCAATGAAACACATCATGGGTTCAAGGAAGGATCAGAGGGAGGATTCATGAGTATATAGGAAAAGACAGCTGATGCTAAGAGAATCTGACTGCACTTACACTAAATTATGTAATCATGGGACAGCGGATTTCTTGACACGAGTTTGCCGATGATGGTGCGTAGACTTGAATGTTGTTGCCGTTAGGCTCAGCATTATCTCCTTTCCTTTCAGAAAAGACGGTCCAGTGTATCCTACGCTAAAGTAGATAAGAGGGGAAGCACTGATGCACCTTTTCTTAGCATTTTTTCTTAGCTCTTATCATGGCTGCCAATTAGATACTTCTGGGTCATTTCACTCCTAAGCAAAAAAAGACTCCTTGACTACAAATGTGAGTCTCAAAACAAGCCTTTGTAAAATACAGGTATTGTCTCAGATGCAACATAACAACACATAGATTTTCATATTTTGGATTCATATCAGTGCAGACTTCGATATAAGCCATTTTAAAGCAGGAGGGCATTATTTTAATGGGATAAACTTTTAAATATGTAACTCTGATAAACAGAGACAAGCTTTTAAGGGTGTAATCAACAACCAGAGAGGGACTTTAAAAAGATTTCATAACCCCAGTGGCTATTCTCTACATACTGTACAGTGAAGATCTACATAATATTATTACCACCAAACACTCAAAATGAGTTAGTAAGAATATTAGCAGCCAACATAATTATGTAAAAGCTAAGTTAAGAGCAGAAAAATATTTGCAAGGTGACAAAAAATGTGTTACAAACTTAGGGTGAAATGGGAGAATCTAACAAATAAAGCCTACTATGCATGTTATTATTTAATTGTTATTAATCACAGCGTCATTTTAAAGTTCAACAGATGGAAACCAAAGAAAAATCTGCTTCTGTCACAACTAATATTATTTGCTTGATCACACCTCAGAGTCACTATGTGTTTTGAGCTGCTTGAGCTGATGTGCATTTAGTCCAGTGTTTCTTTGCGTGTCTGCTCCAGGGTCTGTATGTTCAGCCTCCTGCATGCACGACTGCTTGATTGTTTAGGGAGGGGGGCTCGTTGTTGGCTAGACAAGGGAGACTTCATACGACAGGTGTGAAGCCATCAAGACTGCTACCCACCATTAAACACACCGGCCTATTTATAGAGGCGGAGGAGGCAGCCCAAGACACTGATGTGATGCTGAAGTGTTCTCTGCCTAATCTGTACGTGTCGCTCAGGTGTTAATGAGGCTTGTGAGACCAACGTGTGTGTGCGAGCGTGACGCACTCAAGAGATTTTTTTATGTCAAAGTGAATTAAGTGAGAAAGCTAAGCAGTGAAAAAAAACTTGGTGATGGGTATGTCAAAACCCCTTGAGTTGATAGATCAGAGATGAAACTCTATAGTATGTGAAACACTGAAAAGCTCAGAACAAACTGCAAACTTACTGCTGCAGTTTGTCGGGAGCTTCAGCTGTGTTGCAGCGGTGCCCTCTGGTGGAGAAACTGCAGCAACATTTCTTCATATTTGTGCTCTTTTTGTCTTTTTTTTCTTATCAGTATAAGGGAAGCACCAAGAGAGTATGAATATGCATGTTTACTTCTATGAAACAATGATAAAGGACTCTGGAAAAGAAAAGAAAAGCAACACCAGAACACAGAATAAGTGTCCACAGCTGAAAAGGTCTAAAAAAACTAGTGTTTGCAGAATCCATGAGATTAATGAGAAAGATGTATCAAGTCAGGTCAAGTCACTCATTTATATGTTATTAAACAACACATTTAAAGGAGCAGTTGCTGTGCAAAAGTACTTAATAGTGGGGAAAAAAGAATATATAAAAATGAGAAATAACAGAATACCAAAGCTTTAAAACACTGACATCCCAAGTTTATTCTGAGGGATTGTATGAAAATTATTCAGGTTTGTTAAAAAGCACGTTTCACCAAAGGGAGACAAATGATGTTTAGATCTGTGTTGATCTGTGAATGGCTCGGAGAAGTCTCGCTGAAATCGGAGAGCAGAGATAAATAGTGGCAGGGAGGGAATCACTCTGAAAAATGGGAAATGACGGAGCAAAATGGAGGGGATAGAAGACACGCAGAACAAGATGGCTGAGTGGGTAGCACTGATAGAAAAGGTTGTGACTTGTGATTAGGGCAGGGAGGATGAAAGGAGTCAGAAGAAAGAGAGCAGAGACAGGGAATGAGTCTGGCTGATTGGTTTCCATGGTAACTGCTGATGAGGTGTGTGGGGCTAAATAAAAGAGCAGGTCCTTCTGGCTTGGTATGGATCACTGTCACACACACACACAGACACACACACAATCACACACACACATATACACAGACAGAGGGGCATGTCTGATAGGCAGTGCCACACCCTTCCTCACTGCAGGTCAGTGATAACTCGGCTCTCTCCTCATTTACACAACTTAATGATGATGTTTTAGAAAATGCGCATATTTGTTTTTCTGCCATGAAGATATATACCACTATCATACCTGTCAATTCAATATTAAAGTCCAGGAAAATCAACTACAGATGCTGAAAGACCTCGCTAGAAAAATAAGAAATAAGAAAAAATAAGAGTAATAAAATGCAAAGAAATGGTAAATCATAGCAGCCCAAAATTATGATCAATCATAAATACAAAAAAACACAATTATGATACTTACACTCACGAAAAGTGGCAAGTAAAGTCAGTCTTTGTAAAGCTGGGCTATATAGCTGAAAAATGTAGCCAAAAAAGTATCACAATAAAATGCCTTCTTTTACTCAATATTGATAATTACTGAACATTTTAATGAAGATTGTTAAAATAAAGGTTTATTTTGAATTTTACCACATTTTTAAAAATGTAACTACCATGTATCGAGGTACAAGGGTAATTGTTTTAATGTTAATACAGCAATGAAAAGCACACACAAAATAACTAGGATAAAGGAATCTCATCTTAATGCATAGGAAAGCAAGTAAAATCAAGTTTGACGTAAACAAACCTTAATAAAAATGTCACTAAGATGAAATGAATTAAACTTAAAATAGTTATGGAACTTAGTAAACAAATGTGATTTTTTTTTAATGTTGGGTGTATGGAGGGTGACCTAGGTGAAGGTGCTAAGGTGAAGGCTCCCAGTGGCACCACCAGGACAGGGTGTCACTCAGCAGGGACCCTAAAATGCTGACAGCAGCCCGTTATTTATGTGAAGATGATGGGGAACATAGAGTTGTGGGTGTTTTTCAACTGCGAGCCGGTTTCCACCACCTGCAACCTCCACTACGGGAGGAGCGCGGATGGACGCAACCCAGCAGCCACACCGTAACACACACTGGCAGACCTGCACGGAAGCTAAAGGGAGGGGCAAGAGGCTCTATTATCAGTTGGCATGACAGGCTGTTGATGACAGGGAGCAGGAGTGATTGAAGTTTGTTCATGCAACTAAATTTTTTGCTTTCTGCTTTCTTTGCAGTTTGCACCTAATGCATCTAAATAAAAGCATCAAAAATTCTGACAACAAACAATTTCCTTAAATGCTATTAATGACGTGTCTTTCACCTATACATATCAATATTCATCCAAGCCTAATTTCTTTGACATCTCCAGTCCTCTAAGATACTGACAGTTATTGTGAGTGAATGCAAAGCTGTGAGTTGGTTGGTTAATGTGTCTGCTGCTGACAGTGAACCCTGAAAACAGGTTGTTTTATAAAGTCTGTAGCACCTCAGCATCACCACTCTCTGTTACTGGATAGTAAGTTGTGACTGTCCAGCTTTCCTCATTCATTTTCCAGTTTGCTCCGGTGTAGCTTCTGGCCAAAAGCCCATTTCTCTAACACTAACTTATTTATACTTTAGTGACATTACTCCGGATGGTTCTAAAAGCAGATCAGTAAATTAAGGATTGTTTAAGCTGCAGATGGCAGAATTCTGAAGAAGGCAAAGAAACCAGCAGAATTTAAAAAATACAGTCCTCCTCCTGCAGCTCTTCCTTTCTGTCCCAAACCCCTCCCACCAGATGAGTATGGCCATATGCATGCACTCCAAACACACAAAAATAGTCAAGCCAAAAGTCAACATTTATTTTCCATTTTAACCAGCTGTTTAACTGAGTCAGGCACCACATCCTACTTTGCTGCACTTTATATCTCACCTGATCTGGATTAAAAGACCTGTGATCGACCAAAGTCTCTTGTTGTGGTCTAAATTATTTTAAAAGCGGAGGTTCAGAAATCTTGTTTCCCCTCAGATCACCTGAATTCAATATTCTGAAATGCTATTATGGATTTTTTGGCCCAATGATGCCAAAAACATGCTTCCCACCCCAACTAATTATCATCATTCATTGTTTTTTAAGTCAAAAATATATTAGCTTCTATTTAGTTTTGTGTTTTTGAAACAGATCCTAATTCAACATGAACTCTCACATTCATGGCTATGGACGGTTTGCGGTATCCTAAAAAGGAGCTGCACAGAACACACAGAAGCTCAGGAGTCCAAACCTGAATCTCTCTTGCTGTAATGTTGCACTAACCTCAGAAGCACTTCACAGTCAATAATGTAATCTTGTTTATGTAGAGTGGGTCAGTGGTTAACACTGTCGATTTACAGCGAGAAGCTACAGGGATGCACAGGAAACATGCAGGTAACATTGACATGCACATGATTTGGATTGAAAAGTGGAGCTGTGAACATGTTTTTTGGCTTCAGCTTCCATGTGGATGGATAGTTGGATATCTGCACAAGCGGTGTAAAAATAGTAAAAAAGTGGAGTGAAGCTTTTATTTTTTTAAATATTTGCTGCAGGCTTATCAAATGCAACATGCCAATAAATCAGGAAGATTCCCGGTCACTAAACCAAACAGATTAAATCTCAAAAACCAATTCAGTCTGTTTTATTTCTTATTTTTAACTGGAGCATAAAATTAAAAGCAGGAAAAACAAGACAGAATTGGTCTTTTTGTGTTGCATACACAAACAACAAAAAACAAAATAATGGCTCAATTTTAGACACTCAGTCGAATGTGAAAAGAACAAATAGTACACCGATTCTCCTGGCATCAAAGTTGGTGCTCCTCCAATGTTGGAATTAGCTTTCTTGACTGTATCACGGAGGGTTTAAATCATTCACTTGTAGTTACTTTTAAATGTGATTAAAATAATACATGCAGGGGCATTGAACTGTTGGCTATACCTGCTCTTTCTCTGGCTGTCATGGACACATTCATGCTGTTACATCGAGAAGCAGAAGAAAACCCTGTTCGCTGCCCTCTATTACAGGTAACAGCTGTTGGCCTCCTTTCTTTGGCCCTGATTGCTTGCCAGGGTTCTCCATCGCAGTACAAATAGACAGAAATACTCCGTCTCTCTCTCTCTCTCTCAATCATACACAAACCGACACACATAGATGTAGAGTTAGCGAGGGAATTGACTGAGACCTGAGGGCTGAGAGCTGATGTGTGGGAGGCATATGGCGGAGTGGCCTAATGGAGAGCTTTTTACAGTGTATTATAACCAAAGGGATCGGTGTTTCACAGACAGGCCCACACGGGTGGAGTGGGTTAGTGTAACTATTGTATCACAGTCCCTCCTTTAGGGCCAGGCAGACACAGAGGTACAGTTGCAGTAGGTGGACAGGGAAGACTTGCTGAGGCGTTCAGGTAAAGGGCAGATAAAATACACTAACATCCCCATCAGTTCATGTGTATGCTCTCTGAGTGGGGAGTTCTAGACTAAATTTATAGTTGTAGGTTATAATCACACTAGATTATACCATAAATTCAAGTTATAATATCACAATGCAGAGAAAGACAAAGTGAAATACATTAAAATACAATCTACTGTGCACATATATTCAGCACAAAAGTGAATCCAAACATGTAAATCCAACATGATGTAACATCTGCATCTGCACCTGCAATGCAACGATGCACATGGCTCCTCTTATCTGTTACAGAACATTGCTCTGAATGCGCGGAGTCCTCCAGCTGAAAAGTTGACGGTTGGCTTAGTTGAAGCCAATGAGCTTCTGGACCGCTTGGTGTATCTAATTAGATTACAGACCGTCTGATTACCTCACCAGTTCATGCCTTTCTCCACCTCAGTTACAATTTGGTGAAAGCTCTGGGACTTCCACTGCCCTCTGAGTCATCTGTCTGACTGCTCGCACAATGTAGAGCATGCTTTCCACGAGGGATGAAGCGGTACATGTGTGTGTGTGTGTGTGTGTGTAGCGCATTAGTGTTTGTCTGAGCAATCGCAGTCTACCACACACAATGACCTTTGCCGTGATCTGTACAACACGACGGCAAATCCCACAGCACAGCAGCTGAAAAACCTTACTGTCTTTGCTGTGACATCCACAACCACTTCAATGAATCATGCAGTTCACAAATATGCTTGAAAATACTCAACACGCTGCAGAACAACTGCAGCCACTTTAGGAAGCTTCAGCTGCCCCTGGTGCTAGAACACGGTGGGCTGTGTGACACAGAGTGAGAATGTCAGCGACAGCGAGCATGTTTGCGGAGCCGTCCCAAACTCCACTGTTCAGCCTGAAATATTTACCACTGAGGCTGAGATTGCAGGGAAGTGAGAAGAGGAAAGTACATCAAGCTGGGGGAGGGTTGTAGAGAATCAGATCTCAGAGCCGGAGAGGTTTCTCCTCACTAACAGGACAGGCAATCACAGAGATAAACCAGGAGTCAGCATGAAAGCACAGAGAAACAAGAAGTGACCAGCAGAGATATAATCAAGCCTTTTGCGAGGTCTGCAAAGTGAGGTGAGGCTTTTGTGTTGAGATCTTATCAACCCTATTATTTGAAAAATTTGCTTTCTAGTGTGCCCGATATGTTTATCGTGTTCATGCTGCTCACCTCCACAAACAGGAAGCAGGGGACAATGGAGCTGCTGCTCTTCACGCCCGGCTTCTCCTCCACTGCCATGCCTCTCTCCGTTTCTTCGAGCGTCCCTTTGAACCGGCCCAGCTTTCTGTATCCCTATCCCTGTAAGAGAAAAAAAACAGGGTGAGTCAGGTCACTCCACTAGTCAGTCTGAGGTCAGAGTGCAACATTAAGAGGAATCCATTCAGGACAAATGAGCCTTGCGTATATCACAGTCTTTCCTTGATGTCTAATTATTCTCTCTGCACGATCACACCACTGCTTTTATTCCATTTAGCATATTGTTTCTGTGACACATTTCTACTGTTTGTTTATATGCTGCAGCCATGAATATTCAGTGCATGCACGAAAGATGAACCCATTCCCAAGCACTCTGGGATATACTACAGTTTACTGCTGCAGTCGCTGAAATTACTTTTCTTTTGATGAATTTGGGAGCATTGTGTATCAAAGTGCCCCTGGGAATAACAACAACAACATGTCAATAAATTCTGCAAACTCTGTCACAACCTGCCTCCCTGAATTCCATTTATTCAGAACAACTGCAAACACATGATCAGACAAGTTTTGTCTTGTATATGTACATCATTATATTTTATTGCAGTTTATGTTTTATGGATGAAAATAGTGTGGATGTCAAGTGATAAAGTTCTGCAGCTTATTCACACGATTTGCAGAGCTACATAGTTGATGAAGTAGAGGAGCTGGTAAGCAAGCATACAAGTGCTTACAGAGATGCAATAAGGGAGAGACTCGCCACTTAATAAATCCTGAGTAGAAATCTACAGGAGAATTCCATAACAAGAAAAATGGCAGTTATATGGCACATAACTTCATGACTTCAACATACCCATCATGGTCGAACATGTTCTTAAACATCAATTGTGATTGCAAGCTTGCTGTGAATGCTACACCGATAGCTGGTATGTAGAAAATAAAGCATCTGTGGTTGAAGTACAGTCCTTAATTTTAAAAAACTGCTTAAGTGTTAGACCCAAAATTTACTTAAATATGAAACATAATTGACTCATTCTGCAGAATGTATGTTGTTGTTATTGATACTATTGCCACATTAATGGAGCATGTTGCCTTTTACTGCTGTAGATGTTTAAAGTTTAAAACTAATTATTTACTACTTTATATACTGTTAATATTAATTACTTTATATACTGTGTGGTAGTTTCATTTGCAGCAATGTGTCATATTTTGCTAGTAGGAGTAGTAAATTTGTACTGAAGTCTTGGAGGAAATTTACTTTAGTTACATTCTGCCACTGTCAATAGTCTTGTAACAATGGCTTATGCTGCAGTGGATGGAAACAAAGCAGTAAAAATGACTGGAACTTGATGGAAGATGAGCGTTATTAGCAAAGTATTATGGCTATACCAGTAGTATAGCAGTATTTAAAATAAAATTATTATTTAAAATAATCCAAACTGAAACCAATAAATTGGACTAATTTGGCATTTAAACAAATGAAGTCAAGCTTAGTGTGATTAAATATAATCCCTCCCATTGAAATTAACATGGCGCATCGCCTATATCTGATATTTAAACCAATGAAACAGTGGGTGCAATTAGACATTCAACACTGAACCTTTTTCTTCGTCCGTTTACTGTACACAGGTTTTAATCACCTTCCCAGGTTCATACATACCAACTCATAAGAACAGAGTCTGTATATTATATAGATTTTCCCCCTTTTTAAATTGTGTAAACATAAAATCATCGAGATTCCAAAAAAATCCACATCAACATATGTGTGGTTCAGTTCAGTCAGCCATCAGCAGATTATGCTGTGTTTTGCTGTTGCAAATCACAACTTCAGGCCTCACCACATTTATCAGTTTTGAGATGTACAAACAGCATGATCTGTGGCTGACTTATACTCCTCTGGTGCAGTTTCCATTTAAAATGTTCCTTTGCGTCATATAAACCGGCCTTAACAACATCTAATATTTATTGTTGTCATTTATAGATCTGGATATTTATACCGATTTTCTTGATTTTACAGGTGATACAGGTGGGAATCTGAAAGAGTTGGCATGTTTGCTGGCAAACTTCTTACAGTAAAAGAAATCGAATTAGCGAGGCTATCAAAAATGACCCCACAGCTGAATTAATTTGTCAGTGAGCTGCCAGCACTAAGCTCAGTGTGATCACTGTTGTCATACAAACGGCGTCAAAACTGAGTAGGAGAGCTCAGCTTGATTTAATGTTTCAGGATTTCAGTCTTTTTGGTTTTTATCTGTGACAACGATGAGCTTAAAAAATTCAAAAGCTTAATATGAACGATGAATCACCTCTTGTCAGTTTGGACAGATTTTGAACATGCATTAAATATATAGGGAGGAAGATGAGAGAAAAGGAGGGAACAGAAAGGATTTTTTTGTATCCCAGAATTTGTCAGGTTGACCTGTATTCTGCCGGTGAGTGGTGTGTTTTGTGCTGGAGTGCTTTCTTTCTCCTAATTCCTTCTATGCTGGTGGAAAGAATAGGCCTGAGGGATGAATAAGGCATGAAGCCAAGCTCTTAGCAGCCCTCGGAACAACGCGATGTGCCAACCTAGACTGCTTTTAGAGAGGCTTGGTTGGACTGTTGTGTGTGTGCGCATGTGTACAGCTGTGTGTGTGTGTGAAACAAAAAAAGTAGCTGTCAGGGTGAACAAGCTGAAGCCCCAGGTAATGGAAACCAACAGTGAGAAAAAGAGAAATGGAGAGACAGAGGGAAGTATCACTGCTGTTTCTTCTCCTCTTGAGGCTGATGGGAAGTGTTGCTTTGTGTTTCATTTCCTCAGTGGGAGGCAGCACAAAGAGACTCTATCCCACAGTTTGGGCCACCGGCTGAGAAAGTACACGCATGAGTTGTGAGTTGGTGGTGGCAGATTTCCTGAAGATGCAACTGTGTTGTGGGAGAAGCTACTCAGGTGGCCATAGATGAGGCGAGGAAGCTTTTAATGATGAATATCTGATAAGTGGGACACCGAGCCACGGATGATTACACCATAAGAATGGGAATAATAAAGCTTAAGTTATATTCCCCCGAGCTGTGTGCAGGCTTCTTAGCTGTCCCATTTGGTGCAAGTGAATTTGTCTCAGAAGCGATTGCTAAGTGCTGATTTGGGTGACAAGATTGCAGCTTAATTAGTATGGGAAAATCTGTCCACTGTTGGGTGGAAACTGAACTAGAGGCTGATGCAGATCTTCTCAATCATAGTGTCCTTGTTTCTGGTCAAGAGTATAAATCAGAAAAGTAAAAAAAACAAGTTACTTAAAAAATCAGATTCAAGTTTCATTGCTCTGCATATTTCTCTACAGCAAAAATAACTGTTTCTATTACTTCTTACTTTGGTTTTGCCAAGCAGCACAGCACCCCAGAAGAACTACAGTATCATCATCAGTATTTAAGGCTTCTATAATTAAGGTTTTTGATAATACCACTATATCAAATGACAATGTGAGAGCAGTTTTGAAAGGGGTCACTCATGATGATGAACCCACAGAAAATGATCGCCTGACTCAGTAATTCAGTTCAGCTTCACAGAGTTTTGTAGCGAGTTAGAGCTGCTTTCAGGGAAAAAGCCCTAAAAACCCACTGCTCAGCACTGAATGGAAGGAAGACAAATTCGGTGGGCAAGAGAGTACTAGAGCTGCAGTATTCAGGTTGGTTGGTTGGTTGGTTGGTAGACATGCTGTCATCCTGTCATCCTGTCAAAAGTCTCAGTGGTGGGACACTCAATAGTGTTTCTTTCCTGAGAAGAAAAGTGCTCCATCAACTGGCTTTTAAGGTTTAATCCAATATTTTTTGCTTGTGGACGGAAGAGGAGTACCTGTGAACCCCCTGCATTTCCTTGACTTGGAATTTGTCCAACCTAATGGAGACTGCTAGATCAGTCTTTAACATTTACTGGCCATTTATTCAGAGTCAGCTCCAAACTAATTGACACCAGGTCGAAGCAGTTGTCGTGGTAACTACAGCCAGATTTGTTCAAACAGTTGGCCAAAAGCTCCAGTGCACGCTTTGCAAATAGCAGTGTGTTTATCACAGCTAGGACAACATAGCATATAGCATAACATAACATGCCATATCATTTAAATACGGTAGGATAACTTGTCTACTTTATACTCCTCAACAGTTCTTGTGCTGAGATAATGAGCTGATATAGTTCTCTTTTGACAAATCAAATGAAAGTGGACAGGTATATGCTGGTTTGCTCTGAGTCTGTTCTTATAATTTTAATGTAAAAAATGGCTACAATTATGTAATATGCTTCAAAAACTAGTTCTTAATGTGTATTTAGAATTAATTTTTTCATTTTTTTCCCCCGCGGCCAACTGATTGGTTGAAGAGTAAGTACAGTATTATTTGACCAAGATTATATTTGGTTGCCTATAGCCCCAGAGCATTTAGCAGCTAAGCAGGCAGATATTTCCCTCAGGAGTTGGTAGAGATTATAAACAGAACTAAAAGATATTCAATGTTAATCCTCATGGCTGCATGCACAACTCCAGAAGTCCTCACATCCTCACAGTGAAGCTCCAGGGTTCCAACTCTGACCAAGACATGGGGAAGTAAATTTTGGTCTACCAGTGGCTAATTTTAGCCAGCCGGCTAAACAGACACAAAATAACATGTCAGTAAGCAAATTTTGGAGTTCCAGGGATCCATTTCTGCATCAGAAGAGAAATGCCTTCACACATCTGTAGTACCAGTGTTAAGGCAACATGTCCAGTCCATGTAGTCCAGTCTGCTAACTGAATGCAGAAAGAGCAAACTGCTATCAACTGATATCAAACTGACACGGGGCCTTTCTTTGTGGAATCTGAATTTCCTCCTTGTGACTGCAAGGATTTTCTCCAGGTTCCCTGACTTCCTCCTACAGTCCACAGACATGTGTGGAAGGCTAATTTGTGTTTCTAAATTGGCAGTAAGCATTTATGGTTATTCGTCTCTTTGACTCTAGCCTAATGTTAGACTGGCGGATGTACTCTTTCTCTTGTCCAGTGTCAACTGAAATAGACTTCAGCTTGGCCACAACCCTCTACAGGATAAAATGGGTGTAGCTACTGGATGGATGGAATTGCTGACTTTTCATAATTTCTTACAAAATTTGATACTCAAAAACAAGTAGACACAAAAGATCACAACTACAACTATTTTGAAATGACTGGAACTTAATTAAACTATCAAAGTGATGGAGTGATTGATAACTGTAATGCACAGTAATTGCTTAATTTCAAACTGTAATCCCGTACACTCCTGGCCAAGTCCTGGTTAAAATTCACTTACTTGTCTGTATGTGTACATTTAAGTAACTACACAGATCAGCCACAACGGCTACTTACTATAATACAATGTTTTGCTTGGAAGTATTGGATCCTGCATTCTGGTGGATGCTACTTTGACAAGTAATACCCACCGAGATGTACATCACCACATGGCAACAGTACTCTTGAGTGCCAGTGGTCTCCTCCAGCAGGACAACATGCCCTGTCACACTGCAAAAACTGCTCAGGGGCACCTCGAGGAACACGACTAAGAGCCCAAGGTGATGACCCGGCCTCCAGATCCCTGAAATCAATCTACATCTGCGGGATGCACTGCAGAAAGCCTGATTCATGGACAAAAACAAAAAAGGACCCGCTGCCAACATCATGGTGCCAAACACCACAGGACACCCCTAGAGGTCCCATGTCCACAGCATGATGGGTCAGAGCTGCTTTAGCAACACTATGGGGACCAAAACAATAGTAGGCAGGTGGTTTTAATATTGTGGCTAATTGGTGTACATGGAAGACAGAAACAGTCCATCTGGCTTTGATCTGATTAGAGGGGGCCAAGTGAAAAGGGGCCTAATCTGATAGTCCATCTATCAATCAGAGAAAATAGAGCCACCCTGTCAGCAGAGACAGAGAGAGGGGGCAAATAAAACAGACTGCAGCCAAAGAGACTCTATTACATGGTGACAAACACCACCAACATACCCATCAGAATAAAAAAGACTGAAATCAAAATGGTGGAGATGAGAGAAGCAAAGCGAGCTGCAGAGTGGAAAGTTGAATTAACACTGTCACACACACACACAGACACACAGAGGAGGAGCAGAGCATTTGAATTCCCTGCTGCTCTGAGGACTCCAGTCAAAGGCTAGAGACCCAGGCAGCCATATGTCCTCTCTTCTGCCTCTGCAGTCCACCACCCTGCCCCAGGACATACAGTACACATCACTGTGCATGTACACACACACACACTAAAATGAAAATGCTAATTAGGCACAACAATCTGGATTGTGCTTGGTTCTGCTTTAGCCAAACGATGCTCTTGCAAATCATATGCCTTTTAATGCATAAATCCACAATTTGTGCGGCTGGAACATAAAAGAAGGTGCAGCAGCAATGCAGCATTAAAATACCAACTGTCAGTCAGCCATTCTTCTATTTCTGTGTGATACATCCAGAGAGACACAACTCTGCTGAAACCTAAATATCCAGGACAGGTCAGCAGAATATTTTTTCAGTATGGAGCACAGACCATTTACCTGCAGCCCTGTGTCATTTCAGCAAACTATCAAATCCCTCAGCTCTCATATTGCTTTTGCTTGTTTGTTCTGTATGTTTGTGCAGTGGGGTCATTTTTGCTCTGCATTTGTCACACCGATCTCTTTCAAGCCAGATCCCAGCATAGTCATACTCAGCATGTGCAGTCATGCTGGCCACACTTCTTGCACACACAGAGGCTACAAACGTGAACAATACACTTATCCTGACACCTGAGCTGAGTTGCAAACCAACAGCAATGATCCCCCTCCTCTGACTATGTGGCAATCCCTTCCTACTATTTAAAGAACAAAGTAACGGGTGAGAGTAAAACCTTAATAGGATTTACCCAGTGCTGGATAATTAGGGCTTCTGCTTGGGGAATACCACAGCATAACACAGAATACCACAGAGAGACACTCCCCCTACCAGAGCACAAGCCAACAGGCTCACTCAGAGACCCTGACAAGAAGCACGTAAAAGTAGATCCTTCACCGGCATAGAAAATGCAAAACAGTGATTTCCACAGAGCGGCTGTTTTGTCACAGCACCCTGGGCAGGCAGGTTGTTCAAATCATCCCGGCATGGGAGAGAGGAGAGGAAAACCTGCCATCCATCCATCCATCCATTCATTCATCATTCCCTCCCTCCTTACCTTGGATACCTCGTTGCCAAGCTGACGGTTGCCGCGGCACCAGATTCCTATGCGGTGACCATGCCAGAACAAATGATGGTAAAGTGGTGTGAAAATGTCCTTCCACCCAGCTGCCTGTCTCTTCCTCTGCCTCCTCTTCTTCTTCTCTTTCCTCTGCTCTCCCCTCCTGCCTCCTGGTCCACTGTGAAGCGTGAGAGAGCAGACGAAGAGACGGCGGCAGCAGCGACAGCAGCAGCAGCGTCTCTGTCTCCAAACCTTCCACACATACACACACTCACTCTCACCCTCCTTTTAATTAGCTTGTTCCAACAACCAGCAATGACTAATAAATCAAGTGGCTGAAATCACCTCCTGTGCTCTGCTGATCCAGTGAGGAGACACAGAGGAGAGAGTGCAAGAACATGTGTGTGAGGGAGTAAGTGTGTGAGAGACAGTGATCGAGAGAGGGAGAGAGAGAGGAAGGGAGGAAGGGAGGGCATGCATTATGTGTGTCAGCTCATTTGTATTCAAAGCTTGTTTTGCCTCTCCATCCCTCCCCTTCGCTCTCCCTCCGTCCATCTCTCCCTTAACCTCCGTCCATCCTCTCTTTTCCTCCCTTTCTTCTTTTCTTTCGTCCTCTTGCTGAATGGATGCAAAGGATGTGAACCTGACCTTACATTAGAGGAAAGAGGGATGAAGGAATTCTGCAGAAGAAGATGGGAGCAAAGTAAAAAATAAGGCTGCACATGTGTGTGTCTGTCTGTGTTTGTAAGGATGCTTGGCCGCATGCCTGCAGCGCAGCCCGCTCTGGATGTAGGTTAATGACACATGGGTATTGATCTAGTGTTCTGGGAGTACGTGTAACATCACAGGTCAGAGCTGGTAGCAGACAGCCAGACTGGATGGACACTATGTGTGGTTATGTGTGCTTGCAGCTGTAGTCACTGTTAAAGGTAAATGAAAGACTGGAGTTGTGCAGGAGGAAAAAAAAACAGAGGTGTGATAGAAGAGCCTGCCAAAACATCTCTGGCGATCAGGTCAAAATTAAATATAGAGCAGATGGAATTAGCTATTAAAACAATACATCAACTTGCACTGTGAAACTGCTAAGGGCACATCCTGCTATTAAAAACTATGCCAGATCTGATGCACTGCTTCTCTGTAGAGGATTGAGGCAATGCTATTCTGACAGCTGCAGAGAGGCGAGTGCTGCCTACAGTACAGCAGCAGTGACAAAAAATGAGAAAAATGTCCATGAATTTGAAGAACTCTGGGTCAGTCTCTCAACAACTAGTACATGGCAGGCACTAAATTATACCCAGATACTTATAATCCTCAGGAAATGAACAGACTGTAAAAATAATGGACATAGGTATAAGTGAGGGCTGGATCTGACTGAGAACACTACCTGTGCTTAAGTGACCTGTCAAAACAGGGAAGCCCTGCCCAAAAACATATCCTTTTTATTGTCTATTTATTCTGAGTGAGACCATAATTTACTAAATGAACATCATGCCGTATTGAAAAAGACTTAAAACTAGTGATTAAGATCATAAACTCATTACAAAAATGTATCTGGAGGAAACAAATCAAGTGACAAGTAGGGCCACTTTCTCATGACTGACTTCTTTTTGCAACCAGAGGAGTCGCACCCTGCTGGCTGTTAGAAAGAATGCTGGTCTAAGGCACTTCTATGTTCACTTCACTTTTCAGACCAAGAGGCGATATCCATCTTTTACAGTTTATAATTACACCATGAAAATGTTCAAAATCACAAATCTCAATTTACTGGTCACTACAGTATGACACTGAATGTCTACTGCGTAGTGAATGAGTGAACGAGTTAGTGATTACAGACACAATGACAATGTTAGCATGCCGAAGCTCGAATTCAGAGCCATTAGCACTGCTGCAGACTACCTAAACTTTGTCTGGGTGTTTTCAATTGCGATTATTTAGACTAAGCTAATCTAATTGTCTTCAGTCACTTGTTTCATATTTACAGTAAAAACGTAAGTGGTGGTATTGAACTTGCCTTGCCAATCTTGTCAAGGAAGCTATTTGTTATAGTCCCCAAGATGATGAAGAATTCTTCTAAGTAACATACAACACGATAAAAAGAACGCTACGCTACATTAGCTGTAGCTTAGCCTGAAAATGTTCACAAAAGGAAAATTCTCCCCCTTGTGTTTTTCGCTCATTAATTTCACAAGAGGTCACCAAGAGGTTGCTATTTCACTTTCTAACTCTGATGTAGAAGGCTGAACTTTTCACCCATGATCACAGAGAGTTTTCCTTCTCATGTAACCTTAAGTCATCGGATGAGTTACAGAGATGAAAAATCGAACTAGCATCAAAGCCTCATTTAAAACACAGTGTCAGTTCTGATCACATTTCGCAAGAAGCTTTGGTCGGAAATCAGGTCAGAAAACAAACCACTGCACTATACCATCCACTTTTATAATGCAGACAGTAACAGGAGGACAGGTGGACTTCTGCAGCTCAGAGAGACCCAGAGGTGCTAAATGAATCAAGAGGTTGATCTCGGGTGTTTCTTCTAGCCAGGCTGCTGCTGGCTTCTGCCATGCCCACTCTTCATTAATACAACATTACTTCAGAGGCATTAATAGCCACTAGCCTTATTTTACGCACACAGATCCTGACCTATTTTAGAAATGATAATACATCAAGAAAGAGAAAGAACCTTAGTGACAGCTGGTGATTTTGTTTGTTGTTCTGCTGAAACAGTTGACATGTTAAAAAAGATTGAGAAACACCACAGATGGTAAAAAAAGAAATCCAACAACATTTTTATTTTACAATCTATTATCTACGAGGAGAAAGGGTGGGATCTAATCTAATCTAATATTTTCTCTAATATTCTCTCTAATTTGTCAGTAAAATCCATCACTAGTCTCTGTCATTCTCTCCAAATTACCACCTCACTAGGTTCCACTACCCCTCCTCCAATGCTGAGTGTGCTGTCCTGCCTCGTACAGGTCTCAGTGGGATTGTCATAGTGCTGGATGAGATATGGCCTGAGCATCGTGGAAATGAGAAATCTGCCTGTTATGGGGCCGTTATGGTTTAGAGCACATTGGATGCCTTTCCCATGGGTCTACTCTCCTCCGGGCCATATACCCTGCTCCATCTCTCTGTCCATCCCCCTCTCTGGATTCCTGCACCATCTTCAAGCCGACAACGGAAACCCCCCAAACTCTGAAGAAAAATCTGAGCACGAGTGATGGAGGATGAAGGATATAGTCAAGCAAAACAAATAAAAGGAAAGGGCAAAAAGGAAAGAGGTTCACACCTCAAGGAGAATTTGCTGAGCTGTTCCTGCTCTGTGAATTTGTTGTTTCCACGGAAACCTTCTCTTTGCACACAGAGGCATGCACAGAAAAACATATTTATTCAATGGAACGTAAGTTTTATATACTGTATGCATTAACACATTTACTCACTCATGCACATTGCGTAACCAGAGTATGGTAATGCTTGTATACTGTACATTTGTGCTGCATGCATGCATGCATAAATATGAGCATGCTTGGTGGAGCTGGATGCCTTCCTTTACCTTTACTGCACAGAGGTACTTGTACATGCCTCGTTTAAATAATTCACATTATCAATTCAGGGTCAGTTAAACAGATGAGCATCCATGCAAGAAGTTCAGCCAGTGTGTATGAGTCTGCTGAAAGGACAAGAGCCAGTAGCAGAGATAGAGTAGATTCAGGATAAAATGCTTTAAAGCTGTGCACAAGTACCAATGAAAGCATCACTTCGCCAACACTGTATTGACTTTAAACTGGATATTATTTAAACCTTTAATTGTACAAAGTAATAATGTTTTCAAGGAGCTGAGATAATGGTTATGTGGATTTAGTCAATTTGCATTTTTACTACCACCACTTGCATTCGTAATAGAAAGTTCAAGAATTTATTCTTGTTAATCTTTGCTAACATAGTTAATATGCTAATATTCTTAGATGTCTTCAGCTGTTCAGTACTTTTATCTCTAATTATTTTTAAAGGATTTAACCAGCGCATTTAGGTTTTTAAATAATTCATCTACTACTTTAAGCTAACTATTTCAGCCATTTATTCATACAACTGGGGTAAAGCTGGCTGCATTTTTTTGGCATCATTGCTAAAAAAATCCATACTAACCTTTCAGCATATTGTATTATTTAAGTGGTCGGAGAGGAACCTGGACTTCTACTCCTCCTTTTGGCATTTGGCTCTTGGTTTTCAAGCTTTAAAAAAATCTAGGGATATTAGCCAATCACAAGGTATTTTACCCAGATCAGGTAAGATAGTATAAGGTGAATGTCCAATGACTTATACCACCAACAACTCCCCCAACCTCTAAATTCGGACTTTTGTTCCTCTTTGTAAGGGCAAAATTGTGTCTCCTCCACCATTAAATGAGGGGGCAATGACCTTCTGAGCCTATTAGAAGGTGGAGGAGGTGCCTGTCGGCTCAGACAGTGTGTAGGGGAGTGACACATTATAATAATGGCCCTTTAATGTGTTGATAACATCCAAAATGGGTGCCAGGCTAGCCATTTTCTCCTGTTTCTGCTCTTTATTCTATGCTAAGCTAAGCTAAGCTAACCAGCTGCTAGCTCCATCTTCATATTTACTCTGCTCACATGACAATAGCATTGATCTCTTTATCTAGCGCTCATCCAGAAAGCAAATAAGCATTTTTTTCAAACCGTCAAACTACTATTTTAGGTGGGAACCAAGAAAACCTTTCTTTCCACCACACAGCCACAGGATGCATTTCATACATGAACAGTCAACGCTGCAGGAATCAAAATGGGGCACATCAGTACACAACCTTAATGTTCAATTTTCAGCACATCATTTTAACACACCTTGCACAAATACTGCCCTTCTTATAACAGACATCATCCTCTTGCACAGTTCCCCAAACACCAACACACCAGCACAGACACACACACACACACACCCTGTATCATTATGCCAGGAGCTCCAGCTGTGGCCTACAGGGGAAATTCATTAATCAGCCTCACAACAAAGGACCGCATTCCTACACTATCCTCTGTCCTTTGTCTGTTCCTCCTATTTGATCTTGTGCTAATCCTACTTGTTCAGCACAAAAAAACACTTATTTTTGGTTCTGATGCTCAAAGTAGACTCAATTACATCATGTCATCTGTAATCATTTTTAATGCTGTGTTTACAGAATTTTAACAGTCTCTAAATATGAGTTTATATGTAAATACTTGAACAAAAAACAAACAAAACAAATTAGACATACTGAGCAATTATGATTTTCATGTAAATCATGAGAATTTTTAAGTGTAAATTTAACTGGACCATAATAACAATAGATTTTGCAGCTGCTCGGTCATTTGTCAAAGCATCCAAAAGCAAATAATGCAATTAAACACTATTGTAATGCTATGCAACTTTTTTCCAGCAGCTCAACAAACAAAAAACCTTGATCAGTTTCCTCAAGAGCATTATTTCATTCATGGTGACCACCTTCCTTAAGGAATGTATTTTATAACGCAGTCTCCTGTCTCAGGCTTTATAATGCGCGGTGCTGCTTCAAACTAGTCACACTACTAGCCCAACTATCTGGGAAAATGGCATTACTGACAGATCATCAACATAACAGCATGTGGGCAAGGTTCTGCAAATATCAAGAGGGGCGAGCCTACAGCAGGTGTTCCTCTCTTTTACAATGATTGGAAAATAAATTCCATCTCATGTGATTTGATTTCCTGAGCTGCAGTTGGCTATTATAACCCCCACCCCTTTACACTGGATCCACTGGAGTGGTCCCTTGATCATGTCGGTTTGCTATAAACCCCTACGGCACAGAGGGAAATGATGCATGTTATTGTGAACACACCAGATGGGGTCCTGAAGCCGAGAACATGGAGGTAGAGCAATCTGCCTATAATGAGATGTAAATGGAGGCGACTCCAAGCTGAGGACGGTGACGGGCAAATTTTATTGGATGACAGTGCAAAGCAATGTAAGTGACAGGTAGAAAACCTGCATGGAAATAAGTCACATTTGTCAAATCAGGTTTAACACACAAATCCTCCTGAACTGAGACCTACTATTAGAAACCCACCAACCAATATTAAAGCATATCAAATCAATATTTTCACAATAAACTGTGAGATTGGGAATTGGTGTTACAGCGGCTTGTACTCTGTGAGTGCATTTCTAGTTGATTATCGTTTATTCCTTTCATATGACCAATTTATGAAATTTCTGACAGAGTTTGTTACAAAATACAACTTCTAAACCTTCACTAATAGTGCACAAATGTGATCAGACACAGGCTAAACCTCTGGACAACTTTGTTCCGATTACTTCATGTCTGGATAAAATGAATGGAATAAGTTTTTAGTTACTATTGAGACATTTATGCAAACTATTATATAAATATTCTTAGACTGCTAAATTTTTGTGTAGAAGGACGAGTCAAGAATATATAGTGAAAATGAAAATGGTACAAACAAGGGGTAAATGTGCAATGTTAGTGAAATACTCATGCATTTTCTTAAACAAATTCAAGACTGAGAGTAAAAATAAATAGCTGTTTTTATATGCAGTCGATACTTCACAGTAAACAACCAGTCATTTGTGGATGACTTACAGAGCTTCCCCACCAGTGGACACCTCGCTAACAACAAAGACCTCAGTTCAGACAGAGTTAATACGACCCAGGAGTGAAGGAGACAAAAAGCTATGGGACAATCCCTCTCTGTCAGGTTGCTTTTGTTAAATTTGATGGCTGAGGTCCAGACACACCACGACCAGTGCCGAGCCAGACAGGTTTTACAGGGGTGGCCAGGCTGAGACCATTACTCACACTGGAGCAGCACAATGCCATGTATCTTCAGGCAGTTTACCGTAAACTAAAAAGTATTTTTTCTTTTCTTTTTTCGTAACTCACTCTTTTTATCATTTGCTTATGCAGGCAAGACTTCCATGTAGAAATAGTAGAAATACACACACAATTGTATATATTGATCTAATGTATACTAGTCTTTTCTATGTAACTCTAAATTAATTGAATTTTGGAATGCTTGCTTAAGTTATGTTTTTTAAATTGAGATTGAAGTTCAAAATATAAATACATTTCAAACTGCACATTAAAAGTATATATAAGACACTTGTGTCAAAACCGTTCTACTCAGGACAGGCTGCAGGTTCTGGTCAGTCTTACATTGTTCAGGAGTTTGTTTCCAGAACTCTTGAAAGTGGGTTTTAAATCCTACTGTCTTTGAGGGTCTGTACAAGAGCTTCAATTAACTCCACAGCTAAACCTAAATCATACACACTTCGACTAAAAAAAATCAACAAAAAGATTCTTTATTTGCATATAAAACAGGTGCTTTTTTTGTACCGTCTTTGCTCTTTTCAGTGATGATAATATATAATATTTGAGTTGCTACAAAATTAGCACAAACATTTCCTGCTTGGTCAGAACTGCTCAGCCGTATGTGGTTGAATACAGAGTGGTTGTGCTGTTAAATGTGTTCATATGGGAACAACATCTGTAGACAATTGGTTGCCCAAAGAGGTTCTGCCAGAAAAATACTTGGTACTGGATGTAACTCCAGTTTTATGTGCACTGGATGGGCTTCACTATTGTTGACTGGGGTGACCAGACTTTAGTTTGAGGTGGCCATGACCATATCTTGACTCCAATATGTGATAATAATGCACCTTTAATGGGTGGGATTTTTAGGAAGGAAGATTTGGAGATGATGTATTTAGTCATGATCAAATAAACTGCTTTACTCACTATGAATACTGTCGGCTAATAATTCATCATATTAAACTAGCAGAAGTGCAATATAGTGTACGTGGCTTTTTATGTGAGGTAATAATTGAAGACTCCCAGTAAAACCATGACAGTTTGACAGTGCAATTGGTCTTTATTAATTATTTACACCTGTGGGTTTTCCTACGGGGACATTCCAAAATGTCCTCCATTAAAGTGCCTATCTAATAATACAATATTCATCCGCTGGAGCAATCAAGTGACAATACTGAGAGATGAAAAGTTCTGTTTTAGTCTAGTCATTCTTGCTGTGAGTTCGATGAGAAGATTGACACCAATCTGTCCATTCAGTACATTAGCTGCTAACAGATTAGTTAACTATCACTCAACGATCCCCATTTTCACATTCATTTTTTATATAGTTTACACAAACATGATATTACATGCTAATTTGTTTGCACTACAAGTTTTAGAAGAGGTAGATTTTGTTAAGTTTTTGCATAACTAACTTTTTAGATAAGCTGTCCCCACGTCTTAAAGATCTATTATAAGCAAGTTATGACTGTAGTCCTTTTTTAAATGGAGTGTTATTGATTCTTACCCAAGTCTCAGCAAAAAGCATGTAATATATTATTAATAACTCTTTAAGTAATATGGATAATGGTTTTCACTCGCCACTGCCATGCGTTATTGGGTTTAAATAATTTTGTGATGGCACAGAGGATCAACCTTTCACTCCTACGTTTTTTTTCACACTATGGGCGACAAAAATTATAAAATTGCCAAGTGTGTCCAGTTACACTGTTGTAGAGTTACCACTGAAGTGCTGCTGAAGTGCTCATTTACGATGTTAATGTGGCATTAGCAAACAGGACAGGGTTATTGGAGCGCTAAATAAAGCTGAGGCCTGCTCAGTCCACAATGTAAAAAATATTTTTATACAATAAAGGTCGTAATGGCAGGACTTGTTACCCCAGCAACCTACAATTTAATAACAGCAAATAATAAAAGCTTTAATTAAAGCAAATAGTGACTGAAAACAACAGAAATCAGTTACAGTGTACAGCAACAAAAAAACCAGAAGTAAACAGTGACTTGAAACAACAGAAAACGGCAACAGAATACAGTTACTATTACCAAATGTAAACAGTGATGTAATGCAGTGGCTAAAATTGACAGAAAACAGGGACAGAGTAAAGCAACTATAACCAAAAGCAAACATGGACTGAAAATGACAGAGAACAGTGGCTAAATACAGCTACTCAACACAACAGAACACAGTGACACAATACAGCAACTAAAAACAAAAGCAAACAGTAACTGAAAATGACATAAAGACTGACTGATTATATCTACTAAAAACAACAGATGCGGTGACAGAATGCAGTTACTATAAAGGCCAGAAAACAGTGACAGAATAAACAACTGACAATGACAGAGAGCAGCTACAGCATAGAGCAAGTGAAAAACATGTAAAAATTATCAGTAAAAAGAACGTTCCTGCACAGAACTCAAACTTTAGTCTCCTGAGTGAAAGTCCTGTACAACTTCTACTCTCTCCAACCTTAAAATGCAGATTTTGTTGTTTTTTATATGGGCACAGTGAAACTTGCCCATTATGTAACCTGAACGTGAGCCAGTGGAAAAGAATAGGTAAAAAAAATGTAGGCATCTAACAATTTTACAACCTTAATTGTGAAATGAATACCAACATAGCTACTTACACATTTCATTTCATTTCATTTCTTTATTTCATTCATTTGTAAAAATAAAATTATTTCAAGTGAATACCAAACATTCTCCAAATTTGAATGAAAGGGAGCAGAAAGAAGATAAATCTTATAATGTCTGCCCCTTTATCCCCAGAAATCATTTCCCAAAAAAACAAACTTGAAAAACATTTCAGTGTGAGACTGTGTTGTAAAGACGCATACATTAGCCTGCCAATTTGTTTGTCACTCAGTCTCATCATTGCTTAATCATGACATGCACTATTGTGTACATTTTTTCATACATGATATAAAACTTACCAAATATGTATTTCTAACACGCTATACATGGACAATGTAAAACGCGCTGATGCATTTGGCTGTATCTGTTTCTATGTTTCTGCATCTTACCACAGAGTGAGACTGACGGTGTTACGGGGATCCAGATTGCCGCCAAAGGCTGCTGAGACTCGCTATAAGACACCCACATGCCGAAGCAGAGCGCCTCATTAGGTAGGACACGCAACGGTGGGGGCGGACGACCAAGAGAGGATGGGTGGGAGACGGAGAAAGATGAAGGGAATAGTTCTTCACGCTCCATCTGGATAGAATCTTTAAAAGCGCTCCTGCAGTGTTGGGACTTTGCACTGGCAGTTCAAAGTGTTGGTGACACAGAGGACGGGTGGAGGGTTGTACGACACTGTGAAATCCTCTGAATGTGCTTCTTACTGATAATGAAGCAGGATCTGAACCAACAGACACAAACTGCCCTCAGCTCTTTAATGTGTAATGATGATTAGTCACAGCTGGCCAAGAATGCTCAAGTGCATAGATGGGTCACGAGGCTAAAATGTCCAGCAGAGTGAGTGGCAGAGTGGTAAGGAAGTGCTAATAGGAGCTGGGTTGGCTAGCTCCTATTAGCTCCTATTAGTCATTTATCCTCACATTTGAATGGATTTCAGAACAAACAACTCATTTCTTGTCTATAACTCGTACATGCCACTCTGAGTGACTAATAACTGATATTTTATAAGATCTGAGGTCAGTTTGGGAAGAAAAATTTACTTCAGTGATTAGATCTACCATAGCTGTACCACAGGCGGGTGACTAATTAAAAGTAAAAATGCATTCGACATCTTAGTGAGGCTCATTACATACAGTCTTTGCTTTTTATCAATGTGTCCATGTTGCCAAGCAGCTAAGACACGTGACATTATTCACATTGCCTGCATACTTTGTGCGTCTTTGGTGAATTAGCAAGTACATCCACAAAGAGGCAGGTCAGGGTCCAATCATCCCTGACCAAACCAGAAAATCTACCTTTAGGGCATCTGATTTTGCAGGGAGAGAACATGTGAAGGTTACGGTTGTAAAGGCTGAACCTTTGGCAGAAGACCAATGTTGTAGATGTTTCCCTTCAAACATTGTGCTGTTGTTGCTGTGGTTGTTCAGGTTCTGACCTGACTTCATGCCATGATATACTGATTCCATCGGTCATGTGCTCAAATGCATTTTGCAGACTTCATAGCATTCATTCCAAAGAACACGCATAACCATGACTGTGCCATCATACACACATATATGTGTGAATATAACTCATGAATACTAGAGGTTTTAGGTGTTGGGCCATCACGGGATTCAGTTTTTCTTAGCAAAGAACGTACAAGTTCCTAGAACTCTGCTAAAGGAATTAGAGGCATGAGCATTTAGCTCATGACTATCTGAATTCTGCCCAAACTTTTATACCATATCAGTCTAACAGGAAAAAAACATGAAACACTACAGAAAATAAGATGGAAAACAATTTTGAAAGCATGTCCTGCAATAATAAATGAATATAAACAATATGTTGAGGAAAAGAAGCCATTTTACTGTAGGCACTACAGACTGGAACTTTTCTAGGCATTAGAACTGTGTGAATAACGGACAGAATCAGTTATATCTGACATTACATAGACTTTCCTGCTAGTTGGTTTGAGACAAATTCATCCCCATGCACAGTTGTCATGAACATGGACATTAGTTATGGAGACCAAAACCATTCTTTGTACAAGGATGTACATGAACATGTTTGATAATTTCACCATCTGGGTCCATGGAAATTTATTTGCTTTTGGTGTCAGTCTCAAGTGGTTGGCTTCTTTTTTCAGCCCCAAACGTGGAACTGATTCTCCAGACATTGTCCCAAATGTATGTGTAAAAAGAAAAGAGCATGAAAGTCTGTGGCCATGCTAGAATCTATGCAATGATTCTGTACAAGCAAAATGCTGACATGCTGATGTTTAGTAGTTTTAATGTTTCTCATGCTTACCATCCTAGTACGTTAACATTAAGACATGATTTTTGTTGCCTTTTTTTTAGCCAATTACAGCACCAGAGGAAAAGTCTGAGGATCACAACACATTTTGGGTTTTCGTCTTGGAACCATACATGTGTGAACAAACTTTTGTGGGAATAGAAGTTGAGATATTTCACTGGACAAGTGAAAACAAAATGAAAATCACCCCAAAAGCAGACTGCATTCAGTTGTTCTTTACATAATTGTAAAGTCATTTGTCAAGAGATATAACCACACATCACTAGCAGGGAGTACTGACACACCAATGCTTAGCTCATTTTCATACTGTTAAAGTCATAAAGTCCCAACAATCGGGAAATTTGAGTTTGACGTGGGTAAAATATCAACATTAGTTCTATGAAGATAAATCTGAATATTCTTTCATTTTGGCGGCTGCACCAACCTTAAACTTGGCGTTACACTTGAACTGGCCTTCACTGCAGCACTGCTCAGTCACAGAGGGACATGGAGTTAATGGAAGCTGTGGACCAAAGCAAAAGCATTGAGAAATGTCCAACAACAAGAGGTCAAGAAAAAAAACCCAGCTCTGATATGCAACCAACAAAAGCAGGCGTGTCTAGGGTGCAGCTTTCTGCAAACATCTGAAGCAACCAATCAGAGAGCAGCTTGAGGTGAGCGGCTTGACAAAGAACCTACGTGCACATTCACATGAGAAGTATATGTATTTACACAGAAATTAACCAAATGTTCTTTTTAATAAATGCTGACATGCCTACCAGGCATAGAGTACGACTAATCAACTTTTCTTTTAAAAATATCTTGCAATGTATAATTAGTTTATGTATGTTAAACATGTTTAAGTAGCCTTTCCTCTCTGGATAATTGAAAGAGGGTGACACCCAGCACCTGCATTAACCAGCCGCCACTAATCCCTGGAGTCACGCTGCTAACATGTCTTACACTTGTGCGTCTCAGTATGAAAGCTATTGTGTGGTTGTTAGAGCCAATTAAGTCTGAGGGCACATTCAAACTGAGCTTATTTCATTTGGGAAATCTGTTGCTCCTTTTGTTGTTGGTCATGGAGTTCTTATTTCAGTTCACTTTAATTGTGTGCTTTTACTCTAAATAAGTGTTGCTCAACAACCTTTAGGAGCAGCGATAATTTAATTTGAACACGTGGGACTGGGTTTCTGTCTGTGAGGGTGATACTTAGGCATCAGCTTAATTACCACCTCTCTTCTCCACCCTACTTGGCTCTGATGTGTTTTTTTCCTGGGTTGAGGAAGCCGACGGTTTCTCACATAATGACACTGAAGAATCACTCAACTTTGCATCAAACCTGAAGCGCCCTCCCTCACCTATTTCTGTTCTGTCTCAGCTTAAACTCAGAGCCTGTGGATGTCCATCGTGTGGCTTAAAGCATATTATGGAGATGCAGGCTGACAAGCTGAAAAAGGAGCTCCGGTATTGCAAAAGCCTGCAGCACACAATGAGCTGTCAGTTTCTGAACAGGAATGAGCTTAGTGAACATGATGGATAGGCACCAGAGACACAAAACCTCTGCTCTGATTTTGCCGTGTGGTTCTTTTTTAGATAACTAAGTCATCCCTTTTAGACTCATTTCAGACCACTTAAGCATATGGTTCACTGTCTGAGACACTTAATATCTTTCTCTTCCCCCTCTCTATTCCAAGCTCCTTGTCAAAACCATACGTCTACTGTCTTTGTCTTTTTCTTCTCTCTTCCTCTGCATAATTTATGAGGCCCTCTGTCCCACAGACCCATTATTCTCTCATCAGGTGACCCACTTATGAGGGGGAAGCCTGCACCACAGATATGGTCAGCGTGGGGCTCGTAAATCAACATTTATAGAAACACTGTCCACTCTTTCAGATGTTGAATGAGCAATCAGAGATCTAGCTCTGTGATAAGGCTGCCGTAGTACTGGACTGCAGCCATACTCTGTGTGCTATTACTAGATACCGTGAGATAAAAAATTCATACCAGAATACTTTGTAGTAATCATGGGTAAGAGCCAATAAATTAACCCAGACAACCTTTTTTTGCACCAGCATGGCACCAGAAGGTTTAAGTTGAAAAAAGGATTTTTTTAGTGAGGTGAGAGGCTAAATATGAACCACAGATTTTTAAGACTGGAAAGATTTTGGGTTTTGTTCTTGTTGAGCTGCAAGAAGCAGTAGGATACCCTATTATGTATGTGCCAGGGGTTTATTCCTGCAATCCCTAGTCAAATTTCTGGGTTTTTTCCACTACATTTACTTTCAAGCTCTCTCTTGCTCATTATAAGGAGTAACCATACATGCAGTATCTTCTTGTTTTCAGATCAGTCTAGGCTATCCAGATGTTCCATTATTTGACATGATAATATTTGCAGATTTTTCGTATCAGCCTTTACATCAAGAAAAAAGTACACTGCATTGTATGCATCATTGAATAGATATGTTGGTATCTAGGCATTGATTGCATCGCAGAGATACTACTATATCTAGATAGGGACATGTCGGTGAATCTATTCATTCGTGAGTAATTCAAACAAGGCTAATGTGTGTAAAGATAAACTCAGAGCTGAATGCAAGTTATAACTACCATATGATTTGATCTGACATAAAAGCAAGATCATTTTTCATGAAAGACACTAGTGTTATTGTACAGGTCTAGGTTTACAGTTTTATTTGAAATGTGACACACCTGGCTGCAAAAAACACTCCTAGAGCAACTCAACCGAGAAGAAGGGATGTGAATTTGAACAGAGAGTGTGTTCTTCGGTATTTAAGGGTAAATGTGGTTTAGGTTGCCTGTGGAAGAGATAGTTGGAGTGTAACTCGGTCATCAACATGATTTTGATTAAGTAATTATAATATTACTTGTGTTTCTGTAAAATGTTGCCATGATTTAACATTTGCAAACTAAACAGTAATGGGTCCAGTGTTGACCCCTGTGAGACTCCATACAGGGCTGTACAGTGAGACACATGCAATGAAAAATATTCCATGTTATGAATACTTTTAATGTAACAGAACCATTTACATATCAAATTAATTGATTTAACTGTAATTGTAAAAGCTGTCGGGCACTTTAATTTATATTATATTCATTTTGTGTGCAAAAAATCCTAATTTCGAAAGTAAATATGGACAACGTGATGAAGTAGAAAGTACAATATTTTCCTCTGAGGGGTGGTGGAGTAAAAGTAGAAAAGGTCATGAAAATAAAAGACTTAAGGAAGGTACAAGCATGAGGTAGGAACAGATATTTTTGGTTTTATACCCAAACTGAGCAGTCTGTACTACAAAGCTATCAGCACTAGTACTATGTGCAAAAACAACAAAAAAGTGCAGCTCTGCTATGTGATGTCTACAATTGGTATCTTTTTAGATAGATGCTGAAATCAATTGTGTCAGAAGCTGTTCTCAAATATGCTAAAGCTAAAATAGAAGCATCACCTTTGTCATTTTTTACTCATAAATATTTGATTACTTTGACAATAGTTTTTTTTTAGTACTGTGGTTGACACAAAATCCAGACTGAAGTATCAATCAACTGATTAAAAGTCAGATAATGAATTGAGACTGTTAGACAAAAGAGAATTTCTTTATTGAACTATATGCAATAATAGTGTGGGTTAGTGTGAAAAATATTTAATTATCATAGATGATGAAGTATTTTGTAAAGTGTCTGTATCATGAAAGATTGCGCTTCCTTTCCAACCTAATTATCTTCCTCAAGTTTTTAGCTTGATAACCTCCCTCCACCATCCAGTGTCTTTCTATATCAGTTTTGAAATTAAGAGTGAATCTGAAAAATGGGTCGCAGGCATGTTGGAGCTATTTGTATTAGTGTTATTGACTTCAGGGCCAAAGGGTAAGATTATTTAAGCTTCACATTTTAGAAAGGGAGCAGGGAAGAAATATAAAGTAGAAGAAATATGAAATGATCTGAGAAACACAGACACTGAGGGCTATTTAAAGAAAGCGCACTAGCAGAGGCCAGAAATATCTTTGTTGGAGCCAAAAATAGTTCTCACTCTTTTCCATCTTAAAACCTTTCTGGCCAGCTAATGCCAGATAGACTAAGGATCAGTATTTCTGGAAATCCATGAAAGAAAGAAAGTGCATATTTTGAGAACTTATACTTTAAATGTATCCTTTGCTAGATTTTTGGAAGGTGTAATAGTTTAGAAAGCAGCAAAGCTCTGATAGTGAAATGTATGATGAGTACGGCTCCTGGAATTATGTAGTCACATTATGTTTTCTGTATATTTCATATTCAAAAAAGAAAGCTTTTTCAGTGCAGTAGTAACTGTTGTCAGTTCAAAACAGGACCCAACTGTCAAACACAGCAGGCATGCTACAAAAAACGAAAAGCGAGCTTTAATACTAAGCTGGTACAGCAATACAAGAATCTACACAGAAGGCGAACTGAGGTTCTGGGAAGAGGCCGAGGAGAAACTCCAAGTACAAGAAAAAGATCCAAAAAACTAAACAAAGCACAAACCGAGAATACCGGAGGGCATGTCATGAGGAACACAGGGAAAAACGCAGGCAAGCAACACAGAGGACATGACAGTAGACGGGGAGAAGAGATGGACTATAAATATACAGAGAACCGATCGGATAACAAGAGGCAGGTGGAACTAATAAGGGCAGCGCAGACAATGAAAAAGAAGAAAAGTGCACAAAGGGAAGAAGTAAAACCACAAGAGACTAACAAAGTAAGTAACTACCAAAATAAAACAGGAGTTAGCAACAAAGGGTGATATGGAACTTGCACAGAGACAAACAGGGAGACAGAGAATTAAAGGAGACTCAAAGGAAGACAAGGGCAGTGGCAGGGATAACCAACATATGTTTGCATTGGCAGTGTCCTTGTGTGTCATAGTAGCTTAAATGTTGGACATAAACTTCAGTTTCGTCCTGGAGAAGCATTTTATTGTTCCAGCAGACACAAGATCCCTGCACACTCCTGACAATACCTGACTAAACAGGTTATTTTATACTGTATGAAGTTGTGGGTCATTTTAGGGCAATGTGAACCTTGTGCATGATCTGACCACAAAAACCTCTGATTTAGGTGAAGAAAAAGACCCTACTGTACGTTGGGTATCTCTGAGTGGCCCTGAAAAATTGCTGTGTGGGTCTCAACGCTGATTGGTTAAACTCGAAGAAGACAGCTGACTGGTTCAACAACAAGTTCCATTTTCCTGCTCTCTCAGTGTCCTCATTAAGAAGCTGTCTTGTCTCAAATATCTGCATCAAAAATGTAAAATTCATTATATTTGCTAACATAAACCATATGTTGTTCTGGAGTTATGCCCATTAACTTACATGTTTTGTTGTAGTTAACACTCTGAGTTAACACTGCAGTAGCAGTTGCAGTAAGATCCTACACCGCAATAGAAATTGAAAGACTCAAAGGTGTGATTAGGGGCAGTTCCTGTAAACGTTCACACCGCCTTGTTCCTGCCCCAAACTTCTGCAGTGGAAAGTCGCCTATTCACAGAGTACTGTGTGGAGCGCTGCTATGCCCACACATCAGCACAACTTAATGAAGATGTAACTGAACATCAAATAAGTGGGATACATATCTACTTAGATTGATGATCTGTATGAAACAAGCTTTGAGACTCGGCAATTTGACTCCTATACCACTTTGAAATGACTTGCGAGTACAAAACTAATGCATAAAGGCAGAGCATATCTTTGATCATGACCCCAGTAAAGAAGAGAGAGATTAGGAAACTGACAGTGAAGTTGCTTTAGAGGAAGAAATGTCAAAAGTAAAGACAACACTGATCCAGACAGAGACAACTGATGTGGAACAATCCAGCAGTGAGGAAGAGGACCCTGCTGAGGTTGTTGTCCGGTCAAAGAATGGGAATTTGTCTTAGCCTGAGCTAACCTGAGCAAAGATGCAGCCCTGTCTCCTAAAGATTATGTTCTGATACAGCTAAACTACAGTGAGGTCAGCTGAAAGTGTTGTCAGAATGATTAAGAGAAAACACATTTACAAAGTTAACTGCAAGGCAGTAGACTGGAGAGATGTCAAAGTATATGTGGGTCTCTTTATTTTGTCTGGTGTGTACAGATCTGGAAACCAAACCAAGTGAGTAACAGAGAGGACAAGAAGCTCAGTGCAGTTCTGGATTGCTTTTTATCTCTCAAGTGTTTTTTTTTATCTGGGGCGGCTGTGGCTCAGGTGGTAGAGCGGGTTGTCCACTGATCACAAGGTTGGCGGTTCGACCCCCGGCCCCTCCGCATGCCGAAGTGTCCTTGGGCAAGACACTGAACCCCAAGTTGCTCCCAATGGTAGTTTAGTGCCTTGCATGGCAGCTCCGTCGCCGTTGGTATGTGAATGTGTGTGTGAATGTGAAACACATTGTAAAGCGCTTTGGATACCACTAAGGTAGAGAAAAGTGCTATATAAGTGCAGACCACCTGCATTCTGTACTGTACTATAAAAATAAGACATGTTGTTGTTGGTCAAATGCTCACTGAATTTGTAAGCAAAAATTTGTGTAGTTCAAAAAACTTGAGATGACAAAAAGATCAGACACAACATTAGGTGATCATACTATATATGTGTTATTAAAAAAATATATATAAACAGCCATTTGAGGTTGCCATTTTGAACTGGAAACATACAGTTAATTAACATGAAACAGACACAACAGGATTGTTAATCATCTTTAAACTGCACTTATATTGACCTTCAGTAAATGCTAATCCTTCCTGATGCATTGTGAACTCATTATATCTAATATTATCTGACTCCTGACTCCCCTCTCCTCCTATACTCTCAGGGGAGGATGAGGATACTATATGAAGGGCAGAGGGATAGAGGAAGGGCAGTGTTGAACATGAATATGAAGTAAATATAAAACAGAGAAAGCCATTTAGCTTAAACACATCCTCTTCTTGGTCTCTCTACCTGAAGCCCAGCCACAGTCCTTAACAGATCATATTTCTGTGTTTGTGTGCATATGTGTGCACCTCCATCACTCCATGTGTCATGTTGCATAAGTAGGATTTAAGCAATACGAAGAGACAACGCTGCATAATTGCTCCTTATCTGTGTCATGTCTATCAACTTCAGCACATGTTGCATGTTGTTATTCTGAGCTGGTTAAAGCAACAGCATGCCATGTTCTTCTGGCTACTTTGTGGGTGGATTAATGTGTGCACATTTGGTGAAATCATATGTTTCCTTTGGAGAATGTGGGTGATTCTGCATATGTGATCATAATGCGTAGGCTGCAGCAGCTCTTTGATTTCCTTCAACAAGAGGGCAATATCCCATGGAGAGTAACTGTAGGCTTATAGCGTCTTAGCACAAAGCTTAGCTTTACTCAGTCGCAAGCAAACGGAAGATGGATGATTAAAGCTGAGATGGCTTTCAAAGCTGTAGTTCCTTCCAACTAAAGATATCTTGACGTATGAAGATAGATTATTCTGTATACAACTGGCTTTTATAACAAGCTTCAAGTGTTCTCTGCAGGGGTGCATGCAGAGATTTGGGCCTCCTGGGCAAACCTAGATACAAGACTGTCCTCATTGCATATCATGACCCTTTTCCTTTTTCCAGACTGAAATATTGTTTCTCTTTAGGAAGTTACAGATGCATGGATGCAGTCATATTCCATAATTTCAGTCCAGCCGACTGCAGGAACAAATACACTTTGTCTCTAGTCTCAGAGATGAAGGGATCTTACATTAGTCTTAACCACCTGCCTCTCCTGGGTTGAGCACTCTGAATACAGGTGAACATATTCACTAATTACACTTTGTTTCTACACTCTTTGCTAGATTGTTCTGCCAGCCCTTGTGATAGTATTGCTGGCCAATTTCTGCTTGTAGTTTGCTCCCCAGTTTTTTTTGCTTCTATTCTTACTCCAACTTCTTTGTGTCTCAGGGTCCAGTCAATTCCAGTCCTAGCCTTGCCAGCCTGCTGCCACAGTCAAGCTCCAGCCTGCAACTCACACATGCCTCCTCAGTCTTCAAATGGTCAGTCAGCCACCTATCCAGGCATATGCCACACTCAGAGGCACTCAACATCGAGTGTCATGTCCCTTTGGATCCCCACGCCAACCACTCACCTGCTACATGCTCTCTTCACCTGGATTACCCTCCTGGCTTCCCTCTCTCACTAATAAGACTATTTTACAATAAAAACCCTTATTGTTTCTGGGTCCAGAAATCTTGGTACCTGTAGTCTGACTCACCCGATGTAGCTTGCGGGTATAAGTCTGCAATGATGGATCATATGATCTGACTTTCTCCTCTCCTTTCACCATCTATCCACTACCAATATCAAAATCCATTTTGCTACGGGAAGCTACAAAAACAATCTCCAGGGTAGTAATCTAATACACTGCAAATTTCAAGTTTGCAGTAAGGCAGCCCTGATGAATTATCCATTTTAATCACAGTGTTTGTCTCCCTGCCTGCAGATGTTCCACCAAAACAATTCCACCCATCAGTATTTTGAGGGAACACCAAATTCGAACCTCCTACGCTAAGCTCCAACCACAACAACTATGACTGGCTTAAACAAATACAAACCAGCTGGAGCCTGTTAGCAACCAGACCAGTATGTTAAACAGGCTATGTGAGACTACATTACCTAAGTAAACAGCAGACTTCGAAGCTTGATTCATTGAGTTTACCCAGAGCTTCTGCTGTAGCCTGTGCAAGTGGCCTACACTGTGAACAGTTATGCTTGTGCACTGTGTTGATGTCGCCCTGCAATTACAGTGTGAAAACACTGTTTATTGGGGTTTGCGTTGAGTTTTTTCATGTACTTCAAACAAAAAAGACATTAGAACTGATTGTTATTGCTATGAAAAATGAAAAAGGGAATACTGAACACACTGGCATAATGGTGACTCTTGCTCTTCCATTATGAGCAAGCCAGATAGAATTACAGTCGATTACATTTTAAGTTTTGTTTAAGAGAAGCATTATCTTTGCACAAAATGCCATCTGTTTCAACACAATCTGTAGTTACATTTGTAATGTGTGAGGCTGCTTACTGATGGTAACAAAGAAGTGCTTTGTGGATACATTGTTATCATTTTAGGTTTAGTGACCATATAGATGTATATACTATCCTATAACATAGTATAGTTGTAGCTTGTGAGGTGCCTAATGGTAAAGTCTGCTGCAGGTCTTTATGTCCTTGTGTGTAACACCTCTAAAAACGAAGGTCAGAGTTCAGTGCAGATGTAAGCAAAGGGCCAAAATAGCCTGACCAAGGTCGGCACTGAGTGACAGAGTATTTGTCACACACACGTTTGCTCAAATATGCAGCAGATGTCTGATCACATTTGCTTTAATCAGATTTTGTTAATTTTGCATATTTTAGCCACTTGTAATTTAATTGAGCAGATTAAAGTGTGGAGAACAGCTGTATGAGAGGGTCTTATAGACAAGTGAGAATGGACTGTTGATCTGCTGAACCACATTTGCAATGTTTCTCTGATCACTGACTCATTTAGGAAAGGCATGCTGCAGCTCTAATGAGCTGGTAAATAAATGTTCACTACTTTCACTGCTGTGGTGTTTGTACTTGAGTAAATATAGTAAATCACACCACAGGTTTTATGTCACCATCCATATGGCATTTACTCTGAACCCATGAATATTCTTGATAATTTAGCTTGATTGGAAGGCAGTGTGATATATAAATAATGAGCTCCATATATATTCATTTTCTGTATTTTCTGTGTATTGATTGTCAATTGTAAGATCAGTTGAAACAAAAAAACAGGCAGTTTTGCCATTAAGGTTGTGACAGCAGCGTCTTCTAGCTATGGCTGTTGGTTATGAAAGTTTAGCTGAATCCAAAAAAGAGAAGAAGCAACGAGGGCTTAAAGTTTATGAGGACTGAAAGGACCAGGCAAGTATATGACTTTATGCAGAGGTCACTCTGTTCTGACCAAAGTAAAACCATGGTTATTTTCGAGTCTAAGAACAAGACAAAGTCTGTACTAACATCTTAAAAAGATATAATTTCTGACAAAGTGGAGGCACATTTCCAGAATGTACAGTTTAGGTAAAAGAGCAAATGATCGGAACAAATGCTAGAAAAGTATTCTGACATTCAAAGTAGGACATT
This sequence comes from Dascyllus trimaculatus, assembly GCA_024666655.1. Taxonomy (NCBI): domain Eukaryota; kingdom Metazoa; phylum Chordata; class Actinopteri; family Pomacentridae; genus Dascyllus; species Dascyllus trimaculatus. The sequence continues at coordinate 12,433,070 of CM045458.1, forward strand.
TTCTACAAATCACTTTAGCTGATATTTAGGTCTCATAATCTTGTAGTCTACTTAGCTGTAAATGGGGCATTTCCGCTCCTCCCTGTGCAGCGCTTCTTTTGATAAAGTAAACTAGTTTGATGAGCTTAATGAGATCATTGCATAGCACTGAATTCATGTGTCATAAGTCGACGTTGAAATGCTACATCATGAATAGAGTATTGTACATATGGAAGAACCATGTGTGGGTTGAAGCACAGACTTTCATACTGAAAGTTAGCACCTCTGCTACGTTAATTTCTTTAAATGTTGCTGACATTATGTCAGAATACTCATATAAAATTGTGTCCTTTATTGTACTGGGTTTCATGTTAAGTTTAACATCCTCCTAAACTGGGGGATTCTGTTCTTCTGCTTCAGAGTTTTCAAGATAAAGGTAAGTGGTCATTTTAAGAGGGTCCAACTGCAGCACCTCAGTCCTCTCTCATGCATTTATTATCACCCTCTGCTTGTCCGATCATGCATAATTTAATGTATATCTAAATATTATATAGTATTAAAAATACATCAATATTAGTTACTAATTTATTGGACACTAAAATATTAATTAGGGGCAAATATAAATACCAATTTACTTCTGTTACGATAGTCCCTCGCTCTCTGGTCACTGATGAACCCCTATAAACCCATCTTTATGTATCAAAGTTATATTTAGAAAGCTTAAAGGATTTAGATGTAACTCTACCCCATTGCTTTTTCTAGAATGTGCAAATCAATAAAGTTCCCACATCTCCCTCTCTCTCTACCCACCCGTCCACTCCAACACTACCTACAATTTAGCACACCAGCTCATCTGTAACTATGCAAACAATTGCTGTGTTTCTTGTAACTGTCAAGCAAATTAAAGAAAAACCTTTGAAATGTCACAAAAAAGAGACAAAAACAAAGAAAATGATTTTCAGGGTTTGAGTTGTTCTTTGATTTAAATTGGGCTCGTTTCCATCAACTGCTTTGGAGCCAATCCCCCAAAAAAAAAAAACCCAACAACAAAAAACATAGTAGAAACATGTCCACTGTACATTGCTCTGTGTTACCTGCTAGCAAGATGTAATATTGGAATAATTCCGCTGTACATGTTCAACCTAGAAACCAAGTAAAAGTAGAGGAATGATACAGAAGGTCCCACACTTCAGAGTGACAGGATTAGTTTGTGGATTAGTAGTTTGTTACTTATAAAACCCTGAAAGTCTGAATCCATATTTTTGAGGCTGTCATCAGTACACTGCAGTTTTTAGGCTTAAATACTCAGTCACGGTGTTGACTGTTTATTTCGCACATCATATGTCTTTAAACTTATAAAAAACACAACATTGATATGTTAACAAGGAGGTGGCTTTAACATATTAGTAGGTATTAGTGACTTTTCAGTCATTCCAGCTCTGAAGCTCCTTTCATTACATTGATAATTGTCCCTCAAGGTATGTAAAACCTATTAGGGTTAAAAAAAAAACAAAAAACTACAAATTCCCATTCACTTAAGTAACACAAGTCTAATTAAAGCACTGTTAAACTTTATTTACTTACATGTGTTTTAGGTTTGGGGTTTTGCTGCTTTGATTTGTTTATCTCAACAAGCTTGAAGCATGGACAAGAAAGCAGTGTCAACTGGAAGTGCAGCAGTACCCTCACTTTATAAAAGTCAGAGCAAACTTATAAAGACTCCGTTTCAAAGTTTTCACCTTGTTAGCATGTCCATGTTGTGTTTTTTATATGCTAGAAAATACATCAGGAGTGAAATAAGCAGTCATCACCATGACTGTGTATTTCCACCTTCAAACTCCAGAGTACTGATGACAGTCTCAAAACACAGATTCAGACATCCAGGATTTCAAATGTAACAATCCCCGGGAACCAATCCTATCAACTTGCAGCGTGAGACTTTCTTTATCATTATTCTTTTTCAGAATCTGTTTCAGGTTCAAACATGCATAGCTGAATTACTCTAATGGTACAACTAGCTATTGTGCAACACAGACTAGTCTTACAGTGTTTGAGTAGAGTCATAGGTAACCTGGTGTGCCTAACCTAAAGATGGATGGAGAAAGAAGCAGGGACCACGTAGATCTGCACATTTTAGAGGAAGAAATCGTTTCAAGTAGCATCTAAACCACTAAGGTAGGGAGGCAATATTTTTGTGTAGAAGAACCTCCAAATATGTAACTTTAACACAGAGATGATTTTAGAGGTCAGATCAACAACCAGAGAAGGACTTTAAGTCAGACCTTGTAGATCTATTGTGACTGAAGATTTAGCAGATGGATTCATTATTTCTCACCTCAAATGTGGCCACAGTAAGATCTTGGTACACTGCTAAGATGAAAAAAATGAAAGCAGAATACTACTCAAGCTCCACTGGCTCATGGAATTGCAGCCTCAGAAGAGAGATCTGCAGTTCTTCATTTTGCTGTCTGCACTTTTATCGTTTCAGATTTAAAATGCAAAGCAAAGCTACCTTAATACACATGTACTGTTAGTGTAGTACCCTTTTTATGTCTTAACACATTCACTTTGATGTTTTCTTTGATGTGTAAACCTGCTAATTTGGGGAGAAACATGCTCTCCATGCTCACGTGTACCGTTGAGACTGTGTTTGCTGGTGTGTAACATTTAGTGACAATAATGTGATGATGTGACACAGGCGCTGAGAGCATGTGCAGAGAGAAACCCTATGAATGTTTCATTTCTCCTCTGCAGGTATGTGTGCTAAAAGGGGGCAACTTCTGGGTTACTTCTGATAGAAAATACAGTCTGCTGGATTAATCTGCTCATATATTTTTTATTTTGTTTATTCCTTTTGTAGTGTTACTGTGTGTGCTCTCTTTTTGTGCAGAGTTTTCCCGAGGAAGGCACTAAGAGCATATACATGAAAAAAAAACCTGTGGATGTACAGCAGAGAAAGCCTATGAATGCCCTGTGGTTGTTACAGTGTCTGTGCGTGGCAACATTTCCAGGAAGTGTGTCTTTTCCTTCACTACACAACACAAGTTAACAACCCACCGACCCACTACACATGCTCATTTTCTTTTGCGTGGTTTACTTATCGGACTAAGTTCAATTCGATGTGGCTGTTGTGTCACAGCAGACGAGGCCTGAGTATGAAATGTAACAATGGCAACATTTAAATACTGGTCCGCCTGAGGTGATACACACAGTGGTAGTGACGATTCCTGCATCCACTATGACACCACCACTTTAACCCACTGCCAAAGCATGTCAAGTGTGGGAGCTCGCACACTAGACACACAAACATGACAAATCTAGTGTGTCTTAAGTATGTCAAGTAAAGAATCTGTGACATTTCTTTTGGATAACAATCAGAAAATCTGCAGAGGCACTGATAGACATTCACATTTATCCTGCACAGAAGTATATGAGTTTCCACCCTCATTGTTAGCCATAAATAAATGTCCTTAACAAACTATACTGCAGCAAAAATGAAATCCAAGACAAAGGAGTCTACTTTCAGACTACTCTATCAGTTTGCTGTTCAGATCCAGACTAGCCGTCCTCATATGAACCAACTGCTCACAGCTGTAGCTATTTACAGCGATAGCATTATCATGACATCAGCGCATTAACATTACACAGTCATTCATGAGGCTCAACAGTTTGTGAAATACATGAATTTGCTGTCTTGCCAAGAGGTTGATAAGAAGATTGATACTCTGTCTGCAGAGAAAATCAGGATTACCCAAATCTGAATTTTCAAATCAGGTTCACTGTGGGGATTTGAAGATTTGTTCCTTTTTTTGCCAACATGATTTTGTTGGGAAAATGAGCCGCACATGTGTTTCTGTTTAAATCAAAATCTTTTAGTCTATTCTTTTATTTCACTTTAAACAACAAACCTTATACTCATGGTATTGTCCGTTTAGAAAAAAACTGACTGTGCCGCACAAAATATTATTTCAGCATTGGCATTGTGATGTGTAGTAAGGCAAACTAACTCAAACACATCATGCTACAATTTTATTTTTGTTTTTTTTTTTTGCTTGATACAAAAATAAAATTTGCAGGGTTCTCATTTTCTATGACTAATCTGCAGAAGAAGAGCTTAATTGAGAGAGTTTTGTTGACATGCAGCCTCCACATGTAAACAGTAAAATGAGCAAGGAACAGGAGAGAAACACGTAGAAGGAAGGAAGGCTTGGGCACAAAAAGGAATCAGTCAGATGGAAATATCTCAGCTAAAAGAATAATGTTCACCAAAAAAAGATACTTTACCGGGGTGTCCCAATAGCCTCGTGGTTATGTCGCGGGACCCACTTACAGAGACATAGCGGCTGTGTCGGGTTCGAGCCAGACCTTGGCCATTTACTGCTTGTCCTTCCCCACACTCTCTCTCTCGTTTCTGATTTTGTCCACTGTCCTGTCCTCTTCAATAAAGGCTGAAAATGCCAAAAATAAAAAATAATAAAAAAAATTTAAAATTTTACTGTCTTGTAATTGTTAACACTACATAAGGCAACACAGCTGATTAGTTTGATCATTTAAGTCAGCACCAGCTGTTTATGACAAGTGCAAAGTCAGTTCTGAATTCCTTCCATCCATCCATCCATCCATCCATCCATCCATGGCCGGGCCATGGAGGCAGATCAGAATGCCATCCAAAGCAAAACACTATTCCAGTGCCTTTGCCAGTGTTACATTATATAAGAAAGGTTGCAAACTACAGAAAGAATCACTAATGTGATAACTTTTCACCTCACAGAGACATGATACCCATTAAGGTTTTAAAAACACAACCCAGTTGCTTGTAGCAGAATGTAATATTATTACACCCCTATCTTTTTCAAGTTGCTACCCAGAACTGTATGAAAAATGCAAGATACAAGTTGAAACAGAGCTGTCACAAGTGGAATATTATGCTGCTACAAAAAGACTTGTGGCCCAGCAAGATAACGGAGCCCGACATGCGTCTTACCGTACACTTTATTAATGAAGACTTCCAACTGAAGAGTCAGTGTTTGCAAACTGAATTTTCCCAGATGATCATACAAGCAAGAACATCACAAAGGAGATGAGAGAAGCGTTGGCTGCTTGGGGCTGTGATGAGATGTCATGTCAGTGAACATAATGAAAGATGCTGCAATGAACAAGTGGACCAAGCTGCAGTGCTTTGGACCTACACTACATCTAGCAGTTGGTCAATTATACATGCTGTATTTACTTAGTGGTTTTTCATATCACAATATATACTGCAGAAAAACTAGTGTCCGTTTTTTCTAAATTGTGCACTATTTCTACGCAACTTACCTGTTTTCAAGAACTTTCACGTGCATTTTTATTGAAAGTAAGTTGCATTTGACGTTTTAAAACTTCCTCAAAAGTTCCAAATGCTTCCATTTTTTTAAGACATCTTCTTCAGAGTTCCGGCTTTCCAGATCCAGAACTCCAAGGTGTAGAGGAGAGAAGTGTCTTTACTGTAGCCCTGGTTGCAGCTGATAGCCTTTACTGTTTGGACAAACTCCACAGTGGTGAGGAGAGGCAGAGAGAGAAACCGATGTAATGCTGCATGAACTGGACATTAAGGGCAGGGAAGACAGTACGCAACATCTGGATAAGTATTTCACTGGAACTTAAGCCTATTTTTATGGATGATCACAGTAACTTAATCACCCTTTTCAGCAAGCACTGCACAGTGGCTTTTACCCACTGCAGTCACTCTCTTCCCACAACACTGGACCTCCAGCACACACAAGTTACCCAGAAGGGAAATGCTTGGCTGCTAACAAGAGAATCACTCCACTTCAGGCTTCAGCTTCCCTCATCAGATAACCATGTCGTGCATGTCATCATGTGGATAAACAAATGCTTGACTTGAGTCAAATCAGGAATCTTTGGCTGGTGCTTCGAAGCTTTAGAAATGTAAGTCTTGCAGGAGCGGTTAGTTTAATACTGCTGCCTGTGGGAGTGGGTGGTCAAAAAATAAACTTGAATCCCAGGATTTAGCACGAACCACAAGGATGAAGTCAACAAATAAGTTGAAAAGCAGATTAAATCTGGTTTTTAAAAGCACAAACAAAGACAAATCTGATATGTGAATAGATTTCCCAAATGGTACAAACAAAGAAGAGGAAGTTGATTTTGTTGCAACAAATGTACAAAAGCGACACCTGCTCCATTTTCCCGGTAAAAGAAAGCTCTCCTTCAGAGAAAATGCTCTTCTTCCTGCACATATTAAACAAAGTATTATGGAGAAATGTATGAAAGGTGTACTTATTACCCAGAAATAACTCATTCCTAAAAATGCAATTGTAGTTTACCTATGTTATTGGTGGCAATTATGTATCTCTTTATCAATATTACACAGTAGAATAACCAAATCAATGCAACACTTTACAGTGAGAGCATGAATATTAGCGGGTGCTGATGGAGTGGAACACACTTTGCAGGAGTGGGAGGTATTCAGATATCCAGTGGGATATGCAATGCTCTATTTCAAGGTATCAACTTTGAGGATGTAGCCCTACAGAAAATATCGAAACGACAGCAGCCAGTTAACTTAGCTTAACACAAAGACTAACATATTAATTAGTGACACAACAGCTCACTAATTAAAATGTTATAACTTGTTCGTTTGATCTGAGATGCCAGTAAAAGGAAAGTTGATCTTCACAAAGTGCTTCAGAAAAAAAACGAAACAAAAAATTAAAGGAGCACTAAAATTAAAGCACATGAACACAGGTAGATACGATAATGATGATGATAATAATAGTAGTAATAAAATGGTCACGCTTGTATTGGCATGTTATATATGTCTATGCACTTAATTTAAATTAGCTCAACCTAAATAAGTAATGTTTAGGCTTTTGGGCCTACACATCCTTTATAAATCTGGCCCTTGAAAGGTCTGATCTCTTTCTTCACCTGTCCCCCAGTAGCTCCTCAGCTGAGAAAAGACTGCAGGAGGATTTAAGACAATTCTAGACAGTACATCATTTTTCTTTCTAGCAACAGGGAGAGTGCATCAGAGCATGGAAACATGTACACTGAGGAGTGCTTTGAGAAAGTCTGAGTGTGCACAGGGGAGCAGGGGGAAAACAGAGAGGCAGAAATGTACTCAGCACATAGTGTGCAACAGTGAGCAACATCATATTTCACTGATCTGTTATTTGAGGAGAAGGGAGGGGTTAAATACTGGAGGCTGCACGGGGCAGCATTCAGCCTGCTGGGAAGCACGGGCCTCCCTTCTCCCTAATTAACAAGTACTTGACAGAGCCGCTCAGACAAACAAGGCAACGGAGCACACAGCAGCCATCTGCAACAGCCTCGTCTGCTGGGGCTTTGATGCTGATTTGAGCCAATGATGAAGTAAGTCACACTGACATCAGGCTGCACACAGGCCTTTGAAGGGAGCAGACACACACGATGGCTCACAATCTGTGCCGCAAGATGACAACTCCACAGAAATAAACCCATCTGACAGTAGAGGAGGACCTCAAAGGCTGAGATAAAAACAGAATATTCACATGAGACAAGGCAGTAAGTGCTAATACCTGCACGAGAGGGAGAATGTGATGTAATGTGATATGATGTATATGTGCATATAAACGTATGCATGCTCACACCTGCAGGAGTAGAAACATTCATCAAGCCATAAACATGCAGGGTGATGAGGAGAGGACCGTGCTGGAAGTGCAGTTATGCTTTACTTAATGAATAAATGCATGCAAGTATGTGTTATGCATGCGTGTGTACATACAGTATGTGTGCGGGGGTGTCTGCCACAGGCAAGTCTCCAACTCAGAACATATTGATCTGAGTTAGCCCCCATCCCTCAGGGCCCTCTGGTATCAGCTGAGAGGATGCTGCCAGTCTTGGCTGCCACCCAGTTTCCCCTCTATGTCTGACAAATTGCATCCGCTGTGGACATGATGATAAAACTCTGCCATTCCTGGTAAACACAGATTCAATACTTGCTCCACAAAAACTGCCGTGTTGGTTTTTGTGCCAAACACAGCGCTCTCTGTGTTACAGTCACCCAGAAAGAGATTTTTTGCCTGTTTGACACTTTTTTGACTTAATCTTTGGGTTCTTTTTAAGGTTTATTTAAGGCGTTCTGTGGTTCATAAAGATGGACAAATTCTCTGTAACATAACCCATTGGTTAAAAGTGGTTTTGAAGATCATCTTCGCAGTGCCTCACTCCTCTCAACTCCCAGCTAGTCCAAATATCTGCAAAGAGGCAGATAGGTAGTGGGGTTGAGGCGGGCCATGCAAACCTCTCTGGGCCATATACTGTCCTTCAAAAACATCCACCTGTCACTTAAAGTGGCAACGCCATTATTTATGCATAATTTTAAGCGTTAATGCGATTTAAATGGGCAAGTTTTCTAAAAATATAAAAAAACACTTCTTCTACCAGGCTGTAAACATGTATATTTCTGCTGTAAAGTTGGACATTTTTACATGGGGGCCTATGGGGACCTGAAGCTAGCCTCTAGTGAACATTACAGGAACTGTAATTTTTAGCATTTCCCTACTGGTTTTATTTTCTAGCTCCAGAGGTTTCTCAGCTCAGAGCCCTTCTTCATAACTTGAGAGCCATTTGGTTTATGCTTTCTTACCCACGATGTGATTATACACAATATTTGCAATTATTGCAAACCACCAAAACAATTCTGCTCTAATTTCTTGTTTTATATCATCAGTGAATCAGCTGAGTATATATAAGGCGGAAAATGTCACCAATACTAAATTATCACCAATTTGGCAATTCTTCAAAGCTCGACAGAGGTGTGTATTATCTTTCAGCTTGTTGTTTTGACTTTGTGTCCTGCAGCTTTACTATTTTGATTCACTATTCTCATCAGCCCTGTTGTAGGCTGCAGCAAGCTTTTGTTGTCAGTGAAAACACTTCAGCAGCTTCCATTTTACACCACCTGTCCAGCACCAAACAGTAGTGAGACAAAATGAGCAACTGACTGAAGATACAGAAAAGCATATTTTAATATGGACATAATTTTTCGCAGTTTGCAGTTTCTGGGGTACTGAGGTTGTTACCACTGAGTTTTTCTTGCTTTTTAGAGGGTTATTTATTAATAAAGGTATATTTGCATTCTTTGTGGAAGGCCTCTATATGTTACTGTTTGTCTATTGCTTATGATGTTTGGATGGATGTAGATGTGCGTGTATGCAGGTTACATGGTATGTACATAGGTGTATTTTCTATTGTTAGGTATCAACAACTTAGACACTTATTTTGGTTGTGGCAGGAATAGAATGTGATAGAGGTCTTCTTATGATATATGATTTCTACTGTGACTTCTTTGCTAGTATTTTGTTTCTGATTGGATTATGTGAATCAGCTGGTTGTTAGTCACAGGCAAGGTCCTGGTTTGTGAAGGGTCACACCCACAAATGTCGTAGAAACACTTAAGATAGCCTCGGGCTGAAACACATGCATTTCCTTCTGCTGCTGTGCAACATTAAAAGTATTATATGCTTAATTGCGAGTGCTGACAACTTCATTTGTGCTAACAGCTTGTTCCACAGCCCTCGAGTGGCCAATACATCAATGGTCCCTGTTGACTGCCCACTGGAGTATTTAATGTGGACTCATTGCTATGTAGCTTGGTGTTGCTAGCACACAGGGTAAAGGACTACTTCGCCAAAATGCAACTGGACATAATGTTTGAGAGAAGTGCTTATAAACGGTCCAAAAAAACTCTACTGTCATATAGAAAACAAGGTGCTACAATGCTCTGTAGAGATGAGGGGAACTCCAGAGCAGGGTGATAGTCCTCTGTGGGTTTATCATGACAAGAATCTAGTTTCACATTACGCATAGTCATTTGATTATTACAGAAATATCAATTTTAGCCGCTCCAAGGCTGGAAACTCTTTTCACAGTGCTGATTTGTATCAGGTCTGCATATTTGGGATTCCACCTTCAGGGGAGTTTGGACCAGCACAGTAAGGAGCTGTAGTCCCCAGAGATCTTTCCACTCCTCTTGAAACTGACCTGGCTCAGCTGGACTTTGTGAACAGATTCATGCTCACTTTGTATCATAGGTTAGCACAAGTGCTGCAGAACAAAAGTCTGTTTTGGCTTTTCTGTGATCTGGGATTCCTGAAACACAGAATGGAAGATTTATATCTGCTTCCTAAACTGTTTCTTTGTGCTGCTCTGAAAGTTGAGATAAAAATGACAACTGTTACAATTTTACTTTAAAAACCAGAAGCATCCAACGCTTCATCTCTTGTGTCCCAATCATGCGCAAACTGTTCACACCCACTCCTTCCCAGCACTCACAGAATCTTGCTGTCACTTCTCACCAGACCTGAACAGTGAGCTCCGTGTTAAAAAGAAGTGACAGCAGTAAAAGGCCATTTTGAAACCCCTGGGAGAAGATAAGGCTGGGGAAGATAAGATGCCTACCCTTCTGTAAGTGATACAGGCTTTGAAATCCATGTGTCTGCCTTTCCTTCTTTCTTTCCTTGTCTCTGCTGAAAATGCCTTTTCTACCAACTAGACAGGAGTCAGATGAGTCATGACTGGGCAGTAAAATAGCCAGAGAGACAATCTGAATTCCAAAATATCCACCATTCATTTTACTTCTCATGCAATTTTGAATAACCGTTAAGCGCTTAGTGCTAGGAGAGACTCTTAAGTCAGCAAGGTAAACAGTCACTTTTCTTGATTTCCATTCTTAATGCTAACATCAAAAGCCGCCTGAGCAAAAGCACTGAGCTTGAGACGAATTTCCTACCTACCTCTGTGTTATAGTGTTTCCACTGTTATGCTGTTTTGCTTTATGTGCATTTTTACCTGTGTGCATCAGAAGCTTCAGTCAACAGTTTTTGCCAGCAAGAAGCTCCCAGATGTCTGTATATTGTCTTTTTATGTATGGAAAGATCAAAACAACTGGAGAAAAAAAAATGTCTGCACAAAGTGATAAGTTTTTGCTGACTTCACAACATGTGTTTTGTGTTTCAAATGTCCAGACTGTAAAATGTACTCCAGTAAAATTAACAGAATTGTGTGTTTTTTCAATCACAGATAGGACTATCAGAGAAAAGCAATGCTTGTCCTATTGCTGGTCTCTAGCTTGATAACTGCCCGTGTGCATTAGAGACAGACCAAACTAAAAATCTGTCCTTGAAGCTGCCCGCTTGTCAAAAAGTAGTCAAAATCTGAAGATTTGCCTTATTCTCTTTGGCCTTTAACTTATCAGTTAAATTTGAACGCACTCAAATGAAAATTTCTAGAAGTCAAATAAGTGCAGATGTCAAAATAAAATAAAGGCGGAAAGGTTTTTCCCATTATAGTGCTGTGGCATAGTCAGAATTGGAAAGGGGAACAACTTCAGCTTAGTTGCAATAAACTGGAATGACATTTGGACTTCGCAGTCATCAGTTATCAGTCATCGCATGTCTGCATGAGAATACTGTCAGTCTCAATCATAGAACTCGGATGAGAAAAGCAGATGATTCATTGGAATATGGCCATACGTTTTGTTGCTGCAAAGTATCCCAGTGACTAGCTAATCTTGTATTACTGTCTATGTGGGCGTTGGAACTGAAATTATATACAGTAGAAACTATATTTGATGCTTGTCCAGACACACAACATGGTGTGATCAAGAAGTTCACTGTTCTTGATTAAATTTGTTCATTCTCTTTTTTAAAGTAGTCTTCCTGTGCAGCTGCTCCCAGTGCCCCTGCCACATTTCAAACTTGCCCTGGAAACCCGTTTACCTTTGTAGGTGTGATTTCACCACGGACTTCAAACTTGCACAGAGAGGAAAAATTCAAATTCTGTGTCAAACTGATCCAACCTTCATGTGGAGGATCATCACTGGTGAGGAGAGGTGGGTCTACAGCTACGACCCAGAGACCAAAACGTAGCCTTTAGCAAGAAGAGCCTGCAGTCTCCAACACTGATGAAGGCACATCAGGTCAGCAGTGACCAGGAGCATTTTGTTTGGCATTCACAGGGTTATGAACCATGAATTTGTCCCCCAGAGTCGGACTGTCAACGCCTAGTTCTACTGTAACATCCTGAGGTGTCTGAGGGAGAACATTCGGTGAAAAGGACCTGAACGGTGACGTGTCCTCACCCGCTCACAGCGCACTGAAAACAGTTGGTCTTGTGGCTGCACTAACACAACTGTTGCCCTCCACTTTCCCTACTTAAAAGATTTGACACCCGACAACTTCTTCTTCTGCTGGATGCAACTCAAGCTGAAGGTTTGCTGTTTTGACACAGTGGAGGAGATCCAGTGCACAATGCAGAAGGGTTTAAAGAATGGGGCTTCGAAGGAGTGTCTCAGAACTTCTTGATTTTAGCTTGTACTGCACCAGTTGAATAGCCAAAACAAAAAAGCCCTCCTAGAAGCAGGACATTTTTGTTATGGCTTTACAATGGGTGCAAAACAAGGTATGATTGAGAAGTTCTGAGTCTGTGCCTATACAAATTAAAAGCCATACCTGACTTTTAAATTTGCAGTTGTCCCCATTGAAGTGGTGTCTTTGTCCAGGATTGAACCACCTGTTAAAACAAACACAACAGATACACAGTATAAGCTGATTTCTTTGCAATAGTCAGTTTTTCTTTCTATTCAACTTTAATCTTATTTCATTAAAAAAAAAACCCAATATTTCTTCAGAGCACACTGCCACTAATTGGGTTTTGTTCTTGTATTGCTCATCAAGTCAAATTTTGTCATCGAAATATTGTGTCAGCCCACTGAATGGCTCGATATGTGAGTCATGTGTATGATTCAGAGAGACTTTCCGTTCTGTTCTCTTGACCGTGGGGACTTCTCTTGGGCTATGAACCTCCATGGAATTGAATCCACATCTGTTTTCCTTTCTTCACTTTCATGCTCGAAGCCTCTTCATCCTTGTGCTATTTAGTGTGCGCCCTTTCTGTCAGCGGTTGTTTAGCTATCGGGTTGTCTCACTGTCTCTGTGTGTCCAGAGGAAGTGATACGTATGGTCTCAAATGATTAACATCCATCATATAAGCCTGTTTCCACCGGGCTACCATGAGAATAATGTGTCTGTGAAACATGGGCTGCTCTGCCAGCAAAAGCATCAACTACCCCTTGTCACCCATTTCTCATCTCATTAACCTCCAGGCATCAAACATAAGGTATCATATTCATATTTGCTCACTCTGAGGCAGTGTGTTTTGTGTGCGTGTGCGCACATGTATCGGCTGAGGCTGCTGTCATGAGGAGATAGCAGTTCCCCGGGGCTGTCAGTGACCTTGTGCTTCTCACTGAGCTTCTTTCTCATATTCAAATAATCTCCCAGCAGTGCTCCCCTTTCATGAATAAACACTACTCCTCATTACTCCTCCTTCACATGTCACAAAGACATTGTACACTTCCCACCTGTGGTCTCGCCGGATATTGTTGTGTGTCACAGCCCTAATTTGACTTGATCTTTGCATTTCCTGTGATCTCTGATGTGCTTTGTTCTTCGTATCAAATCGCTTGACTTTCAGTGACAAAGTTCTGTCAGCTATATGAAATAACACAACTGTACAACAGTCACTTCTACTAAAACTGAACCTCATATTGCAACTTCTGTAACTCCAGCTTATGTTGCTTATGTTGACTTGTTAGTTCTGGCTTTGACATTGATTCCTTATACATGCTCTGATTCTAAAGCAATCGTCATTCATCTGCTGCTCTAATAGCCTTCACTCTTCTGGGAAAGTTCTCCAACTGATTTATCAGTCAGGCTGACATTTTACAGCTGATGTAACAAAATGTATTTAGGTAACTAACCAGTAAGTGGCAAGTAAGTTTAGAAAAAAAATCATTTAATGTGAATAACAGATGTACACAGAATCAAAACTAAACCATCATTGAGTACAACAGTAGGAATGGAATTGGGTGTTTTACAACATGAATATCAATATTTAAAAAGAAGGTGGCTCCACCTGTAATGTACATTTTTACAACCTCTACTCTGCATATCAGCTCCAGAAAGATATTTCACCATGCTGAACGTATCTTCCAACAACTTGCTCCTATGTTTAAAGTTGTTTAAAGAGCCATGCTGCATTTATTCCATTGATCCAGTTATTATTTTTACTTTAGGTCTTTCTTGTTGTTGCTTTCTCTCTGCTCTGTGTAAACACAGCCTGCAGTTCAGCCGAAAAGCCTCTGAACTTTTGTCCCATGACTGTAGGTCGCAACTGAGTCACTTATGACTCTTTTTTTTAAACTAAAGAGTGTGAATCAGCTAATTACTTTAACTCTAATACTGCGAAAAAACAACTCAAGAGGCATCTCAAGATCAAACAGGCTTCTGTAGCTAGGGTTAAACCTACATGAAAAAATCATATGAGGAAGTGCTGGTTAAATTGAAGAACACAATTAAGTACGGTAAGTAACAGCTGGGTTGAATACTTTTTGTTTTGGTTAAAGCCAAGGCTTCTTGAACAAATTATATCAGACAGCCTTTTTGACAGAGTTTTGACCAATGTAAGCCAAAACTTGTCTAAACTGGCATAACAAAAACACTGAATGATAAGCTTCACCAATGTAGCAGAAACTTTGAGGTAGCAGTATAACTTCGTTATATCAGTGGTTTCTAACGTGAGCATCATGAACCTTCCAAGCAGTCATAAAAATAAAATTTCCTGAGATGATTAATCAGATAGCAAAGAATCAAAAAATTTCCTGCTACAATCACGGCATTGCACTGGCATTCCTGTTAATATAACCGCCCTCTGTGTGACACTGATAATGAGATATTTATTTCCACTGGAGTATAAGAAGCTCAGAGGTCAGAGCCATATCTAATCCATATTATCCCCTCCTCATGCATGAAGTCTTCATGTGGAGTCAAAAAAGAGCACACAGGGAGTTTCACTATACAGACCACAACTCCATTGCCTCATTTTCAGATTAAAATAGAGATCTGAAGTGATTTCTCTCCAGTTGGGCGGTGCACTGACTCATCAGGCCCCCCTCTGGGGCATGGAGCAGATATTTCCTTATCTCTGATGAACTAACAAACAGTCATTAATGGTAAATTATGATACATCTCAAAGGGGTATAAGCCTGCTAACTTCAAAGAGATAGTGAGAAGCTTTGATGTAATGTGTGCACAAAATAGGAAGTCTGTCACAGCATTATGAACCAAGAAGCACTGCTTTATGCAACACTGTGTATATCTTAACATCAATGCAGACAGTTACATTGAATAGATAACAATTTGGTTTAAAATGCTTTAGTTACAGGTCACAGTATAGTTGCATTTAATTGGTCTGTCTATGTTTTAATGCTCTCATCCGCCTTAGTTGCAAAAAAAATTGTTCTTTATTATTGATATCTTGTGGGTAAAGGGGCTGCAGACAAAGAAACATGGTTTCAACAGGTGGATCTGAGTACACTTTACTGCCCACACTGCTTTAAAAAGGTTCAGAGAGCAAGTTAAATGTGAGAGGAATGCAAGCTATATCTATCTCGAGCTTCACATCGCAGGCCGATCTCCTCCCACCCTGCCTGTCTGAGCTGAGACTCGCTGAACCTGGTCTTGGCAAGGGCTTAAATATTTGATCTGTGAGTCAGGGCGTGAGCTAATCAATATCTATGTAGTACAGCACAGTCTGTTTATCACTTCTCCTCCTCTCTATTTCACTGGGTGAGTCTGCTCCTACAGCAGTCAATAAATGTTCAAATTTGCCTCCTCATTAATATGTAGCTCCACCTCTGAGATAAAGAACTCTGGCAAAGTTTGTGGCCCTTATCACCTTTGTCTTCTAGTGAGCCCTGAAAGGCCTTATGATTAAATCTGTGTGTGTGGTTAGAAACGTAGATGATACTTTAAAGTCCAGTAGGTGCACCTCATCATTTGGTGCACCTACTGGACTTTAAATGATAAAACTACTCGTATTCTATATTATTCTTACTGTCAACCAGCAAAGAACTGATTCAAAGTATGGCCTGACAAAAGTTATTAATCTTCCAAAGACCTTAATCATCGTCCACCAACTATGAAAACACATGCCATGCAGTATACACACTGTTGCATTATAGATTATAGATTGTTTTGGGGGTGTACAAGAATGTTTACATGCTTTAATGTTCAAAAACATGTTTTTTCTCATACATAACCTTTGTCTGAAACATCTGAGTTTTAGTTCCTGTTTCTTTAAAAAAAACGCACATAAAAGCAGTCTGCTCTGATTGGTTAGCTTGCAAGACAAAGGTAGCCATGTACCCTAACCCCAGGTCTATATAGCTTAGGGATTACAGGGATATACACCTAGCTATAGTTAGACTCTGGACTTCAAACAAGGCGTTTCACACAGGTAAGAGGTAGTTTTCTGTGGGAGACATAGATTCCCTTTGGTGCAAACTTTGGGTTTTGTAAGTTTGCAGATCTTTTACATGCACAGAAAGCAGCTACATAACATGCTAAATAAAGAAAAAACCCCAAAAGCTTTATGTGGGTTCTTTATTTTCTTTCTATCTCTCCTATATCTCCTCCTGCTGTAAATGTGTGTATTAATCCACAGCTGAGAACAGTACTGAACAATGGCAATACTTCCCGACCTGTTTGTGGTGCTGTCTGTAGGAAAATGTTGAGCTTATTTTTAAATGAGTAAACTATCCCTTTTTGACCCATGTTAAGTACTTACTTTACATTTTCTTATTGTAGTGGCATTGAGAAATTGTGCTTTGGCCTAGTAGCCCCAGATAGAGATCAGAAAGTATACTGTGAGACAAAATGACACATTGGTCTTTGCATGTGATTTGTGGGCATTAAAACAAGATCAAAACCTTGATCATTCTCCTGTACAGATGTGGACAGCTGTGGGCTTCTGTACATACTGCAAAATGTGGTCTGCTGTGGTGTGAGTATGCAGACATGTTCCACAGTGGTAAAAAAAAGACAATGGAGACCTCCTTACAGCAAGAAAAGCTCCTTTGGTAGTTGTTATTAGCTATGCAACATCAAAAACTACAAAATATTTAAATGATATTTAATATAAAAACACTTTTTGACTGCTTCATGAGAAAACAACTAAGAAAGTACAGTGAGGCAGACAAATTAATTGATTTCAAATCATAATTCTGATTTGGAACAATGAAATTAGCAAATCGCAAAGGCTGCAATTTTTGATATCTGTTGTGCTGTGCATCTGGGCCAGGGTTTAAACTACTGTGTCAATGGTCTAATGAATTCACGCCGTCCTGCTTGTGTGACAGTCACGCTTTTGATGGTGTCTCGTGGTAATACTCTATCACATGATTTAAATCTATTACACAGTGAACTGAACTTTTCAAAAACTGTAATGCAAATCAAACTGCAAAATCTGTCAGAAAAATTGCATTGACATATTTTCCCCAAATTGTTCAGCTCTAATGCACAATACAGTTCATACATGCAGTCCAGTACACTAAACAAGCTTGTCAACAAAATGTTTTGTGTTACGCTGTTGTATTGTAGTACTGTAGCTTTGTCTAAGACATTCATTATGTATTATGTCTTGCAGTTGCAATGTGTAATACATATAACATAAGTCATCTCAGGGCACTTTGATAGTAGGTCAAGACCTTACAATATGTTATAGAAAACCCAACGATTCCCTTTGGGCAAGCACTTGGCAACAATGGGAAGAAAAAACCTCTGGCAGAACCAGGCCCTGGGAGGGTGGCTATCTGCCACGACTGGTTGGGGTTCGGGGAGAGCGGAGAGAGAAGCCTGCTGTATTTGAATTCTTGTAATTGTATTTCCATTTGTTTTCTTAATACTGTCTACTTGAGGCAACCCGATAGCCGAATGCATACCACATTAGGTGCAAACGCAGCAGTGAATCCCTGGTTTGACTCTCGGCAGGTCAGAACCATACTGAATGTCATGTCATAAAGGCAAATGCCAAAAAAAATTATCTTTAAAGAAAGATGTTTACTTAACTTTCAGTTTTATTCATGGCATGGATGAGGCAGAGAAGTAAGGCTCTGAGCCATAGTGGTGAGAGTTCATCTTTCGCTCTTTACTTTTACCCTTTTACTGTCCACTTCGGTCTGCCTTAAACCAACTGAACTTTCACCTCACGTCAAAACAATCTTGCCGCACCAACACTGTCTTATGTCACTTCAGTGGAACGGTCTCACTTGATCTGCACTGCCTGAAGTGAGCGTGCAAAGAACATTCCTCAGTTAACTTTCTGGCCAATAATCAGTGGTCTGTGAAATGAAGGGTTTGAGGGCCTGAGTGCTTGACCTCTCTCAAACGTAAAATCAGCCCAAACACAAGTGGCCCACTTCACCGAAGACAGAGAAAGCCGGGAGTGGACCTAAGCAGGTTCAGAGCTTACATTAACAGTTACAGATACAGCGTCTGTATGCCTACAATGTGCTGTGTCACTGAACTATTTCTTTCGGCATCCCTGCCCTCTGCCCAGCTGTATCGCCACACTTTAATCTGTCGGTCACGTCTTCTAAAAATATCGCCTCTCTCTGTCTCTCTCTCTGTCTCTCTCTCTGTCTCTCTCTCTGCCTCTCTCTCTGCCTCTCTCTCTGCCTCTCTCTCTGTCTCTGACTCTCTCAGCGGCCCTATTTTTACACAGAAGAAGTCCTTGTCTTTGGGGATCATGACAGCAAAGGGGTGTTACCAAAGAATGATATTAAAAAGCGGGTGTAACCGGAGGCCATATGTACAGTGTTCTTGGATCAAGTTCTCTCTGGTGTTAGTAGAAGAAACAACAGCAGCTGGTGTTGCTTCAGTTCACAGTAACCTGCTTTTTTCTGGACTAATTCAAGTTTCAAGGCATTTTGCTGTTAAGAACTAACTAACAAGAAGAGTATGTGAGGGGTAAGTAGTGATAACATAGAGCAATTTATGTGCTACAGGAGTAACTTGCAAGCAATGTAAAACCTCACTTTATAGTAACATGTCTGTATAGTTGGAGCACACAGTCTACTGCTTTATTTACATTTTCTGTTATAGCTGCAGCAGGAAAGTGATCAGAGTTGGGACTGAGTAAATTCTCTAAAAGCCCTGCGGCACTGTAAGCCTACCAAAGCATCTGAAACACAACAAAACAAATAAGTTTTACATCTTGCTTTATCTTCTGTTTGGAATCTTAACTATCTAATAGGATTTCAGAGTTTTCCCACTGATCATGCTTCAGCTGCGCTACTATGAGCCCTCTCTATGGTGACACACCTCACAATCCCATGATGGGAAAACAAAGTAGCGCCAAAAGTTTGCTTTCAAACTTTTCTCTTTCAAAGACTTGACTTTTTCTCTTGTCACCAGGAGAGGTTCCTGCAGCAAAAAGTAGAGGAGAAGCTGAGGAGGGGAGGAAGACAGCCCAGAAACAGGTCTGCATCTATCTCACCTACAGGTTAGAGAGGGGAGGATAACAATGCTAGTTTCCTCACCTGCCTGTCTGCCACAGGCTTTGCTGAAAAGAGTTATGTACAGGAAAAAGAGACTTTATATAAAGGATTAAAATATCTTTAGGTCTGAAAAGTGAAGCTAATGCAGAAGTGACACCCAGCAGCGGTGTTTGAAATCAGTTGGTGAAAGAAGTCAGATTGGACAGAAGTCTCTGAGAAAATGACCCTACTTCTTACTTGACTTGTTACTTTATCCTCATGGTCAAAATCACTAGTTTCAAGTCTCCTTCAGTACACCAAGATACAAATTTTGTAAATTATGGTCCCATTTAGAGTAGAAAAGACAGTGACTTAGAACATATGTTAGAGTGTGGGATTTACAGGTCTCCACTGTAATGTTTGTAAGTACTCAGCCAGATCCACCACTTTCTTATTAGGTCATGTTTCAGAAGGACAAGACAGCAACTGAAAAATCTTCAACTTAAGGGTTTAAGGCGGTAGTCGATAAATTAATTGGTAATGTCCTAATTGCTATGAACATATTTTATGTACATATATATTTTTATATATAAATTATTTAACATGAAATCATTTGGAAAGCACCTCAAAGTCAAACTGAAATACGATTTAAGCCTTTAAATGAGGGAAAGACAAAACATACAATAAACAAAATTAAAGATGCACTTGACTTATAGCATAATCACATTATTCTCCAGTTTTTTAATAGATATCCCAAAAATATACTGACTATGAGTTCTGTTGGCCATGATAATTATGTAGTGAAAATCTGATATTGTGGCAGCCCTAGGCGGTAACAAAATGTACTACAACAGCAAACCAGTCAAAGCTAATTTACATGTGATACCTAACTGCATGTAGCTGTATTTGTTTTTTAAAAGCTTCTGTGTTAAAGGAATGGCTTTTTCTCGTTCATGACAACTGTACAGGAGTGGTTTTTTAATTCAACTCATCTGTTTAAATAGTAATAAGGCTTAAAGTTATTCATAATTAAGGGGATAGCTGCTTTGATTGACAGGTGGCTGTCCATCGCCCAGAGACATGCACGGCGCGCCTCTGCTCCAGTCCTGCTCAACTCTCATTTTTAAAGTAGCTGAGAGTGAGGAGAAGTCAGACAAAGACAGCAATAGCTACCAAACCGAGCATCAAAAACGCTCTTCAGGAAATTTGCGGATAACATGACAGAGGGTTTGTCCATCTTGACATACAGTCTCTGACAGCTCCCTCTAGTGGTTATTGAGAAAATTGTCATTTTAGTTGTAATCTGGGGGAACAGCCTCTTCAGACAGCCCAGGAGGAGAGATGATTTCCTCAAGCACATACCCTGAATAAATAATAGAACATCTGTTATTTTTATACCTTTTGACTCCTTGAATTTTGAAAATCCTGTTCATGTGTAATGATAATGAACCTAACTAGCTGACAGTACAGTTTTTGGTAAATAACTGTTGTAACTAATAAACAGGTCTCTGGCTTCACATCATGAAAATATGAGAAAGACATCTATCTTCTCACTGGACTCTGCAAAAAAAAAGCAAAAAAGAGAAGCATATTTCCCAAAATGTGGACTTGTTCCTTTATTACTGAAGTTTTTTTGTATATGCAGTAGAAACTGAGGCATGATTCCACAGCTCTTCTTTTCCTCATTCTTCCCCTTTTTCCAGCTGCTTCATGTTAAATATTGACCACTGGCGACTCCCACCCTCACATCATGTCATCCCATGTAACTGCCAAGCTGAGCTGCTTGCTCGATGACGTCTAGGCCAAAAGTCCTGGGTGGGGTCACTTGGCCTCCATTATGGCTCTGATCTACTCCCAGACACAAGGTGTTTTCACATACATGTTATCTTTGATGTGCAGAAATCTTCGAGATTTCCTGTATCAGAACGAGAAATTCTTTGTTTCTATGTCAACCTAGCCTACAGGAGGAAATCAATTTTATAGCTGTTCTGAAAATAGTAAAGCAATGTTAACGGAGGGAAGCTGCAAGAGGGGGAGTGGTGAAATCAAGAAAGGACATTATGTTAGTACTGGATGGGGATTCTGTTCACTAAGCCGCCATGCATACCATTAAATACTTTACTGTTCCCTGCAGGATATGCGCTTTTGAAAATAAACAACACATAAAAACCTACATTATCTATGCCACCAGTAGCCCCGCGCTCCATCATTCACACTGTAACAGCCTCCCACACAAACAGTGTGCAACACATCTCTGCATTCTCCAACCACCCGCTGCCTCGGGCATGTGCACTGCTAGCGGCTGGGGCACAGCATCCCCACTGCAGCTAAATGAGTTTAGCCTGAAGATACAACAACGCCTCCCTTCATCTTTTTGGCAGCTACATGTGAGGCAGAATTTGTCTGTTTTTCCTATTTCCAACCAAAGGAGACAACAGTATTCTCTAATTTAACTACATATTTGTTTTTTCCTGGACTCACCCACCAGACACACTTGGCACAGTGTATCAACTCTCTCTATGAAGAATTAAACCAATCTGTCCCACAAAGAAGGAAACACTGACAGATTCTGCTTAGATGTGTTGTTTACTCATAACTCAGCTTTGTTAGTCTTTGTGTGATGTCGGAAGGATCAACACTACTCTCATGTCGGTACAGTAAGTTTAAAGTCACACAGCCAGCAGAAAAAAGTGATTGAATTCTACGTACCAGCATCTTTAAAGTGCAAGAGTGGCAGTGTTGCATTCTGGACCCATAGGCTATGAATAAAAGTTGAATGTAGTCAACCTAACTTGCATAGTTGTGATTCAGGGCCAGTCATAAGTACCTAGCCCTGACCAGGAACTTTATTTCTCTCCCAACCCTATAGTAGTCGGAATACACTCACAGGTTCGGACCGCTCTAAAACATCCCGAAGGTTCCTGCAGTCAAAAACAAACTTATTTTCCTCCGATTGCACCACAGTTTACAAAATAAACATCATACTGTATTGAAACCGACTTGAAACTAGCAATTGAGACCACAAACTCATGAGCAAAACCTTTAATAAGCTAACAAATCAAGTGAAAATTAAGCTCGAGGAGTTGCCCCTGTGAGAGGCTGCTAGAAAGATTACAAGTTTTCCAGGTTGGCTTCACTTTTCAGATCCAGAGGCTATGACCATCTGTCATGTACAATTTAAGGCTGGACCATAGCATGCCCACATTAAACTGAACAAGCTAGCTGCTGTTGTTAGCTTAATATTTGTTTTTGAGGCATGGAAATTGTATCAAGGTCCATATCTAGCTCATGGCAAAAGAGCAGGAATTTCCCTAAATGTCAAACTACTAAATTAATCTTCTGCAAATAGAGAGGAGCTACTCTGGTAAGCTAGAAGAGCTAGTTTTAGGCTGAAAGTGTTTCAAAATAGGTGTTGTCAGGTTTCAGGCCATGGCTTGGCATGGGTGACAGATTGCATCGAGCAAGCTGTCTGGGTCTCAGGGCTGTGGCGCCGAGCTGTGACACCTTTTCACTGTCACTCTCAGACAACAGCAGCAGCCTCCTGGCCTTACTCATCCTCAGCGAGATCCAAAATGGCAGCAATTTAATCTATATTCTGCTGGCTTACAAACCAACAAATATGCACATCCATCTCTAAAGATGTGAATAATTGCCCTGAAGCTGGGATACAGTATTTTTGTCACAGATGCACTTTTATGTTAACCATCATGAGGTCAAATGGAAGGCTGCCATGTGACAGCTGATGTCATGGTTTATAGCCTAGGTCTAAGACATGAATACACACAACTCACAATGCATCCTTCTTTCCTGGTCCACTGCTCTGAATCATTTATGTTATAAACTCTAACGTGCTTCTTTTTGTGTTGATGAATACAATGTCTGTGGCGATGTGTGCATGGTTGTGTGTGTGTGTGTGTGTGTCTGTGTGTGTGTGTCAGGAACAAACCAAGAGTCAAAAGACACCAGAGGACGAGGTAGAGGAGGCAGCTGTCACCACAAAAGAGTTCTTATAAGAAGGTAACACTATAACATTCATCAACTGTACACCTGCAGCCAGAACACACAGACAGGCAGATGTTTCTAGAGTACAGAAATAACGAAAATTGTGAACAAAGTCAAAACAACTTTGAACTTACAGCAATGTCTGGAAGAATTCCTCTTATACCAAATTGGTAATGTTCTTATTTTTGCAAGTTTACATAGACAATCCTATGCATTCAATGATTTTTAATAATCTACCATCATCCAGCCAGTACAACAGGGGATGAGAGTGTTTGGATTGTGTATCATGAATGAAAATTAATCTTTAGGCCAAATTAGGCAAAAAGTGATAACACCGTGCTTGTTTTGATGAATACTATACACTTAGAATGTATTTTACAGTCAACCTGTATTTATAATTCAATACATTAACACTAGCCTATATATATCAGGCATGTTTATATATATATATATATATACATATATATATATACATAGAGGGAGAGAGAGAGAGAGAAAGAGAGAGAGAGAGAGAGAGAGAGAGATTTTCATACATTAAGTAAATGCATCCTATTATGTGAACTCTAACCTCCACCAAGTGTTCCACATTACAGTGCAGCCCACATTTAGCTCCGTCTCACACTGGCTACCAACAGCAGGCCTGAAATGGTTGCTGGGCAAAATAATCTCAGCGTCTCTTAAGATGATGAGACTAAGCTTGGTTCAACACTTCTCTGATGATGTCTGTGAAATATTTATGGCAGAGCACGAACTGCGGAGGGCTCAGGAGAGGGAGGGAGGCATGAGTTTAAAGTTGCAGACTCAGTGTCTGCTTTAAGTGTCTGACCATGGAGAGCACTTTAAATTGTCTCTTTTCTTTACCCACAGGCTGCCACTGACAAGGACGTACAAGGTAAGGAGTCAGCTGCACTGTAGCCATCATTAGTTCACCATCAGCTTCTGTCTCCACTTTGTCACTCTCATCACTATCCCTGCCTTGAATCTATTCTTTCTTGACAGATGATAATTTACCATAACTAAGTCTTTGCCTGAAGAATAATAATTTAAATCAGTGTGACAGAATGGAGTCATGGCTGAGAAGAAGCTCTACTCTGACTGAAACAACATTACTTATGTTCGTCTTGCATGTGACTCGTTCTACCATTTCTACTCTTTCTACCGTTATGACAAAGATTTATCCCAACTCATTTTAGCCATCTCCACTTGGTGGATAAAGTGACAGAGATGTTGGGATGGAAAGAAGAGTGAAAAGGGTGTGAGAGTCTAACCAGACAGACAGTTCTGATATAAGACAATAGATATTTGATATATTGCCAAGTTAAGTGTTCGCAGTGTGTCACAGTTGGATTTTTCTGTAAACAG
Source organism: Dascyllus trimaculatus (assembly GCA_024666655.1). Classification (NCBI taxonomy): domain Eukaryota; kingdom Metazoa; phylum Chordata; class Actinopteri; family Pomacentridae; genus Dascyllus; species Dascyllus trimaculatus. The sequence continues at coordinate 12,457,773 of CM045458.1, forward strand.
AGAGGAGCACACTGGTGGTTTTCCTGCCTGTAGACTGAATTCCAAGAATGTTCCTGTTATTTTACTTTGTGTTACATTATCATTCATTCAGATAACGTTCAAAGCATCAGAAGACTGGGTTTGTTTTAGATCCATGTAAATTTTAACTAGCTGAGTTCAGCTCTAGAATAACAGCGGGAAAAACACAAAATCCCTCAAACAACTACTTCTTTGATTTCAAGGAGCTGCCCGTCTTAGTTTGCTATCAAACAGCCTTTGCAAGCTCTTTGTCTACAGAGACACCGAGTGGCTACTAGTTGTCAGAAGTTTAATGATTTCGTAATTGTATCTCCAACCACATGGTCAGTGAAGCAAATGGGCAACCTTGAACATCTTTTCAAATTGTATCTTAATGTGGATATGCATGTGCTTCATGTAACTGCTGGAACTCCTTCAAATGTAGGATCCTTTATCGCCACATAAGGTTGTTTTCCACCACAGGAACTTGCGGGCTGTTTTAGGATAACCCAAACCATTGCGCGCATTCCAAATTGTAAAAGGTACTTCTGATTGGCACGGAAAAACTGATGAATGGGTCTTGTTTGGTTAAACTCGGAGAAGACAACAGGTGCCTTTCTTTGAGTAGCAGTCTTCTCCTCTCTAACCTCACCATCAATAACTATAGTACAACTATTGTAAACCTCCACTGTTTTATTTTTAAGTTCACAAACTACTATTTGGAACTGTTTTGATGCACTCAGAGTGGTTGCAGCTGTCAGATCCTACACCGCAATGGAAACAGAAAGCCTGAAAAGGTCGATTAGGGGGCCGTTCTTGTTAAAATTGCAGCCATTGCTATAATTAGCAGACCACCCATCAACAGAACTCCAACAAACAGCATTGCAAGACACTCCTCCCCTAGCCTGTTATCTGTTGTTGATCAAATAGAATTTTAATTAGGAATATGACAGACTCAACATAAGCAGGTCTACCCATATGTAAAAATAAAATAACTTGTAATTTAATATTTTCTCATTTCTTGTGGCAGCAGTTACTGAATACACTAATTATAACGTATGCTTTTTCTTTAGTGAATAAAGAAACTGTGGATCACCACTCATTATAAATGGCACAAAGGGTGGTTCATGGAAGTGGGGAAGATGGCCGATCAGGTAAGGCACAGGCATGGCCTTTGTTATAATCCCCCATAAATCTGTAGAGGTTCAGCATTTAGTGTTTAGTGTAATAACAAGTCTGTACCATGTACAGAAAAATTCCATCCTCTGAAGTACTTGTGCTACCTCCTATTACTAACACTTGGGTCAAAATGTTTACAACAGAAATTAAAAAATTCCACACATTTAAAAACCTATATTTAGAGCCTATCCTCAGTTATTTGTATTCATCTGTCTGCTCTTCTCCTGCAAATGATGCCCCCTTTATTTTAATGCTGCTCTGTCCAAGTTCAGCCCACAGGGTACAATTTAACGATGGGAATGCAGAGAATGGCCTGAGAACAATGTTATATTTAGCCCACTTGTTATTTCTGTTAGTTAATTTTTATGCCCACTGGAGGGCTGTTTGGAGAGAAAAAAGTGTGCTGCATTTTTCTTATTGTGACTCTTTAATTTCTGTTGTGTCGGCTCATATTAGTTACATAAGGCTTTCTTTCTGACATGGCATTAACCTTTGTACTTCTCACCTCCTAATTACCTCCAGGCCTATGACACATTTAAGTTTCATTAGACAAAAAAAGAACCTGATCTGACCAGAAATGACTTAAACTGTGGAGAATTTAATTATACATATCCTTAATTTCGCCTGGTAAGATATATAGCCTCTAGCATTTTATCTTAATAACTTGAATTCGGCTTTCTTTGTTCCTTGCGATTGCAGTTCTGGGAATGCTGGCAGTGCAGGTAGAGAGAGACCCCAAGACAGGCGCCACCGTCGTCAGGTCAGTGTCCCCAGTATCTGCACCGGCTGGCGTTCCAAAGGTCACTACCGTCTTTGATGATGGCAGGAAGAGCATCCACACTGTAGGCGGGTCAGTCGGTCAACCCTCGCCCGAAGAGCTCGGTCAGATCTTGAACGTCATCGATGGGGTTGGAATGAAAGTGCTACTAGACGAGGTCACGGTCGTGCCAAACGTGGAAGAGATGAAGACAGACAATGCAGAAGTCAACAGTGATCCAGAGGAAAAAGTCCTGGCTTTTGCTGACATGTCAGAGGAGGAAAACGAGCAGTCAGACAGCGCTACAAGTGACCACGAGGAAGCTGAACTGACGATAGAGAAGTGTGCTATAGATGTGAGAAACACAGATGATGAAACCTTGATGGTGGTTCAAGTCGATTCAGAAAAAGTAGATCACATAGAAGATCAAACGCTGGAGGAAGGTCCGGTCACACTGATGTTCCTGGGATACACTGATACTACAACTGGCCAAGAGGACCATGAAGGCGAAATCACTGTGGAACGAGTGATCATCACTGAGGACGGAGAGGAACATGTCTTAGGACCTGAATCATCTGCTCCACTTCAGTCACCATTAGACCAGGTAGAAGAGCAAGATGCTGAGAAAGAACATGAAGCACTTCAAGACATTCCCCTGGATGAAAATGGAGCTGGAGTTAAAGTCCAGGCAGAGGAAGGTGATACAAAGCTTGATATTTCACCTTCACCTAGTAAAGCAGAGGGAGACGATATACCCAAACGCAAGACCTGTCAGTGTTGTTCTGTCATGTAAGAAACGATTAAAGGAAGACACTTGCAGCCTTAATTGCAACATTTGTTATATTTGTATACCGCAGTGCTTTTCCTCAGATACTCTATGCTGTATTGCCGCCTTTATAAGCGTTTTAGAGCATATCACTGCCACCTGCTAAGGTCTTACAATGGGGATAAGCTTCCACCACTTCACACAACCAAAGAAAGAGACATTTCCTCTGTTGCGGGTCTTTCACAGCAGCTGGAACCGACAACAGCTCTGACAGACTATGAAAATCCACTACCTCCCCCTGGTGGACAAAGAGGAGAATTTCAACGCCCCTCCTGCAGGCATCTCAAATGACTCTCTCTGCCTTGAGACTACAAGTTTAGCAGATGGAACGCAAAAAGGCAAACAGCAAAATAAAAGTTTATATGTCAGCTTTCAGCATGAATATTTTAACAGTCTTGGTGGGATTCATTCTTATATTCATTTGAAAGTTTACAAAAAGAAATAAGTGACATTTTTGACATCTTTTGATACTTAACTCTTATCTAATGCCACTAAAGGCTGCACTTACTGCTGAGGACACCAATAGTGTTTCAAAGAACAGTGGGGTCTTAATTCACTGAGGAGGAGTTTGTATCTACAATTTAACCTAAACTTTTCCTGCTGAGTTTCTTAATCCTGGCTTAGATATATTATAGTGTCAAAATTCTTAAACTAATAGACATTTCGGGAAATACTCTTAACTGTTTTCTTATATTTGTTTTCTCGAGAGAGTTACATAACAACATTGATATAAGGCTGGGTGATATAGCTAAAAGAATTATCATAAATAAAATGCTTTATTTATGTCAATATTGACAACTATGTAGAATTTTAATGGGCTATTTTTAAAAAAGATGAGTAAAAGCTGTTTTCGTTATGTGCTTTCATGGTGGTTTAATCTAATGCATTGAAGTGAAACTATCGAGTACAATACTGAAATGGTCCATTTCCATGTATGAAATGTTTATCATTGGAACATATTATTGTCTCATCATCCAGGCCTATGTTGATACCACTGAAATATCTGAGCAGCTACCATGAAGCTACAGCCAGCAGCTGGCTTGGTTGGGCTTAGCTTGGTACGTAAACCTCTTGTGACACTGCAGCCTAAAATTTTCATCCCTTGGTTTTTGTACTGATTAAATAAACAAGATGTTGCACATACCAGCTGGCAGGTGTTTTTTTAAACCTCCTGACAGAGCCAGGCTAGCTTTTTACACGTTTTGTGCTAAGTTAAGTTAATTGTCTGTTGGCGTGAGCTTAATAAAATATGCAGACATGAAGACTGCATCGATTGTATCATGTAACGTGTAACAAGACAGTGAACAACATTCTACTTTGTCAAACTATACCTTTTGACTGCTTTATAAATTAAAGTGAATGACGCATTAAAGAGCCTGTGTGTAGAATTTAGTGACATCTAGTGGCAAGTTGCAGATCGCAACAAGGTGAATATGCCTCCCTTTCTTGGTGTATAGGAAAACCCATTGTGGCTGTCACTTAGACATCCAAACTAGAAAGGTCCTCACGAGAGCAAGAGTTAAACTGTCCTTTCTCTGCTACTGTATAAATAAGGAAACACAATATGGCTGAATCAGTGGAAAAGGACCTGCTCCTTATGGTGATATTAAGGCCTCACTGTAAACCAAGGAAAACACAATAATTTGTAGTTACAGGGTTATATATGGATTATACACTAACAGAACCATAATTAAAACGATAAGGTTGATTTAAATTTAATTTGTTATGACTTTCAAGGCAATCGGGTAAAAAATGATTAATTACAGTTGGTGTTGACTGAAATATAAAATAGCTATAGGACAGGATATGTTTCTTGTGTCTAATGTCTCCAAGATTCAACTTCACACACATGAGACACACAAAAATGTACATCCCACATGTCTTGCAATATGACCTTCAACATTTTACCCAAGCCTCATTACACATTATCACTTTACAATGGCCGCCAAACTCTTGGGGTCACTTGCTGTGGGTCATTTGAACTGCTACTCAAAGAGGAGGATTTTGTTTGCTCACGTGACACAGAGGACAGGAGGGTACAGGTGATAAGTAGATCAGCTGGATCATTCATATTTCCATTGAGGTTGGTGCTGTCACGCACAGATGATGACTGTGGCGCTACAATCAGGTGGGTCTATTCCTTATAAACTTCTACATGATGCATCAACTTTTGTACTTTCTTATAACTATTTTCTTTCTTAGATTAGGTGCCAGGTTTTAATAGCAGAGTGTTGTCTAATAATAGCAGAAAAAGGCCTTGGTTCAGTTAAAGATCAAGTCATACTCATTAAAACATACCCTGTATCCTAAATGTTAGTCAGAATGATACAATGTGTGTACGGTATTAGTGCTACAACTCTTAATATTTCCACACCCTGGATAATGGAATAACAAAAAAAGATGTTATATTTTCATTTAAGTAAAGTATCTGTATATTCTGAATAGAGCTTAAGCCTGTAAGATTGTAGTATTTGAATAATAAGAACTTTTTCATAACAACAGAGAGTAAAATGTTTCTTGAAAGGGTAGTGGAATAAACAAGTTAAGCTCATTAAGGCGCTTTTATATGTCCTGTTGCTTGAGCTTTATATACAGTGTGGAGCTGCTGCTGTTGATAATCCTTTACTGCAGTGAGGCTGGCATTAAGCCCTTGAATGCAGGTGTAAATATAGACTCATAGGTTTAAACCTGCAGCTCAGGGAAGCAGATTGTATCAGGACAATATTTCCATTGAGGAGAACATATCTTGATAAATTATTCAGTGACATAGCACGATGTATTATGCTTTATAATGCACCAGTGTAAATACGCAATACAAGTCCAGTTAAAGAGGGATAGTTCTTACAGTGCTCATTACAGGCCTCTTGCAGTACGAGTCACTGAAGCTCATGGATACACATTACAGTGATGAGTTAAGGCTTTTATATGAGACAGAAGGATGGAAAACCATAATTCAGAACAGGCAAACTGCAAACTGGCAACATGATGAGAGTCTCTGTGGCCGGCTGCAGTGGCAGATAATGTACACACTGCGTGTACCAAAACAGACAGAGGAAAGCCGATTACTCTTTCCCTTTGTCAGCAGAACTGACTGCGCTAGGTCACAGTGGGAGAGAAAAGTCAACAAAACAACACAGTAGCTGTATGCCTTGCTAAAATAATAAATAAAAAATGATGTAGCTCCTGTTTGGTTTGGTGCTTTTAAAACACACATCTTAATTATTTTTATTGTGCTCACTACAAGCAGTGGGCTTTCAGACATGCATCTTAATAAATCTTAAATAGAAGTGAACTGTCAAACATCAAAAACAAGAGGAAGTTCTGAATACTTTATATCGCGATGACCGCTCTGTAACAAGGCTAGATTAGCAAAAGTATATCCCAGGGTTGCAGAATTCCAGGAGCCTGAAAGCTCCAGTTTTACAGAGTGCTGGCTGGTTTGTGTACATTTAACCAAGGATTCATTAGGAATAGGCACAGGTTGTGCATAAAAGATGGGCCTAGCCTCTGGGTCTAAAAAGTGAAGCAAATGCATAAATGACTAATACCTGTATTCCCTTATTCTCAGTTACTTTGCTCATCAGTAAACGTTTTCTTAAAAGGTTTACGGTCTCAATCACTGGTTCCAAGTCTCTTTCAATTCAACAAGATGTTCTTTTATGACTTATGGTATCCTTTCCAGTAAATTTTGAGGATAAAGAAAGGTATGCTTGGCTACACTGTGAGTGATCGGTTTCCGCTGTGTAGGTTTCCAAAGTGTTGCCGAGTTCTCAATCAGATCCATCCTTCCATAGTCATGTCTGATTTTAAAAGGTGATGGTAATGACCAAATTCCAAAATTAAGGTTTCAAAACAGTAACCCACTAATCAGTGAGTCATGTCATCGAGGCTGCATTCCAACTTTTACATACAGTCTACTACTAAAACACAGTAGATTAAATAAGATGTCCTATGTAGCTTTCATATCTCATAACAAAGTTTCTCTTTACAAAACACACTGTGTGTGTTTGGGACCAAAAGACACGATCAATGCATTTCCTTCCTGCTAATTATTTGCAAAATCATTTTTCTTTTTGATGCCTGCATTATTTACATTAATGTCAACTTGCAGTTTCCTTCTTTTCTGCCTGTGTTTCTTGATATTTTATCGTTACCTGTACATTAGTAAAATTTTGTGAAACTTTGGCAGGAATGTGTAACATGTCAGTCATGGGCAAGTAAACAAAACGGCTACTCGATAAAAAAAAACAAACAAAACAAAACAAACTTTGCCCCATTATACCACAAGTGGTCAAAACCATACCTTCAAGATGTACTCTGGCAGTGTTTCTGTGAAAATATAAATAGCCAGGATTTCTGTCAAAATATGGAAAAATCTTCATCACACAGTAAAGCCGGGGCCAGATACTATCACAGCATAGAAAAGTGGTACACAATGTACAGAAAGTGGGATGAACACAGGGCTTATTATAAGTTCATTAGCTTGTTTTTGCCCTCTTGATCCTGATCTAAAGTTTGTGATTAAAAAAAACAAGTAGATTGTAATCTTTGTCTAAAAAAGCTATTCCTGTTTCATAATTGCTTGCTACTTTATTATCAACACTCTTCAGTTTATTTTGACATTTTTTGTAAGTTCTAATAATAAAATGAGCAAGGATATTGCTAAAGAATTTTAATATCAACCTCAGTAACACTTTCTCATATATCTCTTATCTAAACTTAAAAGGAATTAAAGGTTAATACAGAACAAACAAGTGCTTCAAAGGCTGGTCACCATGGAAACAACAGATTCCAGACCCAGCTCTGAAAGTCTGTTCAACCAGGATGATGGTGGTCTGTGGATGAAGATGGACTCCAACCATGTGGCCAACCACACAGAAGGTCCATCAGTAGCCTCTGGTGAGACATCCCAAGACGAAACCATCCCCGCTGCTCCTGCAGTGATCCCGAGGTACTACAGTGTAATGGATGATGAAGGTGCAGATGATGTCTTCATCACACCCCCTCCTCTTCCTCCTCCTCCTCCTCCTCCTTCCTGTGTGGCTCTTTTGCCGCCAGCAGATGGAGGCACAGGTGCAACAGCCAATAATTCTAGTGTGTCCACCTCAAATGGGCCAGCTGACACCACAGAGGCTGAGGCTAATCCCAGCAGCTTAGACTGGTATCACGGTGAGAAGCACTTAATGGCAGCACAGAACGAGGTGGATGAAGTGATAGCAAGTGTAGTGCAGACTTCTATGGACAAGGTATTACTGTCCAATGACAAGGACTCCACTCCACCAACTTATCAAGACAAAACATCCATGGACGGCACAGATTGTCTGATGGAAAAATGCCATGATGCCGCCGAAAGACACTATCAGGACAATACGGACAATGAAGAATCAAATGAGGAGCCGGAGGATATTGTGATTTTGAGTGAAGGACAGGAAAACTGGGGGGAAAGCAGTGCAGAAAAATACAAATATCCAAATCAAATTTCTTCAAGCCAAGAGGGAAACTCTGACAAGGTGACCTGCTCATACAAAGACGGAGACCAAACAAAATACGAGAACATTTGTGGTCTTGATGAGACCGACTTAAAACTGCCAAGAGAGAAGCTGGACAGTGAAAGTGATGAGCCAAATACCCCAACACTGTCTGATCCTAATGTGAATGATGATGATTTTGAATCCTCCGAGCCAGCAGAGTTCAACAATAGCAACCGAAGCAAGACAGGCGCAGCAACCAATCAGCCTCTGGCAGCTCCAGACGAGACCAGTGATAACGAAGAGCTTGTTGACAGCAGATCTTTGGACTATAACCTCACAAAGTATAACTGGATGAGGAGAGAAAGCGACACAGAAATTCAAATGCCCCAATCTCCCATCTCCAAAGATTCTGAAGAGATGATGGCAAGGGGAGAACAGGAAGATGGAAGCAAAAGAATAGCCACTGATATCCAACAAGGAGAGCAACTACTTCAGCGTCTGCAAATGGTGCAGCTGCGGCATGATGTACATAAATCAGAGAATCCTCATACCTCCCAGAAGGTTGTCAAAGAGATGAGAGGTGAGGAAAAGGGTGCATTTGGGACTGAAGTGAGAGAAGGAGGAAGGACACCGACAGAAGAAGAAAAGAAGGAACAAACTGCTTGGGAAGTAAAGATGACCCTGATGGAGAAGGAAAAGAATGAGCATAAAGATGTTCAAACAAAAGTAAGGATGTCTTCATCCAATATGCCAGAAGAGCCAGATGACCAGATGATTGCCAGAACAGAGGGAGGTGACTTTGGTGATGAACAGAGGGATAGCTGTGTACCTGCAGATTTGCCTACTGTCATCTCTACCCAAATAATTTTGTCCACTGGACATCGATTCTCAGCTGCCGAGACCTCCATGGAGAAGCAGCTCCAGGAGGCAGCACAGGCGAAGAAGAACTTGCAAAGAGCAGGGGGTGTTTTCAATCTTGCAGATAATCCCGATGTGCTGGAGATTCCCTTTAAGACAAATATCTCACTTGAGTCACTTCTTCCTAAAGCTGATGGCAGCCATCGCAGTGACTGGCAATTCTCTGAGCAGAAGATGCAGAAGGAGATAAGTCAGGAGATTCAGAGAGAGCTGGTGCTGGTCAACCAGGGTAAGATTCCAGGGGGATACAGCAAAGGTGAAGTCCGCCAATTAAAGGAGACTAAAATGCTGTTTGAAGCTTTCCAGCAGGACAACACAGAGGGTCCAACAAGGCTTCGGAAGCCCCCAAACTTAGTGATTAAAGGTCCTGTTTATCCTTCAGTGCTGGAGCGCACACGTAGCCTCGAGATGCTTTCCCTCAAAAGTTGCCCCGTTTCCAGAGCTCATTCCCTCAGGATATACAAATCTACACCCCCTGAGAGGGAAAAAAGTCCTGAAAACTTCAGGTCAAAGAGCCCAACTGGAGGTTCACGAGATAAAACACGCTTATCCCCTTACTCAAAACAGGACAAACACCTGCGCCTGTACAGAAGCATGGACTCTATAAGAACTGATGGCCCTACATTAGCAGTGGAGAACAGAGGCACACCAAGGAAAGGGAACACAGGGCCAGATTCTCCAATCCTCAAACAAAACCCCTTCTTCAAGTTGCGTCCAGCCCTGGCTCTGCAGCCAGAGGTGGCGAAGGACATCAGAGAGGCCAAACAAAGAGAGGAGGAGCTGCGCAGACAAAGAAACACTTTGTATGGAGAGAACAGACAGAATAGTCAAGACGACGACAAGTCACGTTGCACACAAACGGACATACCAGGTAGGTGTGCATGACTTGCAATACATTTATCATTAATATAGCATACAGCACTATTCTTAAGTAGAATTCTAAGGTACGTGTACTTTAATTGAGAATTTCCATATTATGCCCCTTTATAATTCTACTCTATTACATTTTGTTTTGAAAGGTTCTATAGAAATAAATTATATTATTATTATTATCAGAATTATTATTATACAGACAAATCTGATTTTGGCTCCACTGCTATTATTTGATCACTATAGCTGCCAGTTATTTTATACTTCATGACAACATACTGAATATACTAACAATATCATATGAACAGTGTATTAAACATTATGCATTCTTTTAGATCAAACAGCTCAAAACAACTCAGTAGCATTTATATGTAATACATATATTTTGAGTACCATATCTGTAGTCACAAGTGCCACATTCTGCCGGAAAAGCACTCTTACTTTTCACTTTGCTGTATTAAAATTACAAGTACTTTTGCTCCTTTAAATACCTCTGTGTCTTTACTTTAATACGTGATGAATGCATGGCTTTTACTTGCAGTGGAGTATTATTTATTGCTGCACCAGTACTTTTACTTCAGTAGAAGGATCTGAGCGCTTCTTTGACCACCGATGTGCATTCTATGTGCGACTACGTGAAACATTAGTTAAAAAACAAAGGTTTATCTCTACTTTAATTACATCATTTCCAAAATCTGAATATTTCAGTGAAACCTAATTTGATCATTTAGCTAAACACTGCTGGAAATGTTATGAAAAAGCAGGTACAAAATACTAAAAGGTTTTTTAGGCATTTCTAAAAGGCTGCCATGACACATGCTGTAAATATTAGTCCGACTAAAAGCCTCTCAAAGTGAAGGCGTAAATAAGAGTCACTTAGATCTTTATTCATTCCACATCCCAGCCTTCTGACACTCCGTCTGAGCACTTTAATGAATGCCTCTCTACATTAGCATCACATAGTGTTATCCAAGGAGTCTTATCGACAACTTAGTGTCATCCCTGTCACCGATGGTTAAGGGCACATCATTCTAGCGGCTGCTTGATCTGAGTCAGCAGATGTCAGCGGGCTGAGTGACAACATGAAGGCTTCTATCTGCAGTCCAGCCTGAGCCGGGGGCAGCTGTGGTTTGGTCATAGTGTTTTGTAAATGCAGATGACTTCAGACAGTTGATATGTCTTGTTGAAAGGAATATGATAAGTGTGTACAGTTTGTGTGCAGTTTTTTATGTATGCTGATGTTGCCTAAAGGCCCGTGTATGAAAGCCTGGAGATCCCACAAAACAGTGCAGTGAGCCAAGGGAGTGAGTCACTAAGTAGCACCATGCTAGTATTTTCAGTCACAGCGACAGAATGATGATGAGTGGGTTGATTTAAGGTGAAGCTGATGAAGCTACAAGTGACAGTAATATAATGTGTCTAAAGTGAAAGAAGTGACTCATTCTTATGGTCACATAAGTGTGTGAGTGTCCTAACCAGCTGTGACATGAGGATTTATGAGAATATACAACCCAGATACACTGTGATATCTTTGAAGAGGACATGTTCACACAATTTTGACACAGACCATCTAAACGTAATAGAGTCATATATGCAGTAAATACTTAGAAACAGACAGAGAGATTTTAAGCTAAATCAAATCAAACCCCTCTTAGTATACTAGATGTGTACATAATAAATACAATTCATTTAAAGTGGTAATTGACCATTCATTATACTAATATAGTTTACTCAAAAGACAACTGTTCAAAGAAGATTTTATAAGCTGTAGAGAGTTTGCTAATTAAGCTAACGTTAGCTTCAATGTTTCAAGCTGTCCCATTTTAAAATGGGTAACATAATGGCTAAATAGAGATACAGAAAAGACTGACATGAAAGTTATGTCTTTAAAGTTACATTTCTAGCTGAACATCAGCATTCTTTGCTAGTGATGATCCATTAAAAAAACATGGACATAAATAAGCAACCACATGCTTGTATGTAAAGCTATAGTGCCACTATTGTAAGTATGATCAGCAAAAAATGTAAGATCATACTGTTGCTATCATTCTGACATGTAGGCGATTTTTACTGCAATAACTTAAAGTTGGCTTGAACATGTAGAATTTGCCCTTGTAAAGCCTCTTTCAGGGCTGTTTACATGGGACTAAAAAGTATCTACTCCAAACCTGTTTTCGTGCACTTTGCCTTAATGTCATTGTTAAAGCTGTCGGATCCTAGGAGTTGTTCCTACAGTGCTCCTACAGTGGAAAGCCAACTATGTAAAGGATGGTAAAAGTAATCTATCTTAAGCCGTGTTTCCATAAAGCACTTTATTGCACATTTTAAAGAATCACATTAGAAAAGGTAACAAAATCGACAAACTTATAAGAAAAAAAAACTTCTTGCACAATTGTACCAAGCGTTGCATTCACTTGAAGTGATCTTTCACTTCACTGAAAAAGAGTTAATGCACTTCAGGGGAAATAAAAACACCTTTTCTCAAGCATGAAAAGCATGAAACATGAACGTCAATGCCAGCTTACATTAAAGAATAATTACAACTTTCTTTTTCCTCTTCAAAGTTTTTTAGCGGCTGGCAAACTGATTTTGTCTCCAGCTTCTTCTACTCCATTTATTATAGCCAAGCAAGTACCACCACCGCTGCCTAGTTAATTTGCTACAAAACAGTTAATGGAAACAAACCTAATTTGCATTTTCTTTTTCAAATTTTTAAAACATTTTAAAAGCTTTCTCCAGATTTGCTTGATCATTAATCATAAAGAAACATGCCTTCAGTTAATGAGTTTGGCTGGGATTGCAAAATAGTTTAACATAAACTGGGCTTTTTTAAAACTTGTAGCCCTACAAAATAAAGTAGTATGAAATGGCACTGGCCAAGCTCAGGTTAATACTGTAGTAGTAAGCTAGCTAACAGGACATGCGTTTGCCACTTACATTAGAGCATAAAAATGAAAGAGGTTCTGTCTAGGCAAATTAGTGAAATCCTTAATATCTGAATGACTGAAATCAAATCTCTTTATGTTTTCCTGCCTTTTCTGCTTCATGTCATTTAGATATCAGGAAACGGGGGAAACTGGAACGGGTTTGGCCTCCACAACCCAAGAAAGATCCAACGCAGACGCAGGTGATGCACCAGGACTAATCACTGTACAATATATACACCACCAAGAACATCATGTGATAACATGTATTGTCATTTAGGAAGGAGTGTTATCAAAATGTTTCAGTACTTGTCATGGGTTGTTTTGAAATCCATAAGGAAGCTCTGCCAAGTTGATCTAGTAAAAGTAACGTTTACCATTTGAAAAAGTGAGATCATGTTTAATGGAATTTTAGATGTAACTGTATTTCTTGTTTAGTGGATCTTGAAGTACTTTCCTATGTGGCTGTCCCTTGAAATGGCTGAGAAAAGACACTAGGCATGAAGTTTCCACAAATACAACTTGTCTTACAAATGCTTGAATTAGAACAACTGGTTCTAAAATTGATCGTAGATTGAGAGGATCAAGAAGCAGTAGCTAATCTCCCACTCTAAATCCTCGTCTTTTCTCCGTCTTATCTCACAGCAGGAACCCAAAGTTCACAGAACAGCAGGTCAAAAGGCTCCTCTGTGGCAACGTTGGGAGTCTGGCATGATAAACGGGCAGCCAGCGGAGGAAAAGAAATGATCATGACTGTCTTGGTTTTTTGAAAACTACAAACACAGTATTACTGATCTGCATTGCTACAGCCACAGTCCAAACAGAGATAAGTCAGTATAAACAAAGTTCTTGCATTAGTCCAGGCTGAAATACTACATGGCTCTTCTAACTATGCTTTCTGTCAAATATGTGTTTTTTGATATCTTTGAATCTTAGTTTGATTTAGCAGTTAAATAAAGCAGAAGTATCACAGCAATGATTCTGTCCATCTTTACATTCTGTGAGTTAACAGTACTCTACACAGCGACTAAAATGCAACCATTTTTTTTCCAGCATGCAATGTTAATACCATGCTGCAACAAGAAAAGGGTTAAGAGCTTCCACTAAATCATGTCTTGATGTATGAGTGTTTTGAAATGCACTTAAAATGAGTCCTTGCCCCTTGATTTACCTTCGACATTTCAAAGGTAGAGTACTATTTGCAGCTCACTGAATAGATTCTATTTGCATTGTTTTATGGTTATTCTATGTTGAGATGATGCAACTATTTTCAGTATATACTGAATACCATTTAAAGACATTTCTCTTGTGTCTTTCTTTCACATAACTAAAGCTATAGAAATGTAAGAAACTGGCTTCAGCAAATCGTTTCAAGGGACTCACATGAGGGTGTCCCTGGTATATTTTATATCTTGTACGGGATCTTTGGTAAACAAAAAAAAAGAAGAAGAAAAAAAGAAAATGGAAAACCAATGATTTAAACAGTACCAGTCTATGCAGGTTATGTTGTTTTTTTGTTTTTTTTAAAAAAAAAAGCTAAGTCAAGGACGCACACAGGAAGTGGCTAACATTAGCAGGTGTGTTCTGTTCTGTTGGATTTGGGAAAGTTTATAATCTCATTATCCAGTTCAACAAATTGGTAAACAGTGCTGGAATAATGATGTCATGTCGTAGGACAGATTAGCTAATTCTTCCACGAAAGTTGCAGATTTCCAATTGATTGCATGCTTTGGGTTTTGGATGACTAAAGGAAATAAGATAATTGCGATATGATCAGTCCGATCTCTTTGCTCAACAAGCTGATTTCCACAAATATCTATTGTTTTTATAAAATGTATTACTGAAAATAATAATATCTATAACAGTTGTATAATCCTCTAAAAGAAAACTTGATTATGTCATCAGGGTTACTTTTGCCTAGACTTTGTCGATGACAAAGTTATAGCAGGAACTCATGTTTATCAGGCAAGAGGAGTCTAATAAAATATGTCCAGTATTAGGGGAAGAGTGGGATCTGGTGGTTTAGGGGCTTGAGCCATACTGGACAACAAAAAATAAAGAAAAAAACTCAGGGTCTTTTGAAAGTTCTTGTGTTATTCTATCTTCCTGGAAGTCCCACAGCTACATGGAAGTGCAAAAAAAATCAAATAAATCATGTGTCCATTTTGCAGGTGTCAGACACTGGATGTACTAGATTTGTGTAAAAAGCCCAGTCCCACTCTTAACTCACAGTCTGCTGTTTTGTCAGGACTAAGACTGAATGATTTAGGGAAAATATCTAATTGCCTTTTTTCTGTCAAATATTGCCATTTGATTTGCAATATAAAGTTGTAAAGTCAAGCTTCAGTTTAATGTTGTGCAACTGCAGGAATCTGTAGCCAAATGTTTTCTGCTGGTGTCTGCCTGTTGCTTTTTTCAGGCAACAAGAAGTGTGCCTCAGTTTTCATCCAAACCATGATCTTTTGTGAACTTTAACCAAGCAGTATTGGTTGCACACTAACCAAACAGCAAGAGAAAGCAAGACTTATACAATTAAAATGGTCTCTTACAGGATGCAAACCTTAGTCTCTTGGATGAAAGTCCCACCGCCCTTCCAACCTCCCTATGAGGCTCTTCTGAGTTAAATATTGACGCAAGTCGCTCCAATGCCAAAGGACACTTTCTGCGTATCTCTGAGACGTCAGCAGCTTTGTCATAACAGCATTTTTGGGAACAGATTGGTGTAACACAATGCCTGGAGAGTCTTCACTAAGCCACTTTTAGAATGTGATTCACCTCTGAGGCCACTCGGAGAGGATTATTGTGATCCAAAATACTTTTCTTTCTATACAACTCGATATATCATTTGTGGGTTTAATGCACGTTTTTTCTAAGCAACCTAAAATCATTTTTAGGACAAACAAAACCCCCAAATAAATAGTGATAATTGGTCAAAAGAAAAACACAACACTAAGATCCCATGGCTAACTGAGCTGGCTGTAAATCTAAGTGGTACCAGAGATGTGTAGCGCCAAAATATAAAAGGAAAAAGAAAAACAACTGTCAACTCTAGTTGACCTGCAGCCACGTTTACTAGAGTAGTGCTCGCTTTCTAATCTCCACTTACTGAAGTGCACAGCTTAGCTCGTCTAAGTAAGTAGGTACATGAAGCTTTATTTATATTGCTCATTTTACAACACCTGGCTACAAAGTGCTTCACAAACAAGTGCAATATATACATAAGTAAATACAACAACATAGCACAGTAACCAAACAGAACTGAGATGAATCCAAACATAAGACTGAGGGGGTCTATAAAAAAGCTTGCCAAGAAAGATGGGGTTTTAGAAGCCGCTTAAAACAATCCAATGATGCAGCAAATCTGATTAGTGATTGGGGAAGATGATTGCAGAGGGTTGGTGCTGAAAGAGCACAGGTGCGATCACCTTTTGTTTTAAAGTTCAAACAGCAGATGGATAAAAGCTGAGATGTGAGGATTTGGAGTGGCTTAGAAGGGAAATGAGGCACGAGCAGATTAGAAATGTAACTGTGGACAAGATCATGCAGTGTCTTATTTGAAACCAACAGGATCTTGTAGTTTTTTCTACAATTAACAGGAAGCCAATGGAGGGATGCCAGAACAGGGATAATGTAGGGGTGATGGCGAGATCTAGTTAAGGGCCGGGAAGCTGCATTTTGTACCAAGCATACTTGATTTAGAGCAGCTTGACCAAAGCACATGTAGAGAGAATTAGTTTTTTAAACGGGGGGTGGGAGGTGAAAGAATAAATAAATTGTTTGATATAAGTAGAAGACGAAAGCAGCTAAAGAAAGCAGGGCTGGGCGAGCTTAGTAACAAGATTGTCAAAGGTTATACTGATATAAGGTGATACAAGATTCTTATCGGTAGATTTGATTTTTAAGTGACATGGACCAATAAACTGATCCGACTGCAGTGACAAAGTAAAAGTCTTTTTTTCTCAGGTTTTAGATGCAAAAAAATTAAGAGACATCCAATGTTAGTGGAATTACACATCTTGAAAACGTCTGAATAATTGTCCAATAGGCAACACATACCATGAGAAAGGGATTGGACCAAGTATCGACCCCTGAGGGACTCCACACAGAGAAGTACACACTTGTTAATACAAACATTAAAATATCTCTTAGTCCAATCAGAGTGAAACCAGTTCAACAGTGTACCAGAAATGTCAGCCCAGTTACATAATATATTAAGTAAAATGCTATAATCGATATTATCAAAGGCAGCACTTATATGAAATAGAGTAAGAATGGAATTAGCACCATCTGTCAGCAACACCGACTCTGCCAAGAGAGGAAAGACTCTCACTCTGTCCTTCCTGACTTAGATACCCAAGTGTTAATTGGCTGCAGTTCTCACCATCCTATGAGCAGCAAGCAGGGCCAGGGCCTCGGCTTCAGCTATTTACATTCTAATATTGCTTCCATATGTCCTTGGTACAGATCAAACAACCCAAATGCCAGCGTTTGCCTTGGAAAGTCTTACAAGGTCACAAAAATGGAGCACAAGTCTTGCTTTTTTCAAATGACCATCCATAAATGGATTTTTGCTGAATCCATATAGAACAGAATATATGATGTAGATGATAAAAAGGCAGTCTGTGGGATCAAGGCCAGGTAGCTCTTGTCCGCTTGTGGCATTGATCAGCACTAAACTATTGATGCAATGTCTCCAACAATGTGCTGACATACATCCTCAAGCCCACCCACTGTGTGCATTTGTGCATATTACTTTAGGTTAAAAACAGAACGGTCATGAGTGACTGCAAAAGTATGTTTCTATACCCATCTGAAAAGACAATGAGTATTATGAGATTCTCTTTTGAGACCGTAACGGCCACGCTGCAGTCGACGCCTGTGAAAGTTAACAGCCGTAACAAACTCCTCCCTGGAGGCCAGAAGGCGCCAAGATTATCTAGAAAGAGCAGGAACAGATAGTGATGTTGTATTGGGTTTCTTTGACTGCACTTCTTTAATCCAATAACTTGCACTTTACAATACTATAGCTATTTCTACATGCAACACTGTGCAGTCTCTATTATTATAGTTTGATTGATGTTTTACGCACATTTGGGGTGCAAGTAATGATTATTTCCATTGTCCGTTGTTAACTGATTAGTTTTTTGGCTGAAAAATGTCTAAGTGTTTTCCAGAGCCCAAGATGATGTTCTTAAATGTCGTGTTTTGTCTGCAAACCAAAGATAGTCAGTTTACTGTAATAGAGAAGAAATGAAATCAGAAAGTTTTAACTTGTTTTTCTTTTAAAAAAAAGTGATTAATCAATTTTTGTAGTTTGTAAGTAATTTAATAGTCAACAATTAATCAGTTAATTGAATGATCAATGAGGCTCTGATGTTCATGTCTTCATTTGCAAACTAATTCTACACTCTTCCTTCTTCCAAGGCCTTTTGTGGTACATGTACACATGTAGCTGAGAAGAAGCACTGGGAATGCAATGTATACATGGGCGATTTTTTTAATCTGTGGTAATAATGTAAACAGCAACAAATTATTCATTAATATTATTTTCCTATTGAAGGTAGTCAATGCTTTGTTGAGTTTTTCTTCTTATGTGCAAACTAAACAACACAATTTACTGTGTTTCTAAAATGGATTTGACAATGATGCATCATTTACCAGCAGCAGAAGAGGGCAGTATATCCTTAATAATCAAGGGAAGGTATTTCGAGACAACAACACGCCGACATGACATTATGATTCAGGGCATTGCATTGCTTGTTCAGTGAAAGTATGCACGTATTGCAAGTTTCACCATAATCAACAGTAAATATAAGTATTTTCATGGTCTTTAAGGTGTTTAAAAATCAACTAAATAAAGACAAACTCATATGTCCAGTGAGACAGTAAGACAATGATCCCTTGACGCAAAACTCTAACAAAACATTACCCAGACAAATACCTGTAGGCTTGTTCATGCTGTTGCTGATACAACTTTTTATAAGGTGGCAAGAGGGCACTTTACAGGAAGGGTAATCATATGTTGAGACAGTACAGTAGTTATGTAATCTTGGTAATTTATCCATTGATGAGTCACTAACTTCACAGAACTCAAGCCACCAGCTACACGTATTATCAATTCCATGTACACTGAGATGAAGGAAAAGTTGCTTAATAGCAGCAGCATGTGGGTGGAAATTTCTTCAGATGTTTAGCTAACACTGAGTCATTCATGAGGTCTGTCATTCAGATTGTGTTGTTCTAAGAAAAAAATAGAAAACTCTGCTCCCAGTGAAAACACCAAAAACACTTCAGTTAGATTCATTTCACAGTAATTTTATCTTTGTCAGAGTGCACTGAATCATCAGGAGAAGGACTCTTTGACAAACCCACTGAGGCGGAGCAACTTTCTCAAAATGCCAGAAAGGAGACTGAAGAAGAAACAAATCTTTTGAGGATGTTCTAAATATTCAGAGACACATAATGTTCCCCACATTTCCCGGAAACCCAGTTTAATTTTCACTGCTTCATTCAATGCGACCTTTGGCAGTTTTAATATGCAAGACGCCATCCAAGAAAACAGCTTTCAAAAAAGTTGGCAGCTGAGGAAGAAATGCTAACATCAGGCTTAGAATAGAGAGACAAGAGGGGTCACTGAAGATGGCACACTAAGTGCTATTATTGTATTCTACCCTGCCCTGAGTGTACAAATACCAAGAGCTTTGTGACAGGGTGCAGATGAGAGAGTTGAACAGTGACAGCTCTGACATCACCGCTGTGAGATGGGGCTCAGCTCGGCTCTGCACCAGCGGCAGCAACCTAACGCAATGGACAGATGATGGATGAGTCACTCTTGCCTCCCACACGACTTCCCATCGTCAGGATCCATCAGCGAAGAACTCTCACTTGGCTCCAAAAGGTGCTCAAGTCTCCCTCGGCGGAGGGCAGACGTGTAGTTTGGTTGTTGCAGTCAAAAGGAAAGTTACAGCAAAGATTCTCAACCATGAGAGAAATTATTAGATTTTATTTTTGAGCTACAAATTGAGTGAAGTCTACAGATGGGATCTTGTAACTGAGACAATGATAGCTAAGGAACAGGCCAGACATGTTATCTAATAGAAAGGAATGCTCTGATGCAATACTGTAATTCTTAGCTATTGTACATAAACGGTTGAAATAGCTAAAAGTTCTCTGTAACTTGTTACATGAGTTCAGCAAAACTAATGATAAATAGCTAAATAAAAGCTAAAAAAAAAAGTAAGAGACTACAATGTCAGATTTCTATTACTCCCAAGCAGTCATGCGCAAACTGGGATACAGTCTGATACAAAATGGATCAAAAAAGCTTAAGTGAACTTGCATTGATGGAGCAACTATTCATATCCTTTACTTACGTAAAACTACTGATACCACACTGTGAAAGTACTGTGGTACAAGTAAAAGTTCTGGTTTGAAAATCTTACCTAAGTAAAAGCATGTATTAACATGTAAATGTGCTGACAGTATTCAAAGTAAAAGTACTCAAATGTTCCCTGTAGAAAAAGGTTCCCTGGAACTGTTAGACTACTATATATCAAATCATTGGATATATCATTCCTCATACATGAATGTAAAAACACAACGTTTTTGTCTACAATTGCCTATTTTACTATTTTGTATACAGTAGTAAGTAAGGAAGAAAAGAATATTTTCATTTTGGATTATTCTGTTGAATATTTCTCCATTAATCCATTGGTTGTCCAATTTGGAAAAATTCTGGAAACAGTCAGAAATACCATCACAACTGCTCTAAAAAATTATCAAGATAATTACCAATTTTCTGTCAATCAATGAATTGATTAATCAATTAATCTTTTCCACTGTTCTTTTAAAAAAATAACTGCGCCGTTTAATTTATAGCAAAACATCATATTTCATAAGTTTTTCATATGTTTTGTGTGCAAAAAATGTGGCAAAAGAAAAGACAAAACATTGAAATGTAAGAAACTGTGAGACGTAGTGAAGTAGACAGAAAAGGAATGAATCAAACTATCTCAGATTTGTACATAGTACAAGTATGTGAAAGTAGTTTTCATATAAATTATTTTTAGAATATTCATATTTATATACAGTACACAACAAAACTAAGTGCACCTCTGATCAGTATCACTAAGATTTTATACAACTCCTACACTAAAATGAATCATAACAATTCAGTGCAATTTTATTTGTGTTTAGCTAAAGTCCATGACAAATGAAGTTTATTTAAATTCATTCATTTAAATAATAGAATCTTTGACTCATTGAAAAGCCCACATTTAAGAACCAACTGCAACAAAAGAAGGCACTGTAGAAAATTTCCAATCTGAAACAGCTGATTATCTGAGTTTTGTTGCTCTCCCTTCAACTAAATATGCCCAAATTTTTTCTGGTTAAAGTCAGGGAAAGTACTTGGCTTGATCATAGTATTCAACTTTGTTTTTCTTTAGGCTGTGTTGTTTGGGATCATTGCCATGTTGGGAAATTCCACTACAGTACTGTCTTCTATGGAAACTGGAATTCATTGTGCCATTTATAAGTATCTTCTCTCCAACTTCCTCTGCCCTCACACAGTCTTGCATCATCACACTGCCAACTCCAGGCTTCACAGTTGGCATTATACAGTCTGTGTGTAGTCATGACCAGGTCCACACTGAACATGCTGAACCCCTGATCCAATTTATTTTGGTTTCATTTCACCCAAGAATGTGATGCAATACTCATCGGACTGCTTTTCATGTTCCATGGCAAAGTTTCTTCTCACAGTTTAAAGCTGTCTTGTGAGTTATGTTTTTTCTGAAACCGTTTTCAAAGATAATCTTTGTGCCAAGTCAGAGGGATTTACTCATTTCCTTGTATAATTTTTGAGGACCGTCACTGCACCGTCTGGTTTTGTAGCATGGTTCTTCCTGTAACCATTCCTGGATCGCTGTTTAGACTCATGTTCAGTAGCCTCTTGATAACCCCTCTAACCTTCATGAAGTCTCACAGTCTGGTTTGTTACATGTTTGGGCAAGTCTTTAGCATGTGGAGCCATACTGCGTTACGTATAAACCCAGCCAAAATTAACGAATTGACATAGCAGTGATGTTCACAGGTCCTTTTACAACTTTGCGGTTGGAAAATACATTATTCCAATTATCTGTATTTCTATTGACTGATTCTTGCTAAATTAAATGCCCTACTTCAGGTCTGATGCAGCCTCCTCTCTGTCTGGAGTCACTCTGTGGTCTCAGAAATGTCTCTCAAACAGCTTGTGTTTCTGAACAAGAAACACAAGCTGTTGCCACAAACCAGGAAATTAGCTACTTTCACAGTGTCTAAAGGCTACGCTAATGGTTAGTGGCTAAGTTAGAAGGCAGCCACAGATTACCCTGAAACAGAGCCTGGAAAGTAATAATTATTGATTCTTTACGATATGGACCTTAGTGGACAATAAAAATGATCGAACAATAAAAGATTATTATTGGAGAAGCCTATGAATGACAGGTTCTCTACTATCACACACTGTTAAAACATTATATTTAATGTAATTTGGCTCCAAATTTTGGTTATAAGCCTTTCTTGATCTCCAACACTCTGCATCGGTATCGGCCCTTAAAAAGAAAAAAAAGTATACTATATATCGGATGATCATTAACACAAAAGCTAACATACCCTATACTTCAAATTAAAAGTAATACAATTACTGTAAAACACAATTTAGAATTTAGTGAGATTGAATTTCTTGCCCACGGGCACCTCAGCAAGTGTAGGGACAGGGGGTTAAACTGTGATTATGGGAAAACTGGTTCTACCACTTGAGTGATGGCCAGTCGTAACAATGTCTAAAATCACCCAGTTTCAAATCCACTCAAAAGACCAAATTTGGAACGTCACTGGCGGTGAAGGAGTGCTTCAGCTCATCTATCAGGGCTACATCCGAGTATGCAGTGTACAACTGAACTCACTGTCCAATGTGTGCATAAACAAAGTGTACATATTTCCACAAGGAAACATTTTACTTGCTTTTTCTTGACTTACTGAAGTGAAATGAATGAATAAACACTGGACAGCGCGAGTGTGAGGTAAGGACCGAATAAACAGACCTCAGATGGCCCTGTTGAGTCGAGCCATTGTCCTCAACAAACTCGTCTATTCGCTGCTTTCACCCTCTCCTCCTCCTCCTCCTCGCCCAGCACTCTTTCTTTTTGCACAATGAAACCTCAACTGTTTAATTCCATTATCCCGCATTACAGCAGTCAACAATAATATAAAGAAGTCATGCACTGTGAGATGATCAAAGTTTGGTAAATGGATTCAATTATGCTGTCTCTTTTCTTTGGGATTTTCTATTTTCAAAGCCTCTCGGTTAAACTGTTGTCAGACTTTCTGAGAAGCAGAATGATTTTCTGTTGAAATAATTTTTGACGAACGAAACAAAAATGATCTTTTCCCGCTTCATCTGCTTTGTATTAGCCCAGCATGCCAAGCCTTTTTGTACTGCTTCAATTTTTCTGCCTCTGAGAGCTTGGTACCAGCTTCAAATAAGAATTTATTGCAAAACTTAAAGTTGAATAGTTGCATTTAAAAATTCAAATGGACAGTCTACAACAAATGTGCAATTTATTGAAGGTTTGCTCAGAAAAATCCATTTGCAAAAGCCATTTGTTCTCAAATCTGATGGCGTCACATGCAGAAGCTTACTACGGAGACATTTATCAGTGAAATCTGTGAGGTCTTTGTTGTAACTTAAAGTGTACAACAATGTCAATAAGCAAGGAAGAATGAAAAATGAAAAGTGCAGCAAAAAGAAAACAATATTATTCAATGTTTGAGTCAACTTTGGTTTGTAGTCACTGCAGTCAAACTATGCTCTAAATTTCTTTATATCAAGGGTCAACATCTTTAATGTAAATTATTTACTGAAGTATAGTATAGAATTTATGGAGCTCAGCCAACAGATTTAATGTACACATGTTGCCTGGGTCTTCTGGCACAAGGAGGAGGGTTTTAGTTAGGATTGTTTGCCTATTGTGCTCATAAGAAACAATATACCTGATGTGTTAATTGACAGCAAAATGGGGTCACACATTTAGGAAGGTTCACTCAAAGAAATGTTTCAACATTTTGAGAAGTACATTTATTTGACTTCTAGTCGAATATGAAGTGACCACCATCAGCCAACTGGTTTAAGACAGGAAACAGCCTGGCTCTGTCCGAAGATGGCAAATCCACCTGCCGACACGTCTAATGCTGACTAATTAACATGTTATTTCTGGTTTGTTTAATTCACAAGAAATCTGAAGCATGAAAAAGTAAAGCTGTTATCTTTGGCTGGGCTCAGGCTGTTTCCTCCTTTTCCCAGGCTTTGTGCTATAGAAAGTTTACTGGCTTCTGGTGGTAGCTTTCTATTTTCTGTACAGACGTGGGAAAGTTATCAACAGCTGGGTCTCCACAACAGAACTTTCTCTCTCCTTGGAAGAACCAGTGTTCATTTATATCCTGGTCCTAGAGAAATTATTCTACTCCCCAAAACGTCCTTTCTTGCAGAAACCTTTGGGGTGGGGCTTGCATTCCTGATTTGTCAAGTGCTTGAAGCAGTTGTTTCTGGCTAATCTTTCACAGTCATCTCACATGTAATCTCTGCAAAAGCTTGTAAAAATCATCCCTACTGGACTGGAGAGTGGAGCAATTTCTTATAGTCATATGCAAACATTCCATGTAAAAGCAGTCTTTACTTTTTCATATTGCAGGGGACTCATCTTTGCAGGTCTTTGGACCATGGTGGAAATGCAGACAAACAAACAGCCTGAAGGAAACTTTTAGTTCCGGGGTTGAAAGTTCAAGGCACTTTGGTTGAAAACAGAGCAGGAATTCAGTGTAGGGCTGTTTCCCAAAACATGGGGTGTACCTTCAAACTTTAAGTGCTCCACTGAGACTGATAAGATTAAATATCATTTTAGCAGCAGTAGGATGACTCATGTTGAAATAAAACAGTATATCTATCCTAATGACTGAGAAGTATTTGTGAAAGAGTTGTTAAAGATCTGGAGTTCATAAACTATCACTCAACAAACACGTCAGTCTCAGATTCTACTTACCAAAGTAGTGGCCATGTTTTCTCCTAAATCTACATCACAGTAAAGAGGAGAGAAAATGTCCAAGTAGTAGTTTCTTGAATGGGCCACAACAGCAGGACCACAAGCTACTCTGTGATTCTTTTCTTTTTAAAAGTAGCCGGTACTCAGACCAAAACCTATTCAGATCATAACTGGTAACTTTAGAAACTAGTCAGTCAGTGATAATTGTTGCAAGAAAGTAGTAAAAATGCTGGCCAAGTGTGAGATAAACATGCCTCCTGTCAAAAATCAACTGTCTGACATATTATTTTCTTCTTAAAAGTCTCAAAGCTGCCTAAATAGACTGAAACAACATAATTTAAAGTTCCTCACTGGTCAGTGACTTACCCCTTAAAACTACAAGTTTGGGTGTCTGAACCCCTTCCTACCTTTAAATTACTTAAGTTTAAATCTACACTGTTGGTCCTAAAGAATGTGTAGATGTTTTAAGTCTCGGCATCTCTTTCACCTTCAAATGTGCTCAAACACTGTAAAAAACACTCTACACTACGCAACAGCATGGTGATGTAATTCAGTCGTACAAGTTCAAACTGGAAACTGACTCCAAAGAAGAATAATGAAGACACAGAAAGTCCCGCCCTGCAAGCTGACAGGATTGGTTCCTTAAGTGTATTTTGTATAAAACCCTAAAGTCTGAATCTATACTTTTAAGACTGAATCTTCAAGGCAGAAATGCTCAGCTATGGGGTTGACTGTTTATTTTGCACAATATATCTTATATCATATATCAAAAAAGATCACATGGACTCATTAACAAGGCAAAAAACTTATAGTAATACATGAAAATAAGAAGTCCTTTAAGGTGACTGTCAGCTTAGGATGGGTGGTCTAAGGGCACACAGACTTCAACAATCACTCAGAGACAAATCCCTTTAGTGAACAAGAATTTGATCTTTGAAAGTCTGTGGCTGCTGGCCTGGCGGTTGGTTCTGTGCATCAGGGGAGCAGTTCACTCTGGGTTAAGCCCCTTCAGCCAACTGTTCAAAGCCCTTTTGCATGGTTTGCCTCTTTAGTGGGTGCCGCTGAACTGCCTCCCATTCTATTTCAGGATTTAAAGGAATGACGATATTCTCGCTCGACTCTCAAGAAAATCCCTTCAATCCACAGTATGGAACACCACTGGGATTAAGATGCAGTCTGTATTACATAAAAGTAAAGATCCCATCTTTGGTGAATGCAAAACCAAAAAAGGAAGCCTCCCATGAGAACTACAATAACCACTCTCAGAGCTTTTTATGCGGTGGAGGCTGTAGGGGGAATTAGGGCCATAACAAAATACTTGAAATTTCAAGAGGCTTTGTCAGCTGAATGGCAGTCAGAAACATACAAATTACAAACAATACATCGCTCTTTAAGGTTCATTCTTTGCATTTCATGAAAAGAGAAAAAATAAACATAACTTCCTAAAAATGTCTTTTTTTGTAGAAGTCTACAATTATTTAAAAGATTACATGTCAAACAGGATAAACTTAGAAAACATATCCAGCATTGCTCCTGTGGCAGGATTAAGTTAAGACTTATTAAAGAATTTAAAAAAAATACAAGGTCAGGAAAAGTTCACTCTGCTTGTACTTGTATGAAAAGTTTTAACAGTTGGTCTACAGGACTGTTCTCACCTTCACATCATGACGACAATATGCACCACATTACTGTCCTCTAAAACATACAGATGGGTGACATATTAAACGAAAACTCTGAATAAACAAGTGAAGAGTTCTTCCATACAAGTAAATTGCATGGTGCAAATAAGCAGTTGACATCCAATCACGCTCTGCTGAAGAAGCCCTGATTTTGTGTCAAGATGACCTGAGGAAAATATCTAACCAAGAGTTCTTATTAAGGCACAGCTGGCAGGAGCTTCAGTCACAGAAACTGCTTTAGTGGCAGCAGTGACTAAACCTGACATCTGCACCTGTGGGAAAGACATCAGTAAATGGAAATTGTGGTTGGCAGCACACGTTTGATGAGCAGAATGCTTGTGCTTTAGTGCGATTTCTAAGAAGAAACAGAAGAGCAGCACTCCCTTTGGTGACCAAGAAGGTACATTTAGGACATGATCATACTGTCAGCAAGAACAATCCATCAACAATCATACAGAGAGTGATACTATAGTAGGGATGCAGTGTGTAAACCCCACATTACAAAGATGAATTCACAATTATGAGAGTTCAGTGGTGCTGAAACCATAGTGGTCTACAGAGATGACGAACAAGTGACATGGTCATCATTCACCATATTCAATTGAGCAAGTGCATGTGAGGGAACCCCTGCAGGCCTGGATGCTTGACTCCTAAGGGTATACTCATGCAAGACATCAAAACATATGAAATGTAAATGATTGTGTTGGGCTTCCACACTGCAACATTGGACCAGATGCAGTGGGACATTCTGGTATAGTAAATATTTTTCTGTCATACTATAAAGTATGGTTGTATGGATATTGGAACACACCCAGGGTTGTTCTGAGTGATCCAATGTATCCATGATCAAACATTTTCATCCCGATGTGGTCTATTCCGTGATGATATTGACCCCAACCATCGGGCACAAGGGGTCACTGAACAGTTAAATAAGTTCCAGATCTCAGCTCAGCTGAAGATCTATGGGAGATTTTGGGCAGACAGTGCTCCACCATTATCAAAACATTAAAAGAGGGAATATTACTTACTAACCTTGCTAAGACTCTTTACATCTGTTTTTCTGTATTTATGGATATAGGTTTCACAATGATGTACGGAGACATACATAAGATGTAGGATAATAAGAAAGTCCTCATGAATGGTCTCCATCCAAGTGCCCTACAGGATTTTCTTTCATCTGTGGTCTGCTTCCACAGTGTTTTCTATGCGGATTTGAAAATAAGACACTGTAAGCTTGGTGCAAAAAGGGATTTCATGAAACATGACCTTAGTTGGTCAGGAGCAGGAGACCATGCAAGACTTCTTGTTATGAAAGACTTTCCTCACAATAAATGCTGCTTCTTCTTTTATGACTTGGTGTTGCAACTAAAAGAGATACAAGACTTATGAAGAAGGTGCAAAAAGAAGGAAGAGTTTAAAAATTCCCTTGAAAGGGGTGAATAAAGTGGTTGTGGTACTTAAGACTTGCAAACAATTAATTTTAGTATGCAACTAACACATCCACTCCTCAACATTTTCCCCTGAATACAAACTGCTCTTGGAACCTATCAGAGGTTACACTAAGTTCAAACTTCAGCAACCATAATGCTAACACAGATTTCATTTTGTTCGCAGAAAATATCAGTTACTTCTCATCCACCAATCCTTAACCCTGTAATGATTAGCCCTCAAACGCTAACCTTGAGTCACACCACATCAAATTCATTCATGTCATTATATTAAAAACTCAACCCTGTGAAAATCCTCAAACTATTTGTCTTTATGAATATTCTGGTGTCAAAAATAATAGAAAATCTATGTTTTAACTATAAGAACTGCTTTTGTGGGACTGACTTTTTTTCATGGGATGTTAGCACAAGTGATTGTGGGTAATTTTTTTCCACTTTGACCTTATGATGGCACTGTCGTCTCGCTGTTCCTGGACACAGTCATGAAGAAGTTTATCACAGCTTGTCACAGTAGGATAATCGGTAATCGATAATCCGTTGCTCTGCATTACCCCAGGTTCAATGCAGAGCAGCAGTTTCTTTGGTGCTGGAGGGTTTTATTGACTGCAACTCTGCAAATGGTGTATCTGAGGCTGCTGATGATCTCATAGGCACTCTGGGAAAAAAAAATCAAAGTAACTTTTGTAGGGTACTGAAAGGGAGCTAGAAATACACACAACTTAGCTTGATGTTGAAATTATCTAATTAAATTTATGGCTTTTGGGGAACAAAAGATTGTTGAGGATATTGCATTAAATTGTACGAGTGGTTTAAACGAAATTCTTGGATTGTGATTGGTCAGGAAGTGCTAGAAAAATCTTTTGATCTCCGCATTTATTCATATTTATTTGATTTACTTATTGATTAAAATGTGAAAGACAAAAGTCAAAGTTGATAGCAATTCTGTATATTACATATACGGATACATATCTTGCTGTAAAAAGTGTATTTGAGCTGTAGCTGAAGTGAATGAGTCTAATTTCATTTCAAGTTAGATTCTACCAACTTGAAATTACACTTTGTCCCTTTAAACCTCTATTCTTTTCATTGCAGAGGACGTGTGAAAATTAGGTTTACTGCTCCTTTGGAATTGTGCGTCTCGCGTTTCTTTACATTTTTCTGCTACAACTGAATCGCCACTTTGTTTGTTATACTTCCATAAAATAAAGTTGCAGCTATGTAAACTGTTCATTTGAGAGAAATCAAATGATTTAAGTACGTCAAACTTAAAACAGTAGTACTGACACTTGTCAACTTAATTTGGATAAACTATTTTCAATTGCATGTTACCAACTGAAGCAACTCGTTTAAGTTAGTACAATAATTCTATTTTTTAGATCAGTCTTACTACAAAAACAACACATACACATTGCCCCATATTGTATTCACATTAATTCAATCTAGTGCCATATTATGAAATTTAATGATGTGGTATATTTTAAGATATTAGAAAGGTTGTTTGGTCAGTCCCACTGTGTAAAAAAACAAACTCAAATGGATAAGAATGATCAGCTGCACATACACGCATTGCTATTGCCTGGGCCTGTTGAGTAACTACTGTTAATTTTGTTTAATTATTGTTTAATTAATAATTATTCACCAACAGTCAATATATGCCCAATGAACAGCTGGATCAAAGGAAAATAGCTGAATCTAAGACTGAAAGAGAAACACAAACTAAGAGGAAAAATGACCATCTCATGTGACCTGTAGGGGGCACACTGAGGGATCATATGCAACAGCCGGGGCAGTATTAGCAGATGTAGCAGCATTGTTTCCAATGTTGCATGTCTACATGAGATGTAATCTTTGTGACATGGCTTAGAGGGGTTATATGTTATACTATTTATACCGTGTAGAGTCACGAAAAACGGTTTTGGAGAGCAGAGAGATTATGAAACAAATCATAACTCACGCCACAAACAACTTCAACATCTGCCCGTAATCATGCAACAAAGACATGCAACATTAATTGTCTCCTCGTGGGAAACAACCACCGAGCACTTTTGTGATGGCTGAAGTTCAAGAATATCAAGGCCCCTTGCCAAGGCTGCCTCGGGTGAACCTGAACACTCAGGACACTGTGCCACTGTCATGCTAGAATGAACTAGGTGGAAAGTGGGCCATCTATATCTGGACTACACTCTGATTATGAACAGATTATGCAACCGCACAGCATGCTTTACATAACCAGTTATAGGCATGCACTCACTCTGTAATACATTTTGTTCCCAAATTCAATAATTTAATTGCCCTGACCTACTTTTACCCAAGCCATCTGCACAACTGACACCTAGTAGAATGAGTGATTCCCTCCTGACACCAAAACTCCTCCTCATGCTGGAAATTTGTAATAGTTTTTTGCTCTGAAAGGAAGCTAACTTTCAGGCACACTGAAGCGGTGATGTAAACCTGAATGAGAAAGAAGATGGCGTGTCTGCATGTGTTAAACTGCAGCTTCTTGGATGCAGCTACAGTAAATTTACATGGACAAACAAACCCTCTATTTGAGAAAACACCAGGTGACTTTACAAATCTTGCTGGAAATGTTTGCTCAAAAGACACTTTTAGAAAGTGCTTTTTATTGCTTTGGCTGCACTCAGATCTACATCGAATGGAACATAAAAATATTTAGCTTCATTAAAGGTCAAACATTTACATCGTGAAGATGGCTTTCATTTTGGTATTTAAACCTGTCTTTAAAAAAAATCTCAGAATCAGGCCTTATGTAATTCTCTGACTGACAGGCAGACGTCAGACCTCATACAGTATATTGGGCTTTGCAGCATTACCTGGACTATTTCACATATATTTATATAGCACATTTATAACAACATACGTTGACCCACAGCTTTCCAATAAAGAAATAATTCTAATGTTACAAATGTACTGGACAAATATAAATAATACATTTAAGACTTTACAATATAATATACGATACTAAATACAGAATATTATATTGCAGTGCTTAAGTCTATCAGCACGCACAGAGCTCCCATCTGTTCCCTCATTCTGTGGTCATATTTAATAAATGTTTACTTGACAGCTATTTCAGATTCGAGAAATTTGTACTGATTCCTGCAAGGAAATTGCTTATAACACACTCTTCAGAAATTTAATGTAAATGTAATTTACTGAACATAATGACTTGAATATTAATGTTTTGTTATGTTTTTATTTCCTAATACAACAGATGGGAGAACACCCTTGTGTAATATCACTTGAAATTTAAATGATTCATCATCTCTCAATAATTGCATTATTTTTACTTTAGAAAGACTATATTGAAAATACAGGCCTCAAGGCAGGACCCAGGTCCAACAAAAGCGAGTAGATCCTTGATCACTAACACACAAGTTAGAAAACCCGTAAACACTGAAGCACAATTGAGTACATCTGTGATTTCCAATCATCCCAACTGCATGGACATGGTTATACAGAGACCTGTGCACATCATGACTTTCTCAGTTTTGACCTATGTCTATCTACATGTCTGTATCGTGGCTCAAGGAAAACAATTTCCCAGAAACCTAAAAAGTCTGATTGTGAGACTTCACAAGGATGGAAAAGAATACAGGAAAATCTGTGTCTAACAAAAAATCAATTGAAACACAATTGCAGCAGTAATCAGGAAGTATTGTATCACTAATCAGAGTCACAGTGTCTGTCCCTATAAAATTACGCTACAGTGTGCTACTTCTACAATCTGGCTCTGGATAACAGGCAGACAAATGCTTCAGACTTAGTACTGAGCGTATTAATGGAAATTGGAGTTTCTGTGAGA
The DNA here is from genome assembly GCA_024666655.1 of Dascyllus trimaculatus. Classification (NCBI taxonomy): domain Eukaryota; kingdom Metazoa; phylum Chordata; class Actinopteri; family Pomacentridae; genus Dascyllus; species Dascyllus trimaculatus. The sequence goes on from CM045458.1 coordinate 12,489,745, forward strand.
GCCCAGACAGTGACAAGCACATTGCATAACCTGAAACTCTATGGACAGCATCAAAGAAAAAAAACAATGCATGCTCTTTGCCACAAAACTGCATGATAAAACTTTGCTAAAGAGCACAAAAAGAAGCCTGATAAAGACTAGGAGCACATTCTTTGGTCAGATAAGACCAAAGTAAATTTGTACAACCCACTAGGGATTCCTCAGAGTCCGTGAAACAGGACAGGACTGCCACAGTGAATGCATAGTCCTGATGGTGAAGCACAGAGGCGGTACGGTGATGATATAGAACAGCATGAGTACAAAAGGTGTTTGGGAGACGGCTCACAAGATGACCCGTAGTCTGTAGAGGCTTGACCGAAGGGAAATTCTCCAGCATGATTGTCTGAAAAGTGTGTAAAGAATCAAAAATAATATAAAGAAAGAATAAAAAAAGGAAAAACCATTACCTGGCCAAGTATGTTGCATGACTTGAATCTAATAGTACATGATTTGAGCCTGGATTTTTTAGTTAGTTTTTCATTTTACTCAAAAGAAGCTTATAGAAGTGATGGAATTACTGTAAGGAGACAGCATTTTGAATCACTTGCTATTTCAGTGATATTGCACAGGGATGTACTCACTTTGTTATATAATGTATATTATTCTGACATGTTGGGCAGTGGGATGCATTAAGTCATAAATTGGAGAGGGTGCTAGAGAGCGTCAGGCTTTTGAAAAAAAAAAGAAATATATTATTCAGTTCCTCTTGCCATCACAATAATTTTCATTACTGGCTCTTTTTTGTGATTCGTCTTCCCATTTTTTTTGATAATGTTATTCTTGCAATGAATACAAACAGTGAACTCTGATTTCAAAATAGTATCTGAAATTACTTTTAGTTTGGATTTATTTGCACATCAGTACAGACTGTAATAAGCATTCAGAGACAGCAGGTAGACTAAACTGTGCTGTGGGTGCTGTGAATGATGGGTCAACGGAAGACAGCAAAACAAACTTATCATCATTATGTCACACGGCGTCTGACTCTTCACTCCTCCAGACCACTGCAGGATAAAGCTAACTGTCCTGGTGTCATTTAATATGACAGATCTGAGAAGACAAATGATTGCAGAGAAAAAAATAGCCCCTCAGGAACTTGGCATTTGCCTGAATACATTCAGCAAAAGGCTGTTTATAATGGATGCTTGTTAATTTTGTCATTCCTTGTCATTTCTTCTTCAGTTGTGAGCATGTTGAGCAGATTTCCCCCCCTTTTTGATTAATCCCTCCACATTCTCCTGAGACATGTTCCCCTCTAATATATGTAATTTGTTTTATGAGCATTTCATAAGCCCCCACACTCCCCTTCACCTTCTCCCCCCTCCCCTCCAAAAGCCCTAACTTCCCCCCCTGCCCCCTCCACAAACGGTCAGAAGTGGTTGCTTTGGAAACAGCGTGACGTATTTCAGAGCCCAAGAATAGAAGCATGAGGAGGAAAGCGGGACTGAGGCTCTTGGCTTTCTACCTCCGAATGCCTTCCCCAAATGTTTTCCTCTAATATGTGTCCAACGCTCAAATGATGCTGAGAAATTTTGTGTGATAATGCAGCAGACAGCAGGGTCAGTGTTGACAGTGTGCTGGAGAGGTTTCCTCCTTGTGGTTTTCCTGAAAAACTGAAGAAAAAACAACAAAGAAGCATCACCTGGTTGGTGGAGCAGACTGAGGTCATGACTGATACCGTAATCTGAGCAATGACTGAACCATTGGGTAGGGGAGCATATAAACAACAGCAGCGACAACAAACTATCAATAAACATATAACCGCATGCGCACAGACACACACACGCACACTCTGCTTGTTATGAAACAGCCCCCCAAGTCAAACAAAATGAGTCATAGCCTATTTATAGCTGCTGCAATACATCTCTCATGTGTATGAGCCTCAGATAGGGGCTGAGTGTCTGTGGTATAGACAAGCTGTTACATAAATGTGTTTCTGCATACATGTCTCAGGGGAGTGGTGATTCACATCTTAACTGCATTTTTCTTAGTCATCAGCCAGACCATAAATAATTACCAAGACAGCTAAATTTGGGAGCACGTAGGACGCTTTCACACATTTTTCTGGATTTAAATTTGGATGCAGAGCAAAGCATATTTCAGGAATATGGAAAGTAAAAGTTGCTTACTTAACATTTAAACCTTTTGGGATTCACATTTATTCATCCTCAAGATCAGTGCTGTCAGAGGAGAAGACTGATGTCATTCCGGTGTCCGTAAATACAAAGCTACCGCAAGCAGTTAGTTAGCCTGCTGCAATCAATGAATAGAAACGGGGAGTCAGTGAGTTTGGCTTTGTTCAAAAGTAACAAAACCTACCTACAAGCACCTCTAAAGCCACTAATAAACACAGTATAGATAAATATGGGTATGCTTGTAATTTGGACACAAGTGCAATATTGATCTTTTTGTGATCCACATTTTTCTCCAATTTCATAAATTTTTTTGAATTCAGTTTTTTTTTATATAGTACCAGTTCACAACATAGTATGGTGAACCCTTATAAATTTTAGTGGGAAGAGACCAAAAACATCCCCTTTACAAAAAGGACAAAAAACTCAGACAGAACCAGGCTCAGGGAGGGCAGTCATCTGCCTTGACCAGTTGGGGTGAGGGTGGGGATGAGGATTCTCCCAAAAACATTTTCTTTAAGGCCAATGCTAAAGGCATTTTCAGCTTGGCATCCAATGTTTAAAAAAGGAGGCAAAGAAAAAAACATTTAAAAACATATTCAAACCACTGACAGGGAAGTGAATGACATTTTTAGTTCTAGTATTTTCTTTCTAATCAGCTTGTAGGACATGTACCATGCATGCACAGTAGACCGCCGTCTACACATTCAGTGCATGAACTCTATCACCCTTGCAGCCCAGTGACACTACTTTTGGGCTGCATGTGGATGTTCACAGAGGGATTTGCGCAGATTCTCATGGACTTGGGTAAATGGTGAAATTTTTGTTACTGAAACCCTAGTAGACACCCAAAGGACCAATCAGTTGTTAAAGTTGATGTGATGGAAGCAGGAAAAATGAGTGTGTGATGTTATGATTAATGACTAGGTCAAAGCATCTCCAAAACAACATGTGTTGTGTGGTGTCCCAGTACGCAGTGGTTAGTACCAACCAAAAGTGGTAAAGGAAGAATGACTGATGAACCAGTGGACCAGGGTTATAGACACAAAGAATGTGTATTGGGAGCAGGGTTGGACTGGGGCAAAAAATCAGCCCTGGCATTTTTGGCCCAGACCGGCCCACAACATTATCGGTTGACAGAATCAGGCACTGATTTTTGGGAGAGGGTAGCACCAGGATCAGGCATGGTCTGCCCTTCACGATCGGATGTTGCTGATGCTGGCGCTGCAGCCCCTGCTGCTGTTGCTGGACCAAACAACACAGTTATTTTGGTGCATTTTTGCCTCTGCTTCCAGTACTTTCATTTTTTTCATTCGTTGCTTTTCAGTGTCACCAGGGCGTTTTTTTTTTGGTGGTTGTTTTTCCTTGATGTTGTCAGATTCCTCACCTAACTTCAGCTCACTTGCCGTGACTCTGTTAGCCCCACCCATCCAGCAGCTGGGTAACTGACAGGCCCTGACTGACAGTTAACTAATGGAATGTGTCCATGGGCTGTGTCGAATGGCCAGTCAGCTACACAACTTGACAATAGGTCATATAAGTGGCAGGCCAATTACATGGGGAAAAAAATCTGTTGACCAGTTCCCACTAGACACTGGCCCACCAGGACAGTGCCTGGTATGCAGAAGGCCAGTCCACCCGATTGGGAGTAAATGCTAACTTGTGCGGTCCAATCCCAGAGAAGAGCTTCTGTAGCACAAACTGTTGAAAGCTTTAATGCCGCTATGATAGAAAGGTGTCAGAACACAACAAGCATCTCAGCTTGCTGCGTAAGGAGCTCGGTAGCTGCAGTCCGGTCAGAGGGCCCTTGCTGACCCCTGTCCACTGCCAAAAGTGCCTACAATGGGTATGTGAGTGTCAGAACTGGACCCTGGATCAATAAAAGAAAGTGGCCTGGTCAGATGAATAATGATTTCTCTGACATCATGTGGACAGCTGAGTGCCTTTGCAGTGCTGACCTCGGGAAGAGATGGCAGCAGGATGCATTATGTATAGCAGCACTGTGATGCTCTGGGAAATGCTCTTCTGGGAAACTTTGGGTCCTGGTAGCATAAGACACCTTCGGAGGTCTGTGCAGTTCATGTCTCAGGGGATCAGAGCTGTTTTGGCAGCACAAGGGCGACCTACTTATTAGTAGGCAGGTGGTTTTTATGTTGAGTTTGAACAACGTATAACGCAATGTGTTTGTGTAACTTTAGAAAGACATGGAGCAGGGTCAAAAATAACTGACAGCATAAGTGAAGAAAAACAGCTCAGCAGAACTTGATTGATATGGAGGTCATAAAAGGATATGTTGATTATTAAACTCCATTTTATTTGTTAATATGAACTATTACAACAATGTAGGTTACGGCTGCTCTCATCTGTTGTAATACTGGCTGACTAGCACTGAGTTCACATTAGATAACGATATATATCAGGTGAAATGAGGCCAAGCCTGCATGTAATTTGATGACACTGTGCCGCTGCAGCACGCTGTCACTGCTGAGGGATTTTCTTCGGAGTGATAATGAAGCAAAAATGACAAAGGTTTTTCTTTAACAGTATCAGAGGGGATAGGGTAAAATATTCAAAATGCTTATAGAAAGAAGAGTCATGCTAAACAGGAGAAAGAGAAAGCATCAGACAAATCTGTTTTGACATGTTACGCCTGGCTGAAGATGGTCAATGGCTATCTACGTGGCCTTCTTCCTGTAACAGCTAACTGTGTCAGCGGAGTGACGGCCTCCTCCCATCCCTGTCCTCCTCTTTGGACTTCCCCTGTGGTCTGGTTCAGAGTGTATTTAAAGCTCGTCCCCACCACCTCCAGCAGAGCGCTTTACGTAACCTGCCTTCACCCGTCATCTTTGGCTAACACCTCCCAGCTCATCTGTCTGACTCCCAGTGGCTGCTTTTGTAAAGCTGGTCAGCTGGTGTAAACAGTCTTGCTGTGAGTCTTGTCTGTGCCACCCACTTGGCAAGAACAGGGCACAGATATTTTTATCCTTCCTGCTGCCCACCGCTGCTGCAGATAGAATCCACCCCAGAGCGGATGAATTATGAAGAAAGCCAGGGAAATATCTTTCTAGAAGCAAGCATCCGTGTTGTGAAAAGTTGTGTCTACCACCAGGACTATAGAGCTTCTCCTTAAAACGCATGATTATATAAGTTTTACCACTGTTCTGCCCGTATTATTTAAAGTATTGTACACAGATAATCTGAGAAGTATTACTACTGATACTGGACAAGGCTTTTGTATTGCACATGTGATGTAAATTCCTAATAATTACACATAAGTTTCCTGGAAAGAGCCATATAAGGTGGTGCTAATTATGGGGAAAATACAGACACAAAGGGACCATTATATAGGTATTGTGCCGCGTTTACAAGAAGTTTCTGGATTCCAGAGAAATGTCCTTCAAAGAACTGCTGAAGGTTTAGAAAATTTTACACTGGAAACTCCCAGAGATCCATTTAAACTGAAGTACACTTACATAACAGGCAATGAATCCAGTGTGATTCTTTCAATTAATCTTATAACTATTTAGTCGATGAAATGTCAGAAAACAGTGAAAATGCTGACTGCAAAGCCCAATGTGAGTATTAATTACCGATCATCCCAAGAAATTCAGTTCACAATACAGACCAAGAAAATCAGCAGATCCCAGCAGTTTGAAAATGACTTAAATAGTGACACTAACTAAAAGACTATCCAGGTTTATAGTAACAATGTTGCCTTATTTTTCTCACTGACTGAGAATATTTGTTACATACACATATAGCTAATGATAATGTCAAGTTTTACGACCTAATTATTTGTAACTTTTATAACAGTGAGTCCTTGACTCTCTAGAAGCCAGCATTTTCCACTGGGTTTTCAGTTACTACTGTTAGTAAGTTAGCGAGCGAGTTACATTATTTAAGTAGTTAGCATGTCTCACCAACAGGGCACGCTCACAGGACATGACTAAATAGCGCTGTGTGGATCATCTGGGCCCCTCTAGCCATGTTTTCATAAGATATTTTCATGCACATTTTAAGGAGTCATGTTAGAAGAAATTAATGGAAGCTGCAAAATTCAAAAGAACGGGCCCAGTTTCGCAAAAAACAATCCTTTGTACTAAGGTGGTGTCTGACTTCTTCAAAAATAAAAGTTAATGTGCTTCATGGGAGATGGAAACACCCTAACCCTCACATGACTGATCAGTTGTTTACGTTTCTGTCTTTGTCTTTGCCTCCAGACATGGCCAATGCAAACTGACATGAAAGAATAACTACAACTTTGGCAACAGAAAACAATTCCTATAGGCCTCTCATACATGTCCAGAGGTTTGTTTGTTTCTTTTGATTCACATCTTTTTCAAGTGATTTCCAAGCACCAGCTTTAGTTTTTGGCTTCTTCTACTCTTTTTAATACAGTCATGCATAACAAAGGCTATACTGCCATCTATGCAGCCGAATTTACTCGCTTCAAAGCAGTTATTGGAAACAAGCCTACTTTGTGTTTTCTGTATTTATATTTTTTAGGACATTTCAAAATTTGGCTTCAAATTCTCACGACAGTTGGCTTAAGATGCATAAACACGGAATTCTTTTCAGTGTTCAAACACAATGAACAGCTAGTGGAATGCAGAGAAACTCACAGAATTTGACAACAAGTGTGCCGTATTAAAATCACTCGCACACCATTAATTGATTATTTGCTCTACCTCTCTGGTGTTTTTGGTGGGGTTAAAAAAAAACACTGAAGTCCAACACCTTACATATGTACTCTGACAGAGTGCTACTGGTATTAAAGCCACATATACATCTCCTTGACGTGTTGTGAAATCTAAAGGTTGACAATCCTGAAACTAAACCTGTTGCTAAACTGTCAACTGCAGTTCAGGTGGGAGCGGTTTACTGAGCCATCAATTGTTCCCTAACACTGAGATGATGTGGGTTATTATCCTATTATGGACATACAGTGATGACGGATTTTAAACCTGACTGTGCAGAAAGACCACTAATCAATCTCAGGATGGTTCACCCATCAATCAATTAAATCCATGCTTTTTTTGTAAACTTTGCATAATAGATGAAGGTTATCTTTGATAAATTAAGAGAGACGCATAATTGAAATTGAAAAAGAAAGATGGAAAGAATGTAGGAAACTAACTTTGTTTTGTTTTTTCTGATAGCTATGCTACTCGTTATTGTATATTAGAGAAGAAAAACATAAAAGCCTTGGGAGAAAAACAAACATGAGATAATTCCAGCCTCCAGAATTCATTTTCCCAGTCTTCCTCAGTGTACTCTGGGATTGGGATTAAATTTTCCACCTTCATTGTCTTCATTTAACTAAAACCTGTCATTTATGTCGTGCATAATTTTGAGTTCACAGATTTCCCGGCTGTTGTTGTGACTAAAAATCCTCCTGTGCATATTGACACTCTTCCCTGAGACATGAGATGTTTTTCTGTTCCGACAACATGCTCACGTTGACAGAGTTATCTGACCTCGTTTCCCTGCAGGTCAAAGCTACAAGGTGAGCGGCTCCATAAGAGCCTCTGCTAGAATGTCAAGAATTCAGCTCGAACTTGTTGAACTCACACTTCCTCTTTTCATAATGCTGTTTTCCTTCTAAGTTGGACACCACACAGTCCTGACTGACTTGCTGACATTTGTATATGGTCCCTTTGAGGAAATGTAAGAAAACCAAAACTGTCAGTGATGGACTATTTTACACCAGCTTCACAGAAGAATCTGGAAACTGCAGAGAATTCGTCTGAAATGATGTCGTCATGTTTTCTACAAACATATTGCAAAACAAACCATGCCATGGAGACATGACAGTGTTTGTGCATATTCTTTTGTTATCTGATTTCCAGAGAAGCCTAAGGCGAACCCAGTTTCTCAAGTAGATGTGTTACATACACATATTTCAAAAGCTTAACTGTTAACCAGATGTATGGCGTAACTCACTTCCTATTGCATGAATCAAACAGACATTGCAATTTTTTCAAAGATTTTCATGGATTAAAAGAACACCTGAACACCTCAAAAAAATATAGCACTAGTATCATTAAATCCTTTATTTTTATTTCTGCTTTTTCAGTCTCACTGTGTCTTCAAAGACTTGGTTATAGTTATAGCTTGGAAGTCACTGATGCTTTAAAATGAAAAATGGCTAACACAGCGTCAGCACGTAAAAAATAGATGTTCCTCCATCTCTCCACTTAAGCAGTTAAACGAAGAGAAGGCTATAAATTCCCAGTGCTAAAAGGTTCATTTATGGATATTTTGTAGGTGGAGGGTAATTTTAGTTATGAAAACATAACCGATAGAAACTGTTTTTTTCTTTGGCGAATAAAATCTTCAGTTTTGCATTTTACAATATGAAGGCTTTTACTCTGACCTGCTTTTATGATTGTCATTTTAAACACAGGAACCTTACTGGCTCACCTGCCAGTGGCTCATAAAGCCATCACTCAGCTAATGTAATTTCCCCATCAATCATTTCTGAACGTATCTGAAAGCAAGAGATTAGTCATTAAACACAGCAGCCACCACACAGTTTACCTGTTTTAGTGACTGAGCTGGGTGGTTTACAAAGCCAGTGATGCAACATTGCATGGAGTTTAAGCAGTTTTCATGCGTAGTGTAATGTTGTGGTTGTACCGACACACAATACACACAATAAATTCACAAATGGAGAATCAGATTCAGCCCGTCATTAATCTCTGTCCTCCTCTGCAGTCAGTGACGTTGCTAAGTTGCGACCACAAGGCCTTAGAGGATCTGATTAAAATTAATCTATTTTGCCCACTACATGACATCATTGACCTCACATGGCACCGGCAAATTATGATCTTCTGTGCTCAAACAACCAAAGAAATGTAACAAAATAAATATCTCAAAAATACTAGGTTTGAAATGGAGCGGGACCATAGTTCAAATTCTCCCCTTCATGTCTATAAACGCCTAAGGTGGAAGTCTGCAGGTCTGGATCTCTGCTGATCCTCAACAAAGCCTTCACCACACCACAGCTGCTTACTTCACTTAATCATTTAATCAGCACTGACCCTTTAACATAACACTGCGACATCATCTTTAGATTATGGTCTTTGCAAAAAAGATGTAACAGGTGAAGTATGAACTGTTCATAAATAGCTTTAGATCAATCAATTAACCAATCAATCAGGACTTCATTTGTTACCACATTTTACAGAAACAGGAAATACCACAAAGAACAATGCAAACAATACGTCTCCAGTTCTAAAGAAATGAGGAAACACGGTCAAAAATAAATACAGTGAGGAAACAGTAATAGCAGGGTCAGTCAAAATCCAGAATGGCAAAATGAGATGACAAAAATGAGGTGTTAAAGACAGACTTAATTGTATAAATAAATAGATAGGATAAATTAAAGCAAATTATTTCAATAAATATAATTATTAAATTATCTAATCTAGACTTTGGCTGTCTTTGAAAAATATTAACACTCTCTACTTCAGGAAAGCTGTTCCAGAGATGTGGAACATGATAATACCAAAAAGATGCCTCAGCGTGTGTTCTAGTTCTAAAAGGCCACAAGTGGAAGACCAGAGTGTTCCAGAAGGTTCATAGGATAAAAGCAAATTTGCTAAACAGGTAAGAACAAGACCATTAGGAGATTTATAAACCAATAAAAAGATCTTAGAATCAACTCTAAAACAGACATGTAGTCAGTGAAGAGACTTTAAAACCAGTGTAATGTTTGCTTTCCTTCTAGTCTCAGTCAACACACATGGAGCTGAGTTTTGAAGCAATCGCTGAGTTATATCCTTCTTTTGGAGAGCAGAGAGCAAAGATGACTCAGAGGTTTTTTTACTTGTTGACATGAGTTGGATGCCAGTGCTGCAGTTTCATATTGAGTTTCTCGCTTTGAGTTTCAGTACCTATGGCCAAGAGTTCTTACATGTAAACAGAGCCACACTATCTGTTTCTCTCCGTTTCTGTGAAGGCAAGCTATTTGGGTGCGAGCAAAAAACTTTGTATTTATCCTACAGAGATCAAACTGGTACCACTTTTAACATCTAACTCTCAACAAGAAAGCAAATAACCCTAAAATAAGCATATTTCCCATTACTGAACACTATACCTCCTATCTTCACTAATTTCATATGACACTCAACTGTCATTGGCATTGTGTACAAGTCATTAAGGAGCCTTGAATTCCCGTACTGAGAACAAGATAACAAGTCGTATAATTCAGCCGAAGGCAGAAAGTGTGATGCAACATTTAGGTGGAAAATTCCACATTAGCAAAGTCTTGTTTGGAGAACTACAGCACTATGACTGTAGACACTGGCCCCAGTCTCTATCAGAAGCCAAAGGTGGTCAAACAGTAAAGGGCAAAGGGGCTCAGAGTATATCTCACTGTTAAAGTGAGCGTGTTTGCTCAGGGTGTTTACATATATGATATGATACAGGACATGAGTTCATTGTCTTCTTGTGTGCACTCAGACTCATAAGTGTTCAACTAAAAAAACCGAGGTCAGTTAAGACTTAGGGTCAAAGCCCTCATGCTGCTGTCACACTCAGCACATGAGTCCATGTTCCCTCCAGCCCAAGAACAAGTACCTGTATCAATAAACACACACACACACACACACATGCACACACAAGCGTACACACGCACACACACGATCTGGTGTTATCTTCCTAAATCAAAGGAACTACGGAGAACCAATCACACACTGAGATAGAAGTGAGTCAGATGTTGCGTAATACACAGGATACTGCTCTGATAAAGAGCTGAACCCTCGTCATCTGCAACCACAGAAGTGCTGTCAGAACCAAGAGACAAAAATCAAACTGTTCCACAGTAAGAATGCAGATTATTCTTCATTACATAATATTAGATGCAATGTTATGTATGTATGTAGACATTCAAGTATCACACATTACATCATTTTACAGTGTGAGACTGATGCATTTGTTTGCCTGTGAAAAACACACAAAGTCAAAAGCAATGAACTTTTACTCATGTATCACTTGTGTAACATATAAAATTTGAAATCTTTGCTTTTTCATTGGTGTGTCATTTTGCATTTTCTTAAAAAGGAAAATGTCTGATTTAGTAATTATTATGTTCAAACATGCAGCAGTAGGTCTGCCCATAAAGAGGAAATAACAGCACAGCATGGTTAACAGAACAGAAGGGTTTAGTAAACAAAGGAGTTCACAACAAAACAACAACCTCTTCAAAATATGCTTTTATGGCTCCTACATACTTCTTCACCACTGTGCTCAGTGCAGTGTGTATGAACTCCATTACCTCTCTGTCCTGTTCTGCTCTGCTGGGAGAGGCAGCATTTGCTTTGTGCTATTATAATTAATCATGAATTGGTACTAGAAACACGGCTCATGAGAGTAAAATATAAACTAAAACGATAATGCTCTAATAATACACTTTGAACATTTGATCTCTTAACAAGGTATGACCTTACAACTAGCTAATAAGGCAAGACTTGCTTTAGTTGATGTACTTGTGTGGTGCCAATTCTATAACAAATTTGGAGTCACTCAAGCTATTAAAACTTGCTGGCATAAAGCTAACCAACTGGGATTTAGGAGACCCTTAGGTTTTAATGCTTTCAGGAAGAGATTGAAATGTGTTCAGCCTTAACTTTAAAGGTGCTGTATGCAAAAATTCACAACATCTGGGACTGGCTGTCCCAGATGTTACCAGCACATCAAAACAGCCAAACCTGACCCCTGCCTTCATGTTTCATGAACAACCAGAGTGGATGTGGAGATGGGAGCCAACAAAAAATGATCCAGCCACAACCGTCAAATTGTTACACTGAGCTGAAATGAAACAAGCATAAATTGGATAAAAGGCATAAATAAAATCCTTTGTTTTATGGCACTTTGGATTATAAACATTGGCTGAACAATGTGAACTGTACTTTCACTTTTACAATGGGGTATGGCCTGTTTTTAAGCACCGGCAGGGCCGACACTTTCAAAGGGAGGGACTCACATGCACTAACATGTACATGTGGTCAAACTAGCACCCAAAACAAGGAATAGAGAAGCTCAGATTGCAACACTGTGTGTGTGATTTCATTCTCTGCTAAGAACACCATCCCTCCACTATTTTTTCACATAGAAGATAGTATTTGACTGCTACATTTATACTATATTCATGTTCAAAATCCTGCATATTGTAAGGGACCTGCTCATGACTTTTGTGCTAGAGAACATCTGATACTCAATAAAATTTGGGACAATAAAAAGCCATTTAGGAATGTAAATTTTTAGTAGAGTATGTGTGCATATGTCTATCTTTTCTAATTTATTTTATTTATTTGCTTTTTTCCCATTTTTTATATACATGTAGACTATTCAGGTGTTAAGTGTGTGTGTGGGTGTACATGTCTATAATTATACAGCCATGTGAGTTTGTACAGTGATGTATATGTGAAGATAAAGATGTACTTATGCCCAGGTGTACACACCTTTCTATTCTGACCTGGTATATCCTCCATCTTGGCAATGTTTACACTTCATTGTTCACTTTAATCCACCTCAGATGCTACTGTTAACAGGTATTCAAGGAACTGACACACCTCATGATTACACATCACCCAGAATGTTCTTGCTTTGCTCTGTCTTGCACGGCACTGTAGCAAATTTTCCTTTAAAATTACACTAATGGCAGCTGTCGTCACCAGTTTGTACAATTGTAGTTTACTTATACAGTTACTGTCTAATTGCTTGCTGTAGTCACCTGTCATTACACTTTCCAATAATATACTGTAATTTGTTTTGACACTGAAATCCAACATTTTAAGAAATGTATAAAATGTATAAACACTGCTGTGAATTGCAGACATATACCATAAATAACAATGTGTTTTTAATCTTTACATTTCACAACTGAGATTACCAACTCTGTTTAAGATTTAAAAATACATACCCCACTAAAACACTGTAAACAATGAAGGATAAAGAATAAGGAAGGATGAAGGAAGTTACATTTTTGCACACTGGGAACATTTATTCAAAGGCAGTAATTTATGAAAACATTGCAGCATATTAAATATATTTCAGAAACCAAGGAAAAATAATTCCACTTATGTAAAAATGGCCTGTTTTAGGACATGAGTGTAAAGTTGCCTACATCCAGTTGCTAGAGTAAACAGTGCTTTGGGAACTGTTGTCTGAAAGCTTTATGTCCGGTTCACAATGTCGGTTTTTACACTAGTCTGCTGTTAATGATCATTCTTGCTTTTGGTTCCAAAATAAGCTTCAGATTTTTACAGTTTTTAGTCATATTTTATAAAAATAGTACACTACTGTTAACAGTTTGGTTGTAATTTTACACAGTAAGAGGATGTTGTTGGGCTGTTCTGACTTCCAGCGTTTTGTTGATACTTCTGTGATATACTTCTGTTTTGTTCTTTAGGTGTCTTTTTTAGAGTGGCATGTCATCAGTTTGAATTATGTTTACAGGCAATAAGAGAATGTGAATTATTAGAGCTTTTAAAGAGGGTCTAGGTTGAGCAGCCCTCCAAACAGGACCATTATATAAAGCGCTGTAATCGCATTTCACACTTCTAAAAATACCGCAGCTATAGACTGATTGATAAACGGAGTTATGTAGTTTTCTTACAAGACTGAGTCACCGCTTCTTTATTCCAGGGTGAGAGAGAAAGAGGGAGGCGCAGCGTTGGTATTGTTATGGGAAATTATCCTGTCAGAGGGGGCGGGGCAAAGGGAGGTCAGATGATGATGATGAAGATGATGATGATGACTGAGCTGCTCTGTTACGTGAACGTCGATAGGAGCTTTCCTTTGGATGGGGGGGTGTGAGGAAAGGAGGGGGGAAAGGGGGAAGAGAAAGGAGGGAGGGGGGTTTCGTTTAAGAGGGAGGCGGTCTCAGAAACGCACACAAACAGGGCCCCGCTGGTTCAAGTGAGGATAGGGACCGTCCTGAGCTGAACTCGGCGTTACAAATAGGAGCTGCGGCATTCCAAGTGGAGCAGAGTGGAGGTGCGCCACGCTGATGATAATATTAAGTCACAGAACAGCGGAGAGTGGATCCGCAGAGTAAGACACACAGGGAAGCACAGCAAAGCGCTTCTTGGTGAACCGGACGAAAAAATTACGCTTGGAGAGGGCGAGAGGATCCGTGCGCACCGGCGGACAACACTGATCAATCATCAGAGGTAAAATTATTTCACAGACAGACACTTCTCCTCAAATTACATGTTTTAAAATACTCTACACATTTAACAATACAGTGAAAATAAATTACAACAGTTGTAATTGCTGTTTAGGTCTATAATCTGTCAGTTCAGTTTAGATTACGCATTCTGTTCTGTTGTTACTCGAGCATTTTTCATCCTCATGTTACTGCTTACTTTATTTTGAGAGTAGCTGCTTCATATATATATATTGAATGCCTTTTGAATAAAGTAAACCAAAGTTATAATTTGTTCAAAAAACAACTCAAAATTGCCTGTAAATGTTAATATTACTGTGAAACTGCGGTGCTGATGCTGTGCGTAAAGAGTGAGGTCAGCTCCGACAGTTAGAAGCAGCCGACTGGAGATCAGCATGTTCCTGTCAGACATGTGGGTCAGTGCTGATAAAGCAGGAACAACAGTCCCAGCACAAAGTGCTCATCAGTGACCTGATTCAGGCGTAATAAACATGACTAATTGATAAAAAATGCGGAACAAGACCAGAAAAATACAGTCATAAATGTATAAGTGTCAAAGTGAAAACAAATGTAGGTTAAACTCCAAACATCACCTTGTAACTCGGTTTTATTCTTTTCTTGTATTTAAAAGGGCTTCTGTGTGCTTAATGTAATGCCAAACGTTTGATCTGGCTGATCAGCTTTGTGTTTACAGCAGGCATTGTCTCATATTGAACATATAATGAGGCTTGCAAGGTTATGGTACAAGTTGCTCCAGTTTTATTGGAGAGATGTAATGGGGTTACGTAATATTGTGTTGTAATGGCTCTTGCATAACCACTAATCCCTCTACTTCTCTGTCTGTTGCTTTCATCACTAGGGGGCACTGTTGCTACATTCTCACCTCCCAGAGATCCTGCAGTGAGCTCTCAGCACCACACAGTGGTTACTCTGAGCAGCCAGGACAGAATCATTTAACTCCTGACAGGTGTGATGTTTGAGGAGGAATCTCAGGAGATGAGAGGGCAGCAGGAAGAGGCTGTTCTCCATAGTATGGAGTCTCCTGCAGCAGTGGCTTCCAGTGGAGGAGGAGGAGCAGGAGGAGGAGGATCAGGGTCTCTGTCCTTCACAGATGAGGCTGTTTCCATCCTGACCTCCAGTAGCCTCCTGGCCCGATCCCTGCTGGGCCGCACCTCGGCCATCAAACGCAAAGAGAGCCCCACTTCCAGCATCAGGCGCAAGCGCGAGTTCATCCCTCTTGACAAAAAGGATGATGGCTACTGGGACAAGAGGAGGAAGAACAACGAGGCAGCGAAACGCTCACGAGAGAAGCGGCGTGTGAATGACATGGTCCTGGAGAGCCGAGTGCTGGCTCTGCTGGAGGAAAACGCTCGCCTCAGGGCGGAGCTGCTGGCTCTGAAGTTCCGCTTCGGCCTGGTGAAAGACCCCTCCAACACCCAGATTCTGCCCCTCACCACTGCTCCTCAGCACACTGCTCAAAGCTTGACTCCTCAATATTATCTCCACAGAGGAGAAAGTTCCTCAGCAGCACATCCCAACAACCAGCCAGGTCAGCTGAGCACCAGGGGCTGTAGGGATGCCGGTAACATGTCAGAGGACTCAGGGTTCTCAACGCCTGGTGGGTCCAGTGTGGGCAGCCCGGTCTTCTTTGAAGACCGGCTTAGCGATCATGGAAAATTATCCCCACACAGAGCGGAGGAGCTGGGCTACGACCTGCATCACTCGCCTGCTGACGTCCACCAGGCTGCAGGATTCAGCGGAACGAGGCTGGATCAAGCAGAGATGATGAAAAATCTTCCTCACAAGCTTCGTTTCAAGATACCCGGAAGTGGCGACGGGGGCGATGCTGCGGGGGATATCGGTAGCGCCAGACGTAGCCCAGTGCTCTCTGCTGTGGGACGGGAAGGTCAGAGAGAGACTGTTAAAGGACTGAGCGGAGGCGAAGCAGGAGCAGGGCACTGTGCCGGCTCCTGGCTCCAGCAGCTGGAGGGGGAGGAGAGCAGGAGGGGGAGACAGTCCCCTCAGTACAACATCTCGACTGCCAACTACAGCCTCCAGTCTCCTCCCACACAAGGACAAAGTGACGTCCAGTATCAGCATGAGAACACTTACCTGAAGTCGCAGCTCAACTCTCTGAGTGAGGAGGTGGCTCAGCTGAAGAAGCTTTTCACAGAGCAGCTCATGGCCAAGATCAATTAACGGACCAACGGCGTGAGTCAGTCAGTGTTTGCCAATGTCTAGACTTTTAAGGACAAAGTTTTACTGTAAGAGAAGCTGCAAGTTCAGCACAAAAGCAGCAGTGCTGGCTGTGCATCATGAGGACTTTCATGTCTTGCTAACAATGTGTTGTTTTTATTTCCAATATTGTATATTATACTGTAATAAATGTCTTCAAACGCTCATCTCATTATCTTCAGTCTAACAACTACTTAAACTCAGCTCTGATAAGTTTTTGCTCAGACAGTGAGTCTTATCTGTATTAGTGTTAAGTGTATAATAGTTTCTCTGTTCCATACACTGTGACAACTACACAACATTCAACTGTTTACATCACATCATTGCAATGCAAAGCTGACACCATTCAGACACAACAGATTCATGAAGTTATATTCAGTTCAACTGGGAGCAAGCCAGCCAGTAACAAGTGGTTGTAGTTCAGTAATTAGTGTGGTCTGACTTACTGCAGAAGTTTCCCACTGCTGAGACAGGTCTGCTGGAAACCTGTAAACACAAGCAGAGACAGACAGTAAATACACTCAGAGATGATGTCATTAGCAGCCACAGACCTGAAGGCTTAAAGAAAGGTCTGTTCTGAATCAGATCACTCACAGAAAACACGTGTTAGGCTGTTGTGTCACATAGTTATGTCAATGTCTGTTTAGGAAGAACACTGTACTCTTTTGGTGTCTCTGTTCAGTTTGAACATATTTTATTACTTTCCTGTTACCTGTACTGAGGTGGTGACAAGAATTTAATGTTTGCTGTCTCTCTCTGTGCATTTTCATATTAAAAATAAATACATTTGACAGATTAAGCAATATGGTGGTGAGGTAATCATTGCTTTAAAGGGGAACTCCACCCATGAGAGACATAAAGTCATAATGGCTTTCAGAGATTTTTTTTGTTTGCTTTTTTGCAGAAAGTGATTTGTAAGGGAACACGAAGAGGTCTAATATGAGGCTCTTTTTACTTGCATCATGGGATCTGTAGTGTTTTTGTATCTTATTGGGGACTAAAAGTCAAGATAAAAAGGCGTCTGCTTATTAACACCTTAACATTCACCCCATTTTTATTTAAGAAGTCTAAATTTTGGAAGCATTTTAAGAGATGTACTCTTATTTTGAAAACAGTGTGCAGCACAAAGGGATTCGATAAGTATGTGCCCCTACAGATGACCGAAAAGGTAAGAAGCTACAGTTTTGCTGTGTGCACAGTCTTACAACAAAGCTGCTCTATATTAGTATCTTTAAATAGTTCACACTGTTTTAACTACCAATTTGAGCTTTTAAAAGTTGACCCCAAATGCAAAGATTGCAACTAAAATACAGCAGCAGAAATTTCACTTGGCCTATATGTGGGTCAGTGAGTTTTAAGTGGTTAAA
This sequence comes from Dascyllus trimaculatus, assembly GCA_024666655.1. NCBI lineage: Eukaryota > Metazoa > Chordata > Actinopteri > Pomacentridae > Dascyllus > Dascyllus trimaculatus. The sequence continues at coordinate 12,507,693 of CM045458.1, forward strand.
TTACTGGAGCACCACATTTACCAGCAACACAACAAAGATTAACAGCTAAACATGCTGTTCTGAAGAGTAAACACACTAAGCAAAGACATAAAACATGACATGCAGTTCATCTGAGGCTTCCAGTTATTGTCCTAATAACAGATAGTATGTTGGAGAAAGAGAAAGAATTTAATGGGAAGGGTTGGGTTTGAGTGGCAGGTGCTCATAAATGCAGGCGGTGAGGAGTTGTGCATTTGGCAGATTTCACTCCCACAGTCTCTGCCGGCGGCAAGACAGGCTGACATCCAGACACACAGAGACAGTTAAGCACGCCTGCTATTACTCAACACTTCCATTAGAGACCTTCCAAACATAAGAGCTTTAATTATAACAGCTGAAGGAGAATTCATGTCCATGAAGAAAGAGAGGCATGAATTTGATGGGACCATCAGTCACATTCAGTTTATATCATAATCTGTTTGAGGGTGTTTCGTTGTCATTGGACTGAGTCAGAATTTAAATATAATTCAGCCAAAAATCTGTCACCACTGTTGCAAAATCTTGCAGCTGTGTTGTGAGTTGTGCTACTTTTTCATCAGCAGGGGGCAGCAAAGACAATAACTTCAAGCTGCTCTATGTTCTGTGTTTTAACATTTATCACCATATATTAATCACAATAAAAAATAACTGCAGTTTTTATTGTTCCTGTATGTAGGAAGTTAGTTCACATGGTGACAAGTGAAAATTCAGCAAGAAGCATTCAAGGGAAATGTGCAGGAACAGATGCTCTAATATAAAAAGGTTAATCAAATCAGTAGGGAAAAAATATTCAGCGCAATAAAGGTGTCATTACTCTCTTGTGTGGAATCCTCTAATAATTTATTCAGCTTGGCATGTGTCACCATTGTTTTACACATTCCGTGCTGCTTGTCTGACAGCAGGATAACACACAAACTACCAGGCTGAATTTAATGAAACTTGGTAGGGAGGTGGAGCACAGCCAAAGAAAAAAAAAAAACCATTACATTTTTGTGCGGATCTGGATCTTTTTCCTTAAAACCACGAGGACAGGCATTGACCTTGGCGAAGAACTGCGCTCTTTAAGTGCCCTTCTAGTTGCTACAGAGATGATGCTCTCTTCTGGTTATACATAGCAAGGACTCACAATAGCATTTTATTGCGTTGGAGGGAGGTGGGACAAAAATAGATACAGTATATTCTGCAATTAGGTGACCTGTGTATAACCCTTTTAAATTTGAAGAATTTAAACAATGCTTTTGGCTACAATTCTTCTCCAGAACAGATGAGAAAATGCCCATTTAAATTGTGTAAACTGAAGAAGCCTGTGTGGAAAGGTAATAAGGTGGAGGTGCGGCAGACGCTGCAGGTGTGGAGTGCAGAGAATAAGGGAGTCTGATTTAATGAATGTACCGCAACACGCTGCTGTTACACTGCCGTCCTCACACACATCCACGCAACCCCCACAAAACCCCCTCTTTTCCCTGATTCCATTCCCCCCATTTTTCCCAGAGAAAGGATAAAGCCTGTTGCTAGGCAGGCAGTGCGACAGTTGCCATGGGAACGCTTGCAGACATAACTGGAAGTGGGGAAAACGTCGGGTTAGGGTGGGGATAAGGATGGGGTGCAAAAGAGAGGGAGTGATGCAGAGACAGAGAGAGACAGAGAGAGAGTGTGTTTTATGGGGGGAGGGGGATCCAAGTTCACGGCCAATGCCTTTGCTCCTTTGGCGGCTGTTTGTCTCCTCCAGCTAAGGAAGGAAACAAAGAGGTGCAAAGGAATGGTGAAGCCATATATAGCTTAAATTTAAGGCTCCACGTGCAGGGTTATCCTCCCATAACGTGGTGCAACAAAAAAAGAGCACAACACAAGAAATGGCTCCAATAATGTGTCTAGAAGAACAATACATCAAATCCAATCATGTTTTTTTAAAGTCACTTTGCATAATTGAAACAGCACAAGAGCAAATAATTACTCTATCAGGGGAGAGAAGTCCTTAACATCCTTCAAGGACACAAAACAACGCAATCATGCAGAGTAATTACAAACCCACAAATGTTACAGTAACACAGTGAAATGTGGTACATCTTTGTGTAAAAGGGCGCAAACCACAGGCAGGTTTTCTAAACATGTACACTCACACATTGGCACAGCCTTTTTACGCTGCAATGTAAAAGAAGAAAAAGAGCGCAGCCTTGAAGATAAAAGGAGATAATGAACACAGCAGAAGTCAGCCTGCAAGGCACCCATTCAAGCACTCTTTGCCAATTTAAATCAATCTGTGGATAATGCACTGTAGCGTACATTTGCTGAGACACTGAGCAGACCTTAAGCATCATTGTGTCTGGACCAGGATGCAGGGAGATGGATATCTGACACAGAGTAGTAATCACTACCCAAACTGCACCCAAAAAATGTACAGTCAACATTGTACATGTGCAAATGCAATTTATGTCCAAATGTTCAAACAGTCACAAGCAGATTGGTCTCATCTGATACATTTGTTACCTTCCTGGAGTGAGTCTCTTTGATACAGTCCCTACTGAGCCACGCCACCGTGATAGATAACCATTCAACTGTTTGAGCCCATTCAAAAGTCTACCCAGAGGATGGTGTTGAAATCAGACGAGCAAGATTAACAAAATAGTTTAACTCCCCTGCTCTTTGTGTGAGTCTCTTCCAGGCTTCGTGCCTGCCAGCATTACACACATTCCTGCTTGTGATCAAGATGAATCAAAACATGCGCTTCGATTACACAAGAGGAGCAGGTTTAACTAGCTTATTCAGCGCTGCGTGGAGGGAATAGATTCTGCTTATTGTAATGATACAAAGGGAGATGCAATGAATGCCAGACATGCGTCTTATCAAAATTTAAAAAGCTTTCCACTTGGGATCATGCACTGATGACAATGACAAAGATGTGTCTGGTTTCCTCCTGAGATCCGAAATCAGCTGATGACACCAAGTTTAATTTTAACCTGTGTGATTTTACAGAGTGGTGAGGTGGAGCTCAGGGGTCAGAGAGTGATTCAAAGGTATAAACTCCCACGCTCATACTCACATATACACACTCAGAGGTCTTACATCGATGTTCAGTGTGATCTGGAAATGATGATGGACTGATCTAAGACTCACTGCTAAATTTTTGGAGGTTGGAGTCACTGCACATTAAGGGTGAACAAATAATCAATTTACAATCAAAAACTGACACAAGGCAATTTAGTATATACATTATGCAGCATATTTGACGCAGGATTTAAACTGCTGCATGTGGTTTTACAAATTCATGCCCTCCACTTTGTGTGACAGTCACACTTTTGATGGAATCTCATGTGGTAAAGCTCCATCACGTTTTCAATCTCTACCACAGCTTTAAAAAATTAAATCACAAGTGTAGAAAAATCACAATTAGGTCTTTTCCCCAAATCAATCAGCTTGGTTTCACCGTCTCACCGTTTTCAACTAGGTATGACATGAATCTGGGTCAATTGTAAATCCTCTGGTGGACAGTAACTAATTTAGCTTACTCAAGTAATGACAGAAATACATTTCTGAGATATGTTGCTTCCACTGTATTTATCACACAGATACAGGTTGCTTGTTTTGCCATTCGAGGTGACCTGATAGCTGAGCAGTTAGCACACATACCACAAGGGTACATGCTGTCCTCGGCTTGATTCCCAGCCAGTCAGACCCTTACTGCGTATCATTTCATGCTCACTCTCTCCCCACATTAGCTGCCTATCTGTACTGCTGCTATCAAACTAAAGGCAATATGCCCAAAAGAATCATCCAGTACATATATATATATAATGCTTCTTACAGTATCAAGTCAATTACTCTGAAATTTGGTCCATAAATGCGTGTTGGATAACAAAACTCTAATTGAGCCACCCTAAAAAGTTGATGGTAACTAAAAATATTGTATTCAGATTTGTACTTAGCCAGAGGTACATAAGTGTTACCAGCAACATGTACTTAAAGTACAAAATTTAAGTACTCATTATACAGAAAAAAATGGTGTAATATTGTTATTTAATGATCATTACTGATGCCAGAAGTAGCGTGTTAATGTTGTGACTCTTATTTTATATTTGTTTAGGTTTAAAACAAACGAATGTCATAACCTTATAAAGCTAAAATATAAAGGCCTGATCTACAAAGTAACTGTCACATTAATATTGTAGACTATACCCTAAATTGCATCGGCCCTACTCACTATTCAAGCTTTTAATCTGAGCAACAATTAGGGGCCCTTTTAAGGCACTTAAAGGAGTACTTTCTCATTTTGGGGAAACAGGATTATCTGCTTCCAAACTGAAAGTGGGATCACAAAATTAATGCCATTCTTAAAACTGCTGGTCAGTTTAGCTTAGCAGACGGACTGGAAAAAGCCTGATTCTGTCTAATGGTAACAATATCTACCTGCCAGCACCTCTAAAGCTCATTCATCCCCACATCATCAGCCAGTTTCCCAGACATGGATTAATCCTAGTCCTAGTCTGTATAGGAAAACCTCAATGAGGATCTCCATTGAAAAATAGTTTTAGGACTCGGTTTAATCAGTGTCTGGGAAACTGAACCCAGATCTTGTTTGTTTAATCTGTACAAAAACGAAGTATAACAAAAGCAAGTTGCGGTTTTACAATGATTCTTATGCCGGACTGCTTCTTGGCTCAGTGCCGTTTCCCCGTGTTTCCATTCTTCATGCAAAACTAAGCTCCCTCGGCTGCAGCCAGCGGTCATGTTATCAGGCTTCTCATCTAACGGTTAGCCAGAAAGCAAATAAATGTCTCCAGGAATTTTAAAACAATTCCTTTAACTCATTAAAGCTGGCCAACCAGCAGTAGAAACTAACATTTCTCAGAATGTCACATGGACCTGTTAGACACATTGGTCACTGCGCCAAGGATGAGAATCTGATTTTCCCCAAATCCCGGATCTTTGTTTGTGGCTTGCTTCTGTGTGTGTTTCCACAGTGAGCTGCCCTTTTTTAAAATGTCTAGTAACCTTATTATGTGTATCACAGGCCTCCATCTGACTGAGACTGGCTCCCAGCCTAGTCCCTCCCCCTTCAGGCCTGTCTCCTCCCCCTCTGCTCCCCTGCATCTCCTCTCCTGCAACAGGATTTGAAGGCGCGGAGAGAGGGAGGGGGCAGAGCCGAGAGAGAAACAAAAAACGTGACTAGGCACCCAAAGCGTCCTGTTATGCAACAACTGACCTACTAACATACATTTTGAGACTCTGAGAGAGAAGGAGAGAGCGATAGAAGGAAATAGAGAGATAGGAGAGAGAGACAGAAAAAACAGAGAGAGGGAGCGAGAGAGAGAGGAAGGGAGGGAGGAATTGGAGCAAACATGACATGAGGAGCGCAACTAAAACAAGGCACTGTGTTCACACTCTCGCATATACCTGCACTAATCGGAGCTGGTGTTTTGAAAGTGATGCGCGGTGTGTGTTTGTGAGAAGCAGCAGAGCGACGGTTGATGCGTAAAGCGGATTGTTGGAGAGGAGCCGGACTGTGTGTGGATTCTGTACATTTACACAAAACGGTAAGCTATTATTAATAACTATATCATTGCATTAATATCATATGTTGAATATAATATACATGCTGTTTTGAATATTCGATTTGTGGCGTTTTTCTGTGAGGAGGTCTCTGCTCCTGTTCACTGTTTGTTTTGGTGTTCGCATGCGTTCGCCTCAATGTCAAGGCGAGGCTGGTTCCCCCCTTCTACAGTCGCTATGTGAGGGTCTGAGTGTGTGTGTGTGTGTGTGAGTGAGGGGGAAGAGAGGAAGGGGGTGGGAGGAAGTGAGGGTGGGGAGGGGTAGCCAGAGGTTATGGGATTCCTTCAGAAAAAAAAGGTGCGGTTGTGGCGCGTTTTGGTGGAAAACGCACAGGAGGTGATGGATTTGGAGAAGTGCTGCTGTGGAGCGGTGCCAAGGACGCATCGGTACTGTTATGACATAGTGTCGTGGCGCATAAGATAAATGTAAATTTGCTGGGTTGTTGTTGTGGTGGTGGTGGTAGTGCTTTTAGGGGTCAGTGTGGCGTGTTTATCTCATCGGTCGGCTTTCGTAACCACATGACCCCCGTTATTTAACCTGAATTCAGTGCGCAGATATATACAGTAGCCTATTATTATTATCATCATCATTGTTATTATTAGAATTATTAGGCTATTATAAGTAGAAATAATAACCACTTTTTATACTTTAAAATTAATAATAGTAAAAATTTATATTATTGAATATTCATATTATAATACTAATATTCGTGTTATATTTTTTATGGTAATGATTTAATAACTATAATAATAATAATAGCTTTAACAATCACTTCAAATAAAAAATCAACTGTTATTCAAATACAATAATGATAGCTATTATTCCTACAGCGACTTTCAGTGTTGGGTTTATATGCTGCAGTGACTCTCAGCAGCCACTTATTTATACCCGGTTTCTTTTGGGTTAGTAGGCTAGTCCATGCAGACAACTGGAAAAATCCCATGCAGGCTCAGAGGACACACTTCTCTCTGTCACGTGTAGCAGCTCTTTGTAAAGGTTAACGCGGCTGTGCAGCCCTCCGGGTTAACCCTTTAGTGCACTAGCAGTCTGAAGGAGCACAACACAGACCGGAGCGCACCGACACGCATGATCGAGGCATGATCATCCGGATACATGTGGACGTTCGGCTTCGCTTCTTTTGTTTACAGCCCCCGATGGGAGCCAGCGACTGTTAGCTCTTATAAAAGCGGATGAGGAATGGTGAAGTTCACGGGCTCCGATGAGTGCAGCGAGGTGAGGTGTGGATCAGAACATCTGGATCAAATGTGGGTCAGATGTGTTCCTGGGTTCCTGGCAGCTACAATAGGAGTGCTTTTGGGTGGAAGTGTGCGGAATGCTTGCTGTGTGCTTTTTTGTGGGTGAATTTCGTGGCACAGTTGGATGCGCGTAGTCGCCTCGGATGACTGAGGAGCCGATTAAATATGTATGAACACGATTTGTCAGACAGTGCAACAAAGGAGGCGTGTGGGGTAACATTTCTCACGATGTGCTGCTCGCTTGATGAGATTTATGTATTTATTTTGCGCTCTACCTGTCCGAAGGCGGTTTGAAACAATACATTATGGCCTTTAATTGAACTTCAGCAGCCACAACAACTCCGCTTGGCTGCAATTCAGAGCTTAATCTGTAGTAAAATCATTGCTCGCAGTCACATAGGCAACTTTAGGAATTTTCTGTGAGGTATAACATTGTGTTTGGAGAAAAAAAACTAATTCGGGCTTTGTTTTTATATCACACCACACGTGGGCATCAAGCCCTTCTTTTTTCGTAACATTCTGCTTCTTGACAAGTTTATATGGAAATATTTTGAACATGATATAAGTTGAACGGGTGATGTATAGATTTAAGGGGGGAAATTCAGGTGTTGCTGTGAAAGTGTCAGAACAGATTCTCTCCTCAGTGGAGTGATCCATGACTTGTGCGCATTTTACGCACTGTAAGTTTGGCATGTGGCGTGGCGCACCTGTACTCTAGGTTTACACTAGGCTACACCATGCAGGAAACATAGGTTGCAGGTTGCATAATAAATGAATTAAATAATTAAAATGGATTAAAGAAAGGGGCATATTATGCAATCGGCGGAAACCCATAGTCTGCGGCTATGCAGCGCCGCGCTTTGCTGCGGAGCGGCCGCTGCCAATTGGTTGGCGTACACACTGGGTCTCTATGCCAGCTATGAATGTAGGTCACATCAGTCCTGTGGGAGGAGGGGATGAGGCGCACAACCGCCGCTGACTAGAAAGGCAGAATCAGAATCCCACCAAAATAAATCCTCGCCCCGCCATAACAAAGAAACGATGCAGTCATGCAGAAATATAAAAGTGTCCCAGCGATAAAAGCCTTGCGCAGCCTAAATAAATATCATTTCTAAATGTATGTAATTATGAAATAAAAGTACTTCTTAGCTTATTTCAACCTTATTGCATCACTGAGCTGACCTACTGAGACAACTGCTTTGTGGTCTTTTAGATTTGACTGGAACCCTGACTGCATCCAGCTTTACTAAATTAAACTGTGGGAGGGGAGTTCATGGTTATAAGCATGGTGCAGTTTCCATCCTGTCCTACTTTGTGGCCTCTTGACTTTCCCGGGGTTTCCTGGCACATGTAAGATGATAAAAGATGAGGGCCTTGCTTTGTTATTGTGCTGTGGTTTGGAGCCAGCAGAGGCGAATTACAGCATTTAGTAGGCCAAGGGAGCACATGTGACTGGTGCAACACATGGACTGAGTCACTCTGCTTTTTTCCTTTTTGAGAGAGGGGTGATATGGCCTGTGTTAATGGAACAAGGATCTAGCTCGGATAGGGCTCCGCCTTGCCTTGCCTTGCTTTGCCTTGCTTTGCTGGCATTCTGCCCAAGTCTTAAGGGAAGATAAAGTCAACCCCCCCAGACTTGGAATTCAAACACTCCCCACCCCTGACCCCCAACCCTGCACCACGTGCCATACATTGCATTCTTCCTAGAAAGGGTGGGATGAGAGGGGGCAACAGTTTCATCATTCTCCTTTTCTCTGAAGCATGTGCCCCCTTCTCCTTTTATGTTAGACCTGCTCCCATTTCCTGAAACGCTCCACAGAAACACGTGCATTGGTTTTTGAACTCAGTCCACTGTTTCCAAAGCTCATTGCCACATTTAGACTCTTTGCGGTATGGGCTCTGTGGTTGTGTGAGCGAGTGCAACTTGGATTCTTTTACTGTGCTATCATTCCACAAGTGCCACAGAGACCTGGCGATGACACGTGAAGAATATGTGATAAATTGGAAAGAGTAATGTAGGTCAAGGAAATGTGTGCAGAGGAGCAGGGCTGCGGCAGGTTTGCTTGCTTCAGTGAGATATATTTGTATATCTGTGCTGGAGAATTACACACATGAAAGTGTGTTTCAGATGCATGCAAATACAATGGCTCCATTTTACTTGCTCTGGGCGAGTAAAATGTCACACTGCTTAAGGCTAAAAGCATCTTTGGAAATGTAATTTTGATGACAGAAAGGTTGAATGAAATGTATTACCGGCTGATCTGTGAAGGAGAGTCACAATACCCTGTTATATGATTCATTCACAAGGCTGGATATTAAGGGGTGCTACAGAGGGAGAGGTGAACAGATGTACAGAAAAAAGCAGGAGCCACCACTGTGAGTTAATTATAGACAAGGGTTCATTCATGTGTCTAGTTCTTCCTGACGGTAGGAGAGATATGAAATATACGCTCTCTGTGACGTCAATCAGCCCTCCTTTTGTTACAGAACGTTGTTTTCTCACCATTTGCTTTTGGCCACTGCTTTAGAAGAAGGGAGCAAAAGTCTGATATGATTGGCTGCCCCTTCTGTTTCCCCCTTTTTGTTGCTATGGGTGACACATTCCTTCTATTGATGCAATACCAACACTGTCGCAATTGCCACTGGTTTCCCCCCTACCCAGCTACAGTATAATCTCATCTCCATCCCTTTCTTTGTTTTAGCTCTCCCTCATTGATTCCCTTCATTTCTTTGTCTCCGCTCCACTTGTTCTCACTTGTGTCTATATTTAGACAATGCTCTAATTCTCAATGACTACTTCTTCTTTGTTTTGCCCTCCTTTTTCTCTTTTTTTGTTGTCTTTTTTAAACTTCTCCCTCACCTCTCGCTGCTTCACCTCTCCACCGCTCAGCTGACCTATATTCCAGCGAGCCGTACGGTGCAGGCAGCTAGACTTGTGTTTACCGAGCGCGGTCAGCCCACAGATTCTGGGTCAGTGGGACACGCAGAGAAAAAAAGTCTCTCTCCTCATTCTTTCTCTCTCGTGCCCAGCAGCCACATGTCAAAGGCTCACGAGGATAACCCTAAACCATTCAGCCAAGCAAAGAGGGAAAAAAACTCCAGACATTAGCAACTTCTTTGAAACAAATACAGTGTAAATGTAATGCAGATTCCCAAATTAGATTTGATTCTTTGGAGAGTCATTTTTAAGAATAAAAAGCAGTTGTCCCGTCTAGTATTCAGTTTGCTTTTGTCTTTATATGGGAGATAAGAAAAGTCATTGCATCCTACAATCTGGGCTGAAATCTACATATGTTTATTGTGAGGAGTTACGTAATGATGTCAGATCTAGGGAAAAGCGGAGTATAATCGGTGCAAACACCTTGTCAGATTATGAGATTACAGATAGATTCAGACAGTCTGGCAGCACTCACGTAGTTACACACAGCTGTACTGCAGCTGGTTAAATGTATGGGATTACTGCTGCTGTATTAGTATGGATACACTTGATTTGTCTAACCTTCACTGCTTCAATCAGTCAGCTCTTACAGGTTAATGGTAATCTAATTGTAGAGAGATTCTTTTGTTTGTTTTCGTCTTACGTTTTTGAAAATACAAGTCACGTGGAAGAACGATAACTGCATGTGTGACCTAATTATTTTTCTGCAAAGAAGAAGAAGCGAACATGGAAGCGCCTTAAACTTGCATTCTTTCTAACAGTCAGCATATGGAAACTCCTCTGGTTGCAAAAAATAGTCAAACTGTATAGAACTCATTAGGAAAATGTACCCACTTCTCACTTGATTTGTTACTTCAGTAAACATTTTCCTAATGAGTTTATTGTTTTAACTGCTAGCTTCAAGTCTTTCTCAATATAGCCCAATGTTGTTTTTGCAAATTATGATCCCAAACTGTACAAAACAGAATATAAAGCAGAGTGTGCTTTGGGACAAATTTTACAGTAATATATTGAGTTGTTGCCAACACTTTTCACTCAAAACCATAATGTGAAATTTATGGTGGCACTCGAGGGAAAGTCACTATTTATCTTCCAAGGATCACAAATGTCACAAAATTTGGTGTCAATCTATTTAGTCAATGACATCGCATAGAATATCTGAATACTTCAACATGCCAGTGGTGCTAGAAGAAAAAAATGGGAATTTATCCTCTGGGGATTATGAATGTGTGCACCAAATGTTATCCATTCTTGTAGGTTACCTGTTAAGATACTTAGTCTGGATCTAAGTAACGGACAAAAAGACCAACCAGCATTTTCATTCATAGAGCCATGTCTGTAACAAGGCTAAAAACAAAAGAGAGCATTTAGAAGGATCACTTCTCTTTTCAATTTTCATTGTTACACCCTAAAATCAGCAAGGTTGTGCTGCTTTTGTGTAAAGCCATACCGGCTTAGCAAAATTACACAGCACACCTTGACGCTTTTCAGCTCAGAGGCACCCATCTCCATTGTTATGAGGCTGTCTGGCCACCCTCGTCTTTCACCCAAACGCAACACTGCATGTTCTTCCAGCCCATGTCTCATCTCCCGCCTCCCTTTTCTCCAGGGGCCCTTGACCTATATTTATCAATGCCCCACCTCCCAGCTGCCCCCACACCTCCAAATCTCTCGCCAGAGTCTCAGCTTCTTTATCCTTGACCTGCATTAGCCGAAGCCTTTGTCTGCCTTATCTGCTCACTCTGCATCATTTATTTGGCATTGAGTTGTTTTGGCAAAGAATGGTGCCACATTCCTCTGCGGATGAATGCGTGGGGGGTTGTGGTGTTTTAGCAGTGTTTGTGGATGGGGTTTCTCAACGGAAAAAAGGTCTCCCATGGAAGTTTTTCTTTTTTATTGGTGAAATGTTCTAAAATGGATCTAGGGAACCCCACCAGCTCTGCAAGTGATTCACCCTTTGCTCTGTCTGGCCCAAATAATCATCAGGGAAACCAAAAGAGATAGTCCTTATGCAGTCTCATTTTCATTCTCTCAGCATGTCTCAGGCTGATGTAATTTCTGCGGTGTTACACTATTTATTTCACGTGTATGCTTGCCTCAGTTGCCCTCTATGCCATTTGTAATTACAAGTCTGTAGTTTTGCCTTCAAGTGCCTTAAAAATGGGAGCTCGTATCTTACGACCTGTTTAGGATTTAACATTACACAGCTGCAGTCTTAAGTCCTGGATGACAAGATGAAACAAGATCATGAGTCTTGCAATGAACTCATTGCCCACATTACATCACAAAAGTCAACATCAACATGCCAGGCAAAAGGTCAGGGGTCATAGGCTGCAGACGGATCAGATCAATAGCAAGGCCAAAAGGTCAGACAGTGAGGTCCAGCAACCATTCATTGGTTGCCAGGGGCGACATAGTAAAGGCCAGACATGCCAAGACAGTAAACGAAAGCTGTAGAGATGTAGAATGTATCTTTGATCACTATGCATGCTAAAATAAACAACATTAAGAGAAATAACAAAGTATGTTGTAAAAGACATAAGTCTGATACGAGTGTGCATTCTGGAACAGCAGCAGTCCATGTGGATTAACATATCTTTTTTTCTGTTTTTATCTCTGCAGTCTTTCATCTTGCAGTCAGCTGCAGAGAAGACAGACAGACAGAGAGAGCACGAGGCTCCCCAAGAGACTGACATGCTGAGGTAGACGGGTCGACCTACATCCTGCTGTTGGAGATCTGGGACACTTCTCCGCCAGCTTAGCACAGTGTGCTGTTCTCATGCAAAATCTTTAACAACCAACAAAAGCAAGAGTAAAAAAAAAAGAAATCGGAGGACTGACCTGATCCACTTACTTTTAAAAGTCTTGACTCTGAACTGACAACCCTTCCAGTGGATAAATGACGGTTGCTAATGCTGAGCTCCAGTTGTTCTTTATCTTTTTGGCTAATTTGGACACATGAGTCCTTTCCTGGGATAACTACACCAAGTGTACAATAAACACAGAGAATCCTAGCAACATTTCAAACTGGCTGCCACGAGACAAGAATGGAAAATCTGACATCAGCTCTGAAATTAAACAAAAACTCAGGGAATAACCTAAACTGCCTTGACAACTTCAACGGTTATGAAGAGTCTCTCCCTTCTATCCAAGGGACTCCACCTCGTATAGGGCGTCTTATCAAACCCAAACCCAACATGACCTGCAGGCGAAAGCGCGAGTTCATATCTGATGAGAAGAAGGACGCCTCCTACTGGGAGAAACGTCGCAAGAACAACGAGGCTGCCAAGCGCTCCCGGGAAAAGCGACGTCTCAATGACATGGTTTTGGAGAACCGCGTCATTGCACTGAATGATGAGAATGTGAGGCTTAAAACAGAGCTGCTCCAACTGAAGCTGCGCTTTGGCCTTATAAGCACTGCCTCCTACATTGAAAAGAGCCAACAAATTGGTGGGAGCAACAACACAGGTAATGGAGGCACCTCCTCATCCTCCTCCTCCAATCAGTACTACTCAAGTGGTTACTCTAGTGGTTCTCAGGTGATGATGAACTCTGATTCTTCTGAGACAGAGCAATCAGGACGCAGCGAGGGCCACCGGCAGTTGGTGAAATACTCCCCACGTGGCTCCCTCTCCGACATGTCCGATGGTTCCTCCAGGGACAGCCCAGAGCCTATGCCCTTTGAGATCAAACAGGAAGGTGACAGGCTGGAGATGGATATCGCCAATGGCACCACCACCCAGATTATGTTTAACATCCACCGTGGGCTGGCCTCTGTCCCGACACATCACCAGATCCAGCAGCATTCTCAGGAGCTGGAGGCTGCATATCACAGCCAACAGCAGCAGCAGCAGCACCACATTCACCAACAACCCCATCAGGAGCCTGTTACCTCTATCAACACTGTCAGCCAGGCTGCCCCTCACCCACCCGCTGCCCAAAGGAGCGTCATTCTGTACGGCGCCAGCAGTGCCTCTTATCCTGTGGACAGCCTGACCAGGCCCCAGGACATTGACCTGCAGGCAGCCCAGAAGCAGAGCAGCAGCAGCAGCCAGATGTGTGTCAGCCATCTGCCCCAGTCCATTACAGAGAGCTCCACAGAGACACTGGCCGAGGTGACGAAGCAGCTGGAGAGGAAGACATTAGACTCCCCTTCGTATGAGCTCTCTGACAGCCGTAATGAGGCTAGAGGCAGACAGGTGTACAGAGTTTGCCAACTTCCCCAGCAGCAACTGCAGCAGGAGCAGCAGCAGCACCAGCACCAGCAGGAGGGTGATTCATCTGCAGAGCTCCTCCACAAACAAGTGGAGGGGGTCAACCACCTGTACCACCATCTCCAGCAGCCTCATCATTCATACCTCAGTGCACAAGAGGAGGAGCCACCTGTGCTTACTTATGAGGGCGGGCCCAGGAGTGAGGTTTACTACCAAGCCCAAACAACCTCCTCAAGCAAGGATACCACATCCAGTGAAGACCCCTGCAGTCCTGACAAAGAGGCCTCCACAGATGATGACGAGTCCCCCTCTTCATCCTGCTCAGACACGAGCAACTTCCATAACCAACACCTTACCAGCGTCCACCAGCCTGCTTCGCCTCTGCCCTCCTCCCAGGGCTGCTCTCAGGCCCAGGGCTGGGATTCTCAGGGGGAGGTGAGGGGAACAGCGTTGCCCCACAAACTAAGACTCAAACACCGGGCCATGAGCACCGGCAGCGGCGGACACTGCTCCGGCCAGGAGTCCCCAACCACTCCTCCCTCTGCCACGCCGCCTCCCCTCCCCCAGCATCCCTACTTGTCCCTCACGCCACCACAGAACATTAGGCGAGAGAGCACGAGTGGAGTTTGTAAACAGGTGGCGTCAGGGGAGGGGGCCCGGAAAGACAGCGGAAAAAAGGACACAGGTGCACGACGAAACAAGAGGAGAGATTAGGTGACTTGCTACTTTAAGGACTTGTCACAACTTAATTGAGAGACACAATTTCTCCTATAAGAACTACCCTGCCATCATGCCTTTGCCCTATAATCAAATCCCCTCCTTAAGCCCTTGGGACAGGAAACTGGGCTTTCTACTCCCTTAAACCCCAGTGTCACCAAAAAGGCTGGACATCTTGTAGGGCTGTATCATATTTGTATATATTGTACAGATTTTTCATTTCTTACATCCTCTCCATACTTACAGAAGCACTTTTGTTTATGTGATGAGAGGAGGAATGGAACTGCCAGCTTTTCTACTTTTGTCATCCAACAATAAACAGCAGAGTACATCAATGAAAGCACATTTTGATAACATGCAAAAAGGAATGTAGAAAAATAAGAATTTCAAGCTTTATCAGTGCTATAAATTTGGTACATATCCAACTGTAGACAAACATACACATGTATGGCTCTCTGCCTTAATTAAAATCAAATGCAAACACACATTGGGGACAGTCCCTCGACCAAAGAAGCACCAACACTACAAATATGAAGTTCCATACCTCTTCCCAGACCCTACCTCTACCAACCCATGCTCTCCCCAACCATCTCCATTATTTCACAAAGATCGCCATCGCCTTTATTTTTTAAGCACTTAATTTGTATATTACTGTGATATATGAATATATGTATCTATTATAAACATATATTTTAGAAAGAAATTTGAATACCAATTCAACAAAAATGCGACAAACCTGCAAGAGGATTCAGAAAGTGACCATCTTATTACAAATTACTGTACAGCCACATTGTCTACTGTTGCTACAGGACCCTTGCAAATTAAACACCTCTTCTTTGATTGTCAAGCTTTAGCATTAATCATTAGTTAATGCCCTGTTTACACAGAAATGGCCGTCCAGTTTGGAACGCCAACAGCACTGAATGGAGAACAAGTTGTTTCCTGAGGCTATGGTCTCATTAAAATGTTTGGATTTATTAACCTTTAACCAGCCTTTAAATATTTGGTGGACTACACCAGCTGCAGGCTATAAGCCTTTAGTTTATTTGAGCTTTATCAACCATATCTTGTTGTTGTTACCATTCACTGGCCCAATGTATTTATTTCCCTCCTCTCCACATGCCCATCACTGTAGAAAAGCCCACAGGGACATAGACGGAGAATGTGTACAGATCTTTTTAGATACATACTGCAGCCTTCAGTTTGAACTTTTAATGCAGGCATGGGATGCTTGGGGGCAAAAGCAAGAGGAATGAAGTCACATTCACGCAAACACACTACAGTGCACTGAACAAGTTCCTCTTTTGTAAAGACCTAAGAACAGAGCCCAACATAGCTGCTGTTAACTATTATTATCATGAATCGTGGTTTTGTAGTGTGACCAAACATGGCCCTTAAGGCTCATTTTAGATCCTTGCTAACTAAACTGATGCAACGCCAAATTTCCAAAACCCTCCAGTTGGGGATCAGAGTTAAAATTCCTGAGCTGGAGCTAATATTAATCAAGAGAGGGCCTTCCCTTGCTTCCCATGTGCCTCCATTTATCATTTCAGGGGTTTTTCATCCCTTTCTCATGGTAGTTCTGCTACTGGGCAGTGATGAATTGCCTTCACTGGATCCAAGTTTAACAAAAGTCTGTGTACCACGTTTGGCTTTTTGGTGCTTGTGTATAAATGTAAAGTTCCCCCCCACCCTCGAACAACACTGTAATGTTTGTTTCATTGCTTTTATATCCTCTTTTAAGTCAAGGTGACGTTCTGTTTTCCTCTATACTGTGTCTTTTCTCCTACTGACTGTGATGACATGTATTTGCCTCATTCCTCCTCCCTCTCCCCTCTTTTTCAGTGTGTATTAATCAGTAATGTTTGTGGTTTTGCTGATGGTTTTATGAAAAAGACAAGGATAAAAAAAATAAATACAGAGGCGAGGATAGTGTGGTGTTGGGTGGCGGTTGGTCTGGTTGGTCATTACCATCGCTTCCTTTTGACATGAATATGTATGTAAAGACACTAATGTTCATTGTGGAAGATGGGAGCATTTCAAGAAAAATCAAATAAAAATAATGTTGACCTTTCAACATGTAAAGAAAAGGACTTGTCTTTCTCTGTTCTTTTACAAGTGTTTGTGTGGTTTAGTGCCTGTTTTGATGTTACACACGCACAATGAAATACAGTGAATTATCAAGTGAGTTTTCAGGCCACAATGCAGGATAGACAGCAGTGTTGCACAGCACACTGATACTAGAGTGTCACAATATCCAAAAGTTAGAAATTATACCATTCCTCATTTTTTTAGTATTGGTACTTTAAAAATAACAATGCTTTAATAGAAGCTGCCTCGATTTGCAACAACACACTGCAGCTTTCATGGTGACAAAACAGGAGATGGCCAAGGATTGTCTACAAAGCAGACATACAAAATCAAATCTGGCATTATTTCACAGTCAGCAGTCAGGGTGAGCCCATGCACACCACAACACCAGTCAAGAAAATATGTTTTACCTGCGCAGACTGAGGGAGCCAACAGGTCCAACTTGGCAAAGATCAATTTGTTTAAAGGATTCAAAGAGCGACAGCTAAGTGAATTTGACAGATAACATCATTACATCTTACCTATCTAATTAGGTGTTCACAAGTATTCCAATCAACAATACCAGTTATAAATGATCATCTGAATTCCTGCAGAAAGAGTAAAAAGAAATAATTAAAATGTGCTCTAAAACGCTGCTGCACTTATCTCTGCAAGGATGTACTCTTTTAGAAGCAGCACTATGGCATAATGGTGGAGAGATATGACTGTGTGAAGAAGCTGATCTTAAAAAAGAGTTCCTCCAATTCTGGTGGGATGTGGAACCATATGAACACACTAATGTTTGTTTTATGGCTTCCTCTCACATCCTCCACTGCCTTGCATTTAACATTTACCAGTTTTATTTTTTAGAATTCTTTAATTAATAAAAAAAAGTTTCACATTCCGTGCTTTATCTTTTACCATCTTATTTACTTCTTCTTCATCATTTACTTCTTCTTCTTGATATTTTAGGTTTTTTGCTGTGGTATTGTTTCAGTATCTGTGTCATTGTTTTTAGCTAGGTATCGCATTGAAGTCCTAATTTTAGTATTCTGACAACACTACTTTCCAATGTAGCAAAGATCTTTATGTAAACACAATGTTCACACGGGTAACGTTATCTCACGTTACTACAAGCTGCTAAAAATCAGGCCTTTGCAAGTGTGCAAATCAAAAACACCAGTTAAAACCGAGTGACTGAATTCCTGCCAAAAAGATGTAAATGGGTTATTTAAATGTGCATTGACGTGCTGTTGCACTTACCTCTGCACAGACTTATCCTTTAATAAGCAGCAATGTGCCAGGTTAGGTTTTTGCTGTGTCATTTCAGTACTGGTATCAAAATATTTTAACAGGTATCTTATCAAAGTCATAGTTTTTGTATTGTGACAACGCAAACTGACAGTAAACTGAGCAACCGTTGCTATCTGTCCAAGACTCAGCTTTTAAGCAGCAGTGACTGTCATCAAACCAATCACAGCATGTAGGCAGCACTTACAAGCTGGCAGCCTGGCTCGTCATCCTATTAACTGAGATGATGGTCTATAAACCTTATGCCAGAATCACCAGTTAGATAATAGATTACTCACTGATTGACATAAGAGAATGAATCACCATAAGTAAGCAAACAGAATAAATTAGTGCAGGACAGCAATTTAACCGTTTTTGGTTCGTCTTGAAGACAGCTATAAAGTTGCCACAATACATGAGGATTTTCTCAAAACTCAAGGTTTAGACGGAGGCGAGGATTAATAGCCACACCTTGTTTCCATTGTGCAGAGATAGCCTTGTATGGAGCCTATCATTCCCCATGGGCTACTCACTCTTTTTGGCATCACAGGCTAATCTGCAATGAGAGGAGCTTCGGAGTGACACACTGACACACTTTGCCCAGTGGGGCCAGAAAACTCCCTGGCAAGCTTGTCTGATGTAACACTGGCCTACTTCTACGAATAGACACGCGGTTATTGCATGAAAATGCCATCAAACACTGGCCTTGCATTTGGCAGGAACATTCACAGGTACACACTCTCGCATTACAGCCTCTACTCTTGAGTCTCATGTTTAAACCTCTTTGATTTCTCTTTACTTTGGACTCACTCCACATTACCTTGGGAGAAAATAAAAAGGGTTTCTGAAAACAGTAAAATATCGAAAGTAAATCAAACAGTCAGGCACTTTCCCATAAAGCTGAAGAATCTTTTTTTATTGTAACAACCTGAACAGGTGTGTCCTGCTAAAATGCAAAATATTTATAGTAGAGGAGGAACAGAGACTGTGCTAAACAGCAGATATCTGAACAGAGAGTCAGCTTTATGTGATGCACAGGACAAAGCCAGTGCAGAGCCTGTCTGAGCCTCTGACTGCTGCTGCCAGCTCAACTGTCCTGCCAATCTCCTGACCAAGTCCCACTGCATTCTTTGTATTAACACAGAAAAGGCTGCTGTGTAATCCTGTTTAAGTACAAGTTCAGACTCATCAGCTATATGGAGCCCATTCAAATAGATTGTGAGTGATAGATAGAGTTTATAGCCTGTATATAAATAATCAGAGAAGTCAATACTCAGTAATGAACTAGGATACCACCTGCTTACTCAAGGGTCACATTATGACTTCTAATTTCAAAAAGCAAAAGTTAATTACAGTGCATTTTGATCCAAGGTCATATAATGTGAGATTATAATGGTGAAATAAAATGATTTGATATTACAATAAAAACATACAATGCCCTTCAGTTATCTGTTGTTTCTTTTTTCATTGTTTCCCACCAAAGCAAAACGGGGCCATTTTCGTAACAGTAAAAAGGGCAAGGGGAGGAGCAGTGAGAGGGCAAGGGGAGGGGGAGGATACGGAAAGGGAGGGAAGTTAACCCAGTGCGCTAACTTGATCTAAGCCCGCAAACAAAGCACCTCTTTGAGGCTGACACATCAGTGCCCTTCACAATGCTCTCAGTCACACACACAAGCAAAAACATGCCTGCATGCACACGCGCGCGCACACACACACACACGCCAATGCATAGTCCTACATAAGCATGTTAAATAAAAAATGAAAAAAGGACAGAAAAAGCAGACAGATAGTAACCCTAACAGCATTTTAAACTTTTGGGGAATTGTTCAGTTAATGTGGCACTCCTTGTAATAGCCTCTCTACCTCCAGTAGCACCCATGGGATCATGCCAAGGTGACACTCAGTGCAAGAACAGCAAAACTCAGGCAGTATTTTGCTGCGTCCCTTATTTTCCTGATTTGACTTGAACGGCTGCTGCACCAGAGCTTGCATAAACAGGTCAGGAGGAAAGTAGGTCAGCATGCACGAGGAGGGAGGAAAAGGAGAACTAAAGAGAGAGAGAGAGAGAGACAAGAGAGAGAAAGAGAGAGAGAGAGAGAGAGAGAGAGTGAGAGAGAGAGAGAGAGAGAGAGAGAGAGAGCAAGACAGCGAGGGAGAGAGAGAGGGAGGGAGTGTGCTGACGGTTGGATCGATGAAGGTTATGGCTCCATCCGTGTCACTCTTGTTTGTCTCTGGCAGCAGAGATGCTCTTGGCAAACAGAGCAGAAACAGAGCTCTCGTGTTACCTGGTTCCCCTTCACAGCCCGGGGAAAGGGTTAGTGGAGCAGTAAAGGGGTTGGGGAGGGATGAGAGAGCAGAATAAAGTGGAGCAGGGGGGGACCCCAGGACTGCACTGATCGGGTTTGTTTCCAAGATGCGACACACTAGCAGGTTCCATGTTGGCTGCAAAGCCAGGTCGGATTCAGGTAAGATGAAGACGAAGAATCCCCCGACTGCTCACTGTGAAGCACAAAACTCCATTTGCTATCCGTTGTTACGGCAGGTTTATGATGACAACGTGCAAATAAGGAGTGAACTGACCTGTACACTATATTTTATAGCTTCTACGCACTCTTGTGCATACAAGCGTGTGCATAGAAACATTCAGTTAAGGGCACGTATGATTTACTCATTTGTACACTGCTTTTCACATGACGCAATTATCTATCAATCATGACCCTGAAGGCACATTTCCCAACAGTTCACTATCTGACACTGGAAGTTCTGTTCTGTTAAACTTACAGTACAGCACATTAAACATAATCATTACATAAACAGAACAAAGCAATTGTTCCGTAAAAAAGAAGAAGAAAAGTATTTACTCCAGCCAGATAGAATAGGAACTAAAGATCAAAACCATTTTCTTCTTACATAACTGGATCATAGCTTGAGGCTCAGTGCACACCTCATTCTGTATTAAACTGAAGCAGAGGGAGTGCTGTCTGATCAGAGGTGGCAACCATAAAGAGGTAAGATATAAAGAAAGAGCAGCATAAAGTCAGGTCAGATGTGGATTAATGCAGTATAATGAAGTGAAGGGGGGAGACAAAGTGTTCGAAGTGTGCCGTTTAGGTTTGAGGTCAACTTTTTAGATGCAACTTAAATGATCTTTAGTTGTACAGTTACAACAAGAGAGGAGGCAGATAAAACACTTAATGCTCTGTGCAGTTGTTCACCCACATTCAAACTGGTCTGAGGCAGCTGAGTGCATCGAGTTGGGACAGGGAGTGGCCTGGCCCTGATTTAGCTTTGGGCTCACTGCAGCCCTCCCTCCCCTTACAGACTTTATCATACTGACTGGGTCAAACACACTCACACAAGAGGTCTTGTTCACCTACAGTTCACTTTAAAAGTGCAGCTTTATAAAGTGATGGAAGAGTTACAGGGATTTGGTATGAAATATTAGAGTCTTTGTGTATTTGATTCTTTTTAACAAGTTTGTGGATTATTTTTCATGCTTAGAAACAACCAAGCCATAAACCAAAAGATTTCCAAAGGTGTGTAACACAATCCTATGTCTCAGAATGAAAAGTAAGACTGTTAAGTAGTAGGAAAAGCTTACAGATTGAAGGAGCCACAAAGTCTGCATAGGGGAGGATGGCAGCACTGGTCACCAACAGGACTTTCACACAGGAGACCAGGGTTCACGTCTAGTGTGGGACCCTTATTCTTAGACTTATGTTTTGTTTCCACTCACTGTTTGGTTAGGTTTCGGCACCCAAACTACATGGTTAGGTTTAGGAAATATCACTGAGTAGTTTAAAATACCACTCCTTCACTGCTTGTTTAAAGCTTCTCCTCCATTCTCTGAGTTTCTAGGGTGAATCCCGCCACACCTGATATATGATTGGTTGGCTCAAAAGGGGCAACAATAAAGCCACAAAATAAACAGCATATACATGTGGATTTGAAACCTATTAGTCATAAATGTCACAAACGTAATCCGGTCTGCTGTTCAGTTGAATAGGAAAATAACTTGTGGGAGACAGAGCCGGTATAACAACATGTGATAAGACAACTACATTGCAAAAAAGGCTTTGCCCCAGAGCAGAGAAAATTCACTATGCAAGAAGGAATAACTTAGCCCCAGGTACAGGTACGACTGACATCCCAGAATCAGGTCAAGTACACTGGCCCAAGACTGGGTGCAAAGGCTTACCCAGGTCTGTATCTTGCCCAAATTCAGGTCCAAATACAGCTAAATATGCCTGTTCTCCAGCCTATCCTGGTCCAAATCCACACACCTAAAACCCAGCCAAACGTGGTTACTGAGCCAGAGCCGTCGTCAGGAGTGAGCCAGAACACAGCTGAGTGTTCCGTCACGTAACCTCTCATGTTCCAACTCAGCTGGCTACCTGGGAATTGGAGCAGCTGAATAAAAGAACATAACCTGACTCATCTAACAGTTAAACTTAACTATTTTCCAATTCTTTTTTCAAATTCATATAAATCATACGAATAGAACATGTGGTGTCCTGATGTCTGGTTGAATAAAAATCCTACAAAGGGAGCCCCAATTACATCTCACCACCTACACCTGCAGTGCAGCGGGATCCCCACTACTCATCCTCCCCCTCAGCGAAGCAGAGTGCAAATGCAGCAGTCTGCTGCTGACTGGCACACAGCAGCCGACCTAGGTGAGAGTTTTATCTGCAACGCCAGGTTCTGCCAGCTCATATTAGAATGTAGGCGAAAACAGTCTAGAGGGAGAGAGAGAAGGCAGGTGTATGCACATGAATCCTCAGTAACAAGAGAGAAATGGTTTGGCAGGGATTCAGAGAGTGAATGATGATGGAGGCCAAGAGGGCGCAGAGAGGGGAGTGGGAAAACAGTGGAGGGAGTAAAAACAAAGAGCCGGCTGTGTCATTTGCCCCATGGACTTCCTTCCTGTAGTCCTGTCGAGCCACAACGAGCTGCAGTCACAGGAAAAAAAACTGCATGCCAGCCCTCTGCTGCCACACCTGAACACACAAACAGCAGCCACACCTGCACCTCCCTGCCAAAAAACAGTGGGCTAACTCATAGAACTGATGTAAGAGGTGAAGGCGACACAAATACCAAAAATTCTGTTGTTTGTGCATTCATTACAGCTCTAGGCACACCCCCACCGCAGCTCCACCCAAGCCCTCTACACACTCACTGCTGCAGGTGCCATTACCCAACCCTACATTTTCTCAGGTGGAGTTGCCTGAACAGGGAGACATGTGACAGTCTGAAAAATCTGCTGTTGATCAAGTACATGTTGTATCTGGGATCATCCAATTACATCGCCATCATCTTAAGTATCTTACTGTCAGAATGAAAATATGTTGGCTGCAAGTAGGGCAACATTGTTTCACTACGATTACACAACCATAAAAACACAGAGCACTGATGATAGTCGAATATCAAACAATATAACATGCCTTGTGATAAATCAGTGACAATAAAAATGATCAGTTTTGTGTAAACCAGGGTTTTTCCTAAAGAGAGGATTTTTTTGGTGGATTTCAACCAAGTTACCTTTTAAATTGACCAACATTCAGAAAAGCTTTGTCTCACTTCTATATTTACCAAAAGACAACATAACAGACTACATTTTTTCAGTCTACCCTGTCAGCAGAAGGTTAATTTCAACTTTATATGATACTTTAACTAACAGTTCTCCACTTTCACTTGAAGAAGTCAGGAGGTGCAAAATTACCCTGGGTGAGGCATTAGATGATGATTTCCGGGAGGCTTCACTTAAACACATAACACATACCTAACACATACCTCCTCTTTATGTGCTCTGTGGTCTGATAAAGTTTAAGACTGTTGTAAGAGTCCACCTAAGCAAACCCTTCTTGTACATGATTTTTGTTGTATAATACTACATGGACACACACTAAGAGAATAATGATGGCATAAGAACCCCTTCCAAATGGCAGCCTATTTTTGTCTGTCTTTTTCCCATCTGTTTTCTTATAGTCTGCATTTTCATGTGTTTCAGTGGTTTGTAATCACTGGTCAATTGTCACCAGATAAGAGTTTGTCTGTTGTAGTAAACAATATCTGGCATTCTACAATGCACAGTTGAGAACTTTCTGATTCTCTAAATGGATAGATCCACATTCAAAATGCAATCAAGGGGACAGCAGAAGAGCCAGATGGTGGGTTTGTAGGACAGAGGGGACCTCCCATAGTGTATTTGTTCCTGTGTGCTGACAATTTGTTATGCAGAAAAACAATTTTAAAAAATTTAAGTAACTGACACACATCTTATGTGTAATTCATAGCACATTTCGTACAGGATTAAAAAATTTCTTGTCTCTTGCAACTGAGATACGCTGTTTTGAAATAATGGCCACGGTGGTTCACCCGAAGGGGCCAGACCTCAACTATCAATAGACCTTTATAGCATTATTGCAAAATTGTGCAAAAGAAAACATAACCAGAGCTAACATGAATCCTGAGATAAGTGTGTTGCTGCTGGAGGAGGGCGGATAAATGAAGCAACCCGGGTCATAATGAAACTGCGCTAATCTCTTCTAAATATTGACATGATGCCTATCATACACACCATAATAACCCTTGTACCAGTAATGTGTAATGAGTATTACAATAATGTGGACGTGCACAGAGCAAAGTGCAAACAATAACATTCTTGTTTGTTACAGTGAGACAAAAACCTGCTGCCGTTTACTTTTACACGTGACGCATTTGAAAAACGCTCTAGTTGTGATAAACTTTTACAACTTCTCCTGTGGTATTTTTAGTTGTTTTGTCAGACACTGAACACACTGTCAGTTTGGCTGCAAACTCTGCATTCACAGAAGGCATATCTGAAGCCATCGGTATTGTGGTGCAGGTTATACAGCACTGGGAAAAGTATTACACAATTCTAGACAACCTGCTGCCTTTAGTTGTAGTTGAGTAACATATAGCAGCCTGTGTTGCTGTGGGCTCCAGGCAGAGCGAGTGTGGAATGTTTGTTTTGACTTTAGAGGGCTCAGTCAGGGGAACCAGGATGGTACAGTGTATGTGCACACGTGTGGGGATGGGCGTTGTGTCTACATGTATGTGTGTATGTGTACGTGTGTGTGTGTGCATGTCAGTGAAGGGAGGGTTCATTCACGGCAAATTACCCTCACTTGCCTTGCCTCTGTTGATGTTTTCAATTCCCCATCCATGGCGAAAAATTAGGTCAGCAGTCACATGTGATGTTCCAGCCCAAGCAGCAACAAGAGAGGAAAAATAAAACAACAGAGACATTCTCAACCTTTTTAACATATATTTCTATGACAGTCTGTAACTGAGCTTCATCAGTTAGCTGTTGACATTTTGAGGGTAGACCCTCGTTACCCGAAATAAAAACGGGTTATCGCTTTTCATCAAGCTTCACGGAAACGGCAGTTGGCAATGTGTTATGCCTAATGTTGACTTTGGAAAGGTTCCAGCCTCAGTGACCTTGTGGAAAGTCACAGTCACAGGTGTTGGAGTGTATGTGAGCCGGCTAAGCGCCTGATATGAGCATTTACAAGGAGTGGCAGGAACAAGGAAACAAAGCGCAAAACAATAAGTGTCACAGAGATAAAGCGTCTTGCTGACAGTCTTAGAATAAAGTCAGTGTTTATGTCAACTCAGATTTGTGGTACAGATTGGAACATGTTTGTCTTGACAGCTGAATAATGATGCAAGGTTGAGATCAGAAGTAGACATTTTTCCTGGAAAGAGCACACAGGCACAGAAACATGTAACAAGGTATGCTGGTATTTGCAATGTAGTTGGCAAATGTTGAAATTCAAATATTAATTGCTGTGAGGGCTGGATCGGACTGACAAATTGCAAGACTAACAACTTTAAATATCCTTAAAATGAAGTGGTTCATGTCTGACTTGGAAATGTTTGTGCCGACAGAGAAACACATGAAGTCATATTTCCTTACACAACTTAAAAGTTTGCTTACAACAGAGCTATGTGGAACAAAAAGCACCAGTTTGAACCTATTTGAAATGCAAAAAGGTCATGTAGCCACATTATAAATATTTCTAAAACTTCGTATTGTTCAAATGATGACCACAGTGATAACCATCTTGGTTGTTATTTACATCCCTCCTTCCAGTAAGTCAGCTAACACATGAGATGTCATCCACTCTGTTACCTCGAGGCTTCAGACTCCAGATTCTTGTATAATTGTATTATTTGAACATATCTGAGTCACTGTTACAAAACTATTTCCCTGTGGGGATTAGTAAACTTTTCCTGAATCTTAGAATTTGCGGTGTTTATGCATTAATGCTACTAGTCAGTCTAGATTTGACGTCAGTCGGTACCGAAAAACCGATCAATATCATGTAACAATGTGAAAATCTTATTAAAATACGATATTTGTCACATTGTAACAACATATTTTTATGTTAAAACAAGATATTTTCATTTTATTATGATATACAAACTTTTGCTGTTGAAACAATACACTATATATCTTGCTATAACAAGATGTATATGATAACATGATAACTATATTTTTATGATATGAAACTCATGTTTGAATGAGGCTTAGTTACACCATCTGATTCAGTGTCATGATATTTTGATAATTGTGCACACACAAATAAGGATTTTGAAGTGCACAGGGTTGCACAGAAGGGCCAGTATGCTCTAAGTTCATGATTTATCACATTATCATCCATTGTGCTTAATAACACCAGAATCTCACCATGTGTCAACCAGTACATGAACTTGTAGTTGACCCAAATCAAAAACTTTTGAGGCCTGCTATGGAGTCCAGTTGAAGAGGAAGAAACCAGACGAAGAAGATGTATATGAGAAGGTAAAAACACTATGAATGCCTACACAGCCGTGCTGTTTGGCTCCCAAATAGGAGGATGTTCCCCTGCTGTGAAAAACAGCAAATTAGCAAATTGCAAAAGGAAGTTATTTAGAACATTGGACATATGTAAGTGAATTCTGCCTCTCTGTCATATACTGGCTGAAAAAAAAACTATGAAAGCTGTCTAAACTAAGCACTGCCATGTAACGTCATTTTAAAAAATCATCATAAGGAAGTCTTAATTTAAACCTGTTATACGCTAAGATGCCTTAACAAGTTACCATCTGGTGTAATCATATGTTGATAGTCATAGTCTGCTGCAAAAATAGATATTAGTCAATCAGTCCTTTGTGGGTACACAGCGCTAAAGCCTGCACTCACTGGAAGCAGCAGGCGAAATGTAGGTCAGCTCCTCCCACTTTCTTCAACAGGACCCCACCTTGCTTTCACTCTTCTGCCAAATAAGTTTTCAAGCAGCGGTGCCTCAAATGAACCCAACGCAAAGCAGCTGAAGCCGTGGGGTAACAGAGTAGCGGGGAGAGGCGGCTGATAAGCAGCAGAGAGAAACTCCAGCAAAGCAGGGCACGCTACATATTCTGATTTGGCCCTCCTAACATGGCTCTGTTTCATGGCATCCCCCCTCCTCCCTTTTTTCCTCTTGGACTTCTGAGCAAATATCTTCCGTGCTCCAAGAATCCTGACCATATACAGCAGCCTGTAGGATCACAAGCCAGCAGACTAAACTGTAGTCACGTGTCTTAACTGGCTTTGATTCCGCCTTAGTGGCCGACTGCAGGAATGTCATGTCTCTGTGGCCTCTTAGGACTGACCGTTATCTGTCAGCAGGTTTAGTTGGTTTCTCCCAGTGTTAATGTAATGCCAGGACTGTTTGTATTTGGGGCAGAAACAAAGCCCCCTTTTAAGGAGACAAAAACAAAAGTGGTATTTGATCTCTTCGGGGTGGGATGGAGTTAGAATCACTGGGAGCAAAGGAGACAGCGATGGAGTGATTTTTATTTTCTCCCGAGACAGGAATGTAAGCATAGACTCACTTTGGGGGGCCCCGGCAGCAGCTGACTGCACGGCTGTGGATCAGTGACTACAGTCTTCCAACATGACTCCCCTGGTCGGGGCAGTG
This sequence comes from Dascyllus trimaculatus, assembly GCA_024666655.1. NCBI lineage: Eukaryota > Metazoa > Chordata > Actinopteri > Pomacentridae > Dascyllus > Dascyllus trimaculatus. The sequence continues at coordinate 12,535,714 of CM045458.1, forward strand.
TGTCACATAGTGGGAAAAGAACACTTTCTCCCCATCACACCACTGGCAGATGTAGCACTGCAGTCATTATAAGCTGGAAGACTGAGAAGAAGGTTCAGCATAACAGGGAAGTTGAATCACAGTTATGCATCACTTGAGCAGTGTGAAAATGTTAACAGGGAGGTTACACTGATGAATCACTGTCTGTAAGATAGTGATTCATCAGTGTAGACTTGCTTTGAAATCTCTCATGAACTGAGAAGAATAAAAGTGTTTGTGAATCTGTATCAGCTTGATGCTGAAAAAAATCAACTCATTATTTCACCATTTCAATCCAATGTATTTAACGTGGCAACATTTTAAGATTTCATGTATTCATTCTTATATTTGTGCATCACTTAGAGAAAACAAAGCCAAGACAGCATTAGGACATTTTACTTTCCCACGCTGTCCAGATTGGTCAGCACAGTAGATGACGTCAACGATGAAAATGCCTCTACATCAAATTTTTAAACCAACACGTTTTTATTTAATTTTTTTATTAAATGCATCAATTCATTGTAGCGCAGGTTTTACTTTATTACATAATTCCTGCATCCTGACATCATTTTTTGGCTCCAGTGCCTGGTCGGAGGCACTCTGTGCTACAGTTTTAGGCAATGGAGGTGGCAGATGTTTACTTGGATAACTGTAAAGATTTCTAAAAACCCTCAAGTACAGGAGTATTTCAAACTATTAAACAAAAAGGAGGTTTGTACACTGTGCAAATTTTGGATATCAAACCACACCAGCACATTGTAATGGACAAACTTCTGAAGAGAAAACAAAAACATGCTATTTCGAGGGCTTCTCTCCTACTCTCTGTGCTCACATACACTATATTTAATTCAGGGGCTAAACAATGAATTGATTTCAAATTTAAATGGCAGTTTCAACAATGTAATTAACAAACTGAAAATGCTACAGCTTAGCTTATACAAAATGCAGGTATTAAATAATGAGAATAATGCTATCACTCAATTTAATTTTATTTGGGCCAACTGAAACTTCAAGTTGTTCATGCTTGCATATTAATCAATGTTTCCTATGTAGTTCAGGCTGTGCACTGTGTGAAGACCAACACACCTACATTTAGCAGCTTGTCTAATCCAGAATTTAAACTGCTGAGTCAATAGTTTTACAAATTTATGCTATCCTATTTCTGTGCAAGTTTACTTTTGTCTCATTTGGTAATGAAATCACATTTTATATCCGTTATACAGTGAAAACTGGACTGAAAATGTACTTTAAATTACATATAACAAATTGAATCGCAATCACAATACGCATCAGAAAAATCGCACTTTTTTATATTTCCACAAAATTGTTCAGCCCTAATAAAAATAATACAGCCGAATTTCTAATAAAGCTCTTCTTATTTATGTATTTCTCAGTTTGTCAGACAATCGAACGGGTATGAAATAGTGACGGTTACGTGGCTCATTAGGAATATGTTAAGAGGCAGTCATTTCCAAGCTGCTGCTCTGCACCGCTGCAGTCCTGATTTTAAAACCACGACGTCGCCCAACAAACTCATCAAACACACGACTCAGAGATAACGTTGTGCTGAGATTGATAGGAATTGTAGCTCCTCATAAAGCTAGAGAGTGGTTACACAATAAGGAGAAAAGGAGCTGCCATAGCTGGTCTGTGTTTGTAAGAATCCACCATGTCCATGCTGCACTTTGTTAATCAGACAGATGGAACTTTTTCACTTTTTTAAAGAGTTTGATAGAAATTTGTAGTTGCACTACTGACTTACACAATAAGCCATCTTTTTTAAAATTCATTTTTATCATGTCAGAGTTTCCAGTTTAACTATAACTATACAATGATATACAGTCTGTCATATTAAGTTTAACTGAAATGGAATGTTCTTTTTGCCTTTTATAATGGTTTGGATAAAACAGTCAATCGAATAATTTACAGAAAAATTGTTATTAGTGGCAGACCTTTTTGAAAGTGATACAAAAATGCTACTAAGTCTGGCCAAGCAGGGTTGTCATCAAAATTTTTATGGAAAGGAGACCAGGGTGCTCAATCAGACATGAAGCCGACGTGTTCAGATGCTGTCAAATTAACAGAAATAAGTGCGTGTCTGAAAGAGGCTTTAAATTAATGTATCATTTTCAGTGGTTATTTGAAAACAAAACTGAGTAAATACTAGGACAGTGTCCTGTCCCAGCTAGATTTGAAGCATACATTCTCCACTTTCAACGTGAAACCTGGCCCCTACAGCAGTAAAATATGTGAGTCACATACTGAGAGCAGTGACAGAAGTGTTGCAAACAGCAGCAGGGCGTCAGCATCACCACAGTTTACAGAGGAAAGGAGATATGGTGGGAGGGAAGAGGAGATAAACCTCTGAGAGGGGTCCCCTAGTGAGATAACTAAAATATGATCTGAAAGGAGAGAAGCTAAACTGCATTCCGTGGCCTGTTACACAACAAGGTACAAAAAGGACCTTTTGTGTTCTAATCCACAGTGGCCTTTACATAGAAAAGAGAGATCAGAACACAAACAAATGCAAGAACTCAGAGGGGTTGTTTACATTGTGTGTGACTGGTTGGAGAGCGCCTTAACTGCTCATCAAGAAGGCGAAGTGCTGAAGCACTACATGTTTTTCTACCACCTCTTCTTCAATTCTTGTGCATAGATAACACTGTGACCTCTATCCAGTACACACATAATCTTGCAGCCCTGTTGACATACATCTTTTTCTCCCTTTGTCTACTTCCTTCTCTCATGCTGTTGTCAATCTCACTCACATGCACACTCCTACAGCTCCAGAGTGTGTCACAGTGTAACTGATGCTGCTTCCCACACACAAAGTCGCTGAACCTAGTTTCTTATCCAGTTCAAACTAGTTTGTCACAAAGCAGCAAGCAACAGGCCTCAGGTGAGTGAGCCATGAGAGGATTGTGAGCGGACATTCCAGAGAGCCTCGTGTAACATTGTTTCTGCGATCAGGTGTCAGAAAAATAAAGACGGCCAGGTTCAGAGGTCAAGGTGACACTGGACAAACATCACTGGACTAATTTGCACTGGGAGATAATTTGGCCGCAAAGAAGAGAAACACACAAATACAGAACGCACTACTTGTACTTTGTAGTGCCACTATACTAAGAAATCATGGATTTAAAAAATGCAATCTATAGTTCAGCCAAATCTAATGACCTCAGGCTTCAGCAGTCTGAGTAAACAAATCAGGTCAGCATCTTCATCTTGTGTTCCATCCTGGCAACACAACTAACAGTATGTATCCTTCCTCTGCAGCTCAGCACAGAAACACAAATAGGGAAATGTATAATAAAGCAATTTTGCCTCATATATGCTTTGGATGAACTTTTCCTAATTCTTAACAGCGCAGTCATGGAGACCCTGTCACAAGTATGGACCATGAAAATATTACAGCAACCACTGACGAGAAGTAACTAAGTACATTTACTCAAGTGCTTAAGTAAAAAACTTTGAGGTACTTGTATTTTACGTGAGTTTTCCATTTTATATTACTTCATATTTCAGCTATATTTCAGATGGAAATATTGTACTTTCTAGCCCACAACATCTAGTATACCAACATTTGCTAATGTACTAAATGCAAGAAGAGCACAGTATCAAAGTTATTAGAATTCATCTCGAAAGGAGACTTCATGGAAATTCAACCAGTAGTAAACTATAAATGCCAATGTCATGGTGTTGCAAGAGGACAAGCTTGCAAATCAAAGTCATGAGGTTTAATCCTCTGGGCTCTTTAACTGTCTATACAATAGCTTCTTGTGCAGACATGCAGCTGTGCACATCATGCCACTACAATGGCTACAACCTTTTGTTGGGCTGTGATGAAGAACTACAAGAAAAGATCCAAAAGCTGATTTATTGACCTAAAAAATTATAATCTATCCAAGCATGTTGAGTTAGGCATCATTTCAAACAGTGATTTTTAAGATACATTTACAGATACTTGTTTAAGGATAGACAATGTAGCAGGGATTTCCAACTTTGCCCATAAAGTTTTCCCATTCTATAAACATGTGATGGATGCAGGGGCAGAGAGTTTTCTTTAGACTGACATGTTTCAGGATGTGCTATCTCTCCCCTCAGTGGCGATGGCTTCCTGTCACAGACAAAGAACTTGACCATGAGTCTGGATTCCTCATAGGCCTCCATGCGGATCTGGTTCATTGTGCCAGCCAGACACTTTCTGTCAGACAATGGCAGGCCTTGTATCTCAGTCTATGTCTCTGTTGGTCACCATCATTTTCTATCACATCGCAACACATCTTCCCTCGCTGACTGCAACATGTTTGAGAAGCAGTAGCATGTGACTCCATGAAGGTGAATGAGGGACTCATTGAGGAAATTCACAGAGCAAATTAAAGAGGATTTAATTGAAATAATGGCTTGAGTACATTAATAACACTTCCAAGGGTCAGTCAGTTTACTCAGTGGAGCTGTAACTGCAGTCGTCAGGGCCGACAGCAGAGCAGGGGAGGGAAAATCATCTTCTGTTCACTGCTACAGAGAGACATTCACATTTTAAGGTTCACAGCACCAAAGTAGTACAGACAATGCAAGCTACGGCCTACATTATGGAAACTGTTAGGTTGAGCTACAAGAGTGGCCAGTATGTTCCAATTAGATCAAACATTTCGATAATTATTAAAAATTTAGCATTCTATTCTAAAGGATTTGCTGTTTTCACCTTTAATATTATCTTATAAAAGAACTGTCCATCCATCCATTATCTATACACCGCTTAATCCTCTGTAGGGTCGCGGGGGGACTGGAGTCTATCCCAGTCGACTCAGGGCGAAGGCAGGGGACACCCTGAACAGGTCGCCAGCCTATCGCAGGGCTACATATGGAGACAAACAAGCACACTCTCATTCACACCTACGGACAATTTAGAATGATCAATTAATCTCAGCATGTTTTTGGACTGTGGGAGGAAGCCGGAGAACCTGGTGAAAACCCACGCTGTACAGGGAGAACATGCAAACTCCACACAGAGAGATCCCAGGCATCCTAACCGGGACGTGAACCGGGGATTTTCTAGCTGTGAGGCGACGCTGCTAACCACCGAGCCACTGTGCAGCCTTAAAAGAACTGTATTTCTTCAAAATAGTGCTTCCAGATAAAAAGTAATATACTCAAATAAATGACATAAAATTAAAATATTGTAATCATTTTTCTAATGAATATAAATAAAAACACATATCAGTCACATATTTAAAAGTTAGTTCCTACCTACATTTATCTCACCTTCATATCCATTCAATGGTTAGAACCTCCTTAGGGAGTGACGGGTGGAATCTGTCTAATTGAAACCTCTGATATCTAGATTCTGCTGTTCTCTATGCTATTAAAGTGTGTGGTGTCATAATGTGAAGATCTAATTAACTTTCTAAGACCTTCAGAAAAAAGGCTAGTGGATGTCTCTTAGTTTGCAATAGATTTAAAAACATGCCCAAGCTGTTTGAAATCGACTATTCCACCATAAGGAAAACCATTTACAAAAGGTGAATGCCCCAGCAAATGCACTTCAAGAGCAGAGTGTTTGAAGCAAAAGGAAGTCTCCAAGGGGCCCAAAATTTCATCACAGGATGTGCAGGTAACTCTACAACTGCTTGTGTCAAAGCTCTCCATCTACAATCAGAAAGATTCTACAAATTTGACTTGCATGGGACATGTGCCAGGAAAAAGCCTTCACTGTGTAAAAAGAACATTAAAGTAAAACTTCAGTTTTCCAGTGAACACAGGCAAAGAGCAGGCCTTTTGGAATAATGTGCTCTAGAGAAATGGATCAAAGATAGAGCTGTTTGGCCACAGTAACAGCAGACAGGAGAAGGACTTCATACTGTGAAGGATGGTGGTGGAAATGTTCTGGTTCGAGGTTGTTTCCCTCAGGGGCTGGGCAGCCTGCAGTCATTGATTCAACTGTGAATTCTGCATCATATCAAAGAGAGCTTGAAGGTGGTGGAATTGAACCAAAAGTGGAGCTTTCAACAGGAAAGTGATCCTAAGCACTGCAGAGAGCAAATCCACGAGAGAATAGCTCCAAAAGAAGAAACTGAGGATTATGGAATGGTCTAGTCAGACCCACATGTGAATCCAATTGAAGTGTTGTAGAGGATTTAAAACAGGCACAACATGCAAGGAAACCCCCAAACATCTTGCAGCTGAAGGAATATTGTAGGAACAGAGGTCAAAAGACTGATGGACAGTTATACAGAACACCTACAAGAAATGACTTCTCCTGAAGGAGGTAATAGTAGCTTCGGCTGCTAAGGGTGTAGTTACTTTTCCGTAGACAAATATTACACCTTATAATATTATAAAAGTTAATTTTCCTGGTGATGTTCAAAAATTTGTATCTGTAGGATGTGTTCAAAGAAGATTGAACATCTGTCTGTTGTTGAAAAGCCAACAATTTCCAAAGGCTGTACTTTTTCACATAGCTGTGATTAGCACAGGGGACAGATAAACGTGATATGGACATCCCTAATTATACAGCATATGTATTTACGTCTGCTCCTTGCCTTGCAGCAAAATTCTTTTTTACAAAAAGATAAACGCTGCAACAAAAGGTCATTGTCCACAGACATCCACAGAACCGTGGAGAAGGGACACGTGTCAGTGCTTTCAATGAGAGAAAAAAGAAAACAATGTAATACTAGGGGTGCAAGGACTTCTTGTGAAATATGTAAAAGACCTTGTAATATCTGGTTTCCTAACTTTGTTTTCACTAGGTCTGTTATGCAAAAGGATTGTACAGCCAAAGTACAGAAAATATGGGTGAAATGTCATCACATGAGTTCAGTTTCGATGGATTATTACTATATAGGAATTTGTGGCATTGGAATACACAGTAAAACATATAAGATTACAAGGAAAACTATTCCTATCATAATCACATGTAAAGCTAACATTTGAAACAAGCTGCACATTTTTTCAGACAATCATATCTCTAAATAGATATGTTAAGTTGACCACACTAGAAATTTGTTAGTTTACGGTTCTCTCTGTAGCTCACTTCAAATGTGAAAACAATGAATTTTAGTGACCAGGAAGCATTAAAATAGACAATATTTATGAGTTGTTGGTGATAAAAAAAAAATTACATTAACAGTACAATCTGTCAATTTTTGCCTTACAACTAAGCAGCAACCTTTAGGACTGAAAAATAAAGCCAAGGCAGAGGTACCAAAACTAGTTGGCTATAAGCTGGTTAATCCTCATAGACTCCTATGTTACAATCTGTAACTTTATAGCAGAACTAAACATGTTTACAGCCCGGGACAAAAAAATTTTTTTTGGTCTCTACAGCTAATTTCCTTGGCAACTGTACTAGAGGTGAATTTTCAGAAACTCACTCATTTAAATTGTATCAAAGCTTAAAGTTATGCATAATTAAGGGCATGGCTACTTTGAATTACACTCCACAGACCAGAGACTTTTGCATGGCCTGCCTCAGCTCCATTTACGCTCCACTGCTTTGGTCATTTTCAATTAGCCAGGAGTTAGGAGGTAAAGTAGTGCCAAGATGATGACACTATTCTTATATAAAGTCAATGCTTCTACCCAGTCAGCTGGTGATCAAGACCACCAATACCAGATGACCTCCTGAACAGACATTCTGCTCCTGAAATCTCATTTCATCAACTGTCTAACCATGGTGAATTTACACTGAGCGTAATGTTCCTAAAGAGTCCTAAAGGAGCCATGAGCTATAGACAGTGCTTTCATTCAATCCTGTTCAATTGGTCTCCACATAGTTTGGATCACAAAAAATGGTTGTGAAACATGGAATGAATGCAATGAAAAGTTGCACATTGTGCTTAAACCTAACCATTACACAGAAGGCCTTCACATATAATGAAATGTCATCACTTCAATATAAATCAGCTTCAGGAGTAAAACATAATTATCATATGTTTGTCCCCTCCAATTATTAAATTTTTAGTTCTTTATAAACACAGACAATGAGAGACAACAGCTCGACTTATCTTTTTTCAGATTCCTCCTCTGTCTGAAAAATAATGGAATCTTTGCGTCACTTTTACACCAAGGTCTTTTACATATCTGTGTGAACAGTGAACACATCTTATATATATAAATCATCTCTGCAACAATGCAAAAACCTTGGTGCACCGGCATACATCATTGTTTTGTTAGGATAATAATGAAGTAAGTAGTTTTTTAATAAAAGGGAAAAAAAACAGCTCATACAAGACAGTTTTATGGGAGTTTTCTGTGGGTATGGTATGGTGACAAATACCTACGTAAGTAAATTAAAAGACTGGTAAGATGTCATTGGCTCAAACTCATTTACACTTGACATTGAAATTTAATCTAAATTTGGGGATTCTGTCTGGATAAACAAAAACATAATGCAAGGAATAAATTCAAACAGAACAGACTGTGAGTACAAAGTAAGCCAGAGGTGTTCTCAAGGGGGTAAATCCTGCTAACTTTGGTGACTGCATGACTTTCGTCTAGCAATACCAGCAGAGCAAAATTTAATGGATATGATGAAGCTACAACAGCAGTCACCTGACTGATTGAATTGTAAAACACAACAGACATTCAATTCTGCAATGCTGTCTGGAGTGACAGACGGCACTAATGCAGCTGTCTGTCACTCCAGGGGTCGACCAATTATCAGTCTGGCCACTTGTCATTCTGACATTTAGCATTTTTCTAATATTTGTGTTGTTTTGTTTTTAGAACTAATTCACTAATTCAGAATCAAATAAATCAATTTAAAAATGTGCTACTTTGGCTCTAATGCAGCTTCTTCTCTGTATCTGTGGTCACTCTGTGGTCTATAGCAATGTCCAACTCACAGCACTATCTAATTGCTAATATGTTACCAGTAGTAGTCTTTTCCCTTTTAAATGAAATGTGCAAAACATAAATAAAGACATTTTAATAAATACTTACATTTTTGGTGAGTACGCAGTAAATTTGTGCAACGTCGAAATAAAATTGTATGTGTGCAGTTTGACTTCCATTGTAGTAACTAGCAACCTGAGGGCACATCTCCAAAACATGCACCCAAATGAGCATTTGTTAGGTTTCTTGTTGTATTGTTTTTCTCTCTTATGGACATAATTAGCAGCTGTGGCTCGGGATGTAAGCAGGTTTTCTAGTAATTGCAGGTTCGGCGGTTCAATCTCTGGCCCCTTGACATACTCAAGTGTCTTGGGCAAGACGTTGAACCAAAAGTTGCTCTTAATGGCAAGCGAGCACTTTGCATGGCTCTGCAATCATTGGTGTGTGAAATGGCGAATGAGAGGCAATTTGAGTACTACTAAGGTAGAAAAATGCCATATAAGTGCAGAACATTCACTATAAAAATAATTCATTAATTTCAAAATGTGTTGAGTAATGTCCCACCCCAGCACTATCTGACTGGTTCCAGATTTCAAGTAATAGTCTCTTTCAATTAAACTTACTGAAAATAAAAAAAGAGACTTCAACAAAGTTTTGTGTTGGGGTTTGTGTTATTCTACATTTTGACAATTCTCATTTTTACTGTGAATATACAGGTGTATCACAAAAAACAGTTGTTGGTCTCCTTGGTAACAAATAATGGGTATTAGAAAAAACTTAGTAGCTACACATTTACACCAGATGTGTGAGACTTGTACTACACGTTCCAGATGCAATTAAATATAAACAAGACCATTTAATTTTCTGTTTTGGTTTACTCTTTATATATGCCATTTGGTTTATGGTGACCTATATCCACAGTGGTTGGTAATAATCGCTATGTCAGTCTGAGAGAGTTCATAATGTGCTCATGACTCAGCAGCCTCTTATCATTACAAGCCAAGGGTGGGCATCATGGACAACCTTATATGAGAATAATTATAGCTGCATAGTCCTATTTTGCATTATCAACAATATTCAGTTCTTTTTAAAAATATATTCAGTCATTTTTGTAAGATTTTGGTCCTGCTCTCTGAGGTTTATTCATTAAGAACAAATGAATCACTGCATGAACTCACCAACCCATCCACCCACCCACACACACACACCTAGAATGTATTAAAATCATTTCAGTGTGTTATCTCAGCAACATGTACACTAACAGCAGGAGAAGCAGTGTGACCATCACACACACACTCACACACACAGGTAAACAAACACATGCACATCATTTTACGGTCCCTTAAGCTTCTGGGAAAGAAACATCAAATGTGTGTGTGCTTGCAATGGTGCCACGTGAGTTGCTGGTTAAAGTAGGTCAGTCAGTAAGTCAGGAGTGGCAGGGAAGGAGTGCACAAACACAGGCTAACTCCATTACCTCATACAGTGGATTAGTGTCAACAGGCCCATCCATCTGTCTAGAGCCATCCTGGTTCAAGTGACCGTAAGAAGAGCAGCGGGGACTCGTGTTTCTGTCTTCTTGTTTGGCCCCCATAAAGTCCCAGAAGAACCTGTAAGCAATGCATACAAACACCCAAGTGTGTATCTACACATACGACAATGTGCACCCACACACATATGCACACACACCATGTGGTCAACAGCACACTGAGTCAAGTCAGTAAAGTTACACCTGTAGCTCTGAATGCTGCATTAGTGCAAACAGGCAGCAGACAAAAGGAGCACTTCCTGTTTCTTGTATAGTGTGTCAAAGGACCAAGTGAACTGGGAGAAAACAACAAAAGAGAAGTGGGGAGGGGGGCTTCCTGGTGCAGTAACCTTGTAAACAACTCTTCAGGAGTGTTTCGACTGCTCACGAAAATATATACAGGAAGGGTCCTATTGCAGCTACTCTAGTTAAGCCAGTAAAAGAAAAAAAAGTTCTTTTAAATCAGTAGAAAATACTGCAATGAGGAATTTGTCTGGTTTACAGTTTTTGTTTTGTTTTTTATCAGCTGCCCATCAGATTAGACTACTGCTCCATATGGCGATAGGCTTTTCTTAACCTCAGGCACAAAAACAGGTAATGGGTAAAAGAGGATAGAGGAAACCTCCCCACCTCACTGTGCACCAGCCTAATGTCAGATTAAACATACCCTAGGTGTGGTTTTCGAAACCGAGGCACATGTTTATGTGGTCTGTCAACATATCTGGGGCTTACATTTTCACATTTCTCTACCACATCACCTTAGCAACACTTCGAGCTAAACAGTTGGCTAGCTAGTTTCAGTTTCTACAGACATAGGTCAGCCAGCTAACATTCATGAAAAACACAACTTCCATACCTATGTGTGTATTGATTATTGTTATTATTAATCATTCTGGACTGCTAGAGCTTTGCTCAGCAGACCCTCTTTTCATGCACTTTCGTGTGCCAGCAAAACAAAATTTCCCCTCGGATCTGCACAAATCTCATTGGTGACCTATTTTAACCTCAAAACAGCAAACTTTGCTGAAAGATGAGGAGTTTGCATCTCTGTAAACTGAAATAACTCATTTTTTGGCCACCTAGGAGGAGCAGATTTTTTTGATTTTATTATTTTCTTTACTTAATTAATATTTAAGTTGTTTATATTATCAGATAGAGAGAAACACTAGGTTTCATTTTAAGACCAATACTAACTTTCCTTTTATCTCTGTTTTGGTGTCCACCACCACTATATCTGGCTGTTTAGCTGCTAAATGCTCAGTTATGCTTACCAGCTACAGTAGTTAGTAACAGTGACTTCTTGTTCAGTGAATTTAAGAATGACATTTACAAACTTTGTAAAAGTACACAAAAATATGTTAATTCCACTGTAGGAAAGACCTGATATTCTTTGCAATTAGGTGAAAAAAATATGTGCATATACTGGTATCAGCATCCGCAATACAGCAAATGAGGTAAAAAGAGCAGCATACTGGATTTGAGCAAAATCGAATATCATGCAACTTTAGTAACAGCTATGAAGGCATGCTTGGCATTCTGTAATGTTGGTAAATGGGGTGGGCAATGCCAAAATAAACTGTGATAATACTGAGGATTTTGTGGATTTATTTGCCTTGTAGCAAAAGTGTGTTTGTGCTTCTGAAATCTCCATCAAGTCACAGTCAAATCTATGAAATGAAACTATACCAAAAATAATGTCACAACATGTCTTCAGTCAAACTGATTTTTTAGGTCAATAAGATTTTCCTACGAAGAATATTAAACTTGTCTCTGTGAAATAGTTTTGTCAATGATGACACACATTATAAAGCATTTATAAGGTGTAATTAATGGTTTTGTGGAACTAATAATACTTTATCAGTTCTAAAACATGACCTTTGATTTACAAGGCTGTGAAATATACCTTTGGCTAACTAAACTAAATGAGTATAAAGAGGATCTAGACCAAAATCCACTTATTAGAACAACTTATTTAGCATTTATTTATGGATTAGCAGCATTTAGACCTGCAATTTTACCAAACACAAGGGTAACAGTGACCAAAGAAGTTTTTCACATAATGGTGATCCCAAACGGTTATATTATAACTGATCTAGCTTAATACAGCCATTAATTAAAACATATGCATGCATAAAGCATGCCTGACTACAAAGTGGTACTAATGTAGTGTTTCATTTTTTCAGCTTCCTTGACAATGAATACATTGCCTTGATGCCTTGCCAACAGAAAAACACCAATCACCATGACATAACTTCACAGACTGAATAAGTATTTCAAGTTCAAGAGAGCAGATGTTTACCACATGTTTGGAATGAGCTGTTAAAGCACTGTGAGCTGCTTTTGAACATTTTGGTGCATTGTTGCATTTTTGCAGCACTGGTTGTCAAGAAAAAGTTGGAGAATGCTCGAGGGCTCGCTCAGAATATAAAGCAACAGATAGCAAAACGAGAAATCAAGCCAACGCAGTAGGAAAAACTGCACATGTAATTCTCCTTGAGATAGATGTACTAAGAGAAGAGAAGGAAGTAAAGTAGCACAAGCGAGCTATAAGTGACAGCGAAGGAGTCAGTTTACAGTACGGGCCTCCCTGCTCCTCCCGCCACTCAACCCTTCCTCCTCTAATCCAAACACCTGGAGGGGGAGGGAGGAGGGTGAGCGGCAGGCCCCATGTGAGCGGCTGCTCACATGCAGTCAGGACTCAACGTGTTACAGTAACACCTTTACTGGGGCCAACGCGGGCAGTTACGTAAAGCAGCCACACACACACACACACACACACACACACACGCACACACGCACGCACACACGCACGCACACACACATTTTGTCAAGGGCATGGGACAGACTGGGGTGGTCGGGTTAGCAGGTGGGAACGGCAGCAAACTGGACAGAGGGGACTCAAAACATCAGCTGTTGTTTGTGTTTCACTGCCTACATGCCATGTTGAAGTGTGCCACCATAAGCTCTGCCATTGTTAACACACCGAGCTGGCTGCCAAAGAGACATAATGTGTGAGCAGTTTACATTCAACAAGTTTATTGGAAGTGTGATGATAGCAGAGGAGGTGACAAATCCTAGTTAGAAGATTTTACCACGGATAAAAAATATAAACTGTGGTGACCCAATTAAGAGTTTATGCATTTTTTGAATAAATGGCTTTCAGGTTGTGCCATATGACTAACATGTCTGGAGTTGTGAAATTCAGAGAGAAAGACAAACAGAAAAGCGACGACAGACAGGCGGCATTTCAATAAGGCTTCTGCAAGTGAGAAAGATGGGTTAAGCTGGGATTTTACTTATGTAGGTCACTGAACCTGTAACACTAGGTTTTTCAGACCCTCTCATGAAATTGGCGATGACAATTAACAGTTCAAACACTTTGTTTCAGAGCAAGCCTCAGTGACGAGCAAATAAATGTTAGAATAGCAAAACCAGATAAGTCTTTGTTCGAGCCTGAGAACTCAGTAACTGCTGGGAGCACACAGAGAACCTTTTAGCGTCTTACACTATGAAAGTGGTTCCTAAGGTCATGCATGTGAGCAGGGTGAGAGGCTTCTCAAGTGTGATCTGACCTCTTATCCTGCCCTCATTCACCCATATTTCTAAGAAGCCCTCCCACTTCCTAAAAACCAACTGGGATTCGTGGCAAATGTTTTTTCAGCTCTTAGGCAACTCTTGCACAGACAGATGCTTATTAATAGCAGCTACAGCAGGAGCAGTTGGGACATGTTTACATTAAGCTCCAGAAAGACGACAGCCAAAACTTGCAACAGAGGCAGTGAAAATTCTTCAGCAACAAGCTATAAGCTTGTCTAGATGGCAAAAAAACATTAAATGTAGTAAAAAACAACAGTAAAATGGCACTGATGTGAAATGTAAAAGAAAAAAAAATCCTCTCTTGCTTGTTCAGCTTGTTTTTCAGGAGAAACTAGGTTATCACCACGTACTTAAATCAGGGAATAATAATGGTTGCCATTGTCTGTGAAGCAACAGGCAGAGCCGAGGAAATGGGTGGGTTCTTGGTAAAGCAGAACGAAAAAAAAGCAAAGGCTCAAAGACCGAGTGGGAGAGCAGGAGAAGAAGGGGGAAGGCCAGCACGTGAAGGCAGGGAGTGTGTTGTCTGAGAGCCATGTGCTTGGGCCAGGCGTGTGAGTGACTGAAGCTGTTCACGTCACCGTATGACTCACACCGGAGGAGGCTACTGCTCTGCACGTCTCATTCACATGCGCACATAAATACATCTACAAAAGTAATAAGCACAAGTACGCCTACTGTTTAAAAATAGCCAAGCTCCCACAGGAACAAAGATACAATAAGCAACACTTGCAAATGCTCTCAATACCACAAAACCAAAGAAGTACAGGGAAAGACAATTACAAGCCCCTCTAAGAGAATAAGAAAATAATGATAGCATGATTGATGATGAAGCATGTTGGGGTCAAGGCCAAAGTAAGGAAGACCTCCTAAACTCTGAGAAACAGCTCTTCTGTCTAAATAAACATGTATGCATTAAGGCTGAATAATTAGCCGACACACTATTTAATATGGAGGTGCAGTAATCAAATCACAGTAGCTGCAGTTTTTTAATAAACGTCAAATGGGTCACAACGTACCATTAACAATTATATTAAGCACTGCAGTGCCACAGAGTTGCCCTGGCATATAAATGGTATTATCCAGATTGAAGGGAGTATGCTTTGGTACAGACAGCCGCAAAACTCATATATAAATATTTTTTGAAGGAAAAAATGTAAAAAAAATCTTACTAAAATCGTGTCACAACTGCAAAACTAGTTTAAAAAAGCAACAATTTTTTTTGCACATCCAAAGCCCTCATATGCAAAAAAATGTCCGAATTCAAAACTTTATCTGGCATAAATTTTCTCATTGACTCCAGGTTTTGCCGAAATGTCATTACACTGACTCACATAATTGAAAACAGTACCACTTAATCACAGGCTTAAAATGATCAGTGTGGGTTGTACCTAAGAGCAGCAAGTCTTATAGTATCATACACTGACTAGACTCTTCAATGATTCAGAGCTTTTTCTGGCTTAGAATAGGCCTTTAGGGGGTGACTATGCACGTCAGTAAGCATGATCAGGCCACATAGAGTGAAGGCAATGAGTCTGTGTTACATTATTTGACAGAAAGCCATGGATTTTTCTGTTATTTCTGACCAGCTGATAATGAATAAGGTCAAGTATGCTTGAGTAAATTAAATCAAGGCTACTGAAATTCAATTTTTAAGAGCAAGCTATTCTTTGGATTAAATCATACTTGTCAAATCGAGCAAATTGTGTATCTGTCAGCTGTGTCAAATCCCCTTATATTGACAGTCAGGTTGGAGTTCCTCAAGGTTCCATACTTGGATCTATTTTACTCTCTTTATACCTTAACGATTTGCCAAATGTCTGCCAAAATATTGACACACGGCTTTACGCAAATGATCCTGTAATTTTCACAAAAGCAAAGTCTGATATAGAAGTATCTGTAAAGTTGACATCTGCAATAATAAAAGTGCTAATAAAAGTACGCTAAAACCAATAGAATCTATCTTCAAAAAAGCTGTAAAAGTATTGGATAGGAAATCCTTTTCCTCCCATCACTTCCCTATTTTCTAGAAATACAATATTTTAAGTTTTGATAATTTTAAAAAGTTTAAACTAGCTTGCTCTGTATACAAGATCCTGCATAGACTTTCTCCACCGCTTTTGGGGGAGTTCATTATGTTCAGATCGAGCACTAGTGGGAGAACAAACAGAGCCACCACTAGAGATGACTGTGCAGTACCACTTAGATACACAACCTTTAGCAATCAGGTGTTATCAGTCAAAGGTACTGAGGTCTGGAATGAGATTCCAGCTCCAATAAGAGACTGTACCACTTTTAACACTTTTAAAGTCAATCTAAAAAAAAGTGGCTGAAAAGAAACCAGATCTGTCCACACTAATTTTAAATTTAAGCTTTTATGTGTCCTCTGTGTGTTCTTTGTTACTGTCATTGGTGTGTGTCAGTTGTCCAGTTCTTCTATAGTGTTGTTAATTCTTTGTATTTTTCATTTGCAGTATTGTCATTGTAATGTTATTTCTTCTGACCTGCCAGGGACTGCAGATGGAAAGTAGCCTTTGGCTAATTCTGGCATATTTACATTTACATGTTCATTAAAACATTCATTTTAAATAAAACAAAGTAAAGTAAAGCAAAGTAAATACCAATTAATAAAACTGAAAAAAGTATTTATTGTCACTTTTTCTGTCCTGGTTTTGATGATTTGGCTTTAGGGCTACTAAAATCCTTTGGGGGCACCAAAAATGAATTCATACGGGAAAAACAATTTCACTGCCAACAGAGTCAAGAGAACACAATATGCAATCAATCCAATACACTGCACTGTTTACATATGTGACAAACACATCATACAGTATAAGGTATGAATTTCACAAACTGAACATACAGTGATCTCATTTTTGACAGTATATGAAAGTCTTCTAACACATACTGTAATACGTGTTCCCTTGTCATATCAGACTGTGACTTCCAGGATATATTTTCAGGAGAAATTTGCAGATCACAACAAAATGAACAGCAGAATATAAAACGTACTTCATAGAATTCCTTCTAAACTGAGCATAAATAGACATCTGGTTTTTGCTCAGTGGTGATACATCATTTGGGGTGGTATGTGTGCTGCTTACTAAAATATTATGTTTTCAGTTCTGGTTTACTTTGTATTTTTTCTGACCATTTTCTTCATAATTTTCATAAAACACAGACCGAAAATAATTTACACCACAAGGCACTATATCACTTTTTGTTTGTCTGCAAAAAAAACACCAGATCTCTGCAGCGTAATTCAAAACTGGATAGACACAACATTTAAAACATTGCGTGGAAGAACTGTAACCAACAATGGTTAAACTTAAACACCCCCAGAACCCAACCAGCAGAATCTGACAGGACTCTTATCCCTGTTTAAGAAGTCAGTGGGTTACCGAAGTGAAACTTAAATATGTGTCGAGTATAAAATTACAAGACAACCATACCAATATAAAATCAAATTTACTTTTGGATATTCAATATTTTCTCAAATGTATGCCTTATGTTCTCTATGTTTATCTTCCTTTGCGATTCACACATCAATATTGTACAACATCTATCATATTTTGCAGATCATAATACACTCACTGCAAGAAGAAAAGTAGAATGCAAACATCAAAAAGCCCAAAGCCAACATCTGCCTGATGAACTTTAAAACTAAGATGATGATTTACTTTACGTAGAGAGAAGCAGCAGCACACATTAGTTATACAAACTCATAAAACATGTGATTAAAACCTTCTCAAAATAGAGCAGTTTAACTATTCCAGCTCCACACTTGAGCCTTCAGTTCGTGAGAAGGGAGCTACATTGTAGTAGTGTTATCCACAGTGAGGAAGAGGTTAACGATCCTGATCAACATCCTACGTTCATTTCAAAGGTGAGGGTGGAAAACTATGAATAACTCATGTGGGCGGCCAAACATCTGTATAGGAGTCTAAACGTGCGTGCAATCACATAAATGTCTGCATCGAAGTGGGGAGTCATATTTAGCCTTTCATGCATATGCATGAGCATGTGCACATATGGCACAAGCAATCTGCACCCTGCCAAGAATATCGAAGGGTGTATGGGTGCAAACAGGCACGACTGTCACTCATAGTCTCATAGTGATACAATGTTTGTCTACATGGCACGTCTGTGCAATTTTTTTTCTCTGTGTGTATACTATATATATACACATATATATATACATATATATATATATATATATATGTGTGTGTGTGTGTATGTATATGAGGTCATCACATGGGTTATGGCCAACCCCCTCCACCCTGCTTCCTCTTCTGAGAATGGGGAACAGAGTGATGTTTATCAACTGTGTGCAGGGACAGCACATGCAAACAGGACTTCAATCTCATTCTGTTATAGCTTTTACAACCACTGGCACATGTGTAACATCTATGTGGATGCATAAAACACAGCAGTAACTCGCTGACCTCTACACGCAGGCAATATAATACAAAAACTGCCAGCACATGCCTCCTTTGCTCTGGGTCTGAGCAGTAAAAGCAGCTGCTGTCTTCCACAGGGGGAGAATGAGCCAGGTAAGGCAGGGGACAGCTGTCTGTCATCAGCAGAGATCAGAGGAACAATATTTCCACAGCTTTCACACCCTCACATGTGCCTGCAGTCAATGCGGTTATGGTACAACTAAAGTAGAACATGTTTTCAGAAGGCGAGTACTAGGCCTGCTGTCACGGATCATAAGCTTGAATGCTAAAGCTGCTAATAGTGTAAATAAAGCATCCTCCTGTAGCTCTGCCTTACTATTTGTATGGCATACTTCCTTATTACCCAGTACACAGGATGTGACATCGTCACACTTTGTGCAAACAATGCAGAAGCTTTGGATATTGCAAGTGAGTGCAAATGCTAAAAAACACAGTTATTCTTCAGATTTCAGATTTCATACTTCAGATTTATAAGATAGAGGAAAGCAAACAGATGTCAACGTGTCATCACCATATATGGATCTGAAATAGAATTTATTTAAAGAACAAATGCACAACAGGCCAGCAACTGAGGAAATGACTTCAGATTTCACACCTCAAGCTAGGCTTGTGAGCAGATGTGAAGTGAAACGCCTCCAACTTCCTCAAAAGCTCTTAGGTCAACAGAGGTGAGAATCATCGATTTTATTGACAACTAAACTCCATGTCTCATCAATCCTCATTAAAGACCTGCTATACCGATTTCCTGGATGAATCCAGATTAGGCTTTGCATGTGTCATCTGGCCTGCAGGGCACAACTCCAAAGAAAGATGAATATAATTTTTGATCTGTCAGGGCTAAGGGCAATACTGATACAATAAGCAGTCTCGTGTGCAGCTCACACACACAGCTGGGCTCACAGCCGGACATCACAGGCATACATAATACATGAGAAAGTATGAGATGAGGGGCAGTGTCCTGTTTCTCCTCCAGAATTGCTGACCTATGCATCAACCCCCCTACACACATACACACAATGTGAGGCAAGTCCTCATCTAATGAATCCAAGCCCACATCCCTTTGCTGAGTGTGCATCTCCTGCAGCCAAGTGCTTTGAGATGGTACATGGTCCAGCAGCACACAACAGAGGACAGATGCTTTTTAGGTCTGTCCTGACCTGTCCTGAGTCCAGCTGAGCAGCTGACTGCAGTTCAGGACTTGGTGATGTTCGTATGTTTTCTATTCAGGAGATAATAAAATTGCCTCCATAAGCATAAGTTGTGCAAAAGCAACCTGCTGTTTTTCACTATTAAAATATTCACAGACACAGTACCTCTGTCGTGGTTAAAGTAACAAGAGCACTTAATATTTCAAGAAACCAAATGTGCTCACAACCAGTGGAGTAAGTTGCAGCTGCGAAGACACGACTGCAGCCATGTGGGGTCTCCATGTCAGTGCAGCTTACTGGTAAATAAGCTCACCAGTGTGTGAGCACACAGATCTCTGGCACCACTTAGTGGTTACAATGAGTTGACTTTTTCTATTCAGGACTTTGTAAACATACAATGAACTACAAACAGATGACAAATTAAAGGAAAAATCAACATGAAGTGTCTTAGTAAGGTGCTGGACACCGATTTTCTACCAGAGCTATTTCAGTGCTTCTTGGCACTGATTCTCCAAGTCTGTAGAACTCTACGAGAGATGACCACTATTTTACCAAAAGATATTCCCTCATTTGGTGTTTAGATCATAGCATAAAGATGATCTCACAGAACAGCACTGTATTGACTTGCAGAGATCCTTCCTTCTAAGGGGACAAGTGGGCCTAATCTATGCCAGCAAAATACCCCTATAGCGTATGTAATCCCCCAGATTCCCTCACTGTTGGGGTTACGAATATGATGAAGGATGATTCATCTGATCATCACTGTATAGTGGTGGTATTTTCACCATTGTAATATCAAATGTTCATTCATCTTTAAAGGGAGGCTTTATAAACTGCTGTCTTACTACAATATCCCTCTCCATGTAGCTGTCACCAGATTGATCACATCCTACAGTGACCTTGTCAGAGAAAAAGTTGCTCCTCTGATTTTTTGTTGTTTTTCTACATTTCATACTAAAGCACAAATCACAGTCATCAAATATGTGCTGTCAACCACAATTTCTGATCCCATTTAATAATGTCTTTCCCACAGATCTAAATGCAGATGTCACTTCAGTCAGTTCGGGTCAACTGGTTTGTCAGTATGGTTCTTTTCTGACCAAATTTGTCACTGGTCAGACAATCACTGGTATTACCTTAAAAGGAGAAAAGCACTACATCAACAGCCCACTAGGATAAATCCATCATTTGTAGCAGCAAGAGGACCAGATTACATGTGAACACCCCTGCATTTGTGCAACTTTGAAATCGCCCAAGCTTATGGAGACAGCTAGGTCTACCTTACAGGTATTTAAGAATTAGTCTGTGTTTACTGAACATTTACAGTGGCAAGAAAAAGTATGTGAACCTTTTGGAATTTCATGGTTTTCTGCATTCATTTGTCATAAAATGTGATCTGATCTTCACCTAAGTCAAGGGTATTGACAAATATAAATTGCATAAAATAATAACACAAAAAAATCTGATTTTTCATGTCTTTATTGAGAACAACCATAAAAGCCTCATAGTGCTTGTGGAAAAGTATGTGAACCTTTGAGTTAATGACCTTAAAAAAGCTAGTTGGAGTCAGGTGTTGGCATACCTGGAGTCTTGTTAAGAAAATGAGTTTGGACCTGTGGACTAGAGCTACTTTGATGATAAAAACCATTAAAACTAGAACATTGCTGCACACCTGAAGTTTGCCTAAAGAGCAAACTCCACAGTGGTATTAGCAGAATGTTTTGTGGACTGATGTAACTAAAACTGAACTATTTGGAATGAATCATCCCAACTTGGGCATGCTGTGCTGCATCAGGGCCTGGCCAGCTTGCAATCACTGAAGGGAAGATGAATTCCCAAGTGTATCAAAAAATTCTTCAGGATAATGTGAGAATGTCTGTACGTCAGCTGAAACTCTGTAGAAGTTGGGTGACGCAACAGGACAATGACCCAAAACACCGGAGCAAGTCCCCAATGGAATGGCTTCAGGAAAACAAAACAAAATCCACCTTTTGGAGTGACCAAGTGAGAGCCCAGACCTCAACCCAACAGAGATGCTATGGAAGGACTTGAAGGGAGCCATACACATGAGACCTCCAAAGAATATGACAGAGCTAAAGCAGTTCTGCCAGGAAGAATGGGCTAATATTCCTCCTGAATGATGTGCAGGTCTGATCCACAGCTACAGGAAGCGCCTGGTTGAAGTTATTTCTGCCAAGGGGGGGGTCAACAAGTTATTAACTCCAAGGGTTCACTTACTTTTGCCTCTACCATTTTTAATGTTGAATGAGTGCATTCAATAAAGACATGAAAGATCAGAATGTTTTGTGTTATTACTTTAGTCACATTATATTTGTCAGCACCCTTGACTTAGATGAGGATCAGATCACATTTTATGACAAATGAATGCAGAAAACCATGAAATTCCAAAAGGTTCACATACTTCTTCTTGCCACTGTACTCAGAAGAACATTTACCCAAAAAGTCAAGAGTAAACGTTGCAAACAGCGGTTTGTATAACAACAACCGAAACAGCAGATCATCTAAAAACAGTATGTTACCTTGTCTGCATTACATTAATAAACAGTTCTTGTGCTGGGATCACCAGTTGATATAGTTCTATTTTTAGAAATTGTGTGAAAATGCGCAGGTGCAGTTGGTCTGGTTCAAGTTTCTTTTTATCATTTCAGTATAAAATAACATGGCTAACATGATTTAATATGCTGCCAACACTAACTATTTGTTTATTTATAATTCATTTCGGGAAATAAGGCTGATAAGGTTGGTAGAGTGCACTGTGATCAATATAGGTAGGTAGGTACTTTACTGATCTCAAGGGAAATTCAAGATAATGCAGACTTCCTCAGGGTATAAGTAGAGTTTTTTCCCACAACCAACTGATTGGTTGAAGAGTAGGTACTATTTCAGTCGATTAGATATTCTTGACTACAGTCCTACACCTGTAGAACTGAAGAAGCCTCTTGGATGAAAAATAAAACTTCTAACCTAACAGAAGAGCCCATTTGCTTTTTACTGAAACTCTTAGGGTTAAAATGGTCTGGATGACAGAGAATCTTGACCAACATTGCTACACTTTAATCACTGTTCCAACTGAAACACTAGCCAATTGAACAGTCTCTGTGACTGAAGCTCCTGCCATCTGTGCCCCAACAATTAAGCTCCTTTCAGAGTCTCCTAGATATTTTCCTCTTGTCATGTTAATACAAAACCAGACACAGTAGACCTGCTAAGTATTTTTTTTACAGTTGTCACAGAGCCTGAACGGATGTTAACTGCTTGATTGCTTCATGCAGTGCACCTGTGTGAAAGCATCTGCAGGAGGCGTAAGTTAGCTTGTTGAAAGTAGCGAAACTTTTTCTTACCATTTCTGAGCAGCTTTCTCCTGTGTGTCTGGCTCCAAGGCGCCATTAGGACGGTACTGGCAGGGACGACACTTTGAAATAACTTTGGCAAAATTCATGCCACCTAAAGAAAACAATCTTTCTAGTATTTTTTCGGGGTTTGACCTGCAAAAGAAAAGGACGCCAACAGTCCCAAGAGTGTGACGTAGCACGCAAATGCCTCCAGGGGTCAGTGACGTCATACGTAACGGAAACCGGAAAAATTCTTTAAAAAATTAGCATATTTGGCAAAAAATATATATATTTAATCATTTCTATGAAAATTCCTTAGATAAATCTTTATTTATTGATTTGATGGTCTTGTTGTTAATAACTAGCTCTAAATGTTGACTTTGGTTAAAAAAAAATTAAAAAATTTTAAACTACGGCTGAAGAATTTCAAAGGAGCATTGTTCAGTTACTAAAGTTTTAAAAAGAGCACTGTTAAACAAAGAAAAATGACTTTTTGGAATAATTGAGACATATTACAAGAATTGTTAATTTTTCTGTGCTGTTTGTTTTGATTCATGGCGAAAAATTTAAATAAAAATTACATAACAAAACTCATGCTTATTAATAAAAATAGACTGCAAGATATAAAATCTGTTCAGAAAAAGGTGGCTGGAGAAAGTTATGGGATGGTTAAAAGACCAAGAAAAAGTTAAGTGAACCTTAAGATATAATACAGTCCAGTTCGAGCTCCACATTTTGAATTTTGATTATTGCTTTTATATGTGTATGTTTCAGTGGCTTCATTTTATTTATACTGCACATGCTTATTTATATGCTTAATTTCTATGTTTAATTTTTCTGTATTATATGAGTATATTTCTCCCTGTGCATGCGTGGGTTCTCACCGGGTACTCCGGCTTCCTCCCACAGTCCAAAAACATGCTGAGGTTAATTGATTATTCTCATATGTCCGTAGGTGTGAATGAGAGTGTGCTTGTTTGTCTCTATATGTAGCTCTGTGATAGGCTGGCAACCTGTTCAGGGTGTCCCCTGCCTTCGCCCTGAGTCGACTGGGATAGACTCCAGTCCCCCCGCGACCCTACAGAGGATTAAGCGGTGTACAGATAATGGATGGATGGATGGATGGATGGATATGAGTATATTAAATAGTAAATATTGTATTTGTTTTAAGTATTCTCAGTACTCTTACAATTAGTGCTGGCTTGTATTTGGAGGAAAAGGGGATATCTTTAGCTTTTATATTATTCACAAGACACTGAACATATTTAATAAGGAATCCCCAAGGAGAGGAGGGAATACAGAGAGACAGACTTACTTTTGCTCTATAAATGCTCAACCCAAAGATAATGCCAATATTAATACTTGTATTTTTAAGCTTTGAAAAGTAAACCACATTAATATATAATGTAATATGTTTCTCCTAGCTATATTAGGCTTACCAGTAATAGCTGAAAGGAGTCAGACAAAAAAAACTGATACAGGTGCTCATACAATCTTGTAATTCATATCAAGTTGTAGATTTAAAATAGTTTATTCCTTTTTGTTTTACAACTGTGACATTATTTTAAGTGAACAAACAGCAGTTTTTATAAGCCCAGAAAAACGATCCATTCAGTTCTTAAGTGCCAAACGAGGAGTTACTGCAGTGTCAGGAGGAGTGAACTGTCCAGAAAGGGTTTCCACAGAGAGTCTGGGCAGAACAGGTCAATGAGATGTCTGTTCATTTACTCAACAGCCATATGTGCCCTTGAGCAAGAATCCTGACTCCCAGCCCTTCCAAGTAGCCCTCTGAGTGGCAAAACTAGTGAGTCTACTCCTTGTGTAACTCCTCTTCTGTTCAAAAAGCTCCCTGGAGGTTTGACTGTCTGAACATATGATCATTATCGACCATCTCACCAGAGTCTTGACGTCAGCTGACTGAAATGATTACATCTGCACGAACCCCTCGTGAGGCTTTCAATCAAGCACTCAAGCATTCAGTTACATCCAGGCTTCATAAGTCAGAGCCAAATTTGTTTAATACAATTTAAGTAAATAAAAAAATTAACTTTCTCTGTTAACATTTAAATATTCTCAGGATTCATCCGGAAATAAGACATCTCTATAATATTTACAGTCACACTGACGATAGATGTTTCAAAATACAGTGTGTTTTGATTTTTTAAAATATTTTCCTACAAATGAAGGTGCAGTTGAAAGTGAATCACAGTGGAGTGAAATAAATACTAAACATTACAATAATCTACACTCTAAAAGCACAGCACTAACACTGAAAGCACAAACAGCCTTTACTGTTGTCTCATTTAAATACAGCAGCCAACTGCACATCAACTCCAGTCCATCAACGTGCCTGTTGCCGCTGTCACCGCCGTTACCCACCCTCAGGAATGCCATCCTTCCAGTCAGTGCTGCGAGCCGCACACGGCGAGTATCACAGCAACGCCGGAGGAGCCAGTCTGAAACTCCCAGGGTACGCAGTGATCCCTGGTGAGAACGTTCCCGCCCACTTCTCAGATGGCAGCAGCACATAAGCACACCGGGTGATCTCATCTCCAATGGCTGTCAGCCTCCCCAGGAGTTCATTATGCCTGCCAAGCACAGCTACTGACCTCGATTCCCTTTTTAACACATGGGTTATTAAAGGCACCCAGCTGCGTTGGGAAGTGGCCAGTCATTTCTCAATGTTCATGTAGAAATAGGTCACTGATGTCAGCACGTGTCGCGTCATGGGAGGGAGCTGTTCCTCTGTGAGTTCCATCGAATTATTGGTAGTGACAACTGGTAGCAGTCAACATTCATTATTTACCAACACAATCCTGGGAAAGGAATGTTTTTTTTGGTTTAATAGTAGGACTCAGTTTGTTCCAACAGCACATAAAAGCATATCTGACCCACGTGTTTTCAAGCTCTATTGGTTCCTGTAGAGATAAGCATTCTTTTTCATAAAGTGCTTTTGCAATATTTCGCCAGTTTCCATTAAAGCATCACGTTTTCACAGAGTTTGTACATCAGTAGTGTTACTTTGTGAATCGTCCCAGACTAGAAGTAGCTCTCAGCGGTTTCTTCGGGCCTTTGTGGTACTGGCGCAAAACAAAGTCAAAGTTTGCTGTTGTGGACATGGCATAGAAGACGTTTGCTTTGTCTGGAATCAGCAGCTCTGAAAACAGAAAAATTAGGATGAATTGTCAGAAGTGTGCTCCCTTTTATTGCCTATACCTGAGCAATGTTTTTGCTATGAGAGTTATCCTGTTCTGACCTCTTTCCTGGGAGATGACCTGAGTCAGGGTGAAGTCCTGCCAGCTCATGTGTTCAAGGTGATGTTTCTCCAACGCCCTCTGGATCACCTGAGCAGTTTTGTCCTGACTAGTCAACTGTGAAACGCAAAGAATCATAACTGCTGTTAAACACACCTTAATGAAGAAGTTTTTAGTTTACCCTTTGGTGTATTTTAAACATAGTGGAAGAAGTAATATACAAAAGCCTCTGACTCACCAGGATGCTTTTGTACATGTTGCCGTTGTTGTGGCCCAGGTCCACGCTCACCCTGACGATGCAGGAGTCGGCTACTTGGCGGTTATAAACGGGGAGGGAGGTCATGGACACGGAGCGTTTGTGGTTGGAGGCCAGAGGAGGCTTAGGACATGCACCGCCACAGGATGATACTAGGTCGGTACCACAGCTGGAGGACGAGATGGAGGAAGCATGGGAGTCTGGAGAGGAAGCAGCTGAGGAGCAAGGAGAGGATGAGGAGGAGCAGGACGAGGAGGAAGAGAAGGCCTCGGATACATTGGTGTAAGAGCTGTGAAAGGACTGCAGAGGAGAGAAGAGAGAAACAGAAACAAGTGTAAGAGCACTGATGAGTGGGGACATATATTATTAGTTAGTTTCAAGAGTGATTGGTCTGCAGGGAGCAGCTCAGCTATTGAGCCACTGTGAAGCAGTCAGAGTTGGGCAGCACTGAACCCTCAGTTAAGGGCATGCTCAATTGGAATTCCACTTGTGGAGAGCTCACACTAGTCTCGATGACCCTTTAAAGAGGATCTTTTGTGAAGCAAGATTATGTAAGTTTTAAAAGCCATTCAGTGTATTTTACTTCTCATTTGAAATGCTTCAGGGTTTTCTTTGATTGCTTCAAATGGGACAATTGTTTGTGTAAATGGTGAATGTTACTCTGAATACAGAGACCCACTTTGAGGACGGTACAGCATGACAAGGCTTTGAACAAAGACACTGCTGTCGACAACAAAGGACAGACAGAAGACAAAGATATGAGACAATGGGAGTGAAACATGCACATAAACACACACAGCTGTTCACCTGCAGTCTGATGGAACAGGCTGAGTTAGGAGAGGAGAGATCCTCCATCTCAGATCCACTGGATCCAGAGGATGAAACGCTGATCTGGTCAGCAGGGACCTTCTTTGATCCATCGGACACTGAGAGGAGACTGAGGACAGAGATGTAACTTGAGTTTGTGTCAAAGACGCCACACCAAATTCATTTTATTATCAGAATAATGCAGTTTACATAGAATTATATAATATTATAGGATGTAGTCTCATTTAACTGCATGCAACTGAACATACTCTGAACATTCTTTTCACATTGAAGCAAAAAAAATAAATAAATGGGTCAGTGAATGTTGTTTGTTCCAGCTCTGTGTTGGGTGTCAGCATGTGTGCTTTGAAAAAAGTGCATGTAATGTGTCTGTCTGCATATGCAAACCAGACAAACCAGAGCATGATACTCACAAGGAGAGTTTCTTTGTCAGTGTGCGGTGGCTCCAGGCTGTTGGTGAGCATAAGTCCACTGGAGGCTCCAGCTGTCTTGACAGTTCGTAGCTGTAACAAAACATCCATGAGTACTGCAGTCCTCAATGACAGCTTTTGTTTTTTAATTTTTGCAACATGAACAGTCATGGTGGTGTCTATTTTGTAACGTTTTCTATAGGAAGGACACCATTTCTGATTTGTTTGCTACCAGAGCTCATGGTAGCGGCGCATTCTTCCCCTCATTATTTCCAAACACCAATCAACATTATGGAGCCCCAAATAATAAATACATTTTGAATAGTGTTAATGGCAGAATAGAGATCCATTTTCTCTGTGGTCACTCCTACCAAAAAAGCTACTGTAGCTAATACAGTCTCTTCACCAGTGATGGAAGATGTACTCAGTAGAAGTACTTAAGCCAGTCACACAGCTTGGCATGAGCAGCCTCATGAAGCTAAATAAGGCCAGAGGTTTCGTTATGTGTGTTTGTATGTAGTTGATGTTTGCATTAGCTCTGGCTAACAGGAGCTAACTGTACATGTGATTGGCTGAAAGGATAAATGATCAACACTGTTATGAAAAGTGGCACTATAAAATAAAAGTCAGTCTATCATAATGAGGAATGATAGCATAGCATTTCAATATAATTAGTTGAGTTTTATTAATTTCTTAAATCCACACAAATTAATTCCCAAATTATTAGCAGCTTACATTATTTTACAAAATGTACTCTTTTTATTGTATGCCTTATCACTAAGTATTAATTTTACTGCATACTCCACATGTTAAACCTCTGTCATTTAAAACAGAGATAGATTTATGAACTATGAATATCATATGCTATATAAGTGCCAGAGTTAGGTCATATAACTCACACAAATTACAAATTATTGTATTATAAATGTCAAACAAATGGATTCTTTATATGCTTTCCATGATTACTTCCTTGTCTCAACTGACAGCAAGAACTAATAAACTACAGACGTCATATCTCAGTTTAACTGCACATTTTGATGAATTATTGTGTATATTTCACCTAATGACGTACCGTTGAGTGTAATATTATTAAAGCAACACACCTTTATTTATCTCCATGGAAACTGTGCTCCCTAACAGAGGGAAAGTTTTTACAATGCAGCTTTTCAGATTTCGCAACGACCAGCCTTTATCAGCCCTTCGGCATTCTTCCCTCTGCTTGTCACACTGTGTGTTAAGGGTAAGGAAATAAAGCAACACTTTCTTGAGCTCACCTCTCCTGATCAGTGAGCAGCCGGTGTCCCTGCAGCCAGGCAGCAACTCGAGGGTGATGGGGGAGGCTGTACTGGGAACAGGACGCCTGCAGCACACGGATCTGTGACAGAACATCAAACTCCTGCAGGCAGAGAAATGTGGATGTAGAAACAGGTAAACCAGAGTGTCACACCACTGCAACACGTCCTCCTCCTACTCCTGCTACTTGTGTGGTTGCATAACTATCCTGGAGCAACAAGGTGATACAACACAAACAGACAGTCACAAAGTCTCAGTGTTCCTCAAACATGTGTTAATGTCTAAAAAGCACAAGGACGCTGGCTTTTAGCATGACATGTCCTAAGGAATGTGTTGTTTACTTTGACAGAGCACATGCACTGAACACACGCAACCAGTATGTAGTGCTGATAGATTGTTACATGGACACACAAAAAAGGCAAATAAAGGGGGGCATATAAAAGATGACATAAGAGGAAGCACTTACCCTCCTCCTCTTCTCAAAGTTTATGAGTCCACCCTGTCAAAAGAGGAGATTATTAGTACTTTAAGTTATGATTCATTGCGTAAAAATGAGCAATAACACAACAGCAACACTTCATTCATAATTCTCACTATTTAGAATTGCTAAGCAGTATATGAACAAGTTAAAACACACTAAAATGTAGCTGCGAGCAGAGATAAAAATTCAGTAGGAATCCTGTTTACTTGAATAAGAAAGTGTTTATTTATTTTCATCTATGGGTTCATTCATATAGCAACTAGTAAACATTCTATTAAAGTTGTTGGTTGCCAGGCTACCCTTTTGAAGGCCAGGGATGAAGTAAAACCACAGTGGCATCATACCGGAAGACCTAAATCTCATTTCTTGAAACCTGAACATTACACCACAGAAGTATGGGATTTCTGTGTTCTAAAAACCAAAAAACAGTAACCTGGCAAGAATAGCTAAATCACCTGACAGCTACAACAGCTTGTGAGATAGTCACAGTCAGTCTTAGCTAAAGATTGACCTGAGCTTATCTATTGATTTTCTCCTGTTGTCTGTGAATGAAAAATGGGCAAGCAGACAGACAGCCACTGAAAGAATGTATTTTATTCTTTTAAGCTGTGGCCTGTAAAAAAAAAAATCAACTATTTTTATTATTAAAAACACTGGTTGAAATGAACAAGAACGTTGAAGGAACACGTTTTCATAGATATAAGTTTAACTTTTCACTCTGTCAAGACTATCCAAAGGCAGAGCGCAGTGTTTACAGAAAGCTGTTTGAACAATTAACAGCTACACTGGATATGAGTTGC
Organism: Dascyllus trimaculatus; assembly: GCA_024666655.1. Classification (NCBI taxonomy): domain Eukaryota; kingdom Metazoa; phylum Chordata; class Actinopteri; family Pomacentridae; genus Dascyllus; species Dascyllus trimaculatus. The sequence continues at coordinate 12,565,975 of CM045458.1, forward strand.
GGATATCTGTAATTCAATTCCTCCTAGTCAAAAAAGAACACTGCAGATATCTAAATGTCATCATTCTTCTGCCAAAATTATGTCACTTTTACCATTAATGTGTTTCTCATTACAGATATCTACAATTATAACAAGTTGTAATTAACGTTTCAGATTTGTGCAGTTAAATTCTGATTAGTCGTAATTCTAGCTAAAGACACCTTTGATTCCTCTCAGTTCAAGATATCTACATTCTCTTTTTCAGATCTCTTTAATTCACTTTAAACTATTTAGAATGGTGTTTTAGATATCTTTAATCTTTAATCTGCCAAATCAATATGTGACCACTGATATCTTGATTTAGTGTTTTCGATTTGAGAAATGACATTGCAGATATTTGTAGTTGCGAAAGAAGCTACGGCAAGCGGGAGGCAGTTTGTTTTTTGAACACACTACAGCACAAACTGCTTAATTATAATGTCAGAGCAGCTGAGTTTGAGTGAATTCCAACTTTAACCATTGCTTCTGCTGACACTCTGAAATGCTTTGCTGGCTCAGTATCCAATTAGAAGCTTTGCATGTGCAGCATCATGCATAACAACCCAGACTAATCATAATGACTTTTAGATATCTGCAACTTATATTTACCCCAAACTAAATTACAGGTATCTCCAACTGTCATTTTGACTGTCAGGATGATGTTTTAGATATCAGGAACAAAAATTATGTTGTTAAACTCGTAATTTGAATTCTGGTAGTCAAATTCAGCTATTAAATGTTCAAATAGTTTGTCGTAACTGTGTATATTTTCCTTTTTGAGTGTTAAGACACTGCTTATGAATGTTAATAGGAGTTTAAAGCAAACTTCTCAATACTTTACTCTGAAATAAAATACAAAAATACATGACAGATGATGTTTTCATTTGTGTGTTTGACACTTAAAGGTCAACACAGTCAAGTTTTGAGCAGAGGAGCTGTTGCTACATGTTGTACCTCCACAGTGTCTGGCAGAGCAGTGTCCAGCATGGTGAGGACGGTCAGGTAGGTGCCCAGGTAAGGAATCACTCCACCGGAGGTACTCTGCAAAACACACATCACATAAATACATGAGTGTTACAGCTATACTTTCCTGTGCCAATGGATCTAGTCATTTGTCTCCTTTGAATCTAGTCATTAGCTTTTTTTATACTGAAGGGTTGAACACATTAACACAAGTAGGACGCAGTTAGCAACACTGTGGCTTCACATTACAGCCCAGGAGAATGTGCATATGACTCATAAAAGACCCCAGTCCAGTCTATTATTACTGTCCTATAATCCTGGTGATCTGCGGCCATTTGAAACTCGTTCAGCAATGAGCGGGGCTAAAGATAGGTTTGGGTCTTTGCCATGCCAGAGATACTCCACCCACACTCAGGGAAATCAGCTCTCTTGTGGCTTTTAGAGTTGTATAATATGAAAAAGGATTTTTGCATGAGTCTGCTTTGGAAAGCAAACTCTGACTCAGATGAAAATGACTCCAAGACAATAATAGCATGATGTACTTTGGTGGTTGGAAGTCAGTGATATATGACTGAGGCTTCATGTTGTGTCTTCAAAATGCGTCGTGTTTTTTCTCCTCCTGATGTACGGCTTACCATCTGTCTGGGGAGAGGACACCTCTTGGATATCTTTGGAGAAATGTTATCCACAGTTGCTTGGCTTCCATCCTGTTAAAGACAACCAGACGGAGCTATAGTCAGTTAAAGGTTATAGGCACATACATTAGGCTATTATAGAAAAAGTATTTCAAAATAAGACAATTTTCTCTACTTTAAATGAAGCATGTGTGCAAACTGTAAACTGGCTTTAAAAGCAAAATACAACCTCCACCTTTTCTTCCAACACAAAAACAGGTTGCAATTACACATTAACTTGGATATCCTGTTTAACAGTTATGTTTTCAAAGGAAGGGAGGCCACTTCCAAGCCTCTTAAGTCTTTGTATGGAGTATGTGTCTACATAGGCAAATAGGCTTAGGTACTGTATATGTATGAGAGATTGTGTTTACATAGATAAAAGCCTCCCTCATAAAAGGCAGCGCCTGAATACTGCACTGGAAAGGGAAAAGCAGGGAAATATTTCCTCCAGAAGATTCTCTTTGAATGTTGTAGTGAAGCAAAAAGCCTAAGTGTGAGCTGATTGGATCTTGTGTGTGCAAAGTGCTGTTGATCTATTGACTTGAGTCCTTTCACTGTAACTAGACACAAGACGCCTCTGACGCAGTTGCCTGAAGGAGGCTGCACAGAAGAAGAAAAGGGAACACAATGTGCTCGAAGCCCCTCGTTTCACATTAACACTCTGTTAAGCATTTCTACAAACATTAACTCTGAACCCAATCTTTTCTTAATAATTAAAAACGAAATCCATTTCGAAAGATGTCAGCCTGTGGAACAATCTCTGTGCTTTTTTCTTGGTCTAAATTTCATATAATGCAGTAATTTGCTGCAGGGGGTGGACATTTTTGCAGTGGTAAACATTAACTCTTAGATTCACAGTTGGGGTCAAAAAATTAGCAATATCTCTTTCCTGTGGAAATTTATAGGAATGTTTCCACCTTGCAGTTATGTTTGTCACTGACAGTTAACGACCAGGATTTATAATACTGCACTGTGCTGTCATCAGTGTGCACAGCTCTGTCATGGCTCGTACAGCTGACTTCTGTGAGTAAAGTACTGTCTATGTAACATGATTCATCTGGGCATGGACGTCAGCAAGAAAAACAAGATTTTCAGATTAGAATTGATGGTGGAAACACCCTCACACGACAACTTGACTAAGTGACTAATCATACAGTCATAAACAGGCCCAGATTTCTAATAAAGCAACTGTTTCATTTACTGTGTTTATCTTTAGTCCTATTAGCAAGGGACTAGTGTCACCACCCTAAGTTTGTGTTTGAGATTTCACTCTTCTGGTGGTTTTGAGCTTAATGTGAATGAGTCTTCATGCCGTGTAGCAACATGAGCCTCCTGAATTTGCAACCAAAATGCTTCAGACTTTCACCTTTTAAAGTGCCAAAAATCCTCGACAAAATAGAGGTGCAGAGAAAACCAAAATAAAAAAGCAAAGACCAAAACAAATACCACAAAAGAGAACAATTATCACCAAGATAACGATTCGAATGGGGTTAATATTATCATAGGACTTGTGTGTTTGGCAAAATATGGAGGGTACTTTGCAGTAGAGCTTTTACTTTATGGCAGATTTGCACAGAACTAAGATCACATACAACTTCCTCAATTCTTACAAATTACAAGAGGTCCAAAGGTAGTATTAAACCTGTGCAAATAGGGCTTTTGTGGTATTTATCTTTAAATGCTAACCCCTAACACTTTCTCCTGAAGCTCTCCATTGTTCTAACAGGTATCTACTGACAGATGGTTTATTTTGGTTTGTCATAACTATGGAAGTTATCATAGTAGATCAAAGATGGCATATGTCTGGTGTCAGTACAAACCATTGATTCTCTCCAGTTGAGGAAAAAATAAGATCAAAATGTCTGTGCATGTCAGTGTTAACGCAGGAAGCTCTTAGGTAAATGTGGGCAGTTTTTTCTCACCTCCACCAGGAGTTCTCTGTTAGTTAGAACACAATTCTCATCAGGAAAGGTCTCGCAGAGGTTATCAAACGTGGCCATGCTCTCCCTGCAAAAAGAACAGTAATAATGCAGAGTAAACACACAGCTATTTAATCCAATACCAGATATTTTAATAATTAACTCTCATTATACACAATAGCTGGTGGTAACATTTGACATATTACTGCTTGACTGCAAGAATAGTACACAATAAAGAGAACTACATGAATTTATCCTTGAATTTTTGATGACTTCCCGCAATGTTCATGACCAAATACAGAATCTGGGTCACCCAAAAGTGAGACATTTGCTGACTTTGCTCTGTCAGTGTCATTGAATTACACTTGACAAGGGTGCAATGCCCTCGTTAAAACAAGATTATGTAGAAAACCACATAACTGCAACCGTGGAGACAGAAAGCAAAATGTGGCCTTTAAACAGCTATAATCCAACCCTACCTGCTGACAGCAGCCCAGGTCTTCCTCAGCCTGTAAACTGCATTAGACTGAAGTGCCGACAGGATCGCCTTGAGAGAGGAGAAGTTCTTCAACCGACGACAGTCCTGTAGGAGAAATAAAATGTATTCAATGGATTCTGATCATTTAAAAATATTGCAGTGTGCCTGCTTTATGCTAATAAATACTCTTCAGAAGTCTTGTCTTGGGAATGTTAATAGACAGACCATTTAAACCTTTGTGAATCTGCAGTCAAATCATTCAACTGACCTGTGCTACTTTGATCCATTTCTCTATGATGCGAGCCCTTTGTGTTGGCGAGGTTGGGGGAAACCTGGAGGAGGTGGGACTGATGTCTGCAGGCTGGCAGAGCAGGGACATGATGACCTGGTTGGTGATGGCATTGAACTGTGCAATTGTGGCTCGGATGGTGGGAGACATGTTTCCCTTCTTATCTCTTTGTGACCACACACAACCCAGACACTGGTACGGTACCACTTTGACAAACAGAGCCTGAAATGTCGAGAAAACCAATCATCAGTCTTTAATTCCCCATGTAATACAATACAAAAATGGTAAAGTGGATAGTAACCATAACATCGAACATACAGAGTCCATTCGAGTGAGCTCTTCAGCAATGGCTGCAGCACAGAAATCCATCACACCACCATGATCCAGGGAGTTTTCACATCCTGAATCGTCATCACCAGAGCCCTCCTCATCTTGCTCGAGATCTGCCGAAGCAGAAGTGACATTTGATGCCACTTCTGGAGAAAACACACAGCGAAAATCATGAAAATGTGAGCATGGGTTGGAAAAAAAATAATTTGTCTGTATGATTTTGGTCTCATGGTGATATGATGACATGTGGACAAAGGCCTTATTGCTACAGGTTGTGCTATGCTATGTTGTGGAGGGTCACCTTCTTTCTGCAAACTCTTGAGCAGTGCCTCAGCTTGCCCAGCCAGCGAACAGAAGTTGGGTTGGCTGCGCATGCCGTCATGCACCGCAGAGCTGATCCTCAGGTGATCCAAGAGCAGTCTGAGCGCCGGGTGTAGGGGAGGGTCCCTGAAGTCCTCGCTGTACTCATCCAACCATGTCTGGACAAAGGCCAACAGGGGGCTGGGGAGGCAGTGGAAATGTTTTAAACAACTAAATGACACTTGAAGCCAGAGTGACAAAGTGACTGAGTTCAAGTTTTGTATAGTTTATCCGAATTCAAAAGTCATCCACCCACCTCCTGTAGCATTCACTGTTATCCAGATCTGAGGAAACACTGTCTCTGTGAACACAAAAACAAGAAAAAAATCATACATAAAATTAAAATTACAAAGTCACAGTGCACAAAGTCATACTCCTCATGCTTAGGATAGCTCAGCAGCCATCCTAAGCCCGACTTCAAATCCCATAAACCACAGTCTAAGGCCTCTCTGTGCATAATTGTTGTTGTTGGAAGCCTTTGGATAATGAGCACCTGCCAGGTACTTATTATTACATCAAAGCTGGCAGGAGAGGGTTGCTTTGTCAGGGAAACAGCTGAAGAGATCCTTACATAACATGGTGACTCTGCATGTATGACATAAAAAAAAGTTGTTTTCAAGTATCAAGCAGAAATGAGATGTTCACTTGTGGCTCTTCTTCATGTACCCTCTTATCAGGAGAAAATAACAGAGAAAAGGGCTGAACTACACTGCCATGTCAGCACTGAGAGAGAAAGTGAAGCAGTGTCGGTGAAAAGACGACTACATCCAGCAGCCATGTTAGCCTAGCTTAACTTTACCCAAGCATTCAGGCTGGAGATAAGAAAACCTCTGCAGGATGTATCGTTCATCTCCAGTTTTATTAAATTCACTTTCTTGCTGAGAGCTACTTTGATACAACTCTCATATCTGTATATTAAATGAAAAGCTCCAGCTAGCAGCTAGGTAACATCATTAGGAAAAAAGCTATTCAATGTTGGTCATTGTGCTTAGCTAAGAAAATAACAGAATAATAAATAATAAACAGAATAATTTCCCACACCTGGGATATATAAAGTATTTATATTCTATTCTAAATAGTCCTACACAAACTCCTCCTAAAACCACAATGTGTTGTTTTACTCTCTGCTTTCTGGACAACTGAATCAAATGAGATACAAGTTGTTGATTTGTGATACTTAGAGGTGACAGAAGGTAGATATTGCTACTTTTGGACAGAACCAGTCTAGCATTTTCAATAACATGGCTACATCTAACAGGCATCTTAGCTAGCAAAGTATTAAAACTGGAAATAAGGAAACAAGCTAGCCTGGCAGCTTAATTTTTTCACTTCAGTACTTTTTTTTAGAAAATAATAGAGGGAAAATGGATATATGACATGCTAATTAGTAAGTTTCAAATTCGCTGCCCGGAAGATTTTGTTACTTTCAGACAGGGCTAGGCTAGCGGTTTCTCCCTGTTGTCATGCTTTGTGCTAAGCTAAGTGTAGCCACCTGTTAGCAGTGGCTTTCCATTTACCAAACAGATACAGAAGTGCTACCAGTCTATCATTTATCTCCCAAACTGTCAAACTATTCCATTAAAGATCTCCTTTGGTAAAAAAATATGCTTTTGAAATCTATTAAAATTACCATATGGTGGTTTTTAAGAAGCTAGAAGACACATTACTAGCGAAATAAGCTATCAACGTCATGGTTAGGCATTTCCACCTCATAGCTGCGGTGTGCCAATCACAAAAACACAATATCAGACTCATTCTATCATTTTCCCTCTTCACAATAATTTTCCAGTTTAAACATGCATAATTGAATGACTTGAACATTAAAACTTCTAACTGTATAGCAAAGAGTAGGTTTAAGTCATAAGTGAGCTGGTGTGCTTGAGCTGCAGCGAGTGGGAAGGGAGTGGGAACTTAATAGATCTGCACATTCTAGAGGAAGCAATAGTACGAAGTTATGTTAAGGTATTTTAAGACAGCATGGGATTATTTTCATGGAAAACACCATCTAAATGTATAACTTTGATACACAAAGATGAGTTTTAAGGTGTTTATTCAGTGAAGAGAAGTAGCGAAGGATGAAAAAAAACAGTTATAAACAAGCACACAGTGGTATAAAAGAAAGTGTCCGTACCTCTGGAAAAGCATCTCTATGAGCTTTGTGGTGCTAGTGAAGGTTCTGTATGTGGAGAGGAAGATCCTGCTGTAGTCCTGCTCCAGGCAGGCACAGTCCAGGAGGTGATTCACCAGCAGGTCCAGGCTGGCAGCCTTCAGACGCCGCACCTTGCAGGTTCGGTACTGGACAAAACCAGAGCATGGACTCGTCTCACCGGGGTTGGGGGAGGAAGGGACGGGCTCACGACGCAGGGTGACCCCATAAACTGCACCATCCTCAACCTCCTCACCCCACTCCTGCACTGGGTTCTGGGAAAGGCAGAATCGGAAAACAATGTTTAAGGTTTAAACAAGCAAACACAGAGAGAGTAGCCGTCATCGAAAGCCCTGCATGTACGGTAAGAATACACAGATACAGGTCACATGCACATGCACATATGTATAGTAATGTATCTGGTATAAACATTAGAAGCTGAGCCATGAGGAGGTAAAAATAGCAGCTAACCTTTATGGCTAAACAGCCACGTGAACCTGCAGACAAACAGGTGACCCAACATCCAACTGAGACTCACACTGAGCCCATATGAACCACAACAACCACGTAATATTTACTCATGCTCATCAGCATTAGCCCAAGTCTACAATGACTGCACAAACAGGTTGGTGTGCGATAACAATAATTGTTGAGGTTATGCAATTTTCAATTTAACAGTTACCCCCCACAAGACAGAAACCACAAAGTTCCTAGGAATTTTGAAGGTGCAGGGAAATGTTTATGGGCAAATACAGGATTATCAAAAGGTTAGCACATCCGATATTACAGGAAAGCAAAACACCAAAACAAAAGTAAAATGTCAGAGAGCTCCAAGTTTCCATCACCGTCTTCCAATGACCATTCAAAAAAAAAAATAGGACACTGGAGGTGGTTAAGTTCAGCAGCAGGCGTCAGGATTTTACTAAACACACTAGTTCGTCGTTACATATTCACACACCAGATCAGACCTCGTTTGATCTCATTGAGAGCCATCAGTCACTTTTATACCGACAGCTCCTCCACAGGGTTCAACAGCACTTGGCACAACGTACTCAGGGATTTATCAGATGTGAATACTGAGCATGTTTTTCAGGCTCTCAGATCATCTGTACTATGAAAACGCAGCAGCTGTGTATTTAAAAAGGCCGCTTGAGAGGGCTAATAAATTACAAATACAATAAATTACATGCAATTCTTTTTCCCTTGACGGCTGAGCATTAATTAATATAGGAGGACACTTGTTTACCAAAAATGAACCCTTTTTTTCTAGTTCATCTTTTCTCTATCAAAATCGAATTCAAGTGGAAATCAACCTGCCAGTGGAAAAGATTTAATGACATTAGTTGCAACAGACATCCAGAGCTGCTCTCTTTATCGTACATTAAAGGGCTGCTCAAGTCATTTGGCATTGTGTTTTTCAAAAAGAGTGCAGATTTGTGAGAAAGACTTCAGATGATCAATTTGACAGATTCCCTGACTTTTAGCCCGCACAAGCTCCAAAATAGTGGATCCTAGATTGCAACTTAATTGCATCTTTCATTACACTTGCCCCTGCCTCCTAAATGACCACGTCACTCAAACTCCATGGCCCAGTTTGAAACCCAGACATTTAAAGACTCCACACACAATCAGATATAACCCCGTCGACATTATCAGGCTGATAATGCCTCAAACTTGACGAAGCTCCTAACATTTGTTTTCACATTCTGACTAAACTTTAGGTGTAATCTCTGTAGACTGCCCCCTTAAATCTCAAATGCAATACATAACAACCCCAGGCGTCAATAGTTGCCCTTGCATGACTCCTGTCTAATCCATCAGGGTGCTGGGCATGCAGCTGCCTCAAAAATCTATACAGCTGCCCTTGAATGAATTCAATAAGTTAATTAAGCTCTCTCTGCCAGAGAAAACAATGTACATTATCAGCTTTTACATCTGAATTGCTCCACACAGCTGCACATTATCTTCGTTGCTGACTAAACGCAGCAGAGGAAACATCGTCTTAACAATCCTTTAAAATCGGAGTGGTGGGCGTCTCATGCCATTATGTAAATGATTATTCTAATTCTGTAAAGCACAACATTTAGCTTTTGTGTCCGCTCACCAGCACCGCACAAACGCCCATTGTCTTCCATAGAAACTGCAATCATGTACGGGCTGCACAAACAGAAAAGTGGGCATTGTGTTCTACTCAGTGGTACTAAGCGCTGCTAACAGCCGAATGCAAATTAGAATAGGGAAATGTTTTTCTAGGGTTACTGAAAGATTTGTTGGATTCAGTAAAGCAGATTATGAGGCATCTACGGGCTCATCTGCACCCAGAGACTCAAAACAGGTGGAGGCAGACAGTCTCCCTCCCTGAGCCTGGTTCTGCTGGAGGTCTATGTTTGCTCATAGGGAAACTTTTTAACTGTTGCGTTGACAGTGTTTAATATTGTATTACTCTTAATATTTAAATTATCCAGGTACATTTTTATAATATATATTCCTGCACTGTTTTAACTTTAATATCTGAATGTGTGGGGTAAATTTGTATCATAAATAGCATTGTAGGGTCTTAACAGTGGAATCAGGTAGATATACATCATAACCTTGGGTAAATTCACACTTTTTCCATTAGAAAGCACTTTGGCTCAATGTCTGCTGTATAAATAGCAGTGACTTGACTTGGCTTGACTTAAACACAAGGATGCAAGTACTATTCTTGTCCTATTCTTGATGTGGCTTCTGCAACCCCCTAAATCATGCCTCTCATGCATTAACATTACATTTGAGTCACACAAACATGCAGCGGCCTGCCTCACAAAGATTGTGTAACATGGCAGTTCACATATTTTATGATTCATCTGCACATGATTGAAAACTGAAACTTTAATTACACTGAGATATGTTGATTTATGTCCCTGTGTTGAGTCATATATTGTCATCCCAAATATCAAGCCACTAGATTTGCATGCTGTTGTTCACAAACACCTTCAGAATACTCATCCAGATTACTAAGGATCTCCAGAAGTGGTTTTTAAAAGACCTTCTGGGGTTGCACAGTGTTTATTTTCCAGAAAAACTGCACAGCTGTGTACTTTAAAGTAATGTAGAGGCACAAACTGAGGCTGCAGCTTCAATCCAAACAAGCCTGTGGGCTGCAGACTCCCATCAGTAACTTATTTATTCTCTGTTCATATCAAACTCACCATTGTCAGCTCCCATTTTCCCATCTCGACTGGTCCTCTAAGGAGTGCAGCTTTCCATGTTGACAGGAGTTGCACTGAACAATAACTTTCCACCGTGTAAAGCAGCAAGTTTATGGCAGCATCATGGTTTAAGTTAAAAACTGTCTGGCTGTCTGGTCTGGAGCTACATTCACGCGTCTGTGTAATAATTAGAAAACAGGACTTTCTCCGCAGAGTCTTCGCTACATTTCACGTCCCGTATAGCAAAGTGCAGGTTTGACGATCTGACTGAGGGCAGAAACAACGAGATCGAAACGGTTCCAACTTGTTTTCCTTCCCGGTGCAGTGAAGTGACCTGAATCCACCGAAGCCCGCCGGTAGCTTCTCTCCGTGACAGCGGACGGACCGACGAGAACTCTCAGCTTTATAGTGGGAGGCGACTCTGGAGACACCGTGGGAGGAGGTGTGTCTGTGGGCTTTCTGTGGAATGCCCTTTACTTCAGTGTTAAATCAGTCAATAAATACACGCAAATATAAGTAAATAAAAGTAATATAAATTAGCATTCATTTGAAATAAATTCTAAAAGAAAAAAAATCTAAAATTGTAAAATAAAAGACCCTTTAAACTAAAAAACATATAAATAAATAGTCATCTGAAAAATGTCCTTTTCAAAAGAAAACTATTTATTTATTTATACATTTATTGCTTCGTTTATTTATTAATTCAGGATGTATTTATTAATTATTTAAATTTTTGAAAATCAATATTTCTACTTTTTTTTTTAAATTATTGTATAAAATGGCATTATACACCATGGAGTCCAGTAGTAATTTGGGAATGGGGCCGACTTGCTTTCTTTCACATGACAACATACAGTAGATGCCCATGTCGGTAAATATAAAGTTTATGAAGCTAGCAGTCGGTTAGCTTAGCTTAGCATAAAGATTGGAAACAGGGGGAACAGCTAGCCTAGCTCTGTCTGAAGGTACTAAAATTATTCTGGCATCAACTTTTAAAGCATTACTTATTAACATGCACTTGAAGAAGAAGCATTAGAAGAAATTCATAAAGTTAGTTAGCTGCTGACTTTCAGTGTTAATACTTACCTAAGCTAAGATGGCTGCTGGTTGTAGTTGTTTAAAAGAAAAAGAAAAACATTCAAATGAAATAAATAAATATAACAATGAAATAATTTTTTAAATAAATAAATGTAAATTTATGAAATAAAGGCCCCTTTAAACAGATACGAGGACCTTTTAAAAATGTCCTTAAAATAAGCTATTTATTGAACTATTTAATTTATTTCCTGATTTATCTCATGAATTTATTTGTTAATTTTATAGGAATATTTATTAGTGTATTTATTCATTTACCATTGAATAAAATTGCACGAATTTTAGAGTAATCATGTTGAAAATAGCCTTACTCCCTTTCTTTTACATGTGAACATAGATATTACATTGTGAATATAATGCAAACGCTAGCAGTTATTTAGCTTAGCTTAGCATGTAGACTATAAACACTTGGAAGCTAGCTCATCTAGTTCTGTCTGAAGGTAACAAAATCATCCTGGCATCAACTTTTTAAAAAATCACTAATTAATATCAATTTTACTTTTTTTTTTTAAAGAAGAAATTCATAACAAGCACTGAATAGTTAGCTGCTGAGTTTAAGTGTTAATGTTTACCTTATGTTAAGCTCAGATAGCTGCTGGTTGGAACTGTGTAAAAAAATCTAATTAAATAAATAACTACAAACATATTTTATAAAATGTCAAACTATGCCCTGTTAAGATTTAAGCAGTCTCAAATGTTCCACAACCTACAGGGACCAGCCTACTGTGTGATATCTGCCTGGTAAAACCTATTTCAGTATGTATTGTATGAATATTAAGACTTAACCTCATGTATTTGTTAACCTCATGTAACAAATACATGAGGTTTTAAAATATGATGCATTATGTATTACATGATACAGTATATTAAAGTCCTGTTTAAATGGTAATGCATTCATAATAATTCTGCATCTTGAATACTTTTTACTTTTGATGCTTAAATTGTGTTGCAAGTATTTTATAACGCTGCATTCATTGCCGATTTTATTAGACCACTACAGTAAACTGAAATTTCAACACCACTCCGTGTGTAGGTAGATGTTGTGATGTCCCTAAACAGGCTCGCTTGCATGTAATTATCTTAAAGTCAGATTTAAAGTGAGCAGCAGAGACACATTGTACTCTCTGCTTCAGCACAAGAATGTCAACATAGTCTTCTAATGTGACATTGGTTATTCTTTATTCTGTACATGAAGCTAAAACATCACCGCAGGATTTTCAACCTATTAGTGAGCAGCCCAACTGGGTTTCTTAAAAGAAAAATTACAAAAACAAAGACATTTATTGCAGTTCATAGCAATGTCAGGATCTTGTGACTGTCTCCTGTCATGATGTATCACACTGATAAGATGACAGCGGCTCATAAGTGGATCATGAGGACAGCAGATTTCTATCTTTTACTCATGGATTCTAATGATGCATTGTTGCTCAAAGGAAAGTGAGTTGTAAAAAAAACATTTTGTAGATTCAAATTTATATATAAGAAAAGCATTTAGCATGACTTCAGCAAGACAGAAGTCATAAGCGAGATCATAAGTTGCATACTGAACCCCCCGGCTACCTGTTCGTTATAGTGCTGATTTCAAAACATAATGTTGACGTCAAGGCCTTACACCAACTCCAGATAAACCTGGACATAATCTTAGATCAGGAGACAGTGGAGTTCTTTTTGTTACCAGATCGGTGACTTACTCTCTATAAAATAATTCTGGCAACCATTTTCCAACATTTCAATAAATGCATTGTTGCATAATTTCCTGATTATGATCAAACTTTTAAGTTAGAGGCATTATTTTGAAGAGCTGGGTTGCCATAATAATGTTGGTAAGTGCATCAGCTTTATATTGTGTGTGATTTAAACACAAATTTGGCTTGAGAAATTCCTTTTCGTGGGTTTTCATGTTTCGTTTTTGTCTTTTATTTTTGGCTTATTGTTCCTTTTAATCATTTTGTGAAGCACTGACATTGTTAAGAAAAATGCTATGTAAATAAAGCTCAGTGTTACAACTGATTGATGTATAAACTGTATCATTCAGTTCACAGACTAATCAGATCATGATAATGAATTGTAATGGAATTACATACTAAGAAAGAGAACTTTCACACTTTCATACTTCATGGGCCTTGCTAATAATCCCATTTTCTATTATTTCTGCTCTTCACACTCTGAAAATCACAATTCAGCAAGTCCTGGTTCAGGTCACCAGCAGTATTACGTGAATGAGTTTGTTTATGTAACAGACAATGACCTGATCTAAATGCCTTTTTTCCAAGAAAGTGACTAAACTCTTAACTTTTCTGTGAAAGATGCACTTTGAATTCTGTGTTTGACATTTTCCTCTGCGTCAACAGACAACAATACCTGGATATGCTTGTGTCACCCATTGACTTACTGAGACACTGAGCCACACACCAACGCCAGCTGGTTTGAGTTACAAGAGCTCATGCGTGATACCTGACAGGGGTCATATTTAAATCTTTTGTATCAACAAAAGCAGTGCAGCAACTGACACAAGTGACGTTCATGTGTCCTCTTTGTCCAGAATCGTGGTCCAGATCTGGTTTCCATTCTGCAGCCAGAACAGTTACGTCCCTCCATTGAATCCTCTGATGCCTTTAGGTGTGGTCCACCAAATCCCTTTCATTGCTGACACAGCTGGCATCATGGATTTGTCCTCTCGAGACACAAATATGATGGCATACAGTAAAAGCCCTGCTATTAGCATGTCATCTATTTGAATACATTATATAAGTTCAGCTGAAGGGCATTTCTGAGCTCTGAGTTTAAGGAGACATCGCCTATTTTAATTGTTTTTATCAAACCTTTGTATTTGAAGAATTGTCAGTCCAGTTTTTTTGGTAAGATTGAACATTGTTCTGTTCAGCTGTGAACAAAGTAGTATTACATAATCTCAATTCTAAAAGTCATGCTACAGAAGCAACTCTATTGTTCTTAGGCACAGTGTTGCTTGTGCTTAATGCTAACATTAGCATGCTAACATGCTCATAGTGGCAATATCAACATGCTAATATTTAGTAGGTATATTTTATTTTTTTACAGTGTTTACAGACTTAGTTAGTGCATTAACATGTTAACAAGTTCTAATCAGCAGTCAACACCAAAAAACAGATGTGGCTGATGGGAATATAAACAGATTGTGCTGGAGAAAATGTTGCAGGCTCACTAGAGTCACCTCGATTAACGCTGTGAAAACATGAATGCTTGTGCCAGAGTTTGTAGCAATCGAACCAATAGCTCTTTTACAGTTGCAATCAAAATTGTTCAGCACCCTTAACCTGCAAGACAATGCTAGTGATGTGAATAAAATTTAACAAAAACATGTCAACGAATGCCTTGGTAAGCAGTAAAAAAAAGGAGTATTAATTCAAATTCGAGTAACTTTTGAGAAGATGGTGTGAAGTTTAATGACTATAAGTTTACTAAACAGCTTACTAAAGGCCTGTGCTAAAATTATTCAAACCTGAAGTCATTATTTTGTAGAGTGTCCTTTAGCCTTCATGACTTCTAATACAGTAGAGCCTGAAATGTTTCTGATGCCTCACTTTTGGAATTTTAGCTCATTCCTTATGCAGAAATGCTTCCAACTTGCAAATGTTCCAAATGCAAAGACTGAGAAGGCCACTCAGGAACAGGAACTTCTCTTAAATCATGCTGACCTGGGCGTATGTTTACATCACTGTCTGGCTGGAAGGTCCAGTGACCACCAAGCTTTAGTTTACACTCCAAATGCATCTCATTGTTCTTCACAGTGATATTTCAAAAATCCATGATGTCATGTATTCAACTTAACCCCTACAGCAGGATGGGCCCACCTCATTCCTGACATCCCATTTCTGGGATGGTGTCATGTATGCCTTGTGCTGCCAAACTGCTGATCAGTGGGTCCTAACATTTCCAGTTTAATCTTATCACTCCACAAAACAGGCTCCCAGAACTACACTTTTCACACTGAGGAACTGTATAAATTTCAAACTTGCTGATGATGCTGTAACTCTGAGAACTTAAACACCCTTAACACCTGCATAACCAGTATTTATGTCTATATCAGAGCTGAAGCAAATCCACCATTGCTCTTAAGTTCCCAAAAGCTGAATAGCACATAAACATACCAGTAAGTAGATAAAAGACAGCAATATTAGACCGGTGATGTATTCCAAAGTAGCCCAGCACTTTAAAATGCCACACATTTTTATTATAAATTTTTGCGGCTTATACAACTGTAAAAAAAAAAAAAAAAAAATTACATCAAGGTTGAATAATTTTGAGTGCAACATTACATCACGGTGGTCTTTGAGGAAAATCAGGGGATAACGTCGGTAGGAATGATCCTCTGGGGAGCACATATGAAAAAAATTTAACTGACTGACTCCTGGGACCAATTCAACCAGTATAACGCAATCTTAAGGCACTGGTGGAAGAAGTATTAGCATCAAAATATACTTGAAGCACCAAAAGGAAAAGTTCCCAATATGTTCATTTTACAATCATGTATGTCAGTTATTGGATTATTTTTCTGTACATCACTTCAGTGTTGCAGCTGGAGCTCATTTAAATGACCTTATCAGTGCAGGGTAGCATTATGTACAATGATATAGCATTTTGTGGTTGATTTATATTGATAATGTGCAAAATAACTCATGACTAAGGCCTTAAAATAATAGCAGTGGTATACTACAGTAGTAGTAGTAAATGTAGAGGAGTAAAAAATACAATATTTGCCTCCAAAATATAGTGGGGTAGAAGAAGAAAGTAGCACAACACAGAAATACTTAAGTAAATTATATTAAATTTGTACTTGGATACAGTAGTTGACTAAATGTCTTCATTTAAATTCCAGCACTGTCTGTTGGCATTTCACTGTCGAAAACACTCACCTCTACGTTCCTTCATCAAGAGCCCTTCCAACTGTGCAAGGCTGTTAAGCAGCTGAATATTTTCGTGTCTGATGTTTGTCATGTTAAGATCTATGAGGAAACACAATCTGCACCTCTGATGCTTGAAGTGATTGGGCCAAAAAGTAGCATTTATTACTTGATACAAGACTGGTTTCTGGCATCATGTGTCATCAGTGGACAGAGAAGTTTTAGTCTCGCCATCGTTAAGAAATACAGACAACAAAAACAAAGGTAATTCGTGCATTCAGTTCAGGCATTTGGTCTCAGGATTTAAGAATTCTAAGAGTTCGAAGGTAGACTGACGCACAAAGGTTACAGCAGAAGGAAGGAATGCAGACTGACAGCTCTTTATCAGCCCTGCACAAGAAACAAATACCTGTAGACAGTCTTAGCATGCTCGACCCTCATGACAAGGACTTGTAAGAGTGAATAAACAGAATGCTGATCGACAGTATGTTCGTCACTTTAGCACATTTAGATTTCATCTGAAGCTGCCGTCATTTTTGTTCTTTATAGCCGTGTTTTAAACATCACTTAATTATCTTGGCAAACACACAGGATGATGCGTCATAGCTGATCTAATCAATAAGAATTTAACACATGTAGTGTTAAAGGGGGTGATTATAGTGAGGAAGACACAAAACATTATCAAACAATCCTGCAGAGCCAGTTTTGCTCTATGGAGAATTTGAGCATCTTTTCAGCTTGCTGTTTTGGTTTTAGATCCCCCAATTTATCTCACTGAATGAAGAAACAGACTGTATAAAAGAAGAGTATAGTCACCATGAGGGCAGCCAATAGTTTGTAGACTACTAATTAGGAGAGTCAATGGCTGAGGTCGTAGAGTGTATTGTCCCTGAATCAAAGGGTTGGTAGTCCGAATCTTGGCCCTTCCATATGCCAAAGTGTCGCTGGGCAAGACGCTGAACCCCATAGGAGCACCTTCCACGACAGCTAAGGTTAAAAGCTGCTATATATGTTCAGACTATTTACCAATTACAAAATAAACATGAAGTTCCGTCGAAGAAGACTTGAAACTAGTGATTGACACCAGAAATCAATTAGAAAAATGTTCACTGAGGTGACAGATCAAGTGAGAAGAACAATCATTTTCTCATAGACTTCTATACAATCAAGCTTCTTTTTGGAATCAGAGGAGTTGCCCCCTGCCTGAATTTAGATAGAATGCTTTTCACTTTTCAGATCCTAATTTCTAAACATTCTGGGGTGTTAGTCCTAGTGGGCAGCTGTTTTCAATGAATAAAACTCTGAAATCCTACTGTAAGCTATCCATACAGCATTAAACAGAAGAGAAGGGCGAAGTTTGAAATTAGGTGAAGAATGTAGAGGAGCAATTAGCAGCTAATGGACCAACGTTTCACCTACAAGTTGGTGAAGACCAAACCGGAGTTAAAAAGAGAGTGAAAACTGGACTTACTTCCACCAGATGGTCAGACGCAATACTCTAAACGCATAACCATGGCAGTCTATGTTAAGTAACATGATCAATGTATTAAATTACTAAACTGATAATACAGTAAAACCACTTGGCTAATATTGTTTAGGCTCCCTTCATGCTGCCAAAACAGCTCTGACCCACTGGCGTCTGGACTCCAAAGACCTCTGAAGGTGCCCTGTAGTATTAGGCAACGACACCTTAGCAGCAGATCCTTGAAGTCTTGGAAGTTGCAAGCTGGAAGATTGGACCAGACTTGTTTTTCCTGCACGTCTCACAAATGTTCGTTCAGATTGAAATTTGGGGAATTTGGAGGCCGAATGATGACTTGAACTCTTTGTTATGTTCCTCACAACCAGTTGTTGTTCTGCCTTCAAGTGAACAAAATCAACCAATGCAGAGTTAAGCAAACCCAAAAAACACACTTTTGTTTGCAGACCAGAAATTGACACAACAGAGTGCCAGTGATCTACTCACACACCAAAACAAAACAAAAAAACCAAAAAAAGAAACAGCATGTACATTTTCCCCCTCAGTCAGTGCTGGTAGTATCCCGCATACAGTACAAAGATTTAGGAAAATGCCAGAAATATCCTAACAATGCCAGTCTGCAAACCTCATTACCTTCATTGCCAACCTGCTGTAACATCAACATCCTTGAAATAGAGACACCCTGAGGTATTACCAGACAGCTGTTTTACTTTTTTTTCAGGTTGACAGGGTTACAGAGGCACATATCATGCACATACCAGTCAGTCTGAAGGACTGGGCTGTCCCTTTAAATGAGCCAAGCTTCCTCTGTTCAGGTGCTCTCCATGGAGACTGGAATGAAAGAAAACCCTCTCCAGCCCACAACCCTTGTCAACTACTCAAGACCTCTGACGCAAAACTGCAAGGAAAACAGTGTCTTTTGTGATTCCAGGCCTGAATTATTTCTCAATGTTTGACCGCAAACAAAATGAAATGAGGTCAGATTCAGTGAGAACATCAATGAACCATGTGTGGTTACTGAATTGAGATAGTTTATTGTGTAAAGAAGAAAACACTATTGGATAAAAATGTACTTTGGGAGAGCTGTGTATGAATGTAAGTCAACCTGCTTCTGAAGCTACATCTATGTAAACCAGAGAGAGGTTGATTCCAGGCCATACAAAACACAATAACTGTGGATAATGTTACACAAGTGAGCTCTAGGTCAACAACAAGCTCTTGGTAGATTTGGGCCACAAAAAGCTGCACAAACCTGTCATGTCATCCATGTATTTTGACTGGAAAAAACAGAGTGATGCTAAGATCGAAAAGTGGCAGATTGTATTCCGCTCTTGGTCCTGTGGCATATGTCAGTTCTGAGTGGTGTGTATATACATATCTGACTGGCACAAATAGTCAGTGGTGGAAGAAGCATTTAGATCCTTTCCTTAGTTGAGAGTAACATTACTGAGATGTAAAGATACTCAATTACAAGTCAAGTTTGCTTTCAGTTTTTAGACTTTTTCTCTAATTTCTTATTTTTTGCTGAGATGTTGCATCATTTAAGTGTTTATTCAATCAAATCATGTGAGAACTTTAGAAGGAAATATCACTATTTGGTGGAGCTGTTGGCTGAGTCTTGACCATCCTGACCAAATGTCTCTCAGCAGCAGGTGATAGTTTGTGTTTTCTTCCTGACACAACTGCATTGTGTAGTTTATACTTAAAAACAAGTGTCTGTGTTGCACAGATGATATCGGAATCTGTAGCTGCTTTAAAATATCTCCAAGTGATGTTTCTGCCAAGTCAGTGATTTGCTTTTTCAGATCTTTACTGAGTTCCTCAGACCTTCCCACTGTAGTGTTTGGGGCTGAGTCTAATGAGTGCATCAAATAGGCCGTGTTTAAATTGACTCAGAGGAGTCACCAGCTGTAGTCAATTGTAACCACTCATGAGAAGATAAGAGGTCATGCCACTAAGAAAATTTGATTAACACACCTTTCTACATCTACAACACTGTTGCTGTATTATGTATATTTTTGACCCAGGAGATTTTGTTATATATCCAGAAGACCTATAATAAAACTATGAAAGAATCAAAATGTGTGATTGTTTTTTGCGAAAAAGACGTGTTTCAGTGGTTCCATCCTATGAAGGTGTTATAGAGGTCACTAGAAACTGAAGACTGCCATGATATACACAAATCAGGCATAAAATTATGACTGCCTAATATTGTGTTGGTCCCCCTTAAGTGGTCCAAAATGTTCTGAACCATTGGGCATGGACAAGAGGACCTCTCAGGGTGTCCTATTGGGTCTGGAACCAGGACATTGGCACTGGATCCTTTGGGTACTCTGGCTTGTGCAGTGGGGCCTCTGTCAATCAAACTTGTTCCACTGCATCCTGTTGATGCTTGATCACAATGGGGTGTAGGAAGTTTGGAGGTCAGATCAACATGTTGGGCCATTGTCATGTTCCTCAACATGTTCTTGGTTGTTTGATGTTTTTTCCATGTGGTGGGGTGCATTTTCCTGCGGGGGTAGGCCAGTGACATTTGGGATTTCCATTTGCATGAGGGAGTGTGTTTGTTGTGGGACAATGTTTATTTGGGTGTCTAAGTCTCATCAACACAGATGTTAAAATCCAAGGTTTTCCATCAGAACACAACATAGTATCAATACCAATATGATCAATGTTATTCACTTCACCAGTCAGTGGTCAGAATGTTGTGGCTGATCAATGTATACGGTCTTTACAAGTGTATGTAAAGTTTTGTTCACAACTGTAAATGTAGTGGAGCTGACAGTACAATATTAGTAAGGAAATGTAGTGAAGTAGAAGTATAAAGTAGCATAAAATGGAAATACTACTAAAAGATAAGTACTTTATTTGTATTGCACTTTTCACTTTTCTTGTAAATAGAAAGTAATACAAAGTTGCTTAGAAAGCAAAATAAAAAAAAATCTATAAAAAGAATTCAGTGTCTCTTTCGTTTCTTCAGGCAGGTGCTAGATCAGCACTAATCTTCTTCCATTTTACTGGGTCACTGTGTCAAGGCTTTATCTTAGTTATGTACAGTAAAATAACAGGTAGGAGGTACAATGTTACATAAAGTAGCAACATAATGTCATAAGACACAGTCATAAGACAGCATTTCATAAAAGTTCACTCTGAAATATTCTATTGTATTAAACCAACAAAGACATAGGAGTGATCAAACAACTGAGGAAATATTAGCAGAGAGGCTGTGGGTTATTAGGAGGTCTGAAATGTGGAGTCTGTTGTGAATAAAATGAGTAACATGTTGAATAAAAATACAGTTGAGCAAATTTAAAAATTCAGAGACAAGCTGAGACTCACTGTTGGGACATGTGAGACTTAGATACATTTGCTGAACATGGGCAAAATATGAGACCTTCAAAATTAAGTATAACCAGATTTGTTCATGTAAAAACGTTGCATTTGGTTGTAATAAAACTAAAAATGGGTTTAAAGTTTACTTTTATGTATTACAAAACAACAATAGAAGCAGGAATCATATTTTCAGTGAGAAAACTGTTCTACATATGATTAAAGCGTAGATGCCGGCATCCTCACACCACCACTGAGTGCAGGAAAGGGTTAAGTTCCTGCAGGTGAGGATAAATGTCAGTAACAGTCATCATATGCCAGGGGGGAGTGACAACATTTACAGCACATTTGTTCAAATTTGTCAGTCGAACAGCAGCCACACATGACGAGTCAAAGGGAATCTGCACGTGACATCTAAGCAAGAGTGACAACACTGAAACGATACATGTTTGTACAACAGTACGTTCCATGAAATAAAGCAGACAAAAACAAGTCGCACACTATTAGTCACACTGCACAGGCAAACCCAACTTCCAGCGGCATATTTCAGGAAAAAAAAAATCAGTATATGCAGATGAAAAAGCTATTGAGTCATACAAATAGGACAGAAGCACAACAAAATGACAAACTACTCATAACTGACACTAGAACAAGAAAACAAAACATTCCAGTCAGCTATTTTTCAGTCTTGGTGCTACTTGAAAATCATTTACAAAGCACCTGACGGGAACATGAGCAACGAGAACCCGGTTTCTCCACTGTGACCTCTCCAGAGGAATTTCTGTGCTACTAACACATTTGATTGAAGTGAGTATAGGAGCTCAGAAAAACTGGAATGAGTGGAATGATCTCAAAACGTACACTTGGCCTTGTCTGCTAATGTTTCTCATACAGGGATGTGTCCAGAAAAACAGCAACACCACACATTTTTTGGTGTTTCTTAATTGCATTGCTGCATTTGAAATAACTTTTTTAAAAAAAACAATCATTGTGATTAAAACATTTTTGACAGTTCTACATTGCTCAAAAAATGTAAAAGAACCTTTAAATCATTGATATACACTGTGTAATTTATCAAGAACAAAATGGCGTAAGAATGGACAGTAAAAACCAAAATTATTTACCCACTGAGGGAAGGATTCACTTACGCTTCCTAACTGGACAGATCAATACCCCAGACGTTTAGTTGAACCGGTGTTATACTGTGGTGATTAAGTGCAGATTACCAACACTGTTTTTGTAAATAATTTAGGCATAATTGGTTATTTCTAATAAGTCACGGACTATTAAACCGTTCTAGCTCCCTGTGTGTGTTTCATTCATTTGTAAATATTCACAAATTTAACGAAGGTCACAGAGGACTGAAACCTAGACTTTCTGAATACAGAGGAAAAACAACATTCAACCCAGGTCTGGAAGCACATTATCTGTGCTGGGAAAGCATTTAGATCCTTTATTTAGGTATAAAATACTAATACTACAGCATAGAAGTTAGGGTTTTCAAAATGTAGAGGAATTTTTGCATCGCCCAAAATGGGATGAGAATTTTTTTTAAAAATTTGTTAATTTACTTGGAAATAAATATTTGTTTTTTATAGATCAGACAAAGAAGAAAAATCCTCAGATTTCTATCAAATGATAATAATAACACAGATTAACATGCTTACAGTGCCTATTCTGAGACAGGAAAACCCTAAAATACTCTGTTACTTGTTGTAAGTAAAGGTCCTCTCTTGAAAAATGACCCCCAAGTAAAAGCATGTGAGCTTAATTGGGAAAATGTACTTTAATCTGCCAGTCAACTAATCAAATGATTTACCAGATAAAAGACAGTTAAAGTAAGTGGTAACTACAGCAGTCAAAGAAAGAATTGTATAATATTTCTTTAAAGTGTAGCAGTATTTCAAAAGTACTTTGTTACATTCCACTACTGGCCATTTGCTGCTAACATTTCTCTTATAATTTTTTTTCCCAAACAGGACAGACTCTTCTGGAATCATCATGACTCTCTCAGATAAAGCCACAACTACAGACACACTATTGATAAGAGTTTCACTGCTACACGAGTTGACCCACATAAACATTCTGCTGGGACAAAGCAATAACATCCCATTACTCAAGACACACGGCTTCTCCTGAACATGGGTAGAATAGCAATAAAAAAAATTTATGGAGTGTTGAAGGTCAGTGTGTTAGGCTGTACAGCTGATGACTTATGTAATAAGCAGGTTATGTGGAGAGATGAACAGAAATAAAGACACAAAGAATAACATCTTTGCTAAAAGTCAGCCTGAAGAGGATCTTTGACATTTTGCATCAGAATGATGAGTCCCAAACATTTTTTTAGAAAACTATGTTTTAATCGAAAACAATTCAGCTCCACAAATATGACACAGGCACCCAAATATAATCCTATACATCAGTTACAACATACAGTTTTGCTTTTGTTCCTTATTATATTTATAGTTGCTGATAAAAGGCACTGAACAGCATCAGATGCTTCTAAGTCTATAAATGTACAAAAGGCCTCAACTATGTCTGACTGGCAGGGTAATGGCTTTGGTAACAATATGGTTAAATATTTCTTTCAGATATAACATGAGATTATTGGAAAATAAAAATGATAAAAGCACACAGAGACACATCAAGCAACTTCAATAGATAACGTTCATGTGTACCTTCGCATAAAACTCAAATATTAAAAACAAAAAAACATGCTCTCATTAAACTGTTTCTTTGATTTAAGAACATTAACAATATACTGAAAATGGGTTTGGATGTTTACAGACTTCAAAATAAAAATTAAGAATCTCCTAATTTTAAAAAAAATCCACAAATCTCTAAATCCAGCACCAGACATGATGGAAAACCTCACTTAAAAAACAAGACAAGGGAATGTGGAACTGTTTGTAGATCATGCTGGGATGACACATGATGGACTGAACCATCTGGTAACAGAATATGGAGGTCACCTCTAGGCTCCTGGTGACTGATGGCATCAGATTCCTGCTCAAGTTGAGTTCTCACCCGGTGAAAAAGTCCATTTTAACCCACAGTCTCGCCTCATCGGGGTTTAGAGAAATTCTCTACTCAGCCGGCTCAGCCTTGTTCTTCTTCTTCAGGACTTTGCGGAGGCTCTCGGGCATCAGGTAGGGCCGCTCTGGACTCCCATCGTTCCTCTCAAGATCCTCCACTGGAGAGAGATTAAATTAAAAACATTAAAGTCACCAGAGCCATCGTCTTCGTTTTGATGTACAGAGACATTCTGCATCACAAACTTCACAAATCCTGTTCTAAGTACCGGTAGTAGATCTGAATGACCAAACTTTCCAGCTCAGTAGAAAAAATGCAGTCGCTTTAATCAGTAGTTCAGACACTTATGAATAACATGTATCCATTGAAAGAGTTTCAGTCCTTTCATTTTCTCAGTAAGACTTGTTGCCTCAAATACATCAGTGCACTGCCAAGCACACATTCCTCTAAAAAGCTACTAAATGCAACATCTACATCAATTTACAGTAAAAACTTTAACATAAGATACAACAAAGCAACTAGCCTAAAAAAACAACAGTCATTTATACAGATAAGAATCTGTTATGGCTTAGTGTGAAGACAAATTAAAGTGCTTTACTGAGCGTTCTCCCATTCAGATGAACATGTGGTTCTGACTGCATCACCTGTAAACAGTTTAGGTTCCTTTAAAACGTTGAGGTGCAAAAAGATGTTAACACTGTAAATTAGGCACATGATCGGCTTCAAGTTTCTATTGGGTTGTGGCAGTGGGAGGAACTATTAAGAAGGCAACAACCGAGATTAGAAATGTCAGTTCACCTCAGAGTAAAGCATTCATCTAATGACGACACATTTCAGAAGACCGACTACATTCACTCCAAACACCGAGTCACTTAAAGTTGAAGGCAGACTTGGCTGAGAAACTAATCCTATCACCTTCAAGTACAGACTGCCATTAAATCACATTAATCATGCAACAAATTACACACATACAATATTCTTGTATACATTTTAAAGCGCTCATTCCAAGACACATGCTTGATGTTCTGTTGACCTTTGCTAAGCCCCCCCCCCTTTTTAGTTTAACTAACAGAAATTCAGAAAGAGAAGGTGGTTGTTTGTAGACTGTGGCAGACAAAAAGCAGGCTAAATATCATTAGCTGGCTACCATTGTTTGTCCGTCTCAACTTACACCTGTTGCTTAGGTATTTTTAGCTGTAGCTTGCTAGCTAATTCAGCCAACGTTAGTTTTATGAGATGCCCGAAAGAGATAGTTTCTTTAAAAAATGCAATCATATTCACTTTCTGGCTACATGCATGAAACACCTCATATCATCATGTTCCAGGTAAGAAGTCATCATCTTCCCAAGCTCATGATCCATGCACAAGACATGGAAACAAAGAAACATGCCTTGCTCTTGTCCTGCAGTGTAGTGCTAGTCGGTCCTATTAGTAGTGGTAGTATGTCAAAGAAAAACTGACTCTGTTCGGCTTTTAGAAGGAGGAGTAACCAATGTGTCTTCAATAGGCTGAATGTAAAAGACGTAAACAGCCTCGGTAATGTCACCCATTCATTTGTAGACCACTGTTCTGAAGCCTTGAGTTTGGAATTTGGCTGTTGCCAACTTGGTCTTTTGAAACCAGACGTAAAAGCTGAGGGGTGGGTCCAGCTAAGAACTCAGTGACACTATGCATGCCCTTATGGCAGTGAGGTGTGAATTGCAAGGTAGCACAGCTTCAAAACATGGCCAGCTTTATCCTCTACTTTACTCTAAACGGGACCATAATTTGAAAAATTAACAACATGCTGTACTGAGGGAGACTTGAAACTAGTGATTGAGACCAGAAACCCATAAGAAAAATGTTTACAAAGGTAATTAAAGAACTAAGAATTCAGGTCATTTCCATACAGACTTCTATACAACTGAACTTCTTATTGCATTCAGTGCAGTCGCAACCTGCTGGCTATTACACAAAATGCAGGTTTAAGTCACTCCAACATTAGCGTTACCTGGCTACATCCATCTTTTCTATACCGTCTATGGTGTCTCCTAAATCCACCAGGGAGATAAAATACAGAGTCATTCAGTCTGATGGTATCTGGGACTGGCGAAATACAACACATGGGATGGCTAGTTGTGATGCCTTTTTTCTAAATATAGCTTGAAATTGTACCACCTTTTAAACTCTTCAGATACAGTGTTTCACGTCTACCACATTTCTTCTTACCAGTTAGGCATGTGAAGAAATCCAAAGTTCTAAAACACAACTTGGGGAAGGGGTTTAGCGAGTGGTCAACATCTTATGTCCCCTTTTGTTGTAGGACATATAAAAGCTAAAAAACAACCCACTATATTCTACTCAAATATGCTAAAAAAAAGTCTTTCATTCAGTGTGTCACTCAGAGTTGCATCCACTTGCTTGACTGAACTGAAGCAACTGGCATGGTGTCATGTAGTCGTACTGCAATCGATGTCAGAGACACAGTCTATGATGCGCAAAGGAGTGTTTCCAACTGGGCAACAACAAAGTTCCAGCTCCTTTTTGTCATAATTTCAAACAGTGAAAAAAAATGACACTGGACTTTGTTGTGCCTGTAATTCAGTGACAAATCTTTGCCCATAAAACTCGTCCTCTTTAAGTAGCGTCCTCCTCCAGAGTCTGCTGCTGCTTTAGCTGGATGTCTTCATCTTGCTGTTGCTGAGCAGAAGACACAGACGGATCCTCAGCCTTGTTCTTCCACAGAATCTCATGAAGAGTTGAGGACATGTAATAAGGCCTTGCAGCTGAACCATCATTGCGTTCCAGGTCTTCACCTTGTTGTGTTTGTGTGTATTTGTATGTGTTAATGGGTGGAGTAGAAAATGAGTATATAAATCAGGGTAAAAAAAAAGGGTGTTACAGGGCCAGAAGGAAGGGAAAAGATGAGGCGGTGAATTGTGGGATGTGAGAAAAGGGAAAGGAGAGACAAAAAGAGAAAGAAAGTCAAATAGCAAGCAAGCAAAAGCACCCACAGGCATTTCAGATTGTGAAAGTCACAGTTCATCACCAAGCAGGAACAATTTTCAGACAAACAGTAAGTCTGACTGTTATTCTGAAATGGTAGGGAAATATTCAAGTGCGGCATACAATATTCATGCAATTTAGAATTAGTGACAGCCCAACACCAACAGCAAAGAGAGAAAAGTTTTGATTCAGCTTTGTCTTTGATTAGTCTTTGATTTTTCATTGAGCCCGTATCTGCAATGCTTGTTCCTTTTTTGTAGCACTCATCCGACACTAGTGTTGGCAGTTTACAATAAATACATGGATGTCAAAAAACACTGAGGACATGTCACTTACAGAAACAGAGGAACAGAGTGTCCACACACATGGCGTATACACTGAAGAATCCATGGGCGATGAGGTACGAGCCAATAACTAAAGTCTGAGGACAAAATAAATGCACATACATTTAATTTACAACAGACGCATGTATCAGCGTTCAGAACCAAAACTATGAAAACAGAATGACACACTGCTTCCATCCTTAATCTGATTGTTTGATAATGTTTTCCTTAAAAAAACACAAAGGAATACCAGACTTACCAAGATGGGCACCCAGTAGTAGTGGAGATGGGGAGCGGTATTTTCAAAGGCCTTCACTCTCCCAGAGAAGAAGAAGAAGGCAAAGACGCCTGTGGATGTACAGAAAAAAAGAAGACTCACAGTTGATACGTCAAATGTAAGTAACTGTTTGTAAAAACCTGCTAGAAATAGTTCTTATTGGTAACTGTAATATTAGGAGTTATTCATATTAAAAGATAATCCGACTATATAACACAAATTCCACTGATATCCCAAATGTTCACTGCTATGAACAGCTGTACATAAAGCTCATTTTGATGACATTTACAGTTTATGTTGCAGTTATTATAAGTTGCACAACACATTAAGGTCTATGGTGGCACTTCAGCCCTCT
This sequence comes from Dascyllus trimaculatus, assembly GCA_024666655.1. NCBI lineage: Eukaryota > Metazoa > Chordata > Actinopteri > Pomacentridae > Dascyllus > Dascyllus trimaculatus. The sequence goes on from CM045458.1 coordinate 12,594,107, forward strand.
TGAACTTATGACACAGCACCAGTATAATGTACAAACTCCAATGATACTTCAAAATGCTCTATGGTGCACATTGGGTGACTTTATGTAAGTTTATTATGATGACTACTTGTTAATTGCTTTAAAGCTCCAATTAACCCTTTTTGCAACAACAATGCAGTCTATCTGAAGATGGATCAGTGCGTGAAATAAAAACTCACCCACAAGCCCAACAATGAGCAGTTTGCCCAAGAATAACAGGAAATCTGTGACTTTATCCAAGACAGCAACTCTGGGGGTTTAGAGAGAATAATTTACCCATTAAAAAAAGCCAATATTATAAAATGAATCATTCAAGAATATTTCCCCATATTTGTGCAAAATTATGCAAGTACACACACCTGATCATGTTCCTCATGAGGAGTAAGAAGGCATCTCTGGCTGAGGTGCAAAAGTTTTTGCCATAAATCGCCACCTGGAGGCCAAAAGCACACATTACAATCAAAGTCAGCAAAACACTATTAACACTGCATCGACTTTAATGAATGAGTTCAGTGAAATAAACCAACCACACACCATAATGTAGGCATTTCTATTGAGGAACTTGATGAATTTCTCCAGACACCAGAAGCAGCACTTCAGACAGCACAGCAGGAACTTTGCAAACTTATTTTGGGCTCCTGTTAAAGACACCAAGATTGATTGATAAATGAAGAATTTCTGTCCTCATCTGTTTTTGCTCCCATGTTAACTATTAAGCAATCAGAGGGAATACTGTCCACCAAACTAATACTTTGTCACTGGCATTTTTGTAGTTACTATTTGCCTTGTCCTATGTGATCTATGCAGGCCAGCCTATGCAAATATTTTTGCTTGATCCAAGATGTATGCTATGCAAATGATGGTTTGTAGTCTTGAACAGACATCTGCATAACGCTACTCTACAAAGTACCACACCTTTCAGTTTGTGGTCCAGATACTCCAACAGAACCCTGATGATCTGAATGATTGAGAGGATAAGGGAGCCAAATGCCAGAGTCCCTGTGTGATACCTGAAACAAGACAGAAGTGACTTTCAAGCAAAGAACAAGTAGAAAAATAAACAACAAATGCCTGTACAGAGATGCACTGAAACACACACCTGAGAGATCTCCCCAGGGAAGAAAACACTGGAAAGGCAGGCATGTCATCTGGCTTGACAAAGGCCCAGTAGTAAGAAGCGAAGGCCCCGGCTAAGGTCATCTGTCCCAGAGCCGTGACAAAGTTGGCACACCAGAAGAAGAGGAACACGTTGTAGAACTGTAGGCCGATTAGGTATTTGTGGTAAACCGTCTCTCCCCCGTAGAAGGCAAAAAGGCACTCCGAGTCAGGACACTGCGCCTTCATGGGACTCGTTGTGTAGTTCTGAGAACAAATGTAGTTAATTTAGAAGGCTTGCATACATAGTTTATAAATTCAGAAGAGGTAATGTTCAATATGTGAAACACCAAATAAGATTTAAAGAGAATTCTGCTTGATCAATGTGGCATTCAATTCCTGTTGATGTACCTATAGTGGCTCTATGTTCATGCTAACTTTACTCTCTTCATATAAATAAGAAGTTGCATAAAATAGCTTGTAAACACATTTAATGGGGAAACGGCTCCATGCGTCTTTCCAAGGAAAGCTGATTTTTTTTAAAGTACTTTTTGGGGAGTTTTTCCATTTTAATAACAGGGGAAGAGACAGGGTGAAAGGGGGTATAGAGAGAGAGAGACATGCAGCAAAGGGATGCGAGCCAGACTCGAACTCACAACCACTGCTGGCAACCAGCGCCTACATGGTAACGCCCTAACTCAGTGGTCGATACGACGGCCGGAGGAAAGCTGATTTTTTGCATGAGTCATTTTAAACTCTTATTTTTGAGTCTGACCAAGTCTCACTGCCCCAAAATCAACTGGAAGAAGCAACTGAGACCAGCTGGACTGAAGCTTTCCATACAGTCAGTAAAAGCTAATGCAATCAGTAAAAAATTCTGTTCTTGGTTGCTAATTTTGGTTTATTTCAGTCAGAGTTTAAAATAAACATTGAAAAAAATTAGGTGGAATATCTGCTTCCTTTTGGAAAGCTGCAGAGAGCTACTAATTGTCACCTTCGAAACACTGTTTTCTATAATGGAGGTAAAGTGTGCAAAGTTAGTAAAACACTTAGAACCACAGTTTCCACATTAATGGAAAATATACCATTTTAAAATGCCCCGAAATCTAATTTAAAGAAAGGCCTGGATCAAGCAACTTCAACATGTATGATATATTGTAGTGAGAGAAACGTGATCCAAAAGAAACTGACAGGGGAAGTGAGAAAACTTACGGCTGGGTCGCATGTTTTTCTTGAGTGTTCGCACGCCGTCTCATTAAAAACCTTGTAGATGGGCTCATTGGAGGTAGACAAGAAACTGAGCAGCTGGTTAAGGACAACAATTGTTCAGACTTAAATGATGACTAAATGCCAACTTCACTCAACAAACCCTTAACATCAAATATTACATTCATTTTTGCAGATGTGTTTGAACAACTCCACTGACATGTTTCCCCAGGCACACAGGCAGAAGAAGTTAGGTGAAAGTGTCCAAAACTTAACATTAAAGGTCCCATATTGTGCCCCTTTGCAGCAAATTATTTAGAGTCTCACATTGTTAAAGTGTGCTTTTCAGTTTTTAAGCTAAAGTAACGGCAAAGATGGTTCATTTCTCGATGACTGTATAACTTCTGACAGTCAGAGCTGTCAATCAGTCACAGTGGTTAGTTAGGCGTTACATAACGCCTGGGGGTCAAATTCTAACTAGCTCTTTAAGCTGAAAGGTTTAACTAGTTTTGGGAGGCCTTGAGCAGTGGCAGAAGTAAGCATTTTAATATCTTAACAGCTCTTATTTTATACCTCCAGTTTATAACATGACACAACACCATAAAAATGGATTGTTATGGGACGCTGAATGTCGCATCTGCTCTACCACATGAGGTAATGAGTTAACTACACAGGATTTTTGAGCTCATTTCTGCCTCATATAGTTGCATAAACTTATATCAACAAGCTGCCCTGCCCTGCTTACTAAGGCTGAATCCAAATGTCTGAACTGCACTTTCAGACTTGCAAGTGGCCAGTTGCAGCCCAGGAAGTGCCCAGGTCCAAAACACTATTTATTTGTAATGACTTTAGTGTGACTATAGTGTTCCCAACCTGATTATCTCCAAATTTCAAAAGAATATGTTTGGGCTGCAGACTTTTCCAAACTTTGTTCAACAATCTGATAACATATGACAATGGCTGGAACAATGATGTGGAAAAGAGATAAATATTACTATGTGCAATATTCATATTTTATATTGATTTTTTCTTTAGGTTTTAGTTGAGGTTTGCTATTGCGACTGCAGTATATACATATGCATAATAAATGGATCTGACTTTGAATGGTTGGCTTTCATCCTCCTACACATCAGACCCATGTACCTGATGTAAATTTATTATTTGCAGCATCTATACATAGAAACAGAACTTGCACATCTCCTGCATAAATTATCAATGTACTGTACTATTAAGATCTGATGAAAAGCATACCCTTGAGAATTTCAATTCATGTCCAGAGAAACTTAGTGTATTTCAAGCCACCATGGTGTAGAATCCTTGTGATTATAATAAATAAATCAGGTTATGTCAGGTAATAGTCTGCAAAGATGCACGTCTGAAGTGGGGGACATTTGGATTCAGCCTTCTATGTGTACTATGTCGCCCTCTGGTGTCTGATCTGGTCTTTGGTGTGAACTATATGGTTACCTTGAACATTTTAAAATGACTCCCTTTCACACAACACTGCTGGTACTTTTAAAGGCAATGCTGTTGCATTTCTGCATCATAAAACAGCTCACATATCAAGGTTAGAGCTGTTATTTTATCTTTAATGAGCTGTCTAAAAAATAAACCAGTGGAGAACACAACAGTGTGTGTGTGTGTGTGTGTGTGTGTGTGTGTGTGTGTGTGTGTGTGTGTGTGTGTGTGTGTGTGTGTGTGTCTGACAACCTCATGACTCATGGGCTGAGAATTAATTGTCTCCAGTTGTGCTCACAGGTCTTTGAATACAGTGAGCCTTAAATTTAAAAAACAAAACACAGACTGTAACTTGAAAGGATACACTGCAGTAACTGCCCAGTAGGCGATGACCATGGCCAGCAGGACGAAAGTGAACAATGGGTAGAAGAGAGAACACATCACATGTCCTATGGCTCTGTAAACAGGACAACAGCATCACTGGTGGTTCCACACGTCAAAGCCAAAATCACACATCTCATCTTTTCCATTACTTTATCTGTGCCATTAGTCTGACACTTAAATCCATTACCGTGAGTGACACTAAAATGATTTTTAAGTCAGAACAATTTAACATCTAACTTATATTGATCTGTTTTTCCACTCTTCCTCCACCATCTCCTCTAAAAGTGCCTCTAATGTGAAGTCTGACCTGCTTGCTTCTTTAATGAGAGCAACGGCAATGAGGATCCTCTTCCTGAGGAAGATGAGCAGCAGGATGATGATGACCTCCACAATGGCCAAGATAATCACTAAAAGGAGGAAAGTGGTGGAGAGAAAGATCGTGTAAGTGTCCTGGTTTCACAGCAACATACTGGAGTGTAGAAATATGTAGATGTTGTGGTGTGTACTGACTGAAGGCCAGCCAGGTCTGTCTAATCTGCAGGTACACTGTGAAATCTGTCTGGAAACCAAGCTCCTGTAGAGTCACATTAGAGCCTGGCTCTCCCTTCAGAGCAGCATACTCCATGTAGCAGTGGAAGATACCTAATCAGCAACAGCAAACACACAACAGAACATTTTTTTTAAATTTCCAATGTAAGCAACTGGAATTTTTTTTAACAGAAAAGAGGAAGTAGAGTGCAGCTAGCAGAAAAAAAATGTAAAGAAAAATGACAGTACTTCTTTAGAAATTCTGGTAAAGTCAGCATACATTAAGGTTTAACTTCTGGGGTTAAACGAACATCAAATTCTAACAATTTTTCTCATACTAACTGTGCTTCTTTGTCACCTGTGTTTTATGTACATTTGCATACACATGCAAAACTAGGTTTGCCAACTCTCATGCTGCTGGCATTAAATGTGCTTTCAAAGGTCATCTCATGCTATCACACAGCACAAACAAGTTTCTTTCCAAATACAGTTGCATAAGTTTGGCAAAAATGTAATGTACAGTTGTGTTTAATGTACACAACCGTTTGCACAAGTGATTTTTCCTTGCACTTTGTTAAATACTGCAAGTCATCACGCAGCATCAGAAATGATACATGTAACTTCATTAATTATTTAAATCTCTTAACAGAGCAGCAGGATCTATCAGGATACAACAGCAACTGATGTGTTGGCCTTTTCACCACAGACAGGTAGACTTGCACAAAGATTTCAAGTTTAACAGTGAAATTATTTGTAACGTCACAGCTATTTTCATGGGTCACTCTTCTCAATTCGCACCTTTGAGGCTACAGCCAATAGAGGTATTTTGCATGTTGCTTTGGCTTTAATTTTCCCACTCTGGAGACATATGTGGATGGATAACCCACAGAATACATGGTCTACAGTTTTCATATGGACCGTTTCCTCTTAAGGAAACTTTCTTGAAAACCACCCACATATCTGTGGAAATTCCACTCAAGCTGGCAATCCTGCATTCATATTTCTAGCTAGCTAGCTATTTCTGCTATGGTCATCTCAATAGCAATAATTCCATTAATGACTGTTGTTTTCCATTCACCATGTAAGCTCAGTCTTAACATGTTCAGAGTGTACAGAACCGACACTCACAGGCTGTTTTACAGTTGTATTCTGCTATGGCTCCCTGGAATACTGAACTACTTTGAGGAGAGTATAACAGAAATAATTATGCTGCTAATGTTGATTGGCTCTTACCATATCCTAGCACCAGTATCACCATGGCGATCATGACCCAGACCATGATCCCTGCCAGGAAGCGCAGGAGGACGATGAAGAGCAGGCTGGTGAGCATGGCAATAACCAACCCTCTACAGAATGGAAGCACAGAGTGAGTGAGCTGATGATTTATTCTTTGCAGTGAACAAGAGGGAAGATCACAGAAAGTCAATGACTTACATGAGGATCCAGTACCAGGACTGCGTATAATCTTCAAAGATTTTCATCACCACCTGACGAGCCTCAATAACCACAGTGGCATTCCTGCAGAGAGGCACCTGAGTGTTTAGACTTTTCAGCACTGCGGAATTTCTTGTCACGTAACTGTTGGTGAAGTCTGATTTGGCAGGTTGTGACAGGCTCGGCCACAGCTATTTTCTAGCTGTGACAGAACAGTATTACTCTATGTCACAAAAATTCCACAAATGTACTCACTTCACTCCATCCACAAGATCCTTGGCATCTCTAATTTTTCCACTTCCATCATCAAAGTGAGAACTGTTTCCTACAGTTATCACCCCTCCTTTTTGACCCAAAGCTGGGAAGCACCTACGGGTGACTGAAGGAAAGCAGATGAGAATGTCAAAAATGTAAAACAAACATTTACACATAATTTCACAAAATACATTTTAATATGCCAAAAGTTTTACATCTGCACCAGCTCTCTGGGCATCAATGTAATACAATGACGATCCACAACATTAAAACCACCTGTCTAATACATAACATAATCTATTGCGTAGGTTAACTCTCTGCTGCCAAGACAGCTTTGACTCCTTAAGCCCTGGATTTCACAAACCTCTAAAGGTCTCTTATGTTAAGAGACACCAAGAGGTTAGCAGCAGATCTTTAAAGTCCTGGAAGTTGCAAAGTGAAGACTCCATGGATCAGACTTGTTTTTCCAGTGGATACCATAGATGCTCGACTAGTCAACACCTTGTACTCTTTGTCAAGTTCCTTCAAACTATTCCTGAACAAGGTGGTACATTTAAAAATAAAAAATTTGAATGAAGAATCCCAGGCAGAAGTAGAACATTGCCCTGAGCGTCACACTGCCTCAGTCGGCTTGCGTTCACTGTGACGTGCATGATGTAAAAGAAAACATGATCCATCAGACTCTTTCCACTGCTCCATGGTCCACCTTTGACAGTCACATACTCAATGTAGGTGCTTTTAGTGGTGTATACGGGTCGCCATAGGCACTCTGATGTGGTGCAGCCACACAGCAATCTCTGTCCTCTGTTATCTTTGTATCACTTGCTGCCTAATATAACCGACCCATTAACGGATGCCGTTGTAACATGAGTATCAGTGTCATTCACTTCATCTGTCAGTGGTCTTAATGTTGTGGATGATCAGTGCATTTATTAATAACATATACATTCTGAATGATCTATCTTTTGAATGAGGACAAATAGTAGTTGGAGAGCCAACTCACAGGGCTTGCTGGGCGTCAGCATGGCAGGACAAAGACCTAACCTGAGGATTTCTGGTATACCCTGAAACACAGTATATCCAAAATAGATGTGAAGGTCTATAAAAATAAAAAACACTGAAATAACCTAATAATTGAGGTAAAAAGAACAATGTCTTAAATGCATCTTACCATTGTATTAGTCACACCTTCCTTGCAGAAGTTTTTGTAGTAGTCAAAGTCTTTTCTGTTGGAATAGGCTTTGAGTAATGTCATGAATCTTTCAGGGCACTTGTCCACACACATCTGAGGATGAATAGTTACAGGTAAGCAAAGTTATATTAAGTGCAGGCAAAGCATTCAGTGGCCATGATTTGGATGGAAAATGCAGCACAGCAAGGATAATAAATGCCAATAAACAATTCAATAACGGTTAGAAAAGAAGAAAATTGATTGAAGGAAAGTGGAGTTTATACCTGTGTGGTCGGACACTGAAACTCCAGCAGCACCATGGGGCTGGCACACTTCATGATGTTGAAGTAGAACAAAAATGGCTTCTTTCTGTTGAAGGCAGACAGAAGGGAAACAAACAGTCAGAGTAAAAACAACAACAACTGTAGACAATGTAAATAAGAGAAGATTTAAAGCAATGTGTGAGCATTTGAGCATCTAACAAAGTCGGTCAAAGTTAAAACACGGTACACAGCCCTCCTTCAGTGGACCATTCACTAACATTTTGGACTGTTCTACCCTCATCAGGTGTGTTGTTGTTTCCCATACACAGTCCAATGATCAGTCTGAGACTCATAATTCACTAAATACACCAAATATACAGAACAAATACTTTAATTATATATTTTTTTTATGTTACAAAACGTTACTTTATATGGACACAAAAAGGAAAGCTAGTTAAAGGATGGATATGTTTGTGTCAGCAGGACATTTCATTTGATTTATGGCTCCAAAGTACGACCAAACATCTGTCAAGTGCAATAAACATTTTCATTGGTTGCACAGGTGCGGCTAACATTAAGCAGGCCTGTCTCTGTGTAGCGTTGTTTTTCATCACATGGATTGTTCATTACATCAGAGATTCGTCTGCTCTGCCAGTTGTTGCTGCTCTTTCTTCTGCTCCTGTCTGCTGCTCTGGATACTGTCCCACTAGCTGCCCTACACTTAGACTCACTGGTGTTTCTATAGTTTGTTGCTATAAAATTAAGTCACTGCAGTCTGATGTATTTTAGCTTCATGATATGTGGTGTACAAAATGGGTACTGCACTTATTAGTGACATTTGTTCATGCTGGTTTAGCCAAATCTTATTTTTCTTTACCCTTTGACTCATAAGAGATAGTAATGACTACAAAGTGTGTCTGTTTGGATGTTTTTTATGTCTTTTATGCACATAATTGGTCTAATTACATTCTGTTAATGGTATTTCCTCATATTTGATAGCTTGCAGTGCTCTGGCTGTTTCCTGCTGTCACACAGTATTACACACAGATGATGCTGCAAATACCATGTCTGAGGGAAATTCTATGGGACATCAGATCACTTTTGGTTTTGGGAGGGGTCAGCAGATTGTTTCAATTTGGAGAGGTAGGCCAGTAATCTCAGTCAGTACTTAATCCAGTATTTGGTATTCAAAATAGGAAGAAACTGTCCAACAGAGTCACATTTACATCTATATTTGGAAAGCAACTCACTCAAGTGGCGTGCCAGCCTGCCCACAGAACTGCCCCCGACTGTCTGTGGGATAGATCACCTTCCTGGGATCGCCCTGGGACCAGGCTGGGAGAACAGAAATAAAGGGTAAAGGTTACGAACTTGTTTTTTTATAGGTAATCCAAACTGCAATGTTGTTCACTTACCAAGTATTCCCACTGCAATATAACCCAGTACGGCAACAATGAAGAGGATGCAGCACACGATGTCTGTGCAGCCCCTAGAAACAGAGAGAGCAAAGTTTGAAGGGTTAAAAGAAGCCCTTTGTAGTCAGCTACCTTGTAGTCAGTAGTAAAATCTCATCTCTGTCTCACCTGTTCTGGATTGGACCTTTAAAAGTTGGATCATACTTCCTTGGCTCGCCTACAGAAAAAAAAGAAGTGCATTTATCATAGTGAAAGTACATCTTGGTGAGAGGTTCAAGGTGACATCTTCATGTTAACTGTTCATTAATTCATGTTTAAAATAGAGATGCACCTTGTACCAAGATTAAGTTTTGAAAGGGGGAGGTAATTTAAGGTTAAGGAGCAGAGCGCCCCCGTCTTCCTCTTTTTCTTCTGTCGGATGACTTTTCCCTCTAGGCTAGACACGCCTGGCAGCCCAACAAATTCCTCTCTGATGACTAAGCAGGAGCAGACCCATGAGAAGGAAGGAGCTGGCATAACTTAGAAAAGCCACTAGAGGAGCTCTAAATCATTTGTTGTAGTACATGTACTTTGACAAGTCAATGTCAAAGTACATGTCGTGTTAATACGGATTTATGCCAAAACTAAGTTACCACAATTAACTGAGCACATACTGTGAGAGGCACTATTTGAATTTCACAGAATAAATTCAAGTTACTCCTGTTCATGTGCTATTTTGGTTATAATAATAATTAGAAATCCTCTGAATTTAGATATTTTATCAATAAAGGAGAAAAGTTAGTTGTCTGACTATTATTGTTAATCACACACACCCATTGGTTTGCATTGCATAGAGCTGAAACATTGCTATAAGGTGGTGCTACTGAGGACTGATGACCCTTCTGTAGCTCAGACAACAGTAGTTTTAAATTCCTAACAGCTTCTGAAATCAGGACACATCACAAACTTAAGAAAAAAACTTCTGATAATTTTCTCTCAGATCTGCACACATTACAAGATTGGACAATTGTAACGCATCACACCTTCAGGATAGAGTTGAAGTTATTGATGTACAGCAGGGGTGATCTGCTGTCCTCGAGGGCCACAATCCTGCATGTTTTAGATGTGTCCCTCTTCCAACACGCCTGATTCACATGATCAGGATCGTTATCAGGCTTCTGCAGAGCTTGATGATGAGCTGATCATGTGAATCAGGTGTGTTGGAAGAGGGAGACATCTAAAACATGCTGGATTGTGGCCCTCGAGGACTGGATGTTGACACCCCTGATGTACAGGGAGCTGTCAGGAAGCAGTGCAGCACCTGATGTGACCTCATGAGGAAGCAGATGGAAACAAAATGGAAACTGTGCTGCATCAACTTACTGTAATGCTATCAGTATTTTGAAGCGAGAAAGAACAAAAGCAGAAGGCTGAACAAATCTGGAGGATAAAATGATTTGGAAAATCATTTTGGTCAACATGTTTTTTTTTCTTATTCTTCAGCTAGAACTGAGGGTGAGATTGTAACTCTCAGCTTTAGTATTTAGCACTGCTTGGCATCAGTGTCCACTGCTACATTCAGTAGAGTGATAATTGTAACTATCCAGATCTTAGCTCCAAAATATCAAACATGTTTGATATTACTCTGGGTGGACCCAACGAGTGAGAGCAAGTTGGAAGGTTTATAACTGGATCTGTGAACCTCTCACATCATCAAATAGTTTGGGCTGAATATGGGGTCCGAATTTCTGGTTTGACCAGGATTTCAAACCAGATTTCTTCTCCGATTGTCAGAAGGGGTGAAATCATAACTTCTGCAGCGTCAGCCTGACATCAATGTCAAACTGAAATTCTCGATAATAAGGAGTGCTTTCCTTTCTACAGACTTTACAGGCTTACAGTTCAGTTTGCTGCAGCTTCTCTGAAGTCAATATGTCAGAAACAAAAGAAAGAGCATCAATAATCTACGTAAATTTATCTTGTAGCTGTATCCTTAATATATCAGGGAACACAAAATTATGAAGTTTTACTTTGCAGCTCTCCAGGAGAGAAACAGAGTAATGTGCTACATTTTTTAGACTGAAGAGAAAACATGTCAAACAAGTCAGAGATCAGAATGAACACCCGCCACCCAAACACAAAAACAGTGGTTTCATATTCAAAAAAAACACAGCTGCCTTCTTAGGGCACTGAATCACTGAAATCATTGATGCCACTCTCCACACTACTAACACAGCATGAATACGTACTATGGTAGTATGATCCTGACACCTTAGAGTCTAGACAAATGTATGATATTCACCATGGCGTCTTCACATATTAATTATTTATGTGGTCAGTGGGATAATGCTGTAGCAAGCATTTACCAGACAGGCTTTTATAGAAGTCACAGCTTCCTGTTAGAAAGAGCATGGCTGTTGGATTTCATATACACGTAGTGATTTAGTACTGTCACCTCTGTTTTTTTAACAAATCAAGAGACTGTTTCTGGATATAAATAGCAACTGTACATTATCACATGAAAACAAGAAAAAAAGCTTCCAGATCATGAATATGAGAACGTAGCAACCAGTACTAAGCATGGATTCAGTTTAAGAGGAAAAACCTTGTCCTTCATTTCTACACTCAGCCCAGTAACATTTATACTGAAAAGAAACCATGATAAGAGCTCTCTGCTCCCACACACCTGTATAATCAGCAAAGCCACACCAACACACACACCTTCTTTAACCCTGCAGTGTTGACATGCTGATACTGCTGCTCCAGTTTCACTATTTACCCACTTAATGAGACAGATTCATCTTCAAGCAGTAAGAAAAACAAGGCCCAAAAACCAAGCAACAATCCTTGGTTTGTTCATGTTTCTTAGGTGAATAGAGAATAACAAAATAGATGTCAGACAATATAAAACAAAAACAACAGAGCAGTTACCATGCTTTCCGTAAAACTCTCCATCCTCAGGCATGTTGAAATTCCTTCCTGGGCCAAATGTTGAAATGTACAGAGAGGTCTACTCTGTCCACAGCTTCTGTATCTGGTTCACTTCTTCCCTCTCGGCTGGTATAAATGATTGAGAGTGAGGGAGACACAGGTATTGTGGAGGGAGAAACCAGTCCAACCTGTCCCTGAATAGCCTGTGCAGCCAGGAAAGCTCCACCTAACCCCACACTTCCCCCTCTGTGTTTATCCTGAAACAGCTGCCTCTTTCCAATCTGTGCTCCACCTGTGCATCTCCCACTATCTCCTCCTACTTCCAAAAGACTGCTATCCGTTTGGTTTTTTACTCTGTTTCGGTCTCTAAAAAGCCATCCGGATCGCCAAGTAAACTCATCCACAGGAAGGTTATGAAGAAAAGCGAAAAGGCGTGAGCATGTGAAAGAGGGCGGAGACTGCTGTCTGAGGGAAACTAAAGTTGTGTAGATGTTATGAGAAACATGTGTTTGCAGAAAACAAGGGAGAATTCTGCCTCTGGTGGTGTTTCTTGTAGCTGTGGAGGAGGGATGATTAGATTCAGGTGTGTAGAATAATTACCACTGCAAACTCTCTCAACAATATTAGGCACAAAATTCTGCTATTTTGTGATGTTTAATAATTAGGATTAAATTAGACTTGTAGGGCAGCTCAAACTGAATTGATTCCATCTTGTGGGGACAAAGCAGGGTTCCTGTTTAAAACTGATGAGTTTGTGAGGTATGTTGAGTAAAAAGTTTTCAATGTCAGGTGGCTCTCTTTTAACCTGCTAGATGGCAACTTATGCTAGCATGGACTGGAGCACGATATATGCAGAGTTTGAGATTTAAACTGACGAGACGAAAAGCGCCACCCTTTCACCAATTCTTTTCATGTTGGTCTATGAGCAATATAGATTCTCAGCTGAGGGAATACACTGCATCGAGCCTTATGTTCATTAGCAGTTACAGCAGCACAAACTGTATATGGAACCTACATGCATTCAATCAGTTGCTGATGCAGAAAATACATAAACATGTTTTTATGTTTGGTTCTGATTTGCTGCAGTCAATTTTGCACTGCTTTTACTGTGGCTAATAGAACACATATTACAAAACTGGTTTGTTTACTGGTATTTATCAAAGAGAATATTCAATAAATGAAAATAATATGACTCTGATCTAACAAAAAGAGAACTGAAGTTTAAAGTTTAAAAGCTTGAGTGTGCGGCTGTCATCTTAGAAATAAGTGGCTGCATTGAGAGTCTCAGAGTAGTGAAAATTAATACTATAACTTGATGATTAACAATCTTCTATGAGCATTCTTCTCTTGCCTTGTTTGCAGTATCAGTGCTTTCTGCCATAAAAAAAATCACATTCTTAATAGCTTTCCATTATAACAACCTGGTCCTCTAAGCTGAAGTATATGAGACAGACGCCACGTCTTATGAAAGCATGCAAACCTGGTTTAATGTTTAATCGTGGTAGCCAAAGCAGACATCAAAAATTGGGGAAATCTGTTCTTAACCTTAGAAAACTAAGGGCAGTTTGAAGGGGTCATCGGAAAAATCGGAGTCTGTTTGGAGCCCTGTGATTAATTACATGGTGAAATTAAAGACACTCCAGGGCAAAATAAGCATTCACCATTGAAGCACACTATCTTAAAAAGAAGGGCAGGTTATTGATTAGTGAGTTTGTTTATTTATGTATCGAAACAAGTAACATTTTTTAATTACTAGAATTTTATGGGGGGGCAATAATAAAATGTAAAAAAAACGAGCCCTCGCTATTCACCATGATTTAATACAAGTGTCAATTCAGTAAATACATTTATTTTTTAAAAATGATGATGACAAAAAACATAAACGTTTAACTCTCCGTGTCTTTTTTTAGTGAGGTCTTCAATATCTCGTCACACTTCACAGAAACACTTTAGGCCTATTGTTAGTGAAAATGACAAATCTGCGAACAACAGCATCTGGAACACAGGAAGTGCAATATGTAAACAATCATCACCACACAACATGACCACCAGTTAAACTGGAGCACCACTAACAGCAGTCAGACACAGTTAGAGAAATTACAAATCTTGCATGCCACAACTTTTTTTTTTGCTTTCATTCTTGGAGCCTCCATTTTTTTGAATCTCTTTCTGTTCAACAGCCAGAAGCAATCAGAGCATGTTAAATGAATTCATCGTGTTAACAAAGAGTCCTCAGACAGACTAAATGCTGCGAATGTTTTAAACAGACACTCCAGGACACAAAAAGTGAGCTGGAATGACTGAAAGTTTCCATTCTGTTCTTGTTTTTTCGCCAATTTTACTGCACATGGAAATTACCAGTGAGAGTCTTTGCTGTACTTTCCAAACCAAAACCTTTTTCATCAAGTGACACAAGGAAACCGAGGACAGTAGTTTCGTAGGAACTGGATGTATTAGAATGCGGTATGATGCAACAGGGTATATTCATGTGAAACTAATCCTAAACCTGTATTTTGAAATGCATGTCATGGCAGAGAGCTAGCACAGCATGCGGGACAGTGCAGTGAGCAAGGTGAAGTAAAAGACACCTTATTTTTTTCTTTCATGGCCGTGTGCAACACTTTTAATCTATTAAAAGCTCTCCAGTGAATCTAATGTAATTCCAATGTGCAACCAGACAACCCCTGAGCATTTACTAACAAAATTAGCAATACAATAACATTTGCTACATGTGTAAGAGCTTTGATTTAATTATGAAAGGCCACACTGGCTTTTTAATGAGACTTTACAAAGAAACTGATTTACAAGGAAACTATCTCTACTAGTGTTGCCCTTGAAACTAAACCTACGGTCCTCCTTTGTTTTCCCTCCTGTGTTTCTTCTTCAGGTAACATTAATGTGTTAGCATATATGTCAGTCCTATAGTAAAGAGTTTTCAGTGTCATGGAGTTAGCATTTTTTTGAAGTGCTAGATTACTGCAGTTAACTTATGCTGCACAGCTAACCTGCTTAGGAAGTGGTTATGTTCAGAGCGTCCTATTTAAATCACCTGCAAGAGGATGTGTGGCATTGCCATTAAAACCAACATGTATTCAGTTGGTAATGCAGACAATGTGGAAATGCTCTTGCTTGGTGGTGATTTGCTGCCCAATGTTTACACTGCTGGTGTTGCAACTAATACAACATAGATTAGAAAATTAATGACTCTATAGATATTTATGATGGAGAGTACAAAATCAGTAACATTAATTTCACTTTGATTTGGCAATAAAGTAAAATGACTTCCACTTATCCTTCATTATGGGACAGTGTCAGACCTAAATGCATATTTGGAGCATAATATTTAAATCTGTGAAATGTGTTCAAGTTTAACTGCTCTAATATGCAGCGGTCACATTAGAAATAAGCAGCTGCATTGAAAATGCACAGAGTAGTACAACAAATATGTTAACTTAAATAATCAAAAGTTTTCTACCAGCACTCTTCTCTTGCATCATTTGCAGTAGCAGCATTTTTTTTACAGTATAAAATGTTTACATCCTGTATAGCTCTCCAAAAAAAAGCCTTCTCCTCTTGACTGAAGTAGGCGGCACACAATCAGTCTATTCTGTATGGTAGAAGAGTTATTTGATGCATTAAATACCCTTTAAAAGTGAATATGCAGAGTCCTGGGTTAGTGAAGAAAGTTGATAACAGCCATGATACCCATTATCTTAAATTGGGTGTTAGGTTTTGTTGAAACGGCTTGCACAAAGAAAACCTGGCTATGTCAAATCTGCTTGGTATGCTGTATTTTCTTGAAACCTCCTCTCACATCCTGCATGGTATGTACAAGAAATCTAGTTTATCATTGTAAGTAGACTGATAGCAAAATATCAATACTTCCGATCCTAACATTCTGTTCTAGGAATCAATTCTCAAATGATGTATGCATGAATATTCTGATGACAGAGATTTCTCAGTCAAAGTAATAACAAAAAATGTAGTTTGATGAATTATATTCATTAAGTAGCGTGGGATCATGGGAGTTGTTGCCTTCACCACCACTGTTGACGAAACTCTATCTGGAGTGCCTCAGCCAGAAATCAAGTTCACAGACAAGGTGAAGTTTAATTCACATTGTGTTTAGTCACATATATTCACGCTATGTCAATGAAAAAGCTGCAAGTAACATTAGCTTACGTATTGCTAACTTACCAATACATGAGTTGAGTACCCATAAAGCTAATGTTATGTGACAAATTCAATAGTGAGGCAGCCCAGCACTGTTTTCCATGGACAAAACAATCTGGGGTTGTTTTCATGTAAAAATGTTAGATATTATAAATGTGTATTTTATAATAAACAGGAGCCAAAGTATAAAATAAATCATTAACACAAAGATCTCATCTGAATACTTAAGCGGCTAATAGGAACTACAACTAAAGCTCAGCAAACGCATGAACCACTGAAGCAGATCTGAATAGAGAGAGAAAGGTGCTGTTAGGGTTAGACAGACTTCTACCGCTAAGCTCTTTGGCAACGGACAACATCCAGGTTCAGAGAGAGTGTGTAGCTATGCTGATGTTTATCACTGTCCATGGAAAAGTGATCCACGTCCGGTGAGGCTTCAGTTTGCATGTTGATGTTAAAACAATGGGAGTTTCTCGCCTTTTTTTAAAATTACACAAATGAATAAATATACCAGCAAAAATAAATATAGTGATAAAATGTGTTATTAAATAAATAAATACTACAATAAAAAAAATATAGCTAAATATAAAGATCAGGGCTACAACTGTTTAAACTGTGCATGGGTTGGAGAAATACAAGCCTGGGTCTTACTTGGTATTGGTTTAGAAAGATAATCAATGTTCTGCACATCACTACTGATAACTTTCTGATATGCTGCTACAATAGAAACACAAATTTAACTCCATTTTTTATGACCTGGCAACAATCCTGTGCTATGTTTTAGGAGTTCCAAAAAAAATAGCATTTTACCTACACTATTATTTTAGGACAGCACAGTAGGCTGACTCTAATCACATCTCAAGGTCACAGCTGCTGCCCTCCCTGTATGTCTCCCACATGTCTTTCATTACAGAAGGAGGGTGTGGAGCACTTCAGTCCAAGTTCAGTCTATTTTTGGTGTTACAAAGGAAGCTCCACACAATCACAGAAAAAAAACTACAGTATGTATCCACAGTAAACTATTGAATCCTTTGGGGAAATTTGTGCACAAAATTGGACACATCCGTCTGCAGACATCTGCAATAAAGATTACTCTGAGAAAGTTGCCATAAGGACATGCAGTATTTTCACACAGCAGCTGGAATTTTTAACAGTGCTCTATCTAAACTTGATCTCTGTCCACCTCACTGACATATTCCTGTAACAACAACACCCTCTAAGTCTGTAGTCTTCTGGGAATTTCTGCTTCCACTTATAATGAAGTAAATAAACTCAAAACACTGACCCCTTATCTCTGCTGTTGCACACAATGAAGCTCTTCCTGTCATTATGACATAAAGTGAAACCAAGATCCTTCCAATTCAAGCACATAAGTCATAAGAAAGAGATGGAATTTCAAAGAATATTTACGAGCAACGGCAAAAGGGAAGCAAAGACACTAAATGATGTCATTACTTAGACATAAATGTAAAGTCTGGACTACAATGTCTAAAAAACTTAAAGAGGCCTTTTTAAACAATATTTGAGATAAATACTAGTAGTAGTTTTGTAGTTTTTAAAGGTTTTTTAAAAAAGGGCCATAGAATTCAGCCATGATGTACAAAGACAGCTGCTGACTGGTAGAGAAACCTATGAACGCTGGCGATATATAAAGAGTATCGCTGTGGCAGGCCCGCTAAAACATTTAAATTACTCTCCATTTATATTTCCTCTTCTCTCCAGACTAATTTTCCCTGACCTTAATAACCAATCAGTCTCATACTGCTCTGAACATGTATTTGTGTTTCAGACTGTAGGCAAGCTGGCAAAACCACAAGAAAGTTAGCAGAATCACATGATCCAGTTTGGGTTGTAAGAGTATGATCAGGCACATTCGAGTGGAAACGAGAGGCTGCAATAACAGATGTTTTGGACTATTTGTTAGGTAGGAAAAACTCTACAGTACAGAAACTGAGCTGGAGACTAATGGAAAAGACAAAATGCAAAAGTGCAAATGTAGTTTTAAACATAAAAGAGAGTCTCAGGATCAGGTTTGAAAGAAACGCCCTCCTAAATATGGTTTATAATTACCCCTCATCTGCACCAGGGCATGGCTGCATGGCTGCTCCAGATCCTGTCATTTAGGTTTCTCCATATATCTCAGCCTGAAATTACTCCTACATGTAAAACTGTGGTAGATCCTATAATGTCCTCTTTAAGCTGGTCTCATGCTCAAGATGCACTGAGACATATTTGTGTTTGTCAGGCTAAAGGTTTCTAGAGACTGCTTCAAATCACAGCCATTTCTTAAGCGAATTTGCAGCCAAACCACCGTCAGCTTCTTGTTCAGCTCAACACAACTGTTTATTCCTTACTCTGTGTTGCATTTGCAAATCCTTGCAGAGTGGAGTGCCTTATTGCTTTTCTTTCCTACTTATAAACATCCTGCAAAAGCTATACATGCTGCTGAAATGTGACGTATGAAATTCAAAATATATTATAAATACAGTCTAATTAATTACTGTTCACAAAAAGGCAAGGTTATTGACTAAAACAAGGCCTTTTGGGAGTGAACATGATCTGTACACTCTGTAAATCATTTATAGCAATAGGCTGCACTTCCCTTTAAAAGGTTCTGCAGCTGTATATCACACCCAGCACACAACAGGGCGGGTCACTGTAAAATAACACATTTAACTGGTATTTTGTGGAAGGATGGCACAATTACAGCCACATTAGGGAACTGAACATGTGGTATTTTTAACAATTCAGCAAAAGTGGATGAAACGAAACTGATCACATCACTACCAAAGGAGACTGAACGCACCTAGTTAACAAATGGAGAGGCTCTTCACTTGTTTGAGGTATTTTCTAATAAGCTAGGCTCTATACATAGCTGGGCGTCAGCTAAGCTCCTGCTGCCTTCCATACCAGTCTGAGGAATGTGGCAGCAACTGGACAAGCACAAGATAGACTGGGACTTTGTACGCCAACAACATATGTGGCACTTTGGAACACCAGCTTACTTAAAGGCATCCTTAATTTTCAAAGCATGACTAAAAATCGCACTCAGCCATTGAAAGCGTGGGTGAAGACGTGAAGTGTAGCTAGCTGGTGTGTGGAAAAGTTCACGAGGTGCGAGTGAAAGTGGTAGCAGCTAACTTGCAATAACAAAAGGCTGAAAAGAAGAAACGTATTATTGCACATAAAGTCTCTGAAATAACTTCAAGAACTACACACCCTTCCACAAAGAGTAACGACACCGCCGTGCGTCAAAACAAAGCTAGCAGCTCGGTTTTAGATGGACCAACGATAAGGTCCCAGAACAAATGAAGTGCAGCTTGCCCGTCTGCGCTTTAAATAATTACCATATTTCGATTTCTCCTCCAGTTCCATGATTACGGAGTGTTTCTTCTGGACCACAGTTGCTCACAGGCGACGACTACAGCATATTTCCAGCTTTGGCAGGGGGTTGTTTTGCGGCGCTTCTGTCAGTTTGTGCACTTCGTAGAAGTCCGCTCCAAAATCTTGACTGTCCTGCCAACATTTAAAGGGATATTCCTTCGAGGAGGTGGCTGACCAATGAAGACACGGGACGCAGTGAGTGACAAGGCGGAGAACCAATCACAGAGCGAAGGCGGGGTCCATACTCCTGGAGACTGGATTAATTCTAGTACCGTTAACTGAAACAGTGTAACTGTGCAATGGGCTCTTTAAACTGTCAGATAAGCAACGACAATGCAGTTCATCTCTGCATTTGTTAAAACGTGATTTATTAGGCCACCAGAACTCATTCACAGTGAAAAAATGTCTTCATCGGCCAAGAATGCATCAAAGCGATGACATGGCATAACTTTTATTGGCCTGATTAAATTCAAGACAACATTAATTATAAAAGCAATCTATTCATTCATAATTCAGCTTGTAGGCATAACATGGCCTGGTCTGACTCACTCTGCAGTCCCTGAGTCACTGCAGCTGCTGCAGGTGGACCAGGTATGAAGATCCTTTTCCCCAGGGATGATGGTTTGCTCAAGGGCCACTTCTGCAAAATGACAGGATAATAAAGGCCAGTTAATTAAAAAAAATCAGAACAGTACAATAGGGCCCATTACTCATCTTCTTTTAAAGACAGATGAGTAACAGGCCTTATTATAACTTCATTATTGTGAATCAGAAAATCATCAGCAGGCCAGCTAGAACCCTATTGTGAACGTGCATTGACCTACAGACTGTAAGGTGAGTATCACTGCTTTAAACAAATAAAGGTAAACATAATACTTTGTAAAAACCCTACAATTATATTTTACATTCGTGAAAATACAAAAGTAAAGCATATTATCAAAAGACAAAATGCACTCACCTATAGAACAACCCTGCTGTATTGCATGGATGCACTAAAATGATGTTATGTATGACTGCATAATTATGGAGGGACACTGAACACACTAAATTTAGTTTACTCTTAGACCTGCCTGTGAAAACAGATCTATAGTGGCTTCTGTGGCACTGGAAGGACATTTCTAAGGCTCACTGTTCAATGAAAAACACTGTTGAGTTGCAATATGGGAGAATTTAGGATGTGGTGTTTTTGAGGCTTAACATATTGAGGGAAAGTCCATGACCATGCTGCTTTGATCTTATCGATTCTTTTAAAACCTATCTCTTGTTATTCCCCTGTCTTTAACAAAGTGCAACAGAAAATAACTAAACCACTGGAGAGCCCCCTGAATATGTAAACAACATGTAGCTGGTGCAAATGAAACTATTTTTAGCTATACATCGCCTATGCTGCTGGATGGTGTGTATCATGTTGCATGAGCTGCCCATATGCTGAATTATATCTGTAAAGGTATATATATGTAGTGGAGCAAAGTGCATCTTATTATTTGTCATGGCAAAGATGAGTCTGACGGAATGCGTGAAATGAGTTCTGTGGTTGCATCTGAAATTGTCACAAAAGTACCTGAATGAGCCACTAATATAACTAGTTTTAGGAGTCAGAGTATGCAAATCGACAGGTAGTTTCACCAACACCAATTTTTAGTGGTTAGACAGGAAAAATATTTTACACAACCAGTGGTAGAATTATTCAGACCCTTTACTTCAGCAAAGGCAACAATACTAACCTGTAAAAGTAAACAATTACAAGCAAAAGTCTTGAATTTCACATTTTACTCATGCAAAAAGTTGGGTTAGTTGGAGAAGAACTGGTGCTTCAGTAAAAGATCTGTAGATTTCTTCCACCACTAATTACTGCATGAGTAAAAATGGGAATTCAAGACATTTGCTTAGGATTTTTCATGGAGGACACTCCTATTTAGGTAAAAGTACATAAGTATTAGCAGCGAATGTAGTTAAACCATTAAAGTAAAAGTGCTGGTTTAGTCCCTCTGACTGATATGACATCATTAGATTATTAATAATGAAGCTTCAGTGTGTCAGCAGCATGTTACTGTTGTAGTTGTTGTGGCAGATGGAGTTAGTTGAACCACTTTACATTCAGTTTTATATACAGTTTTATAAAGGCTCATCCAGAATTGTGAGAAAGGAAAGTCGAAAAAGAAAATAATAATAATGCATTGGTTTTATATATTGCTTTTCTAGGCACTCAAAGATGCTTTACAATTGCATTATTCATTCATTCCATCACCATCAGCCCCTCCAACCACTTACTCTCACACTGCATTCACCCAGGCTTCCTGGTGTTCCCTCACACTCTCCCATCCAGGTACTGACCAGGGCTAACCTCACTTAGCTTCCAAGATCTCATGGGATTGGGCATCCACAAGGCAGTCTGGCCACAAAAAACAAAGTTCTGACACACAAATCTGTTTTAGGTTTTTCTCTAATTTTTAGTTTGGGCTGAAATATTTAGACTTTATGGCTATTATTGAAATTAAACTCTGTGAGAAAGTTAGAAGGAAAACTCACCAATTTTTAGAGTTGTTAACAAGTCATAGACATCTGAAATGTCGACCTGACTACACACTGTTTTTTATAAGCAACTAAATGCAAGCTGGCTGCATGTCACTCTTGTTAGTGTCCCATTCCAACCGTTGACACACTATATCTGCTGCTGAAGTGGCACATATTACAGCCCATACATATGACAACTCTTACTGACATGTATCACTGATGACTGGTATGGTACTTATTGGAGTAAATACTTAATTATTTTTGACCATTGGTAAAAAAAGAAAGAAAGAAAGAAAGAAAGAAAGAAAGAACGAAAGAAAGAAAGACAGATAAATTAAAAAAACATAATTTAAAATAAAAATGTACTTTAGAAGGTACATCTATATAAAGTAAGTAAAAATATGTACATAGTAAAATTATGTACAATGCAGACTATGTAACAATAATGCATGCTCATTTATACAGCCTATGTTTACGCTGAAAACTATTAAGATAATTGGAGTGAAATGTACAATATTTTCCTTCTGCAATTAAATGAAAAACACAACAAAAATACAAGTACATTTAAATTCCACTGTATGTTTTTATGTTTAAAATAAAAAAAATACATCTGAGAAATAGTCAGCTTTAGAAAATCTGAAACATGCATCTCAGTTATGTCTGCTAATGGAACAATAAGTCCAGTGGACAGAAGCACTGGTATGACAACAATGTAGACTGAATATGTATTGTGTTCACTGTCTAGAAATAAGACGCTTACAGATCATGAAGTTGGCAGTTACTGTCATCCTTCCTTCTAACTGGGATACTTTTATTTTGGGAACATAAACATGATCAAAGCCAACATTCACTCCCCCATTAATGAACCAATCACAGTCGTCTTAATTGTCCTACAAAGGCAGCCATCTTTGGTGATGATGGACGAACACAAACAAGGAATTAATTCATTGTTTTGTTTTTTTCTTTTTGGTCTTATCCTCACATTTCATCTGAGCAGCCTTAACATACAGGAATATTC
This sequence comes from Dascyllus trimaculatus, assembly GCA_024666655.1. Taxonomy (NCBI): domain Eukaryota; kingdom Metazoa; phylum Chordata; class Actinopteri; family Pomacentridae; genus Dascyllus; species Dascyllus trimaculatus. The sequence continues at coordinate 12,617,333 of CM045458.1, forward strand.
CATTCTATGCAGGAATAGTTGACTGCCGTTCATTTACAGGGGCGAGTGGTTCAGCGAAGATTCCACACTCAACATGGCGTACTAGTTTTGCGTGCTTTACGTGATGACGTAGAGCATGTTTTGACGTTTATCGTCAGTGTGAACCGGAGAGTCAGCCAAGAGATACCAGCACCAGGGCTAGTGTTTTAATACAGGTAATTTAACTTTACATAGCTCTCACTGTGGTTTTAACTCCTGATTTTAACACACAATATACGTATAGTACATTGGTGTTAGAGCCATGTGAAAATTATATTACTAACACCCAAAGTATAAGCTAGCTGTCGTGAGCTAGCGCTGTTAGCATGTAGTTACAGTGAAGTTATCTGAGGCCACACAGGTTTGCTCAGCTAGTCTAGCTTGGCTACATGCAGAAGCTTCATACAGAACTGTCTGGGTTGTTGCTTCACACTGACAGCTTGCTTCATTAGATTACAGGGAGCAGTTTGACATTAGTTCGAGATAAAGGAACCATCTCAGTCGCAGTAGATGCCATTACATTGTAAATTTTGGGAGATACTGTTGCTTATATTAACATTTTCTTACTCATAACTGTAGAGTCCTACATTGACATAAAATACACTTACAACGTATTCTGATGGTACCATCAGTTTAACTCTTGATGGTCTTATTTACAGTTTAGGAAGACATTTGTCAGAGTTGGTGCCAGTTCTTCCACTGTGAGCTATATGGTTGACTTTCTGATAAAGCAGAGGTCACTGAGTTAATGATTGTGGATCATAACTGCTTTTCATTTTATAGACTGATTTTCGTCATGGCATTAAGAAGCGCTGTGTGCCGTCTCCTGGTAAACCGTCACAGATGTGCGATCATCTCTGCTTCCAGAGCACAAGGAACTGCAGCACCTGCCAGACATGGTTAGTACTGACACCAGCTGCAGAGATATCATTGTTTTAAGGAGGTGTTTCACCACCGACATTGGCATCTTGCTATTGATGTTGTTATGGTTTGTGTCACTTGCAGCTGCCATTTGTCTCGAGCAATATAACACAATCAACAGCATTGGTGTGCCGTGTTCAGAACATGCAAAAAAACATTAATGTGTCACTGAAAAGGAAATTTCACTTGTGTGTCTTCTCACCACAAACCAATTACACATAAAATCGCATAGTGGATGGACTACAGCAGCTGTCAGCAAGTTATTCTTGTGGATGAAGTGCTTTTGTCAAAAATAGCTATCTCTTTGTGTCTGACTTGAAGAATCACTTAGCAGCTACAGAGAGAACTGTGATGACTTTCAGTGTGAAACTGCAGTTGGTATAGCACAGTCTGTAGTTTGAAAAAAGAGTTTAAAAAGGGCATTTAATTATTTAAGAAAGTGCCACTAAACATACCTTAGCCTGAGCCAGTGCTATAACTCAAAATGACACTTTCCTTTGTTTTACTATTTTAGATAGGGAATGCAGTGTTTCATCTTTTTACTTTATGTTTTATGGCATTTTAAATAGACACAACTTAAATCCTTAAATTTTGTGCATTATAATAATATTATTGTTTTTTTTTTTTTATTAGCAGATGCAGAGAAGACTCAGCAGAGATCTAAAGCACGTAAGTGTTGACAACTACTCATTTATGAAATCTTAGACATAGTTTTGAAATTAAAAATCTTATCAGAAAACATGTTTTACAATGTTTATAATGGCCTTACATTGTCCTTTATCTAAACATCCATCAGCTAAGGTCCAGTTCAACTGGCGTGACGCCCTGGAGCTGGAGGGCCAGCTGACAGAGGAAGAGATCATGATCAGGGATTCCTTCAGGACCTACTGCCAAGAGAAACTCATGCCTCGCATTGTGATGGCAAACAGAAATGAAGGCAAGAGAGTAGTGTTCATTTTCCAACATGCATGACCTTATCTTCTTAATTCATAACTCAATTTTTTATTTAGGGTCAGTGAGTTAGCATGTTTCACTCAAAAAACTGTGATTTCCAGTTAATGATTGTTTATGCTAGTACAGTTTCTTAATGAGATACTGACAAGTAACGGGTGTTTCGGGGTTTAGCAATTTATTAGTTTGTTGGCTTACTCTTAGTTGAAGTAGAGAAACTCCTGTAACATGACAGCTGGTTGTATTATTTTTATTTTCAGTGTTCCACAGAGAAATTGTGTCTGAGATGGGAGAGCTGGGTGTCCTGGGCCCAACTATTAAAGGTCAGTCCCATCTGGACCACAGATGTGTGTTTATTGTAGCATTTTTATGTGATATTATATTTTAACTATTATTCTACTTTCAACCAGCCACAGACTTTTTTGTTGAACGACATTGTATGGACTTTGGTCCTGTGCACACTGGGCCTGTGTGTTGTGTGTTTTCAGTAATTTCTCCTGTGGCAAAATACAAAAGTTTGAACCCAACAGACTTGAATTTATTTCTTATTTAATGCAATACATTCTTGTTTTAATAACACTGCAGGTGACTATTCTTGTTGTGTTTGATCTTAAGGTTATGACTGTGCTGGGACAAGCTATGTGGCCTATGGTTTGATTGCCAGAGAAGTAGAGAGAGTGGACAGTGGCTATCGCTCAGCTATGAGTGTGCAGTCGTCACTGGTCATGCACCCCATTTACGCCTATGGCACAGAGGAACAGAAACAGAAATACCTCCCCAAGCTGGGTAAGACGAGAAAACAACAAAAGCATTTTATCTGTTACCAATCTGTTGTCATTTATTTATATTTATCAACAATAGATAGGTGAATGTTGCTATTGTTGAAATCTGTTGTCAAATAACAGTGCCTTAACTGTTAAAGCTGATGCTGAATGACTGAGCTCTGAGGTATATTCTTGACTAAATTATCCCCTCTGTGACTGTCAGCTCGTGGAGAGATCCTGGGTTGCTTTGGCTTGACGGAGCCCAACCACGGCAGTGACCCATCGGGCATGGAAACCAGAGCCAAATACAACCCATCCAGTCGCACCTACACTCTGACTGGCTCAAAGACTTGGTAAGTCTGTATGTGTAAAGAAATATCAGAAATGTTATTTTGTTTTTTTAATAGTCAAATAAATTATTCTTCATGAATTCTCTGTAAATGGCGTGTTACGCAACAGCCACTAACAGATCTTTCTTTCAGTGACCACAGTTTTGAATTTTGTCAAAGGTGATAAAACGATAGTTCTAGCAAAATACACTTCATCAGTACAATAAGAAGATTGATGGATAGTATGTTCTGCAGTTTCACATAAATGCATCAGATGCAAACTGTCATGAATCAACAGAACCAAAATAGAAAGTTTAATTCCATGAATAAAGTCCAAGCATGTTCCCTCTGTGGCTCATAAAGAGTCCATCATATGATGATAGACTGATGATTTGTGTTTTGGGTATTGTTACCATTACAAACAGCGGACAGTTCAGTTCGATAACTCACATAGAACTGAAAAGTAAATGTAGAACATACACACAGCAGTAATGTTGGCCTCAATGCTCTTCCATGACTCTGCCATTAGTTGTCCACAAGGTGGAGCTCTTTACAGCTGGATTAGCATGCTTAAGTTTACTAGGGCTTTACACGTTTGATGTTTTGAGAGGCACAATTATCCTTTTTTGTTCAGTTTTATAATTTAATAAAATTAATGATATATACTGAACACCATAGATAAAACTTCTTCTATAATTACATTAAAAACAAGAAATATTTCAACAATTCAGTGTATTTTCTCAAACTGGTAGATACAGGTGTGTCTGACTGACTGAGTATGGTAGAAATACAGTATATCAATGTCCTTTACTCTTTATTTTAAAAAGTGTATACACTGAGTTCTTTGCCAGACATTTCCTTTGGTTCTACTCTCAGGATCACCAACTCCCCAATGGCAGATATCGCTGTAGTCTGGGCTAAATGTGATGATGGAAAGGTCCGTGGCTTCATCTTGGAGCGTGGCATGAAGGGCTTCTCCACGCCTAAGATTGAAGGAAAGTTCTCCCTGAGAGCCTCGATCACTGGTATGATCCTCATGGACGAGGTGGAGGTTCCTGAAGAAAACTTACTGCCGAAAGTCTCCGGCCTAGGGGTGGGTGAAGACGAACACGTTAACACATTTACAGAAGATTCTTAGTCATTGTATGCTGTGGTCTTTTTACAGTCATGTTATGTTTAGGAAATACAATTAGTGACTGTTTCTAATGTGAAATTACTTATTACAGTGAATGCCACACTACATACAGGAGGAACTGCTCATCATACCTCTTTTGTTGCTTCCAGGGCCCTTTTGGCTGCTTGAACAACGCCCGTTATGGCATTGCATGGGGTTCACTTGGTGCTGCAGAGTTCTGTTTCCACGCAGCTCGTCAGTACACTCTTGACAGGTCAGATGGCTCACAAGAAAAGGGTCTTTGTACAAGTGACTTGAGAACTTTAATTCATTGACAGTGGTATGTTTATTTATTAACACAAGGAGTAAACAATGTTGTTGTTTTTCCAAACCAGAATCCAGTTTGGTGTGCCGCTGGCAAGGAATCAGCTGATGCAGAAGAAAATGGCAGACATGTTGACAGACATCACCATCGGCCTACAGTCCTGTCTTCGGCTGGGCAGACTTATTGATGAGAAAAAGTAAAGAAACTCTATCTATTAGTATTAGATGAGATGTGACGGGGCCGTGGCACTGTGTCCACACATGTTCCACACTTCAAAATGCATGGTCACTCTGACCTCTTTCAGTCAGGTTGACAAGACAAAAAAAATCCCTCAGTGCTTCTCAGCAGTGTCAAGAACTGGAAAGATTATAAAATTGAGTTTGAGTTGTGTAATTGGGCTGAAACTCACAGAAGTAGTGCCATAATGTTTTAGAAAGGCAAGGTCACTATCTAATTGTCGGTGACAATGTCATTTAATTAATGTGCAGTAATGTTTATGTAGGTATGCCAAAGTAACAATCAAAATGAATGCCAAGACCCAGAGTTTCCCAACAGAGCATTGCATTGTCACAAAGTTCAATGCTGTGGCTGATTGATAAATAATTCAAATGCAATGTTTTCTTAACAGAGCAGCCCCAGAGATGATCTCCATGCTAAAGAGGAACAACTGTGGTAAAGCCCTGGACATCGCCAGACAGGCCAGAGACATGCTGGGAGGCAACGGCATCTCAGATGAGTACCACATCATCCGTCACGTCATGAACCTGGAGTCTGTCAACACATACGAAGGTGAGGAGGTGGAGGGAGCAGTAAACCTGTACTGCATGGGCTTGTTAGAGAATGGAGACGAGAGCAAAAAATTATGCACAAACAATATGCAGAATGACAGCAGTGTGTTGGAGTTAATTATGAAGTAAGATTTCGACTGAGTAGATTAGGTACAAGAGCTTCTTTTAGCTAAATAGCTTCATGACTGAAGAACAGCCACCTGAGCTTTACCTTCACTTGATTTTTATTGGTTTATTGTGTTTGACACTGGTTATCTCCTCTTGCAGGCACTCACGATATCCACGCCTTGATCCTGGGCAGAGCCATCACAGGGCTGCAGTCTTTCACTGTGGACAAATAGATTCAACTTCTCACTGCTGCTCCCAATCAAAAGGACTCTGCTGTCAGAAATTTAACTCACATCTCGGCTCTGTTATGTCACAAGCAGTTTCCAGATAACTTGTATGAATTGTCATTTGTATAAGGGAAATGATTGTTTTCTCTCAGGTTTGTAGAAAATCCATTTGGTGCTTTATTTAGAGAGAAAAAAGTAACATTTTAAGTTTGCTGCAGAACCTGTGGACTGTTGTAGAGTGTAATTAATTCAGTTTCAACATAAAGAGGGCTATTTTTCTACTCCCAATCACAACAAAATCGGTTATTGTCTTTTATTGTATCAACTTTCATCAGTATTCTCTGTAGTGAAGTATAAACAGTTTGCAGTGAGGTCTAGATCTAAATTTGCTTGGGTTACTGATGTAGTCATGGACGACACTGCTATTACAAAGCTACAAATCTTAAACGTCCACAATGTGTTTGAAATTGCTTGTGAAGCTGTTTTGTTCTAAATGTGTAAAAGCTCATTTTAAAATTGTAATTATTAGGTAGACGTTGGCGACTACTTCTAGCACTTTACAGCCTCAAACACTAAGATGTAATTTGTTTGCATGGTTTGCCAGAGAGCAAAGATGATTATTCAAGCTTTAAATAAATAACATTTTCCAAAAAGCGTCTGCAGGAGAATGAAATTCAGGTTGTATGAGGTGAAGGCACATCTGTCTAGCTTGCTGTTGTCATTGTCATCATCATGGTGAAAATGTACTGACTAAGTACAAGTAGATAAACAATCCCATTTGACAAGGGTTAAAACACAACATACAAGAAAGACGCTTGGGTTTCAGTCATTAAACTGCCCTTAGAGGTTCTGATATGGTGTCATAATTCTTGTTGGATGCTTTAAATACAAGCATCAAGTCCACTTATTCAAAGATGTATGCTGTTACTTCTTTCAAAACAAGGAAAAATCAGCTATTGAAGTTATTCATACCCACAATACACACAAGAGCTGTCTTTAAAGTCTCCAGTTATTGAATAAACCCCTGAATTAAGTTCTTTTCTTTTGGTAAATAATCCCTCCCTGCCTTAAATGGTTTAGCTGTGACCCAAATTGTTGCTTCCTTGAGAATGTGCAGAACTGTATGAGATCCCTGGCCCTCTTTTTACCCACCACCCCCACTGACTCCCACTGATTGCAGCTTGAGCACACTATGACTTTGCTGAAACACTATAAACTACACAATGAGAAGTCTTTAAATGCACTGGGCTAAAAAAAAAGTAAATTATTTGAACTGAATGCTTCTGAAAGGAACGTTCTGATACATCAATGCAATGTGGAGCTGTTCAAATCCCTGCGTAAACATACTTCTGTCCATCTGGTTTTCTGCAGAGTATGATCAATATAGGATCTCATATCCATGACTATCAGCTCCATGAGGTGCTCAACACTGCCTCTGACATCTTAGTCAGCATTTCTTTATCAGCTGCCCTATTTTCGTTCGGTGAGGATTTCACTCTCACTTTGTTGAGGTTTGGTCTGTTATTCATAGTGATTTGTGTCGCTATTATATTACAAGAACCTGCAGAAGGCTGATACAGAAGATTGTCAACTGATCCTGCTTGTTCAAAATCCACAGAGCACATGGACTCAATCAGAAAAATGTATGGAGCAGATTGAACTTATATAATGTGTGCTCCTGTCATCAGAGGTCACGAATGTCAAAGTGATCTCCCCTGAGATCCTGTCCTGATCCTGTCCTACAGGAGGATCCAGAAATACAACATATAGAAGACCCACAGCTCACTGGCCTCAGCTGTTCATGGAATAATCACTTCTAACTGCAGGGAATTGTATAAGCTTCAAGCTTGTTTCAATCAGCATCTTTTTCTTTTTCATTATCCTATGGCAATGATGCTCTCCGTCACTGCAGGTGTCAGCTTTAGTGACTTTGCCGCAGTGTCTGGGTCGGGCTGATGTGAGTGTGGTTTTGTATTACAGTAAATCCATCAAGAAATGGTGAGGACAGGGTTATTGCCTGCATCATCGGCAAAAGCACTGAATTCTAGCAGATCTTGGGTTTTTAAGACATTACAGTCCTTCCTGTTTTCAGTTTTATGACACCATACAGTACATGCAAAGAATTTCTTAATACAGACACTATTACATTTGAATTGGAGGATTTGGGCAGAAAACTGCAGCCCCAGCTTTTAAAAGACAACACAGAGTTAAAGATTAAAATATGTCAGTCAGAGGGATCAAACCAGTACTTTTACTTGTTTTAACTACATGTTGCTGCTAATACTATCTGCTTTTACTAAGGTAGGATTTTCATTTTATCCTTTACTTGTCATGGAGTATTTTAACATTGCTGTATTTGTAGACTTCTTCCACTACTGATGGATACAAGAACAGAGGTTCCGTTTTGGAGACACTGAATGTGAAATATCAGTTGACTAGATGCTTCACCAGTCACAGCTTTATGTGAGAGACAATCACAAAAGACTATCTTAAAACTAGAGATCATCTTGTGATGGGATTACACCAGCAGTGATGCCTGACATTCTGAGCTGCGTTTATTCAGTATTCATCAAACTCTGCTTTCATTTCAATCTACCTGCACACCTGTAAAGTTTCATGACTGCATCTTGCACTGTTGTGATACTACCATGCTTACAAAATCCATCCACAGGGTGATGTTTTATCATTCAAATACTCTTTTTACCCAGGTATGGGTGTCCAAAACACAAAAAGTGCTCAAAATTATTTGAAACAACCCTCAAAAAACTGAAATGCCACACCTGTCAACACAGTAACATGTCTGCAGCTTTAGGTCTTTACATGAAAAGTCAAGTTTTGCGATCTTACTTTGCTTGGCTGTGATGCTGTCATGGTGCCGAAATCCATCAACAGTCATTCAGAGCAACAAACATATAACTTGCTGAAGTACTCAAAACTACCATTGGGGTAGTTCCAACTATAGCTGGTTTCTCAAAGACCACATTTTGCCATTATGACACTATTATGAATACTGCATTCCAATTATGGTTCATACTGCTTTTGTACATGCTGGTTCACTGTCATGACTTACTGTGACACTTCATGGAACTGAACCGTCTTTAATTCTTCATTTTGCCTATTGTGATGCTGATGTTTTAGCAAAAGAGCTTATTATGCTCTTTGGCCATCAGATTAAACAGCATAATCACAGACACAGTATCCCAAATGTTAGGTATGGTGGTGGCAGCATCATGCTATGAGGGTATTTCTCTGCTGCAACCCTAAAGGGCTGGAAAGGGAACAGAAAAATACAGAGAAATGCTGGATGAAAAACCTGGAGCCGTCTGCAAAAAAACTCTCTGGGTGAAGATTTGTTTTCTCAGCAGGACAATGACCCCAATCTACATAGGAACGGTTTCAAAACAGTAATGTTAATATCCCAAAGGGGCCAAATCAGATTCCAGATCGCCATCCAAACAGATGTGAAAAATACTGTTCAGTCTATTTCACAAAATCCATTTTAACCATTAAAACTTCCCAAGGGGTAATTATGTATTGTGAACACTGTACATGTTGTGTCACTGCTGTGCAGCACATTGAACTAAATGTGCATCCTCCTGTTTGTGCACAGATGTCTACACACACTCTGTTCTTTAATTTCTATTTTCTCTCTCCATTTCTACCTCACGTTACATCCAGGACAATTAGGAACCCTACAAAATGTTCTCGGTGCTGAGCAGATAATCTCCTGGTTGCTTTTTTTCCCCTTTAAATCCATCAGGGTGAGGGTGGATGGGCTGCTGGACAGATGAAAACCTCCATCCTCTCCAGCCTCATTGCATGTCGGCCTCTGCCACTTTGAAATGGAGGGAATTAAGAACCGGCAAATCCCCAGGCATACATGATGCCCAGGCATGTTCTACATGCTGCTTGCATAAGGAAATTGCTTTTTTTCCCATTTTTTGACCAATAGCCTTTCATCTTTTATGTTTGTGACTCACTGTGACTAATTGTATCCCAAAAGGCCTGCGTGGTCTGTGTCCTTCCTGTCAAGGATGATGGAGGCTGATGAGATGCTTCCCTTGTTATGTGAAATGAACTTGACTGTGAAGAGAAAGAGGGCTGGTGTCTCTCTCACTTTCTCATATTTTCTCATCCAGACGTCAGCTAACACTTGAATAATTAAGAGTCTTTTCATCACAAACACTCATCTGGATTATGACCTCAGTGGGTTATGAGCTCTGTCAGAATGAGTCATCCCCGTGATGGGGCTCAAATGACAATCTTTTCATGCAGTCAGTGGGGACAAACATGCTAATTCTCTGTCGACAAAGGATTATGATTCATGATGAGGGATTTATGGTTATGACTAGTGCAACCTTTGTGTGGCAGGTTAAGGCACAGCTTTGATTTAAAGTGAGGGCTTAAAGACTACAGAATGTTTTGGGCATGAATCTAACTTTCTGGTTTGTCTGGATCTTGAATGTGATAGCAGCAGGCTCCACATTGTTGCTCTTACAGTCCAAAGAACATCTAAACTCTAACTCTAACCCAACTCTAAACTGCCCATTGGTTAGAATGGAGATGTGGTTGTTTGTTAGCCGTCGCACAGACTTGTCAAGTCAGTATAGTGTGATACTACAGGTGCATCTCATATAACTAGAATATGGTGGAAGTGAACATTATGTATATTCTAGACTCATTACACACAAACTGAAATATTTCAAGCTTTTATCTGTTGTAAGTTTGGTGAAGATGGCTTATAGCTCATGAAACCCCATTAAAATGATCTCAAAATATCAGGGAGCCACACAGATGTCAATCAAGGACCCCTAGACACTCCCACACAGTCCTGAGAAGAGCTCTAATCAGATCAGCTAATTAACTCATAACACCTGCAAAGAGCCTTTGACTTCTCGGCCTGGTTCAGTACACACAAATTAGAATTTGGATACCATGGAGATGCTTTTTTGGTTTAAGGTGGTAAATTGGCCATCAAGGTGTTTCACTGGGGGTGGCACGGTAGAGGATGTGAGGAGTAACTACATATGCTTTATAAACTATGTGAAAGAACAAAGAAACAGGTAACAAAAATGTCTACATAACAAAGGAATAAATAAATTAAACTTAGAGTGAGCTTCTTCTAACAAGCTATAAAGCTGATCTGGAAGTCATGAAAAGCCCCACACACGCCCAGCTGACACAAAAACAAAGACCACCACACAGCTCACAAGCTGCTTAATGGCCCACTGGCAACTATGAGCAGGGAGGATTGACTTTTAAGCCCCAAGTTGATTACTGAGTGACCACAGGTGATCTCGGCCACTTACACGCCGCTTCTCAGGGTCGTAACCTGAAAACAGATCACACACAACCTACCTCCACACATGCAACACTGTCAGCTGTAACACCCCCTCCCATAAGAACAGATCTGAACCCGCCTCCTGGTTCTGATATTCTGATGTTCTATGTCAATCTTGAACTGATCAACATTACATTCACTTTTATGGCAAATATGTATTTTAAACCTGCAGCTTAAATAAGGCAAACCTTTATTAGTATGAAGATTGGCACCGTTTCCAAACACACCACAGAGCAGACCAACAGAGTCAGCAAGTGCCTATAATATGACTTGACAGAGCTGTAATACAAGGAGTCATATCGATCCATGTACGACAGGCAGCAGTCTGTAGCCTTTGAAATGTGACAAGAAATGGGATTTCATAACACCTATCCATACCAGAAAAGTAATGTTCCCCACTCTGAGGATGATCTTCAGCATTTTATTTTTTTACTGCAACCCCCCACCTGTTGAACTGACTAAAGTGTTGGTCATGAAATCACGTAACAAAGTACATTTAGTAAAATGCTCTACTGAGGAATTTTAGGATGCTTGTACTTTATTTGAGTATTCCAATTTTATGCTACTTTATACTTCAACTTCTCTACATTTCATATGGAGTTTTGTACTTCATACTCATCTAAATTCTTCTGACAGCTTTAAATACTTTTCAGACGAACATTTTTACATGGCTGATTATGAAAATACAACACATTGATCAAGATCAAATCAGTTGTTTCTTCAGGTCACATGTCTGATTTGTAAAAAGCTTCACCAAATAGTATTTTTTTCCTCTAAACTTCTCACATGGTTTAATTTCAGTTAAAATTTAAATGATCCAGCATCTCATCAAAAATCAAAGATTAGAGGGGGAAAATGCAAAACTGAAAACAGGTAAGTGTTTCAGAACTTTGTTTTTTCTTCTTTCCTTTCCTATGATTCCTGTTTGGGGCCTGGTTCTAAAGTCGTTCTAACCAGCTCCATCTGCAGCAGCTGCAACAGTAACATGCCATTTTGGTGCCAACACATATGTATTGGATTTCTACTTAAGTTGGATTTTTTACGCAGTAGATTTACTTGTAATATAACATTTTTACATTGCTATATGGGTACCTTTACTTAAGCATCTGATTTATGCATCACTGAAGCACCAAGATCAGCAAAAAATAACATTTCAGCCTGCATTAAGAGGATCAAAAATGTGCTTTAAAGTTCCACACCATTCATGTGACAGTTTGACTAAATGTCAACATATACACCGATCAGGCATAACATTATGACCACATCCCCAATATTGTGGTGGTCCCCCTTATGTGGTCAAAAGTGCTCTGAACCATTGGGCATGGACAATAAGACCTCTTAGGGTGTCCTACAAGGTCTGGAACCAGGACGCTGGCAGTGGATCCTTTGGGTACTCTGGCTTGTGCAGTGGAGCCTCTGTCAGTCAAATCAAAAGATCAGTGATCAATGCTATTCACTTCACCTGTCAGTGGTCATAATGTTGTGGCTGATCAGTGTTTAAACTAAAAAACTTGGCTAAATTTATGGCTCACACACTGGAAAAACACAGCGGTTAGAGGTCCGGAAACCTTCTAACTATATGGCTAAGCGGAAATAGCCACTGGAAAGAACTTGACCAGATTTCCATCGACGCGGTTTCTCGGTAAGTTGAAGGAATTAAGGGCGCAGCAGCAGCAGTGCGTAATGAGCCTGTAATGAGCCGATATGGAGCCGAGTGGAGGGAGTCGCTGCAGAGGGAACCGTGGTCCGAGTGGGCGGACCTGAGAGCTCACAGCTGCTGGCGCGGTTCACTTCAGCACCAAGGACAGAGCAGGACGCAGCAGCGGCTCCACGTCTTACATAAGGACCAGACACCAACCCAGAGTCAGTCCGCCTGTCTGTGCGCTCTGATGGACCGGAAGGTTGTGGAGCTCGAACATAAGGTAAATATCTCACATTTAAAAGTGCTAATTGCTCAAAATGCTTAACCAAATTCATTCCGGTTTAGTTTGTTATTCTCACTTTCTCTTTGCAGATTTGGAGAATCTGTCCTCTTACTGATTCCTGTCACCGTTCTGCGTAAAAGGCATCACATTGGAGAATGATCCAGTGATAAGTGACGAGAAAGAAGCTCCCCACCAGTCTTTAACCATGAATGGTTATAACTTCACCGGCTTCAATGCCAGTGTAGAAGCACAGGCTTATCCGTTGTCAGTAGACGAGCCTCTGTACAAGCAGTACAAACCTCCACCCAAGGACCTGATCCCTTTACCGAAGGGGGTTGTGTACCTGCTCATGGCCGCTCTGGTGGTTGTTGGAGTTGCCTATGCTATTGTTGGACACCTCATCAAGGATCTGGCCATCGACATAGCAGGTAGAAGGGATTCCAGTTTTATTTACGCATATAATTTTGAATGAAATTTATATTGATTGTAGTTGTCGTTTCTGAAAAAGTGCTAAAATGAGAAAGAAATACAGCACATCTGGGTGAATAATAACATATTATAATAATACAATAAGTCACATAGTGCTTAAGTCTGGTCACAGTGCATTTGTACAGCTGTGGGTCCCAGTCATTTTTCCAGATGCCACTCTACTTCTTTCAATCAACAACACCAACTATATTCCTCATGTGTTCATTTGATTTTGAATAAAGGCAATTTAAACTGGGTGCTTTAGCTTGACATATACAATACAACCAATTAAATAAAAGTGAACACTATTTTTTAATTGAACTGTCAGTGTTTGAGATGCGAAGCTGCAATACAACTATGTATTCATTAATTTTACATAACTGTTATACTGTTAATGTATTAGTTCATTACTTTAACCATGTGTCTGTTAGCTGCGTTTAAGTTATTTGAGGTTATCCATCAGTCTCAGCCATTTATGAATTATCCAGTTCATGTTTATCTATTATTTTTAGCTACCTATTATGTATTAAATTTAGCCAACTTCTTAAATTGTCCACTTTTTAAAGCTACCTGATGATATTTCACAATTTATTCAATACATCTAACTGTTTCCGCTGTTTAACCTTGACTTTAAGCTAACTATGTCGTCCACTTACCCTTTACTTTTGGCCAAGTACTTCAAGTGTTTACCTTTTGGCAACATTTAGCTGTGTAGTTTCACCACTAGTACATTACATTTGGTTTTCTGTTTATCTGCACTTACAATTTACCAGTAACTACTGTATCTAGTTACTTACTTACTTTAATCTTTTAACTAACTTATTAAATTGTCCACACATTAATTTTACCTTTTATTTCACTATTTATCCATATAACAGTGTCAGCTATTTACCCTTCAGCTAACCTTTTAACTGATTTCTCCATTGTTTTTTGGCTAACTGCTTTAACCGCTCACCTGTTAGCTACATTTAGTTATGTTAAGTTGGACCATTTGTTCATTACTTTTGGTTAATTCTTAGTTCATTGCCTTTTTAAAAAAAATTACTAATGGCTTCAAAAAGCTATTTATTGACTGGTTAGTTTTATCAAACTAACATGCTATACCTATTGATTTTGCGTGTTATTTCACCATTTACTTGGCACGTACTGTTAACTGCTAGCCGTGTAGCAAACTGTTTCACCATTTTGTCTGTTGCTTTTGGCTAGCTATATTAGCTGTTCATCTATTAGCTGCATATAGCCGTCTAGTAGCATCATTTGTAAATAACTTTTGGTTATCTCTCAGTTTATCACCGCGTATGAGTTTCTAATGGCGAATTCATGTTAGCTAATAGGTTATTACTTTTAGCTAACTTTTCACATTTGTCACATTTAATGTGCAGTAAACGGTTTGAGTTGTTTATCTGTCACTTTAGCTAACTTTTCACCATTTATACATTAGCTAAATTTAACTGTTTAGCTGCACCCTTTGGCCATTATTTTCAGTTACCTATTTACTCATTATTTATAACTAACTTGTAAAAATGTCCACTTATTAATTTTAGTGTTATTTGGTACCATTTGCCCATTACATTTAACTGTTTCAGCTGTTTATTCATCACTTTTGGCTACCTGCAATTAGCAACACTTAGCTGGGTGTCGGGTTGTATCACTTGTTTGTTACTTTTGGTTACGTCTTCGTTTAACTCTTTTTGTTTATTACCAACAGCCAATTCACCTAGTTAGTTATTTACTCATTACTTTTGGCTAACTTTTAATATGGTTCACACTTTGATATTAATTAACCTTATTCCACCCTTTGCTTTTTAACTGTCCTCCATTACTTTTAGCTAACCTCTGCTGACCCCTGTCTTCCTTGCTTAGATTGTTTACTGG
The DNA here is from genome assembly GCA_024666655.1 of Dascyllus trimaculatus. NCBI lineage: Eukaryota > Metazoa > Chordata > Actinopteri > Pomacentridae > Dascyllus > Dascyllus trimaculatus. The sequence continues at coordinate 12,632,487 of CM045458.1, forward strand.
GTCCAGCTGGTGATGAAGATGAAGACAAGGACAACAACCAGCAGCACAGGGGCCCCGGCCATCCTCCCCCACATCCATTTGCCCACAATGCCTTCCATGTGTGGGACCAGGATGACGTGGTTATCCCTCTATCTCCTGACGAAAGCCCCAGTGGAAGCCCACTGCTGCTGGCTGCTATGCCCTACATCCCCTCCTTCTTCCCACACTCACACAGTCCAACAAGTCACAGCTCAGTGGCTTTCTCCAGCAGCCCGGGGCCCACCAGGGAGATCAGGGAGACCATCATCCATAGGGAATTCTGAATCTGACTGTGATACAGATAAAGAATGGCCTTGACACAAAGCGTTTGAATCCCAGGACTGTAACACATGGTGATATGACTTTGGTGTCAAACAAACAACTTGTGAGGACAAATGCTGGGGCTGCGTGGCTGTAAACAGACAGCTATGACACATGCAGTATATAGAAACCTCGTGTATTGTCCTTCTTTATTGCCAACAGCAGCACTAGGAAACTGAGTGCAAAGACTCTCATAGTGTCTCTTACATGTGAGGGGATTTGAGAGCATTACACCACATGAGTTAGGGCTGTGGTCTCTCCTGCACGTCATATGAAGAGATGCAGACAAACTAAGACGGGAACAAAGACAAGAGTGGAGAACAGGAATGAATATTGTCTCTGTGTGCCTGACTTTTAATGAAAAGTTTGACATGTTAATTGAAATTTAATAAACTACAAGTTAGTACATGCTGTGAAAAGCACAATATGGCATATCTACTGTCTTCTTTCTTTGTGGATGTAATAAAGGTTGTTTGTTTTTTAAAATCTGGCAAGTTGCTCTAATGCAGTGCAAGAGAGGACATCCTGTAAGTTCAGTGTGAGTGTGATGTTTGTCCTGGCACCACAGGACTGTCCATCTGCTGTAACATTGTAATCCACCTGAGCAACGCAAGATTAGCTGTAAAGTCACTTCACAGATTTATAACTTTCTAAGAATTCGGTGTGACTAATGGCAAAGATATCCACGTTTGTTTATTTGTTAACCTCTGCTCAGACCACACACACAGGCACAGCGGGTCAGTTTCTATGGAGCCTGTAAACAACCAGCTGGCCTTCTCCCACACTTCAGTAAAATGTTATTTCAAGACACTGGGGGATTAGCATAAGTGGAAGACTTAACGGAGTTCCAGCAATTCAACATGTACGTACACAACACGTCTAAATCCTGCAGCCTTTATCACAGGTGTCACACGCACTCATGGATTCCCCTGTCTGGCGTGCACAGCTTAATAATACAGCTTATAGCACAAGCGCATGAGGAATGGTGGGAAAGTTCATTTCTCATTCAAATACCAGCTTCTATTCTGAGTCTTCGACTGAATAGGGAGAGAGGAATATTTGAAACCACAGCTTATTTTGCAGCTGTGGCTCTCAACCCCACTTTAATCAATTCAGGCTCGCTTTTAATGCAAAAGACAATTTTAAATGCAGACCTGCAAAATCCAAAATACTTCAGGGTCTGCTTACCTCTAGTGATTTTTTTCTAGAGGTAAGTTGGAAGTGAAAAGATTATAGTAACGCTGGGCCTAAGAAACTGTTTCGGTCACATGGCTGGCTCGTCCAGCAAGAGCTTAGTGAGTTAATCTGAGCGCTGAGCTTTCTCCGAACTTTAGTCTGGAGCTGTGAAATGAAGAAAAGGCTGCTTTCATTGGATATGACATGAACTGTATTCAGCATGCGATTTAAGATGAGGACTGATAGATATTAGGATCTCTGTGTGTAACATGTCTCTTGAAAATGTCATTATGGAGGATCACATGAGGACAAAAGGCAACTCAAAAATAGTAATCTGTATTCCAGCATATTTCCATCCCAACATGCATCAATGCTTTTACATGCAGACACAGTGCCAAATAGTGAAATTAGCAATATGTACAAAAAAAAAAACGGAAAAATGCCGTCAGTCAATACTAGTCTAGATATGTTTTATACCCATATCGTTCACATGGTAAATAATCCGAGTCTGATTGGTCCTCCGGTGTTCATTCTCCTGATTCAGCAGTCTCAGCTACATGTTGGTGTTGGCTGCATGTCCGTTTCTTCATATGTTACTTTACAGTGATGACCATTCCACAGGACCTCTAGTTTGTCCTGTTTTGAATCGTTGCATTTGGAATTTTGCTTGAAACCAGAACAAATTTTGAATTGTTGTAGAAATTAGAGGCAACTTATCCTCAGTTTTTTACCAAGCAGCCTGGCCATTTTTTGTGGAGTTACATGCACATATGCATGCACATTGCCCTATCTCCCAATGCTAAAGAATCCTGCAAAAACTTCCTGGATCCAGACGGTGATCCGGATCAACACCAAAATCTAATCATCTGTTCCTCATCCCATTATCCACGTTTCCTGAAAATTTCATCAAAATTCGTTCAGAAATTTTCAAGTTATTTTGCTGACAAACAAACAGACAGATAAATGCCGGCAAAAACATTACCTCCTGCATCCTGATGGAGGTGGAGGTAATTATGCCTAACTTTAGGCCTTAATACAGGAGAGTTACATAAAAATGAATCCCCTGTCCAGCTGTCGTAAACGTGGAAATTAACTATAGAGACCAAAATCATTTTATGTAACAGGATGGAAAATGTAGAAACTGCTTGGTTAAAAGCCCATTAATAGACAGAAGTAAAATGTGCAAAATGTAAAATAAATAAATAAATAAAACAGATAAACAAGTCAGACTGTCCTGGAAGTTGGAAAAAGCTTTTTATTTTGTCTTTATCTCATTTCAAAACTAGTGCTTTTTTCCTGTACAAGAAGGTAATTTGTTTTAACTGAGGCAAGGTGATGTAAAAAAAGTTGCTGTATGTAAAGTTAGGACTAGGATGCTTTGCATAGCAGCAGATTGTGGACTTCATACAAATGCTGCTCCTGTGTGGTAAAGCCCTTTGAAAAAAACTCTTGGAGATGTGTCTTAAGAATAGCAGAGGAAAACAGACCCTCTTTGAGCTACAGCTGAGGGTGGAGGGCTTCTTCGAGTGGGACATGGAAGTGAGGTGTTGAAGATAAAAAAGGTCCATCCAAAATAATATTATCAATCACTCAGGAGTCCAGTCGACATATCGGGCTGTCGTAGACCATCTGCAGGTTCACCTTGTGTCCCACCAGTTCTCTGATGTTGTTGATGCCGTATTTAATCATGGTGGGCCTGTGGGACAGAGCAGAGGACTCAGTGAGCAGCAGCTGTAGCTATCAAAGACGCTGCGACAACAGAGACTGAGGTGTTTGTGTTGTGTCTGTTCCAAGATGAACAGGTCAGAGGAGCAACAACACAGGGCCGGCTGCTAGAGGCAGGATTACTCAGTGTGGATGATTAAAGCTTCTCCCAGCTCACTCGCTCCATAGTTATTAGCTCTGACAGTTGTCCCTAGTTAAAACTCAAACACAAAACAAAGTACTCCGCAATCCTCAGTAGTCTGACCGGCAAATGACCCGTATAGTGAGATTTATCTGGGAAAAGCGAGAGTTTTGTGGAATGGAGCTACAAACAAAAACTGGCTTGTTGAACATAGATTTAAAAAAATGCAAAAATCATGCAGCAAGTTAACAGGATTTGCAAACAGCCACAACACATTATCAAACATAAAGCAATTCTATTATATTAGGTAATGTATTAACATCAAAATCCTCTTCTGGACACAAACCTAGATATCTGAAATGTGGGTCAGATGTGAGCTCAATGTCTAAATCATACACCTTTAATCCCTAAATGTAAAACCTAGTAGAGTTTTTGCAGGCATACAGATGTGCTCCCACTCCCTACACCCACATCATCTTCAAACTTAACAATAAAACAACAAACAGGTCAGTAATGATCTCTCAAAGCTGTGTGGGAACCTGAGCACCATTTGTATTTGTTTTTTGCGTGTAACAAATCAATTTTGTGCTTCTCGTGTGTTTACCTTTCCAAAGACAGGCCCCAGGCTATTACAGACACATCCTCAGGGAGACCCATTGGCAGCAGCATCTCTGGTCTGAAGACCCCTGAGTTTCCCACCTCTACCCACTTTTTCAGTCCTATATGTCGGGAGAAAAATTATATACAGTTAGAGGAACAGTCAAAATCACAAAACAGAACTGTCCTGTGAGAACGAGTATTTAACCCTGCAAAAACACCTCTCAAGTCATAGATTAAACCCATAAAAAGTCATCTCTATGTGTTCTTTTCCATTAAAATGATACCTTCCTGCCTTTAAATGACTTGGCTGTAACCCTGCATCATTGTCCAGAACATTAAAAAACATGATATGGACTTGTTAACAAGGTAAAAAAAACCAGGCTTTCACTGAAGGGTGTCTGGTAGACTTGCACTGTACCTTCATGGTAGCTGAACACTTCCATGCTGGGCTCTGTGTACGGGTTGTAGGCTGGCTTGAAGCGGAGTTTGGTAATTCCTAAAAGAGAAACAAGAAAGGTCAAATTTGTGACTGAACATCTGAAGACACACAAAACAATCTGCAATTTTCTATGTACATTTGATGTTTTCTGCATCCATCTACAATCGCAATCATCCTTCAGGAACATCGCTTATTTAAGTCCTGTTTTAAAGATATTCAACCGTCATTGTGACAGTTATACATCTAGTTCAGGTCCCAGTGTCCCCAGTAGATCCTGACCTAGCTTGGTGAAGAACTGATGCAGAACACCCATGAGGTCCCCCAGTGTGAGTCCGTAGTCGGCCACCACACCCTCGATCTGGTGGAACTCGGCTAAATGGGTAGCATCCAAGGTCTCATTCCTGAACACCCTGTCGATGGAGAAGTACTTGACGGGGGTGAACTTCTCCTGGTGAGCAGAGATTCATGGTTAATGACAACACACAGGCAGAGAGTTTTTTCAAACGTATGAGAACGTGTGAATATGGTGATTGTTGAACATCTCAGTCTACAACTAACTGCTGCGGTATCATCTTTCAGTCTTCTCTATGCGCGAGTCTGTAACCTCTCATCAGGGATTTCCTTCCATTCGGACACAAGAGCATTAGTGAGGTCGGCTACAAGGCCTGGCTTTCTGTCAGGTTTCCAATCCAAAGGCCAAAAAGCCAGTGGTGTGCTTAAGCTGTAAGTCCTAGGACACTCAGGAGACAAATGCTGGTGTTCCTGTTCTTTGGGACACTGTATTTATTCATTTATTTAATTTGGTGGCAAAATACCTGACACAAAAACAGACATCATTCAAGCTATGACTAGAAATTAACTAATCAGGCTGAGCTCATTTCTGCCACACGTGTAATGACCTCCTGAATATTTGTGTGTATATGTAGCTCACCTGTTGTGCGAGTTTATACAACATGCGTGCACTGACTGCTGTAGTGTGAGTACGGAGGAGGTTTTTCTGAGCCTCCTCTATCTTCCAGTCATATTTGTACCTGAAACACAACAGGACATTAAATCACATGAAAGATGCGAGACAGCAATGGCTCGGCCATATACTGTGACCATATGATGATGTCTCACCCCTGTGAACCGAAGCCTCCCTCTGAGTGGACCTTCTTCACTCTCTCCAGATAGTCCTGTGGGAACTGATGGGCAAGTGCTGGGTCTGAAAAATGATATTCAGAGTGACTGATCATTATATATGACATGGATTGGACTGGGATAGAGGATTTATAGGACACACAGCCTCACCAGACATGAAGAAGGTGTCGTGCTGGTCTCTGGCTGGGTGCTGCTGGGGCTGGAACAGGGAGTCGAAGTTCCAGAAAGAGCTTTCTATGAAGTTGTTGGTTGGCATCTCAGTGAAACTACACAGAGTAGGAGAGTTAATCTTGTTTGTTTTTTTGTGTGTGTGAACACTGTTTTGTTTTGTTATTGTTTTCAGTGCTGCTCACCCCATCTCCAGGAAGATCTGCCTGAACTGTGTTCGCACCTTCATCAGTGGGTGCAGGTGACCACAGTCTGGGGCGACACCCATAGCCTCAAAGTTGTAGGGCTTGAATTTCTTCTCCTTCCAGCTCCCACTGCAACACAACACAACGCAGAGTAAAGAGGAGCAGCTACAGAAAGAAGGTTGTAAAAAAGGACAGGAGTGGCTGCAGCGCTGGCTTCAGTATTTATGCTTCGTTACAGACAGTAGCTTTCCCAAAATCACACAACATTTCTCTAAATTAATTTGAGCATTTTGAATCCCCAGCTGAGATGACTGAGTGAGTCAAACCAAGGGTGAACTATCAACACAGAGAAGAAAAAGCAACATCAGTTTTTGTTTTGGGCAGGAGAAGACGGAGCATCTGGATGCTGTTTTCAGCTAAAGCCCCTCAATGATAGAATTTCAAGCAAATCTGAGACAAGACTTTTTAATTCTGCTGCCATTTTAATGTCACAGCATGAAAACAGTACAAACAGCATTACCAGTCTGTTATTTATTTATGTAACCATCCATTTTTATTTCAGGGGAAATACTGAGGTCACTGTCACTGAAAAACAGGAAGAGATGAGCAGCACAAATGACGTGTTCTACTTTCTCAAGGCTGTTATGGATTTGGATTTGGATTTTCTTAGTTGTTAAACATTTTTCAGGACTCGAAGACACCCTGCATAACTTCACCTTAGTCAGATTAAATCATTAACCTGCTCCAGCTACGTTGGTTTGTTATATCCTTCCTTTGGTCACTATTATTTTGTCCTACCCTGCCTTTAGGACCAAGTCCACATCTTTGGACTAGTCCCCTTTTTTGGGCAGACATTTCTCTGTGTCCTCAGTCTGAAACACCGCACACTGTCACTGACCGACAGAGGAAGGCAGACTGGACACATTTCCAAGCTGTGACTGTCAAAATAACAGGGCATTACTCACGTGGCGATCATCTCAGGGGTAAGCTCCGTCTCCTGTTTGGTGATGGTGGTGCTGAAGGAGTTGCCCTTTGTGATCCAGTAAGACTTCACCGTCCTAAACGCATGGATTAAAATTACTTCACAGAACCAAAATCCACAAAGACAGTGTTGGATACACATTATAGAAGCCTTTTTGTTTGTCTCGTCAAGCAAAGAAGTCTACTCGCTAATTTAAGTGCACTCCTGGAATGAAAATTAGTAACAGTTTTGTAGCCGGTGCAGTCAAAGTATGAAACATACTAATAAAAAGTAGCAGGAATAACAAGACCTGGAATTATTTACACACATTCACATGTTGAAAATTTATGATATTATTGACATTGTTGGTAACTATGTATATAAACATAGTTACCAACAATGTCAATAATTAAAAATTAAACACAACGTAAATAAGCAGGAAAAAAATAGAAGGATGAAATTAATTTTAAAAACAACCCATTTATCTAAGATCCACATATGAATTTTACAAGAGTGCTGGAGATTTTCCAGACAGCTTTGGCTCAAAAAACACTTTCAAAACCCTTATTTTGAAGGAACTAAAAGTGCTTGTTTGGACTTTTCAACAGCTGCAAAAAAACTGTGTCCAGTGCGCATGAGATTAAAAAAAACCTGCTGTGATATCACATAAGAATGTAAACATAAGTAACCTGGAAGCCTGTGCTTTGTTTAATGTGCACCTATGAAGAAGATTTAAACACTGAAAAAACATGATGGAAAGCAAACGTCACTGCAGCCAGGTTTTCTGTGCTCACTGCTGAGTATTTCTTGGTAGGATAAAGTTAAGCAGCGAGATTCTTAATTGTATCAGCTTTGTACAGCTGCAGTCTGGCTACCAGTTAAAGAGGGACCGCTTCCTGAGTAAGAGGATTTTGGAAGAACTTGCACCTTGGTATCAATCCAGAGAATATGTCAGTGATCTAATAGCAAGATCCAAATGTTCTCACCTTAAATGAACTTAAATGATCAATGAAATTAATGAATTAAACTCTTGATTAGTTTTTCTCCTAAACAACAGCTGGTTGTTTCCTTGAAGTACACGAGAATGGTCCTACTTGTAACACATGTACTTTGAATAATTAGATGGCACAGAAAACAGCAGATTGGCACTAAATGAATTTATGCATCAGTTTCTAAACCTAAGAACCGCCTTGAAAACTGTTTAAACAAATGAGAACAACACGAGCACATGGGTGAGGTAGCAGAATTTTCCAACCAGCCATCATCAGTCCAACAACTGCATATATATTTGTGTATGTGTGTGTGTGTGTGTGTGTGTGTGTGTGTGTCAAGTACAAGGAAGTTGTTGTAAAAAAGAATCCACAAACAAGGCACAGCACCAAAATGAACCAAATGGCCCTATACTGACAAGTATATGGCCATTTATTTGCTGGCAAACAATCCCCTACACGATAAATAAATACCATTTAGATCTTTGATTAGCAATAACCTGGAAAAACACAGTAATGCCACTTAATAAACTGTATTCTTTTTCTGTCATCCAGAAATCAGAGCCTGCAGTAAAAGACTGCAATGTTACAATCACAGGATGTAACTACATGGCCTGGGTCCATTTCCAAAAGGTTATTGCTTACTAAGAGCAAGTGGATTAAACAGTTCTACCTTTTTTGCTAACATATAAAGGCACACAGGCGGTCCCACAACAGCTGTAGCTCTATGTGCCAGGGTACACCTTCATCATCTGTGTTACTGCCACAGAGCAGAACAAAAAAACAAGAGAAGATCACCGTAGCATCCTGAAAAACCTAATCTCTACAGTTTTGGTAACTTTGCATTTCACTCTGATGAATTCCTGATGTTTAAAATTATTCATAACTTCCCACCCTCTCGTCTTAGAAGATATATCCCAGCAGTGGCAGCGCCGGCAGGACCAGAGCTTCTACTAGAGCTGACAGCAGCTCAGAGAGACAGCCTCTGGCCAATCTGCTGTCTCAGTTAAAGCACTGGGGAAGTGGGACTCTATACCCACCAACATTAGAGATTTACAGAGCTCTGCAGTGTTTGAAACCAGCCTTAAGCTTTGGACAAAGTCAACAGAACTGTGTCACCACCACTAAATGCCTTGTATTCATCTTACACATTGCATTTATTATCTCACACAGATGAACTCTTGTGTATTGTCTTGTTTTATGTGCTTTAATTGTTGTTCTGTGGTTGTTTTTGTCTTTTGCCCAGGGACAACCAATGTAAATTAGCTGCTGGTTGGTTCTCGTGCAATTATTTTTGATTGTGCACCGTCCCTGAACAAAACAAATAAATAAATTCTTACAAATTAATCTGCAACTGTTTGAATCGTGACAAGGTTGTACTGTATGAGTGACGCTGCACAGATTTGACCGTCTATTTTACAGTCGTCCTTCCAGTTAATTATCCTTTTCATGTTTTTACATTCTAATATACATTTTTGCTCTTCAGCATATTAGCTTTTTTCCCCCTTGAAAATGAGATGTCAATCTCAGTGGAACCTAACCCGATTAAATAAGGCTGAGCTCAGATTTTCTGCAGTTTTTCAGCAATTTTTGTAGACTTTCAAAGGCCTTTGTAATACCACACAGAATCCAATTTAATACCCATTTCACAATCGAGCCATGACTTAAAGTAATGCCGAAAAATATTAATTAAGAATATAAACTGACTGGCATTTACATCACATTTTTGTCAGTAGTAGCTCCCAGCTGTACATAACAATAATTCAAAGCTCAAAAACAAATTACTTAACATGACCTAGACTCAGATAATGACATAAATAATGTGTGTGTGATGTTCCCAGTTACTGTAGCAGCAGTAGTCAGAGTGTTTGACTGAAACTTCACAATAAAAAGAATAGAACAGCCCCTTGCAGCACAACCCACTGTCAGCACCAACCAATATTTAGTTTAAAACAGTGTAACGTGTCACTGTCACACTTACAAAAATCTAAATGTAATGTTTCTGTCCACTGCAGGACAGAGCAAATATTCAGGACCTTTGTAAAGAAAATTCAAAACTTTCTAAAACACTCGTCGGCTTTTTCTAAAGACTTTTCAGTACCTGCAGATCCCATGTACCTACTCTGTGCACCGTTTATCTGCTATTCCTGCTTAAAAACTCAACGTGAACATTACAACTAAACAAACACGACATAAGAATGTGCTCAAAAAATTACAATCAGTTCTCTGTTGCCATCAGACTTTTCAATGAAACTGATGTTGGTAACTGTTGCCTACTGATAGAAGGAAGCCACTAAACCACAACAAACCTTCTACCGCCACCTACTGGTATAATAAGCTACACATTCATCACTAAAGTACAAATGTCTGGTGTCTTACACTTCAGAGAGCAGTTTCCTCTTCTTCAGCTCGTTCTTCTCTTTCTCCTCTAGCTGAGTGAAGTTGCCTTTCTGCACCAGAAGCAGCTTCTCTCTCACTTGGTCCTCTATGTTCTCCACCTGGGGGTCAAAACGTAATCACACACACATTTACAAACCTAACAGAGAACGGGGATGTTGATTGATGGTCACGATGGCGGGTTAGTATAAAGGAACACATACAGCCCTGAATATCCTGGGGCCGCCTTCGTGGGTCTTGTCCACTCGAATCCACTTGTTGGACATGGCCTTGCTGAAGCCGATCTTCCCGAAGGACAGTTTCTGCACAGGAACAAATTCAGAGGTTCAATAGTGCCGAACAATCAAATAAAATTAAGGCAACAATATATATTAAATATACTTGTATATCAAATCTAATCATGCTGTACAGTTCCTACATCCCTTTGTATCTTATTTTAGTTAGCCTGCTTTCATGCTTTACCATAACATGGAACACAAACGTCTAAATGTGAAAAATATGAGCTGATTGCCTAATATATCAGATGTTAAAACCATAAATATAAAGGCAGAGTGGATGTTTTATTATTTTTAATTCTTACCCATGAATGCAAAGGGAAATCTAAAAACCAAACTGGGTTTTGTTGTTATTTCTTTGGCATTTTGTAAAACAATGCGTTTTGTGAGAAAAAAAAAACATACAGAAGGTTTCACTGAAATGGACTGGAAGAAATTTGTATTCATTTCAACATGACAGTTTTAGTCTCTCCACCAAGAAACTGAAAAAATACCGGACCAATCAGAAAAAATGTGACCATAAATGATTTCCTGATGCGATGTAAGTTTTAAAAAAGTGCAGGATTTAGGAGAGTGTGAACAACACATTCTCGTTTTTTTCAGTCGCATAAACCCTAATGATCTATGATTCAACAGAATCAAAAGGATGACTGCTATATTTGAAAATAGGGCCACCACACCACCGACCAACACACACACACCCACGAAGCCATCTCAAATTCTTGATATTATTACTGCGATTATAACTTTGATTTAATAAAACTGCTGCTAGGCTAAATACACATATAGTGTAAACCTACTCTTTAACTTAATATGGACAAGAAGCATTTTGAACAAGTCTTATTTTTCAAAACGCACCATAGCTTAATGACAACTTAATCTAGGTGCAGTCACTTATGGTCGCCTACAAGAAAATGCTTTTTTAATTGATACAGGCTACTGTTATTGGTGGTTACTTTAATTAATAGAGAAGAGGTGTCCTTTATAAAGTCAGGAACGCATCCATACGCATTTCAGTAGCCTTAAAGTTCACGGCTCTGACTTTAACAAACAGTAAAATGTTATGATGGAGCTCAGGACTCATCAGCTGACATGTAGCCTTACAACCATAACTGTAGTTTATAAACTGTGACTCTGTGTGTGACAGCAGGAAAGTGTGCAGATTTAACCTGACTGATCCTGTCACCATGCCGGGGATTTTATTGCTACTGCTTGTAGGAAGTTACTAATGGTGTTCTTTCTCTCTCACTTTGGAGACACTTCAGAAATGAATGTTGCTGCTGTCAGATGCTGCACGTACGTCATAAACTCAGAGGAAAGACTCCTACAAACAGCTGGAAGCAACAAACTGAACTTCAGCTCCTGTTAATGGCAAAACCAATATTATATGCAATATTGTTGAGTTTTGATAACAGAACCTGTAACAGATTCTGTCTTCTTAGCAGTAGTCTTCAATTTTCAGTTATTTCAGTGTGTAATAGATGTTAAAATGCATTGCAAACTGAGTGAGGAAAAACTTGACAAACGTGAAAGGAGTTTTGTGATTTGGGCGAGGTCTGTGTGTGCCACAGTCAACTAAAGGAACGCAAACTATGTTTCATGCACCCTCAGGGATGTTTATAGATGAATACTGGTGCTGAAATGTGGAATACAGACTTTGTCTTGTGTACAGAGAAACCCTATTTAACCTGTTATTTCATAAAAGAGGAGCTTTGAAGCATCTTCCTGTTTGGTGTGACATTAGTTTGGGGAGGATAACACCATGAAACAGGCCTGAAAACGGGCAACTCACTGAAAAGACATGAGTTGGCAACCCTGAATAAAGAATCAACGAGTAAAGTAGATGACAGTAAGATATTCAGCTTAACTACCCCAGTTCTCCTGCACTCCATGTGCTACTAGAGAATGGACAAGTGGGAAGACAGGTTAACGAGGAGGATGGATTTTGGTCATTTTGGCCAACAAGGTCGAGACTGGCTGTGTCACTCCCATTGTCGTGGACCTGAGCTGTCCACTGGTCCCCCTCACCATGAGTTCGCTCTGGGCCAGACCCTCCAGCGGGACGGAGCTGAACACCCGGGCTTCATGGCTGCCCTGCTCGGCTATCTCGTTGCCCTCCCCAGTCAGCTCCCAGTGTTTGGAGGAGCGCAGCTCGGCCGAGATTATCTGGACAGGAGGGAACAAACACGGCTGTCAGTTTACCTGTGTGTCACTGTGACTAGTAGGACACTCTTCAACAACATTCATCCCAAGTGCCTGTATACTACTACTACTACTACTACTACTACTACTACTACTACTCATACACAGAGCTCTAGCCGCTCCTCTCCTCTTTAAACCTGCCCTCCTGATTGCATCAGTCACGCTACTGTTGACGGTGACACTCGGCCTTCCGTTGTCTCTCAGTCAGGGAAACTCACGTCGCCCAGAGCCTGCAGACTCTTCACGGCTCCGACGATGACCTGGTGGTCCACCCCGAGGCTGGCCGCCACATTCAGGCTGTCCAAGCCGTCGTCCGCCTTCTCAACCCGCTGTAGCAGCGTCTCCACCACACCGGTGTCCGCCATGCTGGATCCTTGCAGGCTCGAAAGAGGCCGACTGTGACGTCAGTATCCCAGAGGCCGAAAATGTCCAAGTAGAGACGAAACGGGTTTACCGTAAATACTGTAGTACTGTGTTTAATCACAGCTTTAATTTTATTTATACGTGTTTTCTCCCTCCAAAACTGTGTTGTTAACAACATTTAAAAAATAAAATAAAATAAAATAATATATATATATATATACTTTTGATGTCAAATTTTAAAAAATTGATTCTCTCACATCCAAATATTTTTTTCCCCCCAAACAACTACAGCTTTGTCAACACATGGCTAAAATTTCCTGAGACTTTTCAGAGAGACAAACTAAGAAATAACAATTTTCTACCAAGAAAGCATCAGTATCAGTCCAACTGTGTGGAGCTCAGCCTCAAGTTACTGTTCTGTTTCTGACTTCTACATGATGCATGCACATGAGAAATGTGGCTACATAGGTGATCTGTACTGTCAATTTTGTTGTTTCTTATGTTTTTTCCATGTGCATGCAAGAGTTTCCTTCACCTCTGTCAGACATGTATAGAGCCCCAAAGCTATCTTGTACAAACAATATATGAACTTCTTCTTAGAAGGTCAGTCTCTGATTGAAGGATAATTGTGGAGATCAGAAGAAAAAACAATTATTGAAATAAAATAACCTTTCAGCACTGCAGCAGGTGATTCTCCACTCACAGCATCACTGTGGTCTATGCTGACTTATTGTCTTTACATGCCTTATAAAAGGCCGTAATCAGACACTGGGAGAACCTGAGCTGATCAAAAAATCACCTTCTTCATTCTCATAACACAAAACACTGAAATGTAATTTTGTGCGTATTGAAAGACTTATTTTAATAAAAGTGTACTGACAGCTGTGATGGAGCTCAGGATTCATCCAGAGAAGCTTTAGTAGAAATAATTCCACTGTTTCAACCTGGAATCTGTGTGAAACAGCCGATCTGTCAGGTGAGCAGAAGGACACAGAACATTATTTACCATCAGATCCTGAGTTTATCAAGTTACCACTGCTAAATGTGCCCATCGCTGTCAGTTTAAAGAGCCACTGATCATTTTTGCTGCTGTGTGAAGCTGCAGGTTTTTATTAAAGTCAGAGAAAAGAAACTAAAACACTTAAAAGTGTTTAAGTAGGTCAAATAATGACTATAATGCAGGAGAAGCATGAATTTAAGTTTCTTACCTGCATGTTGACTGTCAGTCTGACAGACTCCAAACAGCAGCTGATCCTCTCTGACTGCTGCTTTCTCTAGCAGGATTCTTCCTCTTCTCTCAGTTTTCCACTGAGTTTGTTCTTCAACAAGCTCCGTTTTTAGATGCTTTCCAGTGTTTCACGTCAGATTTTCACTGCTCACATTTTGCAGAAGTTCAGCTTCAAGTGCAGAAAGAGACAGAAAAAGATCTGTAGGTCTTTTATAGGAGCTCGGCTGCATGTCACTGTTCTGTTTCCATGACTTCTGCATGATGCATGAACACGTATTATCTTTACATTCATTTATACAAACCATCTTCAGTCAGACCCTGTGGGCACCAGTTTTTTTGAGCTGCTTAAAGCTCACCTCCGTGACACCATTCTCAGGACACATTTAAAACACTGAAATGTTTATCTTAATTTAACTGCACTGAAAGCTGTGATGGAGCTCAGGATTCATCCAGAGAAGCTTTAGTACAAATATTTAAACCGTGTAAACCTGGAACCTGTGTAAAACAGCTAAACTTTCAGATGTGCAGAAGAACACAGAACATCATTTACCGTCAGAACAAGCGTTAATTGAGGTGGCAATGTTATGCCACCTGCATAAATGCGCACATCTCTCTTAGCTTAAAGAAGCAGTGATGGTTTTTGGTGCTGTGTGAAGCTGCAGATGTCTAATGAAGTCAGAGGAAAGAATCTGAAACAGCAGCTGTGGACAGCAAACAGGACTTCAATAGGTCTGTAAAAGTCAGAAGAGGATGGAACCATTAGGAGCATGAGGAGGAAACATGACATCAGAACGTGCAGGTGATCAAACGTCCAAATTCGTTGAATCTGGTCCAAAAGAGAGTCAAGGATCAGTCATAGAAACCAGTACTGTCTGAAACTGGAATGTGGTATGCTTTACAACAGGGGTGTCAAACTCAAATACACAGCGGGCCAAATCTGAAAACCTGGACATAGTCACGGGCCAACATTATATTATTACAATATGTATATATATATATATATATATATATATATATATATATATATATATATATATATATATATATATATATTATATTATATTATAATATATATTATAATTATAATTATCAACATTATTATATTGATATATTGATATTATATATAAATAAAACTAGCCTTTACAGCAGCCTCACTTTGTGATGTGGCTTTTTTGAACATAGTCTGTTGTGAAACCAAACTTCTTTTCATCTCCTTTACTTTCTGGCTCCTTTGACTCATGTCCAGGTCCTTGTACTTGTCCTGGTGTTTCGTTTCAGTGTCGTCTAATGTTGTTCTCCGTGGTTATCGCCACGTTGGCTCCACATACTAGACGGGGCTGGTCTGAATAGCAATAGGTGAGCGCCGGATATTCTGGTCCAGTTACTGACAAATATCTGAATATTTGGGTCGTGCGGCCGCGGTGGCCGGGACCGGGGGTGGCGGCGAGGGCGAGGGGGAAGTGTTCGTCGGAATCCGACGGCATTAGCGTGAATATCTCCTGCTGGTGGTGGCACAGTAGCAGTGTCCTGGCGTGCCGCTGGTGCAGATGCTAAGTCAGGTGGCGGCGGCGGAGGGGTGGAGGTGGTTGGGTCAGTAGTAGCGTGCGGTTGCTATGACTACTGTCAACAGAGGAGAGGGTGTTTATGGGTCCTGTCCTGATTGACGCCATATGTCTATGATTGACGCGCCGATACAGAGCAGAGCATTCTGGGATTTGTAGTATTAGCGATACATGCGCTGTATAATACCGGCGGGCCAGCTTTAGTAGTCATCTGGTATTACCTCGCGGGCCAAATATAATTACACTGCGGGCCAAATTTGGCCCGCGGGCCAGAGTTTGACACCTATGCTTTACAATGTAGTAATTTTTTTTTGCCAAAACAGACTAACTTAAGTTACATCCAGTAACTACAATTTTTCTGGCAGAAATTTTGTGCTGAACTCTTTCTGTTTCCTAATATGCATTTTAACAGGCCAATTATGCCCATTAAGCATAGTCAACAGTCAACTGACAACAAGCAGGTTATTAACTTATAGAAGCTACTGAAGCTAAATTTGTTGCTTGGCATTATTACAAGTATTTTATACCAAAACTGTAAGACTTCTATTTAAAATAAAAAATAATAATACAATCAGTGTGTTAAACATGAACAAGAACAAGGCTCACCCAGTCTAAAAGCTACAAGGAGCAGAAATGTGGCTTCAGCTTCAGAATGTACGAGTATCTTCCAGTTAATCTCCAAAACCATTTATTAAAATAACTACATCACATTAGGTAAATTACAAAATAAGCCAAAATTACAAGCATTGAAGAAAAGAACAAGCTATTCGGGTCCATTGAATCGTTACAAAAAATACAACAACCTTTGTAGTTTAAAACTACAAGATTTAACTAGTTTCACGTGGAAAAAATGCTGTTGCCACACAACTCTTTAGTAAGAAAGGAAACCAAGTCAGAGCTAGCAAGTAATTGTAGCATCAGCCTTCATATTTAGTGATGAGAATGAGGACTGGTAGCATAGATTAAAAAAATAAAAATAACCTAAAAACACAAGACTAAGCACTGACCAGACCACTGAAACAGACCACTAAATTCAGCCACAGCTCAGCTCTGACACTTAAAAAGTCCAGACAACTCAATTGTGCCCACATGTGCTACATATAAACCCAAAAGCACATAAGAAGCAAACATGGAAAAGGCAGAGAGCACAGGCAAGCCGTCAATCACTTTCTTTGGAGAAGGCTTGAGACACTGATGCAGGGTGCTTGGTGCCGACAATCCACAGACGGAGTGATTCAGTCTATCTGTACTGGTAGTTCATGCTGTTGTCTCCTCTGCCGTAGCCCACTGGGTTGTGGTACTGAGAGTGGTTGGTGCCAAAGCCCTGGTTGCCGCCTCCTTGTGAGTTGTAATTGGACTGGTTGTTGAAACCTACAAGAGGAACGTGTGTGAGACAATTAGTGAAGAAAATTTCCAAACAAAAAATGTATAAAGCTTAAACTTCTGAACTTGAAGCAGTTTCTTGGTTTATTTCCTCTGTGGGCTCATTTTTCACTGCAAAACAAAGTCCTGCACCTCGGTCCTGCACATGCCAGTTATCCCTGTTGTGATAACTTTTCTGACACCTCCTGCTTAAAACCAAAAAAGTCAGAAGGATCGTGAGGCCCCACTCTCACAGCCTGGATTCACAGTGAAAATCAAGCTCAAGTGAGCTTTTGCCCTCCTGCTCCTCTTCTGCTTGATGGATAGAAAAAAAAAAAAAATGTCTTCTGTGTATAAAAAAGGCATTGCAATTTATAATGCCATAAAGGATTTTTTTTTAAAATTAAGCAGAATTTCTTTATTGATACTACTAAAATTGAAACAACAGGGAAATAACATTAAAAAGAATTGTTGGCTCTTCATACTATAAATATTTTACTATTTACATTTTTTATTTTTCTTAATGTGTCCCCTATCTGATCTGTGTAAACACAGCCTGCAGTTCAACCGAAAAGTTCTTAAATTTTTGTGACTGTTTGCTGCAGCAGATTTGGTCATGGCTGCTCAGTTGTGCCAAGGAGCACAGTTTAAAAAAGAAAAACAGAATCTGGGGCAACTATTTTTGGCAAATTTTTCAACGAGAAGGAAAATAAGGTCATTTATATGGAAATCCCAATTTTTAAGTTTGGATTTGTTTAACTTTCCTGACAAAACCATAAGTCACACATGCTCTGCAACTCAGAGGATGAAAAATAAAACATCTTAACTTGCCTTCATAACTGTAGTCCTGGTTGTCTGCAGCACCTCCGGTCACCTGGCTTGGATAGGCAGTGCTGTACGAATATCCTCCTGCACCCCCCTGGTTCTGGTTGAAACTCTTCTTTCCCTGCCCGTAGCCTTGGCCATACTGGTTATAGGAGCCCTGCCCTGAGGGGCTGCTGGACTGGTAACCTCCTGCAGGTCCACTGTTTGCCCCTGGGGGACCTGGGAAGGTTGGCTTCCCTCCCTTGTGCATAGGGGGTTTCTTTTTGGGAGCTTTGTTGGCAGAAGTGGCAGTATAGGCTCCATCACTCTGGTAGTAGGAACCATAGGAGCCCTGTGCTGGTCCTGGTGCTGTGCTGGCTGGAGGGCCACCTGATGGGCTGCTTGATGCTCCAGACCCTCCATTTGTACCACCGTTGTTGTAGTAATCTGGGAAATAACAGAATGGCACAGTTTTAAAACAAGCATACCACGGGATTGGTTATAGCTTGCATGTTGCTTGTATTATTTGGAATACATTCTTTTCATGCACTCAAATTAAATCAGACCGTGTAGTAGCACAGTAATGAATGATGTCACATTTATTAAAAAAACAAAACATATAAAAACAGGTAAAGCAAGAAGTCTTCCCTTCCCAAATATACATCAGATTTTCAGATTCTTCCAGTCTGTGTGTGCAAACCTGGTGCCAACAGCCTCAGTCCTTCAATGCCTAATGCTGCAACAGATGGAATACTCCAACTACCAAACACTGCCATAGCAAGACCATCATGCATTCAGTGTAGCTGTGACTAAACAGTGTTGCTGATATGACAAAGAAACAGATTTTACACAAACAATGTGGCCATTTTTAAAAAGCAAAACAGAAAATACAAAATAAGCTTAATTATGATCGAAAGTGACAGAAAGGCATCAGAATGAAATAAAAACAGATCACATTAAGATTTTCTCAGTACTCTCATCCAAGTAAACAGTATGGAGACAAATGTAGAGACCAGGCTGTTGTGACAATAATCCAAAAGGCAGTATGTTGTCCAGCTCCCACAGGCCTTCACTTAATCATGCTCCAGAAACAAAGCCCCGTCCCCGGTATGACGAATGAAGACATTCTGCATTAAACCAGCCCTGCAGTTTGGGGAGGTCCGGGTGTTCAGGTACATCCACGGCAAGTTGGGGGAACAGAAGGTGTCTTATGGCTACATGCATGCAGTGGCAGATCGTCTCCCCGAGGTGTCAGGACATGACAAGTGGAATTGGCAAGACAGGGCAGAGGGTTGTTGTCACTTTATTCCCGGGGTTGTGGACTTGGTGGTGATGGGTGTTCGTGATGCTGCTGGAACACTACTGAGTATTTTGTCCATTTTTATCCTCACTAGTTTTTGATTTTCTAAGACTGGGGAAGATCTATGTCGCAAACTCGTGGTAGCCATAGCAGTCTGAGACAAAGTCACCTAAAGAGTGAGACAGGGCAGAGAAGGGAAAAAATATCAAAATTAGATTGTTTGTTTTTTTCTGCCTTAAAAAGTGGCAGCAGTTCAATGACTTGTTTGGTCAAATTGTTGTCAAACTGAGTTGTTCGTTGTAATTTTTTTTTTTTAGATTTCTCTGCTCCTGTCACGCTCAGGTAGGTCAGTCCTCAGAACAGGCTGCCAGAAGAAAGAAAGGGGTACTCATAAGAGGGGGCTTGTCAAAAAACAGATTCAATCCTGTGGCTTAAAGCAGAGAAATGTAAAATCACTGAACTGGGAACATCCCAGCATTTAATACTATATGGTTTTGTTTGCTGTGTTGTGAAGAGAGGATGTTTCATATGATAGACTACATTCCCACAGTCCTGGCCAAATGTACCATGCTGCAGGACACATCACATATAAGCTGACACATTGGCAGACAAATTTGATTGGAATTCTCACGTGGTAAATGAAAGCCTGATTGCAGCCGAGACTAAGAGCACATTTCCAACCACAGCAGGATTAGAAAGACTGAAATAAATACTCACTGTAACCGGAGTTAGCGTTGTTCCCATAACCATACGTTCCAAAGCCACCTGGGAGGAAGACACACATTTATTTTGCAGATTTAACACGACGTTAATCATCTCTACGAACTTTGTACCGTTACATACAGTCAGTGTGCTAGAGTAAAAGTGTTTTTTACCTCCTTGGCCATATCCTCCTCCATTATTGAAGCCCCTGCCTCTTCCACGACCCCTTCCTCCTCTCCCTCTGCCCCTGGGTGTAGCTGCATCTCCAACTCCAGAGGCTCCCATCATGCCAAACCCTGGGTTGTGCTAAAGAGGAAACAATCATTTAAAATCAAACTGAAATGTGAGTATCCCTAACTGTTGATTAAAACTACACAAACTATGATGACACACTGATCACACATTTTTTTTATTCTGATAAAAGTGAAAAAAACCTTCTTTGTGTCAACAGATTCAAGCTTCTAGATGGGTGCTACACATGACAGCAGTCACATTGTTCAATATATTGTTCAAGTATGCTTTATATGTCTGTATGTAAATTTTCAATAATATGGGAACAAGGTATTACTTTTTGGTTTGCTATTTCAACACCACTGAGCTGTGTATGAGTGTGTCTATTGCTCTACTGGTCTCCATGTCTTGGGTTTAGCTATAACCTGCAGCGTTTTGTCTTGTAACCTCAGAACGCTGATCAGCCACAACATTAAAACCACTGAAGGGTGAAGCATTTAACACTGATCATCCAGCGAAGTAATATTCTGCTGGGAAAGCTTGGGTAATTATGTGGATGTAGTCTGACTCAGCTGATGTAGATTACAGGTATAGGTTTGCCATTGGCTGCACATTTTAGGAGGCTTTCTCCTCCCCTCCTGTTATCTGTGTGTTACCAAAAATCTACTACACTACAGAAAACAACCACAATAACCATTGCCAGGCAGCAACTTACTCCACAAATGTTTCTATATTTGCAAAGGATTTGGATTGTCTAGTCAGACGGGGCCACAATTCTGTTCCTGGTGAATTAGCCATTATAATCACAGTTCCCGCATTAATGTTTTAAGAGAACAACACTGAAGTTGCACTCATGGCTTAGTGCCGTGCAATACCATTGTGAATGATTGGGAAAAAAACACTACCGTACTCAAACTTACTCAATATTATGAAGATGGTTTAAATGTTGTGGCAGATCAGTCTATGTCAGTGGTTCTCAACTGGTCCAGCCTCAGGACCCACTATGTCTCTATTAATAACAGTCGTGACCCAAATTTTTGAAGTTTGCTGTTTCTTTTAACAAATTAAGGCTTATTTGGGTGTAGTCTCAACACATTTTGATACAGCTTGGGAAAATTTTGGTACATTTGGACACTTTTGTCAAGTTTTGTCAACAGATTCTGAGCACATTTTTGTATTTTTTTGGGACGTTTTAGCATAAATTTTTCCAATAAGCTGTCAGAGCCAAATCTAGTGGGTAATTGTGGGCAACTACTGGTGTCACCACCACTAAATATCCTGCTATTGAAAGCAAACTGTGTCATAAGAAACACGTCCTTTAAAAGAAAAGACATTATACCACGACTTTTTTTATGGGGGGGCATGCTTCTGCGACCCTCTAAAAATGGCTTTGTGACCCACTTTTGGGTCCCGACCCACCAGTTGAGAACCACTGGTCCATGTTATGGCTCATAGACAGGGAGTAGGTAACGTGGAGAGTAACATAATGAGTGTAGACATCACAGATGGTACAAAACAATGACTAACAACACTGGCCGTCATCCTAGAAAACACTGTGTAGCTGTTTTAATACAACTGATTTATTGGACCAGTCTCAAGGCATATCCATCATCAAAGAAACAACCAAAATAAATCACTGCACACCCAAATAACCTTGATATACTACCATTCAGTTTTGACATCATGCACATACAAGCCAAACCAGTGATTGGAGACAGGACTCGAAAAAACAAAAACATTGCCTACCATGGGTGGTCCCTTCTTCTTTTTAGCTGCCTCAGTCACAGAGCCCTCAGGGTAGAGTCGCTCCAAAGCAGCTAGAGCTGCATAAGCCTTGGCCACCTTTTTATTGGGTCCTGTTCCCTGGAACTTCTGTCCATCAATCTCCACCTCCATGACAAACCGTTTGTCGGGGCAGCCTCCAGTCTCTGAGATGAGCTCATATTTGAGGCCACGGCGCTTCTCGTTCAGCTCCATCACGGGATTCTTGCCGTGTTTTGTTAGGATTGGTCCCTGTTGGCGAGCAGTCTGATGCAAACGAGAAATGGTCAGTAAGATAAGAATATTCAGTAGTACAGGAACAAACCCAAACATTGCTTGCTGACACACATACCTCTGCAGCGAAAGTGCTGTCTGCGTTGGCTGCTCCTGTGGCAGCAGTTGGAGTTTCGAGTTTTGCCACTGGCCTCAATTCTTCCACAGTGGCTGCTACTACTGCCTCCTCTAATTTTACCGGCTCAGCAGTCTTTACTTCCACTCCAGTGGGCAGGCCCATGTCCTGCAGGACCTGAGTGCACACACAGATTCACTAGGGTTTTAAAAAATTGCAAAGAAATGTCTTATAAAAGGAACTATTATTATAGGGTAAAAAAGTAGGATTTGAGCAAATTCATAATTTTTAAATTTTATACATTTATTCAAAATGTTCTTGCAAATGTTGTGCTCACCTTTACAGCTACATGTAGTTTGGCAGTGCGCTTGGATGGACCAGAAGCCTCAAAGGTTTTTCCATCGACTTCTACAGCCATAGTGAAAACTGGCACATGAACTGGGCCAGTCTGTGAGATCAGTTTGTACTGCAGACCTGGCTTCAGCTGATTGAGTCTCATTAGGGCATTCATAGCCTGGGGAGGCTCAGCTTTCTCTTCAGGAGCTGGTGGAAAGGACATGGATGAAAGGATTATAGAACCAATAAAGGCAAACTAGAATTACCACTTTTTCTATGCCTCTGCCAACCAGTCAAGCTGGAGTTTACATCATTGTCTGTCCAGACTCATGTGTAGCAAAGACTTTGAAAGAATTTAACAACAGATATTCAGAGTATTCATATTTGGCCAGTAAAGCTAATTCAGATTAAATTTGCTATATTGTGGCTACGACAGTACATACTGCATCAAGTACATGTTGCTGCAAAAAAATGACAAATTTTAAAAGGTGCACCTCTCACGCACATCTTCAAACCCAGCAGCACTGAGGATCTGTACAATCCATGCAGTTTCAGTGCAGGTATACAAGATTAGTGTCACAATTTCAGTATCCAACAAAATGTGACATATGGGTACAATCTCCCCTCCTGTTCAGTTGAATAGTTGCCAGAAAAATGTTTGCAGAACATCATGTTGTTTCAGTGAAGTTGTCCTTTGACCACAATAATCTAATCAGTTCATCCTTGAGTCCAAATGAACATTTGTGTCAAATTTAAAGAGGCTCCCTCAAGTCGATCCTGAGATATTGCATTTACAAGAATGAGACTGAAGGAAAAACCAAAAACCTAATTCCTCTGGCCCCAGCTGTCACTGACACAAGGGGACAAAAACAGACTGTGCATTGTAAATAAAGCTATTGGTCTTATTTCAATCAGCTAAAGAATCAAAAAATAGTCAAAAACTTCTGAGAGGAGACATTTTGGAGGTGGTTTGCTTTGTCCAATCAAAAAGTTTAGTTTCAACAGATACAAGAGCTAAAAGAACACCTACATTTCTTCTGCAGCTTTTTCTTCTTTTTATTGGGACTCTTGTCATCAGTGCCCTCCTCTTCCTCAATGGGCCTCTTCATTGGTGGGGCATACGCCGTACTGGGTGGGATTTGCACTGAATCACAACACAAAATTAGGCCATGAGAACATACAAAGCAATTGACTGCATTTAGTCTATATCTCCATCTATATATATACACACACACACACACACAAATCCTTACTGCAATAATTGTAGAGTACTTAAATCTTACAGGTAACAAAGCTTGATTTACCTGTGTAATCAATTGGAGTCTCACTACGAGGTTTCTTGGGCATTTTAGAAGGAAGGGGATCCATTCCAAGCACTTTGTGAAGCTGTCCAAAAGCTGACAGCCTTAAGGCATGCTGAGGATAGACGAGGTGTACACATGGTAAAAAAATTACACACATACTAAATTGTGAAAATGCCCACACACAATTTTCTTGTACTCACTTGTGCACTCGCTGTGATGTCTTCTCTCTGCTGGTGGTCCAAATGACTGATGGCATCTGTGGCTTCCTTCTCACATGGATCAGAGATTCCAGCACCATCTGTAATGAAGAATTGATAGTTTTGGATTGTGTGTAGAACACAGATAACAAACTGAGCACTTACGATGAAAGAACAGAATTACAATGGCTCGATTAAATAACATTTAGAGGAGAGATCCCACATGTGTACCTGCCATGAGGATTCCTGAAGCCAGACACTCTAAAACTCTCCGTAGAGCTTCTCCTGCCCCCATGGGCCGGTTCCCTGTGCCAATTGCTTTCTCACAGATCAGCTCCAGTGGCTGCAAAGCAGGAGAGAGAGGCAGACTCTTTGTTTGACGATGCTATTTTTAAGCTCGGCCACTGACACAGAGAGATTTTAGGTCACTGCTTTAGATAGTGTGATTGTGGTGCCTTGATTTTTTTTGTATCTAAACACACAAAGGATTACCAAAGGAATTGTTAGCCGTAATATTAAAAAAAGAAAAAGTTTAGGCAATTTTGAGCAGGGAAATCAATTTTGAGTGAACTATATCTCACACATTTACCACATTTTAGAAGCCATCAGCAGAGCTTCAATTAGACTTAAGCCGATTGATACCAGAGGTTTGGCACTTACCCAGCCACGGAGCGGAGCCCAGGTGGGGACTCGGGCACACAGGTCCCTTAGGATCCGGATGACAATGACACAGGAGCGCAGCCCGTTGGCTCTGGCCTGGGGACACAATCAGGGAAGGGGGAAGGGAGGGGCATGAGGTGGATAAACAGCTTTAGTCAAAAAAGAAGACCATATGAAAAATTAAGCAAGATAAACATCCAAATAAATAGAAATTAAAAAATGAAGCCACACAGACTATAACAGCTTAGCTTTGTCATTATGGAAATGTCCAGAGATATTAGATGATAGAATAATGTTTGATCACTTTGTTGAAAGACTAATTAGAATCATTAACATTCATGACTGTAAGTCAGTAGCCAATAGCAGAGATGGTGTTTGTTATCAGATGTAAAACATTTGTTTGAGGAGAAAACATGCGTATGACTTCAAGTTCAGGAGAAAAAGAGTGAAGAAAGCCACATCAAACTTAATACCAGCTTTAATGTGAGAGACAAGTGAACTATTTAAAAAAAAGGGTGTGCTTACGTGTGCTGTCATTGAAACAGGTCGTAGTTGAATTAGTGGCAAAAGAATTTTAAAATATGACTCAAGGTGCAATATTCCCGTTGATTTTGTGGCACACAGTAACAGAAACAGCCAGAGAGCAGGAAAACTTGAGGCCACATACTCTACAATAACAAGCCGCAGAGATGTAGCACTGATTGTTATAGTGTGAAAGCCAAAGATGATACAGGCGACAATACTGTGATGCATTATTATAAAAAGATGGTTAGCTACAAAGAACATTTTCTCTTCAAAACTATCAAATGGGGCAGCAAAGAGTGCTCTTCGAGTAGCTTGCATAGATATGAAAATAACAACAACTCACTCACAGCAACACTGACATTATAGAAATATTGCACCTGGACACATGATGTATTAGTCCCAGATTTTTTACTGATTTGAGTTAGGCAACTGTTGAGTAAAGTGAGTAAAATAATGAACTCAGGGACTAAGAAGCAGCAATGAACTGTTTTTTAATGGTACTGCGATAGAACCTGTTAAGTGAGCAAAGCAACTCTACAACAGTGTAATGACAAAGGTTTCCTAAGAAACAAACATCCAGGTCATCAAGTATTACTACAGAAGGTACACTTCGAAAGAGTAAATAAAGAAAAAAAACACATGGAACGCCCAAATAAAAGACAAAAGAACAAACAGCATAAAACCAAACTGAAAACTACTTCTGTTTTAGAGACAAATAAAGACAAGGTCCAAACCTGGAACCACTTAGCGTGGCGTAGAGAAGCCAAGGCAGTTAGGCATTTCTGCCTGTCCAGAACATCCGGGGGATCGTTGACTGAAAGCGTTTCTATTGGCAGGTGGAATAAGAAGACAAGGTACAGTTTGACCAAGGGGAGTTCTGTCAGGCGGCCAGGGGGAACACAGGCAGCCTTCCCAAACCACAGGCAGGAGGGGGAAGGGGAGGGGGACCCCTCCACTGGAGAACCACCAAACGATCTCAACCTCCCAGTTAATATGGTTTTGCACGGCCCGGCACCCAACAATTACTTAAACCCCACCAGAAAGACTGTATCATGGAGTGCGTTATAACTTGAATAAAAGATCACTAAAAAAACCCTAATGTAAAAAAATGTAATTTATCGAGGGACTATTGCATGTATCAAATGGGAGGTTGTCTCTCCATAGTTGCTTCAACTCAAATGAATGCTTTTGTTTGAGTGCCTAAAAAGGTCTACTTTTCTTTTCTGACGTCAACAGGAGGTAGAGCCCCTCCCCTCTGCCCCATACTGGGTACACTGCACTTTGCCCCTTCCGAGACAGAGAGCGGCCAGTTGGTCAAAGGTCCAGCGTCCCTAAAAATTGACAAACTAGAAGGCTTGACAGAGAGAATCAGAATTGGAACCACAGGCAGAAGTTATCAGATGCACAAAAGGTGGGTATCAAAACAAGTCCACACTGCAGCAAAACTGATGGCTTAAAAAACAGACCCAAACTGGGCATCACTGTAAGCACGGGGCTACAGATAAGGTCAAGGTTCAACACCTGCTGAAACTGAGATCCTCACTATTGCTGAGAGCTCTAAAAAAGGATATAGGATTGTAGAGCTCGCACTTCGTTGTCGTAAAGCTACAATTAAGCTAAGCAATTTGACACATATGTAATATATACGTTTTTTTATTACAACCTAACAAGTGGGACCAATCAGATGTACATGCCGAATTCAAGTGTCCCTTGTCGTTATCTGCAACCCTGAGCCTTCCCTGCCAAGGAACATCAGAGACAGTCAAGAGCCCACTGCTGGGTCTAACAACCAAAGACAGCTTCACCACGTTTTGCTACTCATTTTTGCTGCAATGCAAACCGTTCATCATCAATGATAAAACACATGCAAACAAAGTGGTCTCTCTTTTTGTATTTGTTTAAATTCTCAGTAAGCCTTCATTTCGTTGGTGACCTTGATCATTATGGGGGAAGAGAAAGCCATGTCTTCAGCAATCAGTAAACTACCTGCCCTATACTGTATATTGGGCCATCAAAAATGTACAATTACATTACATGGAACTATGAGAGTGTCTCGAGAGCTATAAGCATAGCACAGTTTCATTATGTGACAGTACATTCTTGTCCCCTAGCTCCATTGAAGGCCCAATAAACAATATCTGTCTAGTCTGGTTGCCTGCCTGGCCTCCCTGCTGGAAGGTGGGCACCACTAAATAAGAAAATCCTGAGGCCTTTGTGTAGGAACTTACCTCCAGCTGCAGTCCTCTCCATCTCTTCACGAACCACAGGGGAAGTCAGGTGAATTGTAAGGGTGAGGGGGGGCTCCTTGGTGTTCTTTATTACGATGCTGGCCTCACGGATGTGCTGGGTCACCACGTACTTGTCTTCTGTGATCAACTGTGTAAGAGCAAAGTGTTCAAGACACAGTTTGATTTGTATAATAATGTTTGTGCTGAAGTTCAGACTATCCAGGGTTCCAGACTAACATTTTACAGTGGTGGCACCAATCAAAAGAAGGATTGAGTGTTAGCCTAAGCAAAGTCACAAAATCTTGTTTTTAGAATATTTTGTTTTGTTCTATATAGTTTTAATATAATTGTATGTGTAAAGTTGTGTTTTTGACAAATTATGTCTATTTTTTCCCCGTGTTTCAAATAACACAGTGGAAGCAACAATTACCTTCAGTACTGATACACAGGTTTATAAGAAGTGCTTTATGTAGTATTTTATTTTTAAAATTTGCTCGCTGCTAACCAGCTTGCAAGCTGACCATGTTGCTGTTGTGGTGGTCCTCAATATTATTCAGCTGCCTCTCCAGATCGTCTCCTGTGGACAGATTTCGACTCCACCATATTGGACTGTGGTAATTGCCTTGTTCTGCTCTTTGCAAGATCCACTGCAGCTGGAGAGCCGCACTAACCAGTTTACAGAGCAAGATGGTGGAGTTGGAGGAAAGGAGACTCGCTGCAAAGGTAACTGAATGACACTGAGGACCTCAACAACAGCTGTATGGGCAGCTAATAGGCCAGAGCTGGCTGGTCATCAATAACTCAAGTTTCAAAAAAACATACTTGCATACAGCACCTTTATAACGGACTGCTAAATGTATAAAACATCAAACAAAACTACTATGAATATTTAAAGTCCAAGTTGACACATACACACTACTGTCCTAGTACTGTAGTTGCCACGCAGGCATACATTTTGGGGTGCAAAGTACACAGAAGAGTCTGTGGGGACTTCTGTCACACTGACCCTCAGAGATGCAGAAAGCATAACACTGGCCTTATGAGGTCAAGTGTAACACCTCTGTGATGCAAAGCATGATGCAAACAGATGTCATGAACATTAAGTAAACAAACCCCTAGACAAAACTGAAATGCATATAACTTGTTCGTCAGTGGAATGTTTTTCCTTTGAAGAAGAATTTTCTAAATTTTTTTTACATAAAACGTGTCTCGTATTTGGTTATGGGATACTTCATCAGAAATTTGCCACATAGTTCGGCTTCCTCACAGACATGGTTGGAACTCTGTTGACACCGAAAGTACACAGGAAGAAGGGTCACTTTTCAGGCAGGAGTCTCTTTTTTACCGTTTCCTGTTTGAAATAAGTTGACTGTGTCATCAGGATCAGCTTCTACAGCACAATTCACGACGAAATAAAACTCAAAAGTGCTTAACACTTAACAATCTGACATTCTATTTTGAGATTTAAAAAAAACTGTACTGGAACTGAAAGTCCTGTAGCACCCAGGCTCAAATTTAACATTACTGCATAATTTTGTGCATCAGCCAAGTTGTGCTCTTACCTTGAGCTGTGTAACAAGGTTTTCTGACACTTTCTTCAGCAGATTGATTGTAGGTTTCTCCTTACAGAGGAGCACCAGCTCTAGGTCCAGGTCCCCCTTCAGTAACAGGCCTTTAGCAACAAGGCCCACCCTCATCACGCCACGCAGAGAGCGGGTCGCCTGATCTTTATGTTCACTTTCAGTGGAGAAGTAAAAGAAAAGCAAAAAGGTAGATGTCGTTAGGGAAGAGGCATGGTTTTACTAACTTTCTACTGACTGCAAAAAATTACCTCTCCAACATGTCCTCACCTTTCTTTATCAGTGTCTGTGCCATCAGAGTCAGACTTGGAAGTTCCCTTCTCCTGTTTATCCAACCAGTCAGAGACGGCCTTGAGGGCTCGCTCTGTGTGAGACACCATGTTCTGTACACTTTCCAATTCTTCTTGAGTCGGATAGATGGCGGAGTGTTTGGCCATGACATGGCGGTCATCATTCATGAAGACACGCATGGAGCGGTGGCGCATCGGGGGCTAGTGGTGAAAAAAACAAGATCATAAATTAAAGGAGAGATATTTGGGAGTTTTCTGCTGAAGCAGGGTCAGAAATGACAAGTTTACACCAAAGCATATCCTTCACAATGCTATTTTAGTACATGACAGAAGCCTACAGATGATGCATTAACACCTCACTGTGAATTAAACTGTGAAAATAAAGTAACAGATTATTTCTATTTATGGGGCAGTTCATTCAGCTTCGGTCCATGTTACAAATTTGAAAATACTCCAGGTTTCATTCATTTAACTTATTAACAGTTATTTAACTGCCATTACTAATCCTACTTTATGAGAAACACTCTCTGTCAACCTGGAAAGCACCCATCATCAAGGTTAAAAGGTTCCACTTGATTATATTGAAAGACCTGTTATACCTGTCACACACTTGACTTTGAATAATTAAAACACTGAATAACAAGACCCTTCGTCTAGGCCAAGCTTCTAACACCAGTGATTACACAAGCAGAGTGTATGCACAGGCAGCCAAAGCCAATTTAGAGGAGAGCGCTGATGTGGAAGCAGCAGCATGTGTTCCTAAAGCCCCAGGCAGACTGGAATGATAACAAGCTGGCACCAGTCCTGTGACTTAAATTAGATGTGACACATTTATTTGTCCTGTTAACAATGACATTTAATACAAAGACCAGTGTGTCCTCTGCTTTGCCTGCCTTTTGTTCAGTGGCAAACACACAACACCAAGATATATACACCAAGACTGAAATTAAAACTTTACCATTGTTGTTCTGGAGACCGTGGTGACTGCTATTATCCAGTGAATGACAGTATTATAAAGATATTCTTGGCAGTAGATGACAATGGTGCTGTCCGTCTCTGCAGGAGGAAAACAAAATCAAATGTCACAGTGGGCTCCAGCTGCAAAGATAAGCAATTAATTGGCCAGTTGTGAGCCATTAAATCGTCAACTGTCTTAATCAATTTATTGACTTTAGTCATTTAAAAAAAACCTAAATACCCTTGATTTTTCCTTCTTAACACTGAATGTTTTCTGATTTTGTCACTCCTCTATGACAGCAAACTGTGTATCTCTGGTTCATGGACAAAATGAGATATTTGAGATCATCATAATTGACAAAATAATTCAGGGTTAATCGACAATTAAAATGATCATTAGTTTCAGCCCCTCTGTGAGCAAAATCAAAGCCAACTGAAAACTGGATAGATCAACGAAGGACAGATGGCACCCAAATTTTATTTCATAAATGTCTGAAGATACAATAAATACTCCTGATACCAAAAACAACTACTAGGGTGAAACAATTCGTACTCTGTCATTGGAGACTCTGCAGATCCTGGGGTAGATAAATTAGTCACCGGCTGCAGTGACATAGTTGGCACAGCAACACATGCCTCAGGCAATAAACAGCCCTACTTCACAGGCAGGAATGTGGTTCAGTGTAATGAATGAAAGTATAATCAAACTGAGTAATTTGTGTAGGCAAGCCACAGACATCCATACTTCAAAATGAAGGAACACATGTGCTCTCAGAACTTATTTCTAACCAGACTCAGTATCAAGGCTGGAAGATCCTGCCGACTCTTATTTCTCAAGAATCATCCATTCAAAAGTCCGAAATGATCCCTTCCAACATATGTGTCTGAGACAGCTGGATGTGTGAATATCTCACTGGAAAAACCAAACTTGATTTAAAAAGGCAGTACTATAACAGACGATGGATCTGAGTACAGGTCACACACATTACCTTCATGGATGACTGATTGCTCCTCTGTGTTGTCTGAAATGATGTGTTGATGCGATCATAGCGGCGTTAGGCAGCGGTAAGGACGTTCATTCACTTATCGTGTCACACCCACAGTGCTCACGTACTCTCATGTTATTTTCATTGGTTAGCTCACGTTGAATATCTACTTGCATTGAAAGTAAATGAAGTTAAAGCATAAACATTAGTACTGCCGCTGTCAACAAGTTATCGAAGCGTGGCACCAAGCATGCTGTTGTAGCCTAGGACCTACAAGCTACTAATACACCTGTTAAATCTGGCACTGCAGCGAAACCTTCATTTCAAAAGGATGAGTGAGTGTAATAAAAGCAGCTGGACCTGAACCCCAAAGCTCCATGAGGGGAATTTAAAAACAGACGCCATTTTAATTCGGTGCAGAGCTGCTGTCTGGCGGCGGCTAGCTAAAAGCTCCGACAAAAACCGTTCACCTATCTTTTATAGCTGTGTCGAGCCGGCACGCTCGACAAACCGCAAAACACGAGCACCACCTGTTATTTCCTTCAACCACAAAACTCTTTAAAATTAGACGCTCAACAGAAGACCAAGTTTTAATTCAGATATTGGTCTGTTGCTTATCAGACACCAAAATGGTCGAGGAGACAAGACCGAGACCACAGACCTCAGCCACAGTTAGCATTAGCAGCTTAGCTTTGCCGAACAAAGGCAATTATATCAACTTCTCAGGAACACGGAGCCACACTACAATACAGGAACAAGCTTTGGTAACCGTCTTGGTATCCATTTGCTTTCTTGTGCTGAACCACGAATATTTTAATTGCTAAATATAGATATTTTCTCATTACTTACCGTTGTGGCGTTACTGCTAATGGACCGAGCTGCACACTAGCTCCCGGTCTCAGCAGCAGGAGTGTATATGGAACCGCCCACGATCTGAAAAATGAGGACGCTCATTGGACAGAAGTTGCATGTGACTGAAGTTCTAACCAATAGGAAAACAGGGGTACCGAAGCAGGGGCGTGGTTATTAATGGTGGAGTTAAGTAGAATTGTCTCCACTCAACAGCTGGCTGATTCATTCAGCGTGTGTGGCCAATATTCCTGATAGTATCGATTCATACTACAACACTAGTAACACTTTCTACGTTACATCAGACTGATCTTATTCAGTTTAAATGCATAAGTGTTTGTCTGACAAATCTCCAGTTTACCTCTTACAATATTGATATAGTGAATGAAAATACTGCAGCAAGTTGCAGCAAACAGTGCAACAGTGCCAAGTGACTTACACCTATCACCCACAACATTATGACCACTGACAGGTGAAGTGAATAACATTGATCATACTGGTACTATGTGATGTTCTGTTGGAAAACCTTGGATTTCAGCATCCGTGTTGATGAGACTTAGACACCCAAATAAACATTGTCCCACAACAAGCACACTCACTCATGCAAATGGACATTCCAAATGTCACTGGCTTACCCCCACAAGAAAATGCACCCCACCACATGGTAACAACATCAAAAAATCAGGAACATGTTGAGGAACATGACAATGGCCCAACATGTTGATGTGACCTCCAAACTTCCTACACCCCATTGTGATCAAGCATCAACAGGATGTAGTGGAACAAGTTTGACTGACAGAGGCCCCACTGCACAAGCCAGAGTACCCAAAGGATCCACTGCCAGCATCCTGGTGTCAGACCCAATAGGACACCCTGAGAGGTCCTTTTGTCCATGCCCAGTGGTTCAGAGCATTTTAGACCACTTAAGTGGGACAAACACAATATTAGGCAAGTAGTCATGATGTTATGCCTGATCGGTGTGTATGTCAGGTCTTCAGAGTAAGAAAAAATTCACATTCTTGTGCTGATTAAGAAAGATATAACAATGTGACTTTATAATATGACATTGAAGCTGCATAGAACTGACACAAACATACATTACTGTATGAGACTTGAAGGTATGGAAGATGGGATTACCTCCTGAAAGATATGATCAGTTTTTGTATTGTGAATTCAGATTCAGTGATAACATTATACAAGTAATTTAACTGCTGTAACAAAACAGTGCAGTTTAAACAACAAGGCAGCTTTTCTGATGAGTAACAAAAGTGGTGCAATATTTAATAGGGATTTAACCTGTGAAATCCACCCACCATTCACATTCATTGGTTCAGGCCTTGCTTGTAATACAGGAATTATATCATCTCCATGTGCAATCTTACAGGTCAGAATGTGGTGCTCCACAAAGGTTGATGACTGTTTGGTCCTTTTCTATTCAGTCTATATATGTTGCTGTTAAACCAGACTGAAAAAAGATGAGACACCATTTGTAGTCAGATTATACTTGAATCTGCAGCTCTTACATGAATTGCAATCATATCTCTACTCCATGCATGTTACCCATTGACCAAGCATGGTTTACTTGTGACATTTAGGACCTTTGTTGACATGTCACAACAGAAGATGCAAAGAAACTCTAAGTTTTACTACTTTTTGTTACTTTGTGCACAACAGGAATTAGTTTCTTCACCTATCTGCCGCTCTATGCAAGGACAGACTTGTATTGTTTTCAGAGATGCTATTTTGGTTATCAGCCAATAACAGAGAATATGCAAGTTACGCCTCCACTGACCTCCATGACTGCCTGTTGCATAAAGGCTATTTCTTCCTTTCTTTTACTTAGTTTATTCATTTTACTGTGTTTGTGAGTCCATCTGCAAATGCTAAATCAGATATTTTATATTTAGCAAATTTAGAAATTGCCATCACAAGCTTCAAGGCAGAAAAGCCACAGCCTAGACTGTTTATTTTGCTCAGTATATGTCTTTTAAGCAAATAAAAATAACATATGGATGTGCAGAAAAGGTTTTTAAAAGTATGTTTTTAATGTTCATTAGTCTATCTGTCTTAGATTTTGACAAAATTTGTACCACACATATAAACATATTTTCACAACTAACATTTGGGTTAAAATATGAATTCTGTCACTGTGAGGCAAACAACATGTGCTTTGAACTGTTTTCAGACTGGGCTACATCTCAAAAGTGTAAATATCGACATTCATTCCGTTAAGAAGACTGAGCTGAACACAGTCGAGAGGCAGTTTTATGGCTCCATTTGGACAATTAAAGGGGAGCTCTACAGCACCAGCAGCTCCTT
Organism: Dascyllus trimaculatus; assembly: GCA_024666655.1. Classification (NCBI taxonomy): domain Eukaryota; kingdom Metazoa; phylum Chordata; class Actinopteri; family Pomacentridae; genus Dascyllus; species Dascyllus trimaculatus. The sequence continues at coordinate 12,667,097 of CM045458.1, forward strand.
TGTTTAACCTTCTCATCTCTCACAGGTGCTTTATTCTGTCAATTCATTTTTTCATCATCATTTTGTGCCTAATTACTTCACATTGGTTTTCTGTTTCTGTTTAAATTAGTGCTTTTTCGAAAATACAAAAGTATTAAGGTCCTATGTACCCCACTCAACATCACCCTATTTCCCACCTATGCAGTTTTATTAGATGAGACTATTTATTGAGCTCATGTTTGCCATGGGTAATTTATAGTATCACACACTATCAAGGGGAATGAGAGCTCACTGTTCGTCATTCTGAATCAGACCAACACAAATCTCCTCATGTGCTTGGTTGACAACCCTCAAAATGACTCATTCCAAAATAAGATGCCGTTTAAATCTGATAATGTAATGAAAAGATGTTTTATGACTATGGAATTAGCTGTTTATGTTCTGCTACACATGATAAGATTAAAATAGTGTATCATGCATATGGTTGACATGTAGGGAGAGCAGGATTGGGACAGTGATTCAAGAAAAAGGTAACTATGTCTGAGGCTTTGGACGGGGGATGAAAGGTGGGGGAGTGTGTAAAAAGAAAGATTTGTAGATTCTTCTCTGTTTCTGAGAGCTCTTAAAAGTATTTGACTGGAAGGAATCTAGAATATATCTCTAAAATATGGCATTGGATGACATCAGAGTTGGGTTTTTGGAAAGCAATAGCAAGCAGATCAAGATTATGCAGATATCATGGTGCTGAAATTTTGAGATATGTAACAGAAGTAATGGTTACTTGAATTTACTCACAATCAGATGATACCAAAATCACAGGTTTTAAGTAAGATTGTGGATTGTATTTAGGATAAAAGCTGAAATTTGTATTAATCACAAGTATCATTTTCATTTTACACAATAAGCATATTACCTGTAACTTCCCTATAATAATAATGTTTTTTCCAGATGATAATTCTCTCATAATCAACAGTATTTTGATGTGCTTCATCTAGTAGTTTATTCTTGGGGTCCCTGGAGACTGCAGTCAGTAGTCTTTGTATGTTTATTATGTTGGCAGGGTGAAGGTCGAGTTTTTGTATCAAAATATAAACCAGGATGACATGAATCATTTATAGACAGCCATTTATTCTGTAATCCTACATTCCCTTTTTCTCAACAGAATCACATTGAGTTAGCAACAGATAGCTTCACTTCAGTCCCCAGACACTCGGGGAGGATAGATACACTGTAGATACATTCACAATAAAGACTCACATTCATGTCGTAAAATTGGACACACACACAACGTTTTTCACATCTTCATGCTGAGGTAAAAGCACAGCCTTTTTCTTTTTGTGCTCCTGTGAGCATTTACACAAGTCATCGACTTTTACATTGTGTCAGAGAACAAAACATTTAAAGACAAAGCTTCTGAGCTGAGATGTTTGCTTTAAGACGAGACAGAGTCTCTCCACTTTTTGAAGAGGTTCACACATCACAGTCCGACTGACAAAATCGTTTTATTTACATCTGCTCTCATAGAGGACAGACTGTCATTGCACTCTCACATCCACTAGTAGCAGTTTATAATGAGTCCACCCTTTCAGTGTCATGTTGGCTCATGCATACTGTAGAACCACCTCAGAGGTTATCCTCCATTTGCCAGGGATATTTCAGATCTGGAACATTGGGATCCGCTCTCATAATACTTCATTTACATAAACTGGGTGTCTCTTATTCCCATCAGCCAACAAAGAAAGGCTTTTTAAAACTGAATTGAGATCCAGATGATTAAAAGCTGCATTCAGTACTGACAGGTGAAAGATCATCCCTTAAAAAGAGACACATCCCACGTTTCCTTTCTTCTTTAAATCTTATTAACAGAGTTTTTCTCGGAGGTCTGAAAGGAGCTGACGTCCCAGCGGATGGAGCGAAACGTGCTCCCCTTGAAGCTGGCCTGCTTTTTAGTGATGCGGTAGATTTTTCTGAGGATGGCGCGTCGCAGCAGGATGTAGACCCACGGGTCCAGGATCTGGTTACATGTGGCCATTCTGACCCCCGTCACCATGAGGCCTCTGTAAGTGTCTCTGTCACTGTGTAGAGAGTCATTGTAGGAACGTGTTGCTGATGTCAGTCCAAAGATCTGAAAGAAAAAGAAAACAGCTTTAGGCTCATCCTCTATCATCGAACGAATTCAACAATGTTCCTGAATATTTAGGCTGTAAAAGATGCTTGTTTTTTTGGTTGTGACAATGCTAAGCTCACACTCTGAAGAAACTGGCAATGTGATATGATTATGAGAGCCACATTTATGACCAAATACTGGAAACTAACTGTGCCACATCCAAGCATCTGCTCATCAGCTGGATTCAAGTCACTAAACTTTCATTTCCTTTGCATGCAAAAAAGAATCTCTTACACATGTTGAAACAGTAATAGTTGTTGTTTAGCATCGTTAACCTCGCTAATGTGGTAAAGTTTAAGGTGGGTTTGTCATTACAAACTCAAGCAGTGTAGACAAGCATTGTGCAAACACTCATAACTTTGTTTAAAGTGGTGCTGAAGACCCAAAAGTCTGCAACAATACCAAATATATATCAATCTGAAATGTGCAATGTCTTTAAAATAGTGCACTTATGCCTGTAGAATGTAGTGAAGCTTTAAAAGCATATTCTGGGTGTGAACATTTCAGGTCATTAATGAAATATGCTGATACACAGTATATAAATCTGATGCTGATGGGGGAGTTAAGAGTAAGGCGAGTTTTTCAATTTTACAGCAAAGATGGAAGACCAGACCTTATATTTAAGTAAAAGTACCAATACCACAGAGTAGAAATACTCTGTGTAATGCATTTAAATGTATACAAGTACGGAAGTGTGAGCATCAAAATACACTTAAAGTTCCAAAGTTGAAATACTCATCATGTAGAATGGCATATTTCAAAATAATCTTTATTTATTGTCATAAATATTGATGCAATAATGTGTTTATCAAGGTTGGAGTAAAAGTATGAACCGAAACCTACTTAAGAAAAAACCAAGTAACTCAAAATTGTAGTTCAGTGCATTGCTTGAGTAAATGCTTTTGGATACTTTTGCGGGATCAAAAAGGGGAAACTGTATGTTAAAATACTTTTCTTTTGCAGCTGCTGGAGAGGAATATTAAATCTTATTAAGGCAATAAACCCTCCTCAGTGTTAACAGTGTTAAAGACAGAACAGTCTGTCAGCACTCAGTGATATGAATTTAAATAAGACATGTTTCTACTTGGAGTGCCTGAACTGTAATTGGGGCGTAAACTGTCTTTTTCCCCATGTTTCACATATAAACTGCTTTTTTCTCAAGTGAAAGTTTGTCTCTCGTCCATTCTTGCTTGTGTCAGATCAGTCTGACAGTGAATCCTTAGAGTGCATGAGAGGCCTTATCTTGAAGGTCAAATAACTCTGGACAGACCTTGGTGTGTTTTATTAGTGGATCCAGACAAAACCAAGAGAGGCCAACTTTTTTCCCTTTGCTGGGAGGAGTATGAGAAATAAACCTACAAACTAGACAGAGTGTGATTTTTTTTTATCTTTGCTCTTGTGCTGATGCATATAAGGGAGTAAAAAAGACAGCAGCTTCTTCCTAAAAAAGCTATTTATGTCAGTTAGTATGATTTCAAGAGTAAAAAAAAAACCCTGTACTGAACAGCTTTCTGTAATTTAAAGTCTGTTTTTAGCTTTTAACCTCCAGCTGCACTGGCTGTGTATTGATGCCTGACAAGAATCAGTGATGGTTCCTCTTGTTGCAAAGGTCTGCTGGTAGGAAAATATATTAATATAAATCTACACAAGTTCAGTTTTATGGTTAAAAAAACAATAGAATAAGTTATGATAATAGAGATACTGCAGCTATCTGATCACCAAATCACTTTATTTGTCCTAAGCAACAAAACAGATGGTGTGTACATCTCATTCAAATGAAACATGAATTAAACTAGTCATGATGAAAAACACAGTGTTTTGTGAGGACGTGCAGAGAGTTTAGGTTATTACTTTGCTTTTGTCATGCATTTTAAGGAAATAAGTCTCCTCTGCTGTTGAAAATAATCAGATTTTTATTATGGTGTGTTTCTCTACATTTAAAACCCCCGACATTTCACACCATAAGTGCTGGTGATCAGAGTTATTTACAGTTTCCTATCTTGAAGTATTTCCCATTCCCCATGCAACATTAATCTGTGGTTTGAGAAATGAGACACAAATCAAATCTTGGAACAGTTACTGAAGCATTCCTCTTTTAAATGTGGTTAGGTTCTCCTCCACACTCACCAGCAGAGGGCTCCAGCAGATGCAGGAGGTGACCATAATGCCGACCAGCTGGACCACCATCTCTGTGTCGTGAGACCTGGCCGAGCAGCGCTGGGAGCACGACCTCTTCTTTAGCCGAGCTCTCACTAATGTGATCCCACTGATGGTGTTGCACACAAAGGCCAGGCCCAGAGAGCTCAAAGCCAGTCCAGAGAACAGCATCACGAAGGCCAGATCTGTGGCCTTCGTTCCCTCCATCACCCTGATAAAGCACCACGTCCCCGGGTATTGGTAAGTGTAGGCCCCCAGGTTGAAGAAGGGCAGGACGGCCACACATAAAGCCAGGAGCCAAATCAGGGTCAGGGCCATCTTTGTCCGTGCTGTGGTCACCAGACGAGCGTGCAGCAGAGGCCTGGTGACGCCCATGCAGCGCTCAGCAGCCATGGCACAGCCCAGAAAGAGCGGGCACAGGCCGAAGAACACCATGCAACCTCCCAGAAACAGACACGAGGCATCAGGATCTGCAGGATCACCCCGAAAGCTGGAGCTGGCATCAGCTGTGGATGCTGTGCTTGTTGAGTATCTACTGAGCACCAGTGCACCGGGAATCACGTGCCCAGCCAGATCTGTGGCCACCAGGGAGCTCGCGAAGAGCAGAAAAGTGGCCTTAGAGCGTCGACGGAAGCGGTTGTAGGCCTTGGCAAGGATGATGAGGGCCACCACGTTGAACAGGATGCCCAGAGTCATAGTGAGGCCCGCCGCCGTGGGGTTGCTGCGTGGGCGGGTGGCATTATGAACTGCTATGGCCTCCACCTCAGGCTCCTGCACCATGACGGTGTAGTTAGAGAGGGGAAAGGAGGCAATAATGCCTGAGGAGTTAGAGTACTGCATGGCCAGCATCCCCGCCAGGTTCTGGGCCTGATGTGGTTCCTCTAGCCGAGAGAAACCTGAGAGGGAAAAAGGAAAAGATTAGCATGTTGAATGTTATATTTATTTGTGATAAAGCAACGTCTTCTGTAGCATATTTTTCGAGGGAAAGGTGCAGCAGTTTTTCTCTAAAGGTCCAAAACCTATAAAGAAGAAAAGCTGCTGCACCTTTCCTCAATTTACACATCATTATTTCTGAAACACAAATAACAGACAATGGCACGCACAATTGAAAATACATCGAATAAAAGCAATAATATTCATGCATTTATTTATTTTTTTTCATCACACACTAAAGCACAACTTCTATAACAGATTTTACTATCATAGTTAGAGTCATTATGACTATTTCATCCTTGTTTTGATATATCTGCCATGTTTTTAGCGAATATGTTTTTTTGTTTAGAAAAAAAGCAAAGATATCAGATGTCAGAATTGACAGACAAAATGTTGAGTATTCCAGCAACTCTCTATTTTTCAGCAACAAGCTGCCAATCCTTAAGTAGGAATTGAAGCTGTCGAACCTTTACCACGCCCATTTCAAATTAATTATAATCTAAGTTGTGCGGTGTCCTGTATGTGTGATTTTCCATCATTTTACCCACAAAACAACTGATTCACACCACCCTGATGCCGCTATTTATAGATTCAGGAGGGGAAAAAAACATCTAGGATCCACACCCTACCTGCTCTCCCAAAAAAAGGCAAACCACCCTCCCCGTGGTCAAAATTAAACTTTAAATAACCTTCTCCTCTCCTCATCCACCACTTAACCCTAATAATTTCTCCACAGGTTTGTGTCACCCTCTCACAGGGGATTAACTGCTCAGGACAAAGTGACTCCTTTATAAAACAGCTAATCTGTTCCCAGCACTGTGTGAGGGTTTGGAGGGAAGAGCGGCTGTTTTCTCTTCATGCAAGGAATCTGAACAAGTTCTGACAGTTTCTGTTGACACTGCAAACATTCCTTTAAAATGTAGTTACAGTCCTGCAGCAGCAACAACACCGTCACAATGATTAATCAAATCAGAGCAAATAATATATGTAAACATGCCAACTGCTGGGTTTATTACACATTTATTTACATAGAGGGGAGCAATAAATCCATCAATATCAAGACTGAGTACAACTTGCTGGTCATCTGTGAAGGGTCAATCAAAACGCACCAGGCTCCAGTATATTTACTGTAAATAAGACAAGAGTCTGTGCATATTTTAAAATGAAATTAATATCTGATGTACCTTACTGTAAAGTTTTAATTTAATGTGATTATACACTGTAATAGGGAAAAATGGTTTCCAATCTTTGCATGTATTCATTTTAATCATTTTTCTTCATCTAAGCTCAGTTTTTATTATTATTCATGTTTTATTTACCAATTTTTAGTTTTTGTAAACATTTAGTTGCCTTGTTACAACAACTGCCATAAAAACGTATTCATAGCTCATTATAAACCTGATAAAATCTCAATAAATTAAACAAAATTACACAATGATGGATAATGATACACTCATAATTGCACACAAAACCTGCGTTTATACAATTTAAAAGTGCATTTCCCCTCCAAATATTGCATTTTTATCATTAATATGAGAGCGTATCATTTATTTTTCTGTCAAATATCTCTGTGTTTAAAATGAGCATTCATTCATAATTATTATACAAATATTGTCAAACAATTTAAACAGAATCCAAACAGTACACACTCCTTTCTTTAACATTCTACTATCTTAAAACTGAAAAAGCAAACTAACTTTGGAACAACAGCTTCAGGGTATGCATTTTGTTCTTTGAGTTTATGATTTAACCAAATATATTTTACCCACCTTTGGAATAATGAATCCATGGAGATGCTCAGAAACACTTTGATTTTCAAAATTAGTCATAGCTGATGCTTCTTCAGATAAATTAATCCAGCTTTTTCTTGATGCTGCCTCGTTTTCCTCCAGAGTTAGAAGACGTCCTCACCTGAGGTGTTTCCACACTATGCAATTGAGACTATGTCGCAACTCAACACAAGCGGCCTCCCTGTTGCATTGCACAAGCATGTTCTCTGTTACTCTGAGTGTGAGTGGCTGCTTTTATACTCCAGAGCTGCACTGTGCTCACATCGCCTCTGGGTGTCTCAGTCGCTGAAAACCAGTAATTTCCTTGCAGCAGAGACTCTGGAGTATACAGAGTGAAAGAGCCACTCAGAGAGATCCCAAAGAAGGATGAATATTTAAAACCTGGGTGCTTCTGACTCCACCTCGCCAAACAATCAAGGGCTTAAATGTTAAGTCTATAATGACGTGTAGCACTTCAAATCTGAGGGTAGACCTCCAAGAGCTCCTTCAATTATTGCTTTTAATGGGCAGTGATGTCGTTTTCACGGGAATAAACCTGATGTCATAGTAGAGGAGAGCTTGGACAAAAATAAACCATATGCTGATTTATGTCAAGTTTTTCCAACAAGCCTGCACTTTATTTTTGTTTTAGCAGCTCAAGAGACTTGTTCTTATCTGCTAATTCTTTGGAAATTAGAACACTCCTCTGCTCTGCTGAGTAACCCCCTAAACAACCTCCACAGCCTGAAGCTCTCAGCAATGTGAACCAGCTGTGCTGCTGCCACGACAAGCATCATTCTGGAGCTGTGACTACAAATGAAGTTCCACTTCTGCAGAAGAGCAGCCAGACTCCCGCTGATGGGGACAATAGGATGTTATGGTCCATCCTTGACCTCAGCAAGAAGAAGCCTGCTACTCATTTCAAATGGATTAAATATACAAAGTGCCATGGCTGCAGTCTGGAGCTGCTCAGATTCTCATCATCACAAATCAGCCATATCTTAGCCCTCATCTGAAATTCCTCCTCCAGAGAAAGGTCATCTTATTTCACTGTCATCTTCTGTCAAAACAGTACGAGAGATCCGCTGTAAAACACTAATGTACACAATACGGCTCTTTGTTCACACACACACACACACACACATATACACACACACACACGCTGTGTGTGGAAAAACGTCCTCTTTGACTGGCAGCGCAGTGATGCGAGGGCTGGTATTTTTTTAAACATTAAAATCTAAGCTGTGTTTTGCATGTATGAATGTAAGGCCTGTCAAAGAGTTACCCAGCATACCACTGGAGACAGGTGCAGCTGAAGCCCCATTAGCCTGGGTTAATGCACTCTGTCATTCTGCTGTGCTATTAAACCTGACGTGGTGAAATGGAAGAATTCCATGTTTGTGAAGGGAATGGCGCTGGGAGCAGAGAGGAGAAGATGGGCCATTAGGAGACAGAGCCAGGCAGTCAGTCTGCTTTACAAAGCAAAATATGGAGAGATGTCAATAGAGAGTCGTTTTATGTTAACACAGTGACAGCAAAAGAGGCATAAAGGTGAGACAAAACATTGTGTCTTGTATTTGGTAGCAACACAAATGGCTATTTAAGGTTTGCAACAACAGCGCTGCAAAAACAGCGTCCATGCTCTCAGTGATTATGTCAAAAACATGTTTATTTATTCCTCTTAAGGCTTTCTGAATAACTTACTATGGTTGCGACACACAAAAATGTGTTTTATGTGTTCACTTCAGATCGGATGTAAGAAAATAACTTAATATAATGTGTTAAATGAAAGTTTCCTTAAAGGTGCAGAACTAACTAATTTAAATCAAAGTACAATAACATGTATGGCACACTTAGCTTTACTCCCTCAAGGGAGTTTTTCCACCTCTGGGTGTGTCTCTTTGTCTGCAGGCAGGCAGACAGGAAACCACAAGAAAGAAAAAGGCTGTCTTATGAGTGGTTCTGTGTTGCACACTGAAATGGACAACAACAGACAACAAATCAGCAATAATTTGAACCTTGCTGAAAGCCAGCTCTACCTGACCAAGTTACCTCAAACACAAGGAGCAATATCTTGTTGACGTCTATGTTTTGGACCTTGAATACCTCACTTCCTCATTAGGAAATCTCCTGACTGAAAGGCACGGCCCTGGACCTATTAAAAACCCCCGCAGTTGAAGTCAAACACAGACAGTCGTGTTCCTGCAGAGTCATCGTATTTGCTTAAAGATCACATTTAGTAAAAATCAATTTTTATTGTGTTTTGTGGTCATACTACAGCCCCTTACTGCCTGCTGCCTCCAGGTCAGACATTCAGAATGAACAGCTGCTTCACAACCCACCAGGTTTTTCTGCAAACTCTAAAATGTCTCAACCATGAGCAAACAACACAAAATGTTCTGTTGCTGGCTGCAAAAGTGAACACAAGGGTCCGTATGCACTACCAGTATCTGAGGCTATGACAATGTCCCACCAACATTAAGAGACTCCTTAGTGGTAGCACATTGTGATTAATGTGGCTATGTTAACATTAGCTTTGACCATAGACTCACAGCTCTGTAGAAACTGTAAAGCTGAGGGACATTCAGAGAAGTTGTAAACTTTTGAATTTGAAATTTGAAACCAATAAACAATGACTGTGGGTTAATGAGTTTTCATGCTGTCTGTTGTGCTTCAATGCAACCTAAACTCAGCTGCTGTTTACATCTGTTACATCTCTCTGTGCTCAAACATAGTGTGCTATATTCCCAAATAACCGTTTTCTGATTTACATATTTTTTGTTTCTGTTGACAAACCACAGAACAAGAATGAAGTTTTCACTGAAACACAGCTGATTAAGAAACAAAATACCTCGTGAACGCTGTTAAGCAGCATTCACCTCAGAGCCATTTCCAAGCTGCAACTCTGCACTACAAAAACACTTGCCTCATAACCACGACATTGTCTTACAAACTAATTAAAGACGTGAGTTTAAAAAAACAGCTGTCCTGTAAATTCAGTGATATTTCAATGTAAAATGATCACTCAGATAGAAAGTGTAAAGCAATAGAACGTTCTAGTCTCACATAATCATTCACATCTGAGTCAACTGCTGTTGTCAGCTGTTTTGTTCCTTGCTGTCAATCATGAACACAGAGTGAGTTTTCTTCCTGAAGGGGGCGGGAGCAGCTGAATTTAAAACTACAGACAGTGAAACAGCCTGTTTAGAAGAGGGCTAAAACCAGGGGTTATCCAGTCATTGTGTAGTGAACTGTCACTGTAGTATTTTGAGCTGAAATTTGAAAGGCCCAATATGGGACTAATTTTTACCTGCTGTTTTGTCCAGTCAAACCACACTGCCTTTAATTACACATTTTTCATTTGACAACGTCACACGTCATTTTCTGACAGGCCTTCTTCAGCGTCAAATAAATCCACAGCAGCAGCAGAAGAATAAGGCAGCAAGCAGATATTCCTGGCTGCAGTTTGACTTTCAAACTATCCTTTGAATTACTGCAGTAAAACACAGCCACAAAAACTTCCTGAATTTATTTGCAGAGAATATCATAATTACTGGGTTTTTAGTCTGGACATTTTTGTGTAATTATGTGTGTCACGTTCATTGGTTTGTATACACAATCGATTGTTCACTGTCCTAAGGGAAGTGCATTTTTAAAAACTATGGGTTAACCATGGAAATGTGTGATACTTTAGTTAAGTAAAACAAGCTCACTTTTTGATGATTATTGCTCAGTATTCATTTCTCACAAGTAATATTCTGCTTTGATACAAGTCCTTCGACTATTAGCACACATTAATCAATCTTAATACTTTAATGTCTCAGAAAACTCATTCATTTGGGATGGGGATAATCTATTTAAGCAGGACAACTAACATAAAATAGTGTATTTTAATAACTGTCCCACTCCCCCGCCTACACAGTTCTGTGGGAGCTCATCCTCCCCAAGTCTCCACAGAGCACGTGCACATCCATCTGTCCTTCCCATCAGTGTGGTTGTGGGATTTTGGGGGAACAGAGACGAGAACGGAGTTTCTTGTTTCTGAGGAACATGTTAAATAAAGAATTCAATGTTATCAAAATCTGCAGGACAGCTCTGTGAATTGTCAAAAGGCTAGTTCTGTGGAACTGGCATCTAAAAGTTTTTGTAAGCCGCTGCTCTTGTATTCAACCCTTTTTTGGCATGATTTATAGCTCACCAAAACAAACCACACAAATCTGCTAATCACATTAGAGTTTGGTAGCTATTATTAGTTTTTTAGGTCAAACTACTGCAGAATTTCTCTACTACACAAGCAAGTAAGTGTTGAGACTGAATAGTCAGTGACCTAGAAATACCTCTGTAAACAAGTACGGCATTTAACTTGCTTTAGATAAATATCTATCAGTCCCCCACTACTGCCACTGTTGGGCCGTTGAGCAAGGTCCTTAACTCTTCCTGCTCCAGGGTCGCTGCACCTTGGCTGACCTTGTGCTCTGACCCCAACTGGGATATGTGAAAACTGAATCGCCCCTTTATTTCATTTGTTAAAGAAATAAAGCTTCTTAAAAAAATGACTGGGGTGAAACTTATGTTTCACTTTTTGAAAAAGCAGCACTCTCCAGTATCTTATTATTCAGCTGGTAGGAGCTGTTTAATAGAGTATCCCATATTACAACTTAAAAACAATACTCTTAACTCAACAATTATGGAAACTGGAATTTACCAGGTTTATGGTAAATATGAAGCAACCAGTTCTATTTATTTATTTATTTTTATTAGATAAAAGTCTGTGTACAACTTAAGTTGTATACGTTGCAATTAAAAATACATTGATAAAAAGTTTTTAAAAAAATATCTGTTTTAAATTTGGCCACAGTTTCTTTCAAAATAGTCTTCTTGTGCAGAGATACACTGCTCCAAGTGCCCCTGCCACATTTGGAAAACTCCCCGGAAGTTCCATTCTGTACGTGAGTCAAGCACCATCTGTGGACATGCTGGATCTCCTCCACTGTGCAAAACATTTAAGGGCCAAAGGAGAAGTTTGCAGGGAGCCAAGTAGGGCAGATGGGGAGCATCAGTTGTGTTGGTATAGCCATAACATGTGCCTTTTCAATGTGAAAGGGGACCTGTTGGCAAAATGGCACCACAGTTCAGCCAAACTTTGTCACTCAGACAGCTCAGGACAGAAGCTAGAGGATGCAGTCATGATGCACAACCCTCTGAATGTTGAGGAAAATGACAAACATGCTCTTAGTGTGCTTCTGACTCGACCTGCCTTCATCAGTCTTAAAGACCAAAGACAGGATGTAGGTAACCTGTGGCACTATCCACCTGCCATATCAGGCTCTTTCACTGAAGACTGCTGTTTGCCCTCTGGGCCGTAGACCAAACTCTCATCACCAGTGATGGTCCTCGACATGACGGTTGAGTCAGTCCATGGCAAAATTGCAAATGTGCACCTACAAGTGGGGAGAAAGAAAATGTTTGAATGTTTTTGCTTTTATAAGTGCAGTCTCCAGTGACCTTCTTGATCACACTTTGTAAGATGTACATAACCAATGCAGTGTCCAAGTTAGTCCTAACTGTTTCCCTGACCTCTCTTTTCTCAGTAAATGACAGTAAATTCTCGGTAAATGATTATTTCTTCTTATGAATTAACTGCCCTGATCTTAAAATCATCCAACTTTTAATGTTCCAAGTTAAATGAATTCCTGCTAATTCTGTGACAGTGTCTCCCTGCACGTACTAAAACCACACGGTCAAAGCAAGAAAATTATCCCAGACTCCCTTTTAAAAGACAAGCTGCAGAGAGCGGGTCATCCAGTTGCCTGAGGCTTGAGAGAAACCCCTTCAAAATCCTAAAGGTCTTGCTCAGGCACCTGGGAGTTGACTCAAACACAAGGGATTTTCAAGATGGCCTCGATGAGTGACCAGGAAACCACATCTTCCTTGCTACTGTAGGTCCCATTGGAACCTGGGCATACAGCCAAGGCCATACTGGGGTGACTTCAACAAGTCTCTGATTGTCTTTGAGCAGCCCAGCCAGACTTAAAACCAACAAAACGTCTATGGAAAGACCCGAAGACTGCAGTTCACAGATGCTTCCATCCAATCTGATTTGAAGACTTGAGAGGATCACTGACATCCAGGTGAGCCAGGCAGCCTAATTAAAGTAAACACCATCATGAGAAAATAGAACAACATTGCGATTCTCGGGGAAAACATCAGGCAGTCTGCAGAAAAACTTGTCATTGAGCAGCTTTGGACAATGGTCTGGCCTAAGTGGTCAAGAAGCCTTCAACCTCAAAGACCTGGAGATCATCACAAGAGGAACAGAATCCCAGTGGAGACACGGAGAAAGCTTGTCAGTAATTAAAAGAACTGTTTGACTGATGTGGTGGAAAATAAAGGTTTTGACACTGATTACTGAGAAAGGGTTGTGAATGATTTGGAATATGGCACTTTCAGTAAAAATGTAAACAAAATTTTAAAAAAAACACACACACAAGGTCTTTTGTCACTTGTTTGTGTCATTCTCAGCCAGAAAAACCTACTGGTCAAATATTATTTTACTAGGAACCAAAGTTTAGTGTGGCCTTAACTGTCTAGCCCACATCACCATTGTATAGTTTAGTCCACTGATTACTATTCAGTTGCTAACTGGTTAAAAAGTGCAGCCAGTGTCAGTTGATGAGGATCTGTAAAGCCTCAGATGACCTTTCCATCAGGATCTTCAGGGTGCTACACGTGATGTCCATTGCAGAATTAGACCTCTGCTGGTAACTTGCACTACACATCTAAATATTGCTTCGATGTTAAAGCATTGCACGTACTCAGACAGGCCAAACCCATTCACATGACTTCTGCTCTGCTCTCCTGTCCACTGAGCATGCCTGGCTCTGCCTATATCACCCTTACTTGAATGAACAGTGGCTACTGAACTGCTCACATTATCATTCCTGCCTTTCACTCAGCGCACTTAATGAACCGCCGCTTCCTGGACCCAGTGAAGTGTGAAATAACGGAAGCACAAGAGCAGACACCACTTATCATTTAGTTACTGTAAAAATCTAATGAAAACTCCATTAGCAAATATGAAATGTGCAAGAGCGACTGCATCCGTCTGAAAAGGTCGGCTGCAGAAAGAGAGAAGTCACCAATGCAGAGGACCTTGATGCACAACACCATTTAATACACAAGTCTGTCTCATCTCAGCTCAGCCCGTCTGCAGCTAAGAAATACTGTTGGTTTACGAGACTCATGATGTGTAATGTGTGATTATGTAATGGCGGACCTGCAGGGGTGCGGTGCACCATCGAAGATGTGTTGCTGCAGCGTTTTTTAAATGTCCTGCTCAGACACTCAAAGTTCAAGTTGACTGAGTGCCTGGTCTGTGCTTTAAAAGTCTTTCCTTTAGTGGATCTTTCTATCTGAGTCATTTTTATTGTCATCTGAAGCTTTCAGAATACAAGTTTACTGATAGATGGCTGTCTCAATTCCTCATTTTCGTCACTCTTTTACCGCCCCTTGTTCCCTTGTTTTTTTCACAGCTTGTTCTCTCATTCTAAGACACACCAACATGTGGGTAGTCTGAGTTATTTTAAACTTCACCCTCCGTCTCTACTCAAGGCAATAACATTAAGCGTGTTCCTACTTGTCCTTGCCTTTAACTGCATTCACATTGTGCTGAATAGGAGAAGCTGAATAGTGTTTCAGTTGAGTGGAGTGGAGAGTGGATTAATTAAACCTGCTTTAGCTGATTTTGAAAGCCACTGTGGGGCAGTGCAACAAGCTATTAACACACCACTTTAGTTATTGTGTTGTTTCTGGCCACCTGGGAAATATAAGTCTTTTTTTTCACTTTTCTTTTAGCTCTGATTTTGGGCTCCACCAACTCTGAAATAAAATTTGAGCAGCTAAATGGTCCACGATGCTTCTCCGTCTAGTCAGTAGAGATTATTAGTAATCGAGGAGGCTGAGGAGGCTATGAGCATCACGTTTCACACATCGGCACCTGATTCAATGGTATTACATAAAATCAGTTTAAAGTTTCCCAAGTGAACCCTTGAAATGACCTCAGAAGGGATATATGTTTTTAAAAAATTTACATTTACAAATGTCAGTTTTAGCCATAAAACTGCTAACAAGAAGTCTTTTGATTCAAACATCTGAAACGTGCCATGTTACATGAAAAAGGGAAGTAAGTGACAAAACAACAAATAATACAAGTATAATAGTTTACACAGATTTCTCTGATGATGCTGACATTTCTCATAAAGGTTAATATAAAAGTGACCTCTAGGAAATCATGGGAAGACTTGAATTCAAGTGTAAAGTCCAAAACTGCCCTGTGCAATTAGAATTTTTATTTCCTGTTCTCAGTTTTTCCGTAGTGCAGTCAAGTCTTTTGCAAGACTGCTGGTGTGCAAAGCCTTAAAGCTTGTCAACACAAGTCAAACATAGCAGCAAAGCGTGCTAACAGAGCAAACACTGCTAATCATAAAGAGCTGCCAAACACTGGCTGTGGAAACTTCAGCAGACAGGTCTCACTGGACCAGGTGTTGTGTTATGTAACACCCAAAGGTCATCTGCAATCCCCAGACATGCGTAGAGCTCATCGAATCATAATACGGTTCATTCTCAATCCAAAGATTGGCTCTGAATTCCCATCAATCTCTGCTGTATTTTGTGTTGCACAAATCATTACTTGCTAAACTTCAGTGTGTTTGCAGCCTCAATGTGAGAATGCTCAGAGTTCACTCTTTTTGGATGTCATCAATCCATTAAATGCCAGTTATCATACATACCTATCTTCTAATGGGCCCAGCAGGCTGCTAATTGCAGTGGAGTCATGATTTTACACCTAGAAAGAGGAACAACAGTCTAAATTTGGAGGTTTCAGCGAGCAGACTGGAGTCCCAGTCCCATCTTGGACCCTTCCTACCGTAACATTTTTTGGCTTAATATTTGTTTTGCCTTTCGCTCTCACTCGCTCTTTCACTTTGTGTTTGTTAAGTTTGGGCACTAAAACTACTTGGTTATGTTTAGAAAAGCTTTAGGTTAAAATATGCACTGATGCTACTTTTATGAAATGTTATAAAGCTTCATTTTGTACATTTCAAGGGTGATGACTCCACTGGAGATTTTAGATAATTCTATTCAAACAAAGGCAAGAGGTCAGAACATTACCAGGACTACTTTCTGTTTATCAGAATGGATAATAAAATGCCTACTGAGCCTATTAGACGTTGGAGGTCCCTACTGGCCCATATCTATGGGAATGAAATGCAATGATATGGGCCATTTAGTGGACTGATAACGAGGGCACAGTTACACTAGCATGGCTGCACACTCACATTCTCTCTTATTTGGTTGTGTTTGGCTCTGTGTTACTGTAAAAGCACTTCATAATGTGATTCAAAGTTATGCAGCTGTAAAAACTGCACATAACTTCCTCTCAAATATTCACTGAGCTGGACAATATGCCTTCTCAGAGCTCTGCCACATGAAGCAGTGAGCTGAAGGCCCATTTGTTGAGATCTGGCCTTGAAATCAGTCTGGTCTTTTCACATTTAACGGAAACACACTCAGCTTGTCCTGTGCATTAAACCTCACCCACCGAGGGTAACACTGCAGCTCACACAGACTGGTAAATGGTCAAGCTTTCGCTAAAAACCACTTATCGGCTCTCAGATAGTTTGCTTTGAAAAACATCAAGGCTGCTGAGAAACTGCAAAACAAGAACTGCCTCCTCTTTGCCCCGTATCATTACACTTAATGGGCAAAGATATGGACTGATTCCAGTAACAACACACGCCTGTTGTTTCTGTCATCCACTGTGTGAGATCATACGCCTAATCCTCAAGAATATACATACCATGCTTCAGGGCTACGTTTGTTACGTTTTGTTCTGGATATTTTCAGTGTTTTCATGTGTTTATAAGCCAGTGCCTGCAATATACAACCCTGCCAAGGATATTCAAAACATTTCAGTGTTTTGGATTTTCTAAACCTTACCTCCTGGGTTTGCTTTGGCTTCCATTCAGCTCAGTATGCTGTAAAAGCTAACTAGTGGAGCTCATTTTCAACTTGATTGTTGTACCACAAATGCTTCGTTTGACACAATCCAGAATTGTGGAGCATGCATAAGACAACATGCAGCTATAAGATAATGTGTACTGCTGTAACAAACTAAAATGTAGATGAAAGAAGTTTTTACCAGTCCATTTGTTGCGTTTGGAGCAAATAAATTTGATCTGGACGACCTGGAAGGCTGCTGAGCTGATTTTGATGAGTTTTCCAACTAAGGTGCATTCCAAGTAACAGTCAGAGCACATTTCTCCAAATTAAGTGTCTAGGTCCACTCTGCAGCATACCTCAAGCTAATAAAGTCAATTCTGTGTAATTGTATTGTTTACAGTGAGTCTATAAATTCCACATTAATACCTCATGTGTTTACTGTTTCTCCATTAAATGTAATATACCCTGTTAGTTGTCAACACACACGTCGGGCAGAAAAGCATACATTCAAGCACTTTCATTATTACATGTATTTAGTGGTGTCGGTGCCCTCGTTGAAAGGATCTATGATTACATAATTTCTCACAATATCACATCACCGGGAGGCATTTACAATAATCACCCTGAGGGATGTATTTTCCCACCACACAGGAACTCAGCGGCCACACCTCTTCTCCTCCCTCTGCTCCTTAGTGTCAGTCGAGCGAAATCTAATTCACCGCGAAACTGCACGAATACACATCAGTCAAGAACGCCCAAAGAGACGTGTATGGTTTTCTATTCTCTAAAAGGTAATCTAAAGGAAGTACTCTCACCATTTAAATAAAAGCATGGCTGCAAGATTTTAAAAAAATCCAATTTAATGATTTACATTAACCTTCTCATTTACACAAACACTATTTTGATGGGTTGGATTGACATAACATTGTTGGTAATTGCATCAACTTAACACTGTATATAATTAAAACTCAAATTTCTAAATTTGTTGATTTAAAACTAAATTCAAGTTGAGGTAACCTAATGAAAATGGCTTGAAAACTTTTTCTTCACCTGCCTGTCAATGCAGCAACCTAATATTTTTTAAATTTACCAATTTTAAAAAGAGACATTCACATAGAGGAAGCAACATGCAGAGTTACATTTAAGCGATTTTAATGTAGGAATGGAACCAGCCTTCTAAATATGTAACTTCCATACAAAAGATGAGATTTTAGGGTTTAATCAATAAATGGAGCGAGACTTTGAAGCCATCGCAGTAGCTTAAACAACAAATCTAAGCTAATAACTCACTAATAGTTTGACTTAACAATGTAAAATGTCAATATCTTTAAACGATTTCATTAAAATGGATTTCCCCAGTTAAATTTGAGTTTTCTGACAATTATGATTTAAACATTAGAAAGTCATATGTTACATGTTGTATCTCAGAATTCTAATACCTAGTTCTATTTTAATCATTCCTAACTTTCAGACATCTTTTTTCTTTTTGTAGCCTAAATGTACAACATCTCTGATATTGATATTTCACTATGCACTTGTCAAGGTCAAGCAAGGTCTCTAGAAAACATTAACATTTAGCAAGTAGTCTTTGCTGAGACAGCAAGGAATGTGGAAAGAAACAGGAAGTCTGGTACTTAAATATAATCACACATCATTTAAGAGAGATTCAGTGCCAGTCTGCACACAAAAATGCTTTCAATGTTAAAATTTAAAACACAACGGCACCCTGTGCAGATTTTACATGTTCTAATGCGACTGAGGTAATTTAACTGAGATGAACCCTCAGAGGCAAGAACCTCTTCACTAAATATATAGGGGAATGTTATTTTTAAGCCACACTCACTCACCTACCATAATGTTTGTGTATATGCGGTAGTATGACATGTTCATGGCCCAAAACTAATTTAAATGTCAGAATGTGGTTTGAACTGGCTGTAGTCGTGTCCAAACCTCTCATAAAGGCCTCATTCACCACGTGCCAGCCAGAATGTAATGGCCTCTCCTGCCTGCGGCCTCCTCGATTGAGACCAGATGCCGTAGATTCATCCCTCCACAGCACGTCGGCCCAACACAGCCCTCTGTCTGTCGCTTCCTGCTGTAGTCAAACAGCAGGAGGAACATTTGCATTTTGGGAAGTATTAAATAGATCTAGATACTGCATGCTGAGGTGAAAATGTGACTATGGTGGTTATTAAAAGGCTGTTACTTGTAGCTGTGATGCAGTGCTAGCTCTGCTGCCTCAGTTTATTGCTGTGCTAGTGGCTCTGGGTATTGGAACTTCTTGCTATATACTTGGAAAGCTTTCTACTATTGCACAACATGTATGCCATTAAGAGTGGCGGCAGACACTCATTTTCAAAACCGTGTCATTTCATTTCATTTCAAGCTGGGGATTTCTGATTTTGTCGGTGACACTGACAACTTCGGCTGGCAGCTAGCAAGCTAATTAGCTCCATGAATTTGCTGAAAACTACCTCTGTGTTTCCAGCTAACCAGCTACAATCTGGTTGCTGAAAGATGTTGCAGTTTGCTTGCAGCTACTAAAGCTTGCAGTGTGATTGCAGTGTGATTGCTTGCAGTGTGAGTCGATACAGGTTTCAGCAACCACATTATGTTTGCACCTGACAGCTCCAACAGCTCCTGGTTGCTTGGAAAAGTAAGACACATGTTAGATTTATGCTTGAAGTTCAAAATAGTGTGTTTGGCACTTCTAACACTATCTTGAATAATGAGTTTGGCTGGTGTGATTGGAGTGTAAATTTCCCCATCAGTATGACATAGTAGGGAATGTTTCTTCAAAAAGGAACAAAGTGGTTGGAGGATTGGTGGTGGCTTACATCCAGCACTGAACTTCCACACACGAGCCTTGGGTTTGTGTCCCATGCCGAAGCATTAGTTTTAGACTTAACCCCTTAACGCCAATTGACGCGAATTCACATCATACCACTTGCATTCAGACTGCAGCCGTGATAGTGTATGCATTCCCCCAGTGCCGATGTGTGCATATTCAATGCATACACATGTAGACAATTTTGTGGTATCAATAAAAAAATTTTCAGCATTAACGCCTGTTGTCGATAGATTGGCGACCTTTCCAGGGTGTCCCCTGACTTCGCCCAAATTGGCTGGGATAGGCTCCAGCACCCCCGCAACCCTACAGAGGGTAAAGCGGTGTATAGATTATGGATGGATGGATGCATGGATGCCTGTTGTTGCTAATCTGCATCATACCTACATTTATGTCTATTCTATGTGCTATAGACAAATTAACAATCTCCACTTAATTTAGCATCAGCTTGAAAGCAAAAACATAAGACTAGGTTTAGTCATTCAAACTATGTGGTTAGGTTTGGAAAAATAGCAATCGTTGGGTTAAAATACAACACTTTAGAAACATGTTTGAAGTTCATCATCCACGAGTCCTGTCCTATCTAAATAATGATTGGTTGGTTGAAAAATAGTGACAGTAAAGAATTAAAAAAAATGGCAAAAATATGCCGATTAGAAATGTATTGCTGATACATCTCAAACAAACGTAATCTGTAAACTGTATCAAAACAGCAACCCCTCAACTTGAATTTCTTCCTGGGGAAGAAGAAGAAGACGTCAAAGGGAGTCACATTTGGTAAGTAGTAACTCTACCTTAAGTTCGACCTTGTGAAAGTAATTCTTGGTGCACAACCACGTGAATGTTGAAGAAAACATGGGCATGCTCCTGATGCACTCATGGTCTGGTGTTTTGGAAACTTTTTGGAAACTGTATGAAAACCGTTTTTTCCCTCTGTGGTAGTCACACACCCACCTACTATCATCTGACTGACAGAGAAAGTGTCTCTTCTCTGTTCCAGTTTGAGCTATACAGAGAAATCACAAACACTTGAGTGGTTGCAAAAATACGTGTAAGATCCTGCTATTAATAGTGCTGTGTTACTTGGTCTCCTGACTCATTACAGCACCTGCTTGCTCATGTTGCATGTTGACATCACATCCCAAATCCCTTTAAAGAATAAAAATCTGAACCAGTCATTCAAAATACATTTTGAAGCATTTCTTGCCCAGTATTCTCTGGTAAAATGTAACAGGAACAATTCAAAGACTATTTCCTATTAGCAAGCTAATAAATAATTGAAATACTATGAAATCCTCAGACTAATGCATGGGTTGCCTACAAATTGATACCAGAATAAATAATTCACTACACTACTAATATGTTAATGTGGGCGTCATAAATCATTAAATACCTGTATTGACTGCAGTGCTTATTTGTGTAAGACAGCTGATTTTAATAGAATCAGCTTTTTTGGTCGAGTAGTGAGCACATACAAGGGATTTGACTGGTTTTCCCTTAGCTCTCACAGTACTTACACAAAATAAAACATACATACTTGTAAAAAAAGGGCAACCTGTTGTCCATTTGTTAAGTGGCATACAATGGGTGACTTGTAAAGGTCAGATCATATAGAAACACACATACAGAGCAGCTGCAGTCCCCTGTGATGTTGTCATTCTTTGGCATATCTGCCACAAAGTCCCTGCTGCCACAAACTAAAAACAATAACACATTCAGAGATAGCATCTCTGCTTGTTCCCTTTACCTTCCTTGAAATGTCAAACACTTTGATTTGCAATCACTCTCAGTTCTGTATCATTTATCCAATCACTGGCTGCAATTTCCTCTTGACCTCAAGCACTACATTTCCAAGGCTAGTGTTTGTTTACTTGACCACCGTGGTCCACATGCACAATCTGGGAGACTTCCTAGATGTCTTATTTGCATAGTTTTATTTATAGAAGGCCAAGAGTGAAAGTTATTTGTCTACACTCAAAAACAGAGGAGCATAAATGCATATACAACACCTGTAAAAAATATTCACTCCCTGGAAATGTTCCCTTGTTATTGCTTTTCAACATGTAATCAAGCTTTAATTGAGCCTGTCTGATGAGAACTTACAAAAGACACTTTCAGTGGCATTGAAAACAGATTTTTACAAAGTAATGTCAATAAATTTAAAATATACAAATAAATAAGGGATTGCATAAGTATTCACCCCTTTAAAGTAACTCAACTAATTCAAAAATGGTGCAGCCAAAAGTGCTACACGTCACACAATTAGCGAAATGGAGATCATCTGAGTGCAGTGAATGGGTCTCAAGTGATGTAGTAAAGACACCTGTATCTACACTATGGCACCAAACACTGCACATAATTACCAATACACAATCCCTAACATGAAGCATGGTGGTGGCAGCATCATGACGTGGGGCTGTTTATCTACAGTAAGCCTGGCAGGCCTGTAAAGGAGAAGGTAAATTAAATGGAGCAAAGTTTCAGGGAATTTCTGGTGGACAAGCTGATGTAGTCTGCAAGAAAACTGTGACTCAGGAGGCAATTTGTTTTTAAGCAAGACAATGACCCGAAGCATACAGTCAAAGCTACACAGAAATGGTCTAAAGTTAACAAGGTGAATGTTATGGAGTGGGTGAGTCAGAGCCCAGACCTCAGTACAATTGAGAATTTGTGGTTGGACATGAAAAGGGCTGTTCACTGAAGATCCTTGTGTAACCTGATAGCCACTGGAACAATTTTGCTAAGAAGAATGGAGTAACAATTGGGGTGTCCAGATGTGCAAGACTGATTAAGATCTATCCACATAGGCTTAATGCTGTAAGTGGGGCCTAAGGTGCGTCTACTAAATACGGACATGAAGGGGGTGAATACTTATGCAGTCACACATTTTACATTTTCTATTTTCATTAATTGACATTGCTGTGTACTAATAATTGTCTTTACTTTGACATGAAAGAATCTTTTTTTGCAGATTATTGTCAGAAAAGCCAAACGATTTAAACATGATTCACTGTTTGAAAGCAATAAAAGAAGAAAACGTCCAAGGGAGTGAATGCTTTTAATAGGCACTCTATTAACGCAGAAAACCTTTTTTTAGATGCATTTATTAAAGACAGTGAAGACAAGACAGACTCGGCTCCCGTGACGGCGTCTGCTGATCTATAAGGCAGCCCGGAGCTCTAATGCTCACTGACTGTGTGCTCCTTGTTCCAGTTTATGATGCTGCAGAAGACAAGGTTGTCAGCAGCTGCAGGGACTTGGTTTGTCATTCATGATGTTTTAAGCCTTTGAACCCAGCAGCACAGATGTAGAAGACAAAACAGAGAGGCTCTGTCTGTGTGAGGCTAAAAACAAATGCTCAGCCTGGACAGAGGATGGACCACACAATCATTCCACCTACTGATAAGATCCCCTATTCGTTTCCCTGTAGCTCAGTTACAGGTCTGTACTTTGTTGCTGAAAACCGCTGTTGTTTCTGCACCTGGAAGTCACTCTCCAACAGCACCCTCATTCCTCTCCATATTTAAGAAGTCCACAAAGACACAACTCATCATCCCTTTTTCTATATCTTCAATCAAGATGTGATCGAAGTGTCGACTTTCTGCTTTAATTGAAAGGTTCTAACGAAAATATTGCATTTACCATTTTTTTCCTCCAAGTTTCTCAAAAGTCATGAGTAACTGACTGATAAGCAGTTTTATATCTATGTGAGGTTTGTTTCTTAATTTCTTTAGTGGTAAATGAAGGAGATAAAAAGTCTGGAGTTGATATGCAATTGTTGGTGTTGCACTTGGTAGATCAGGATGCAGGCCAAAGAGGTGTTGAAGCAAGTAATGTAATGGAAACTGAACAAACAAAACAGACCTATCAGAGAGACCTCAGAAATTTTTAGGAGTAATCAAATCAACAAGCAACACCAGAAAGACAAGTATAAGATAATAAGAGAAGAATAAGAGAATTCCCTGATGAAGAAAACTTCCTACACAGCATTTACAGTACCCGCTCTTATTTTTAAAATTTGTACATCTAAGACTCCTCTCCTCACGTCTTAGTCCGTGAAAGTGGAGGAATCGAGTGAGAGACACGAGGACAGGGGAGTCGAGGCAGCAGACATTTACCAAAATTAGGCATCTTTGCCCCAGAGCCGCCATTATAACGTGACGTCACTTTAATATGACATGTGGTACAGCTGCATTCTGGTTGCGTTACGTCCTGCTGCTGTATTTTACATTCTCTCTCAGACGAACAGAAGTGTTTATGACAACTTATGGTATATATTTACTTTCAGTTCTATTCACAGTGTATCATAATGTAACAAGAATGTACAGATGTCACAAGGCATTTTTATTTTCTGCTCCCAAACCTCTTGTATATTCCAGCTGTTTTATACGTCACGGGTGCAGAAAGGACTTCCACAAAGGACAAAGTGAAGGGACACTGCATCAGTTTGTCAGGTCAGACAGAGTTCATGACATATATCGCTGCACTGTCTTAGATTTTGTTCATAGTTTACTTGTTTGTTGTTTGGCATCCAAAACTCACTTCTGTAAAATATTTTGGTGGAATTTTAAGAATTTCATACGATTTCAGAGCTGGGAACAGATTGTTTCCATTAGATCCAAATGACTGAACATCACAGGACAAGTGAAACAGGACACTGATGCAAAGATCATCACTCCTCAGTGGATTTTCATTTCATTTATTTGAGGAAATCCTCAAAAGCTATTTCAGTGTCTCTATTTGTCCTAATCTCCCATTTGTATTTTCTTCCCCTCCTCATAGTAGTTGGAGCTGGAAGCTGACAGAGCATAAACTATCGTCATCAGATGGACACTTGAACGACACTTGTTCATGATGGCAGGTAATGTCAAAGATTCACCACTGACAAGGATGAAGAGGAGCAGGACATGAGGGGAAAGTTTGTGCACCCAAGTGGGCAGTTGTGTTGCTCAAGTGGGCTCCAATACCAACTTTGGTTAAAAAGTTTGCAAATTTACATACAGAATACTGAAAAATCAGCCAAAAATATTTTACAGAACAGAAGTCCAATCAGAACAAAATCTGAGAAGCTGCAGCAGCACTGCTAACTAAAATGGCCCCAGACTGATCCATGTCCAACTTCTTTCTCTTTCAGATGCATTTTAGGAATTGAATCCTTCAAGATGGCGTGCTAAGATTGATTTGTGGTTAACAGGCAGGTGCACGAAGCAAACAGGAGACAAGAAGACTCACTAATAGAGAAACAAGACGAGCCGTCTTAAAGATGTCAGGGTTTCATTGTCAAAAGTCTACAATCAAGACGATGATGTTTTACCTCAAGACTGATAATGTCCAAGACCACAGAGATCAGGTTAGACTTGGCTAGAGAACATGTGAAGGAAAGCCTGCTCCGTTCTGGAACAAGCATATCACATTATCTGTCAAACATACTGGAGGCAGTGTGATCTCATGAGCATCTATGGCTCCAAATGACACTGGGTCACTGGTGATTATCGATGACATGACTACTGAATGGATTCTGAAGTGTACAGTGCCATACTTTCTGCTCAGATTCAGTCAAATGCTGCAAAAATGACAGGACGGAGGTTCACAGTACAGATGGATAAGTCAACCTATGACATTCTTAAAGCAATGTGGTGTGTAAGCTTATTTTAGGGCCCAAAAGCAGACACAGAATGCAACAGTTTGACCAGTGAGTTCATCGGCAACTGCAAATGGACATTTTGTTGAGTGAAAGCTGAAGCTATGTGGCACCAGAACAGGAACCGTACCAGGTGAGCATCAGGCTGCTGTCTGAAGAGACTGTGACTGTAGAGTGGCTGTCCTTGAGTCTTTTGTAAATCACTGTTTTATTCTGTTTTTGTGAAGCACTTTGTGATTTCTATCTGTGAAAGGTGCTATCTAAATGAAATTTACTTACTTTTTTACTTACTTACTTACTTCCTTACTTACACACTAAGAGACTGAGATCCTGAGGCACATGGAGACAGAGTCATAAATAACAAGCAAGAACCTGGCTTGGCTGCAGCATGACTATCACAGATTCAGACTGAACAATGTGCCAAAGACTGGAGGGTAGAGTCGGGATTTAGATATTACACAGGCTTGATTGATAAATAGATCTCAGGTGCACAGATGAATTGGCAGTAGAAGAACAAGCACACCACACCCACATACACTTTAACACAGACAGAAGGGAGCAAGGGACCAAAAAGAGTCACAAGGGGAGGAAAAACAGTAGAAAGACAAGGAAGGAGGGAAAGGCATGCCAAGACTAGGACAGGAAAAGAAACGGAATGTTCCTAAATGGCCGAGTCAGTGACTGAACCTCTATCCATATGAGCTGCTCTTCACTTACTGAAGAGAAAACCGAGGGCGGAAAGACCCATAAACAACTAAAGGCAGCTGTGCAGTGCAAAAGATTAGCACCCAAGTATTGAAAATAGTTCATATACATCTGATTATGTTACTTTTCAGTAACATACACCAGTGAAAATGGATGGATCATTTAAAAATGGTTGTAATTTCTAATGGGTTAATGCCATAGTTTTGTTAAACCCCTTGAAATTAAGTCTTGGCTTAAATTACTAATCTTAATCCAAAAAACAACCAAAACTGCATCCCAGGCCAAATTCTTATGGACCCAACTAAAGCTCAGGGCTAACGTCAGTATGCAGAAACACTGATGTTTAGCAGGGATGCTCACCTTTTTGGTTTAGTCTATTAGCATGGTAACATTTATTAATTAACACTTAACACTAACTAGCTGAGGTACATCGGGATTTTGATCTGATGATGGCACTGGGTGTAAAGTTAAGTCACCAAAGTTTTTGTATTCATTCTGAGGACAATGACAAAAAAGGTAAGAGGCAAATTAGGCAAATAGTTTCACTAATAAACAAGAACATAACCTGCTGACAGTCAGAAGATCACCTTATTAGGATTCACCCTCTGGAGAACATGAGTATCAGTACAAAATTTCACAGCAACAGCCCCATCTCCTATACAACTAGACTGCATTCTTTAGTGTGTCTTGAAAGAAACATTGCTTCATTGGGATAGTGTTGGCTGCAACTGCATCTCTCGTCAATATATTTTTATGTAGTCTTATAATTGCATGGGGCAGGACTTGTCACCATGGCAACCCAGAAAATGGAGAAGAAACCTCAAACACGGTGCCAAGGGTCATATTTGAACACAAACCATGATATTTTCCCAAATCTAACAGAGTACTTTTGGTGCATAAACCTAAAAAGCAGCGAGTGAAAACCGAAGTGAACCCAGAGTGGAATGGAAACTGACGAGAAGTGATGATCTCACACGGGACATGAACTCCAGTCTCTGGGCAGAGAGACCTTTGTCAGACTTATTCCACCATCACCTCTCTAACTTCTAAAAATGGGCTTCAAGGTGAAAACACTTCCTACTAAATCATGGGGTTTCCTTGCCAGGAGAAAATACATTTTCTCAAAACATAATTAAGAAGGTAGTTTAGTCGTACAGGAATTTGATTTATGTGTGACAGGATTGGCATTGGCTGGATTCTGATTTTATTTTGTCTCCCAGATGTTGGACAAACTGGCTCATCCAGTGAAAGCACATGTTAATTGGTTCATTTTCAGCAACAAGCCTAATCAGACAAGCACATGTCATTGTATTAGCAGCCTCCAGTCCCAAAGGGGAATTGGCTGCAGTTTCCAGATGCTTGGATATTTACTGGCAATAAACAGACCCACTCGTGTATCAACTGGCAAAGCGGCTATCAGCGTGTGAATGAGTTCATTTCCCTGATGCCTTTTAGATGAGGTAGCACTTACTGATTCAATCCGCCACATCATCTCACACCACTAGCATTTATTGACCAAGCAAATTCTATTCAGAGAGGACCACTGTGACAATGTTTCTAGCAGATGGGCAGAGAAAGAGCCAAATATGAGAAGAAACAATTTTCAGGCCGTGTATTTTACCAGCGGGGTGTTTTTCACAAACAGCAGCCCTCTTGTCTAGAAAGCAGACAGAGTGAAGCCTGAATTACTGTAACCTGGAGGAGAAATAACACACACAAACCGCTAAATCACCGTCCAACTAGAAGCATAAACATGACCTGACTTGAGAGCGACACTTCAGTGGAATCCTGCACACTCAGGGGTTGTGGAAGGGAGAACTCCATCTACCATGGTATTTACATAGTGGAATCTAAACAAAGTCCAACTGCAGCTATTTCTTGCAGGATTAAATCCAGTGAAATGTGGATTTGTTGTGTTCAGTCGTACCAGTCTGCTTTTTTTTATGTTGTTGTTGTTTCGTCATGATTTTCAATAGAGTTCTGCTGCTCTGGTTGCTTCCAGGTATTCAAACATTCTGAGCCACAGTATGTGTGTCATCTGAGTTTTTTTTTATTTTGAAATAAATTTGGTTCTTTTCAGGCTTTCCAGATGTATACTAAACCTAATGATATTTCCTGTCAGATTTACATTATCTTTTCAGAAAGGCTGCTGTTTCTTGTATTCCAGTCTTTTAAAAAACAGAACAAAAACACAAATTGTGATGAACTCACATGCACGCAAAATTAGCGTCTATGTTTCATAAAAGACAACATTCATGCATGTTCTTCAGAGCTATAACCTCCTTTTATGAAGCCAGGGGAAGCAGATAACAGAGTCAAACAGCAGAGCACCAACAATAGTCATTATGTGGGAACAATAAGCACTTCGGATACAAACCGAAGCCCATACTGTCCCTGTGTTCCCAGCTCACTTCATGGCTTTCTTCTGTTTGCAGCACAATAACTCAGCATTAATAATAGGCCTTCTGGATATGAGCAGAGACAAACAAGGGAGGGTCTGAGCTGTCACTCAACACCCCTTTACTTTGGCCACTGTGGAGCTCGATGAGGGAGATATTCTCCAAAGTCTCAAGCCAAGGATCACAGAAAGGTTAGACTTGTGTCAAGGGAAAGTATAAAAAATATGCACTAAATATGTAATATAAGAGAAAAAAGAGAAAGAAAGTCAGATATTCTAACGGGAACAAACTGTTTAATGTAGTTTTAATAGATTTTCCAGCAGTGGAACACAGTTTTAATACATTATTAACATATATACATGCATAACATGACCTTAGGGACCAATTAAACTATTTACAATAGACTAATTAGAGCATTGTGTTCCATGGGGTAATATTAGCATTTATTAGGACTTCTGGCCACCAGAAGAATGTCAACTAATTGTTTACTGTGTCTGTCTGCTGTGTTTTGTTGAGCCTACTGTGGGGTTTTCACAGATAATAGTTGTGTGCAGCTGGAAACTGGGTTGATGGGACTAATAAGACTTAAGCTAAATAAAAAAGTTTCAGGCCACAAAAACAAAATAATGAGCTGAAAGACCCCAAAGGGGTCATTAAGCTACAAAGAAATTGTTGAACAGCATCTGTAACCACCTCCCCCCAGACCTCTCTGATGTTTGAGCTGTAAGAGACTCCATCCAGCACATTTTGTTCTGAAACTGACAATTTAACAAAACACACCCATTTGGTGCAGTAGTGAGTGGAAGTCAGAGAGTGAAGCAGGATCTGAAGCTCTCTCTGTGTCTTTTTCTACTCTTAACCCACTTGAAACTCAGATTGAACGGTGTGTGGTCAAGTGGCTTTGTGCAAATGTTGGTGTCAGACTTAAACAACCAAGACTAATGAATGTAAAAAACACAACTACCTACCAAAACAAAACTTTGCATAAAGACTGTGTTCCAAAACTCATATTACCATAATATATATGCTGGACTAAGATTTAGGATGTTCCAATACATATCAGGTCAAATGTAATATACCGAAAATACCATTATGTCCTTCTAGATCAGGTCACATTTTGCAGTATGCAAATCAGCAGATTTTTCTGATCAACATTGACATTTTCAAGCAAGACAGTCAAAGGTTAAGAAGCAATATTATGATGAAATAGTGTCTCCCAGTTCTACATGTATTACATGCAACCTTAAGCAACTTATAATTAGCAGCTGTACTATGTACTGAGAGCAAAAAGTGTGCCAAGTATGCCATGCTGAAGTGTCTTAGTAAGGTGTTGGTCCACCACATACTGCCAGAACAGCTTCAATGCTCCTTGGCATTGATTCTCCAAGTCTCTGGAACTCTACTGGAGGCATGAACACCATTTAAAAGATATTCCCCCATTTGGGGTTTTGATTATGGTGGAGGAGAGCACTGTCTAAGGTCCAACACATGTTTCTGCATCCATGTGTACAAACCAATGAGGACTTTAAGGCAGTCACATACTGGGTGTTTGGGCACTGTTGATAGAAGGTACATACAGATCAAAGCACCTTCAAAGTCCAGCAGTTACTACTGTTACTACAACTCTTCAAATAATGAATTCTGAAGGTGTGGATGATGGAGAATCTGCTTGTACAGTCTCTCATCAGAACAAGCATCATTTCTTTTCCTGACATAAGCACTGTTAGCACTCTTGCAGACAATATAAATGTCAATGCATGGATTTGCCTCAACATGCTGGTCCAAAAACTTTTACAGGTGATCAGTTGGATTGAGATCTGGTGACTGTGAAACCCACACAGTATAAAAGAGCCACCAGATTCCTTCAACATAGCAGTCAAGGGTTCAGTTTTTTCCCTTTATTTTGTCACCTGTAAAAGTTTGTACTATGTTAGATCAGCAGGGTCCTCCTTTAACTTACAAATGCATGGTCTGCATCTTATCACTGCCATATTGTTTTAAGCCCTAAATCAATTCCAAACCTATGAAAGATGTTAGTCAAAGCTTGTCTGTGCTAATCTTTAGACATAGCTTCTTCAGAAATGGTGCACTTGACTTCAGATTTTATTACTTAAATCCAAACAAACTAGCTGTACAGATGCAACAGCTGTGTTTATCACAGAAATCTGACTTTGTTCTTCACTCTCTTGCATTTACTGTGTCCCTGCTCTGTTTTTCCTTTTGTGGTCAGTCTGTGGCCTGTTAATCTGCACAGCTGTGGAGCCTCAGTGAAAGCTGCCTCCTCCTCTGCTCCTTCAGATCATTAAAACTGTCTTGAAGAAGAGGACAAAGGGCTGCATCCCACAGAGCCAGACTTAGCGTCACATATTTCCTGTTCTACTGTAGTAACGTGGGCGAAATTTGGATCAGGAAAGACGATAATACCAAGTAATGACAGGCATCACACCATCCAAATATAACTCCTGTTCCATACCACCAGTTGAGTCACTTAAAGGCTAAACTACCCTTGACCTTCACTCTGTGAAAAATATTGTATGTTAATAACTGAATGACTATCAGTGTGACATTTAGAGGGAGAGCTGGAATCACTTGAAGTACGGATGTAGAGTTGGTATACAAGTCAACAACTGAAGTACTCTGACAGTTGTGTGTGGCTCAGGTCCAGACTGAAATATCTCAACTATCTCAGCAAATACTGGATGGATTACCATGAAATTTGTTCTAGATACATATTGACTGAACCCGCTGGATGTATCTCACTTGTGTAGGTCAATCCCTGACTGTTAAACTTGTGCCATTATGAGATTCCCAGTTTTGGCTTTAAGTGAAATATCCTATCAACTACTAGACATTTTGACATGGACAAATATTCATGATGCTCATTTGAAAACTTCTAAATATTCTGAAGCTCCTCTAAATTTTATTCTAGTGCCACTGGAGTGTTACAGTTTCCCGCGGCTAAATCCTTTGTCCATGTTCATGATCTTGGTTTGGCATCTAAAAGTCAGTCAGTTAAACATTTAAATGTTAGCATTGCCACTGTGAGCATGCTGATGTTACAGTCATTTCAAACCCCAGTGTACAGCACAGTATCACAAAACTACTACTAATAAAAAAGTGCCAAAAACTGCAGTTCCTGCAGTTGAGGCTGGCTCCAAAAGAGTCAATCCCCATGGAGCCCATGTTAAAATGGTCAGCTTTATAGCACATTTCCTCTTTCAATTGTAATGAACTGTATTAAGCCTTAAAGAAAAGTGTAATTAAGCCTGTACAGTTTAAGTGAAAGGTGTGCACCATCATATTACAGTCCAGAGCTCAAAGATGTTTGCATGGCCCATCTCAGTTCCACTCCATCTCTTTGCTCACTGTGGGATTAGGAGTTAGGGAGAGAGAGGTACTGCCAATGGAGGGTAACCCACTAAGGAACTGTGAATGTGAGGTGTGCTAAATGTACCTTTGACCTTGTATGACACCATCTCCAAATTCACTGGGGGCAGAATTTACACTGATTCAACAGTCTCACCCCAAAGTTAACACCATCTTTGTTGGTCCACAATGCCAAATGTATTATTTTCACAGAAAATCCTGTAAAATTTCGACCTGTCTGATTCAGATGTTTTCAGTCCATTAAGTGGCCATTATCATCGCATATCATTGCCATAAGGAGGGACCTCCTTCACCTTCTAAAAGTCTCAGTAGGCTGTTATCACCTTTAATGATAGCGGAGCCATATTGCACTTACAAAGAGGAGCAAAAGCCTGCTTTTAAATTTGAAGAGGTTGTTGATGGTGTAAGTCAGCAGACTTTCATCCGGAGAGACTTGAACCTGAGTTCCAACTAAAAGACTTTTTGTAGTATTATTTATTTCGTTAGACTTTGACTTCCACGTGCCATTTTGTTTGTGTTTCACTTAGTGTTTACTTAAGTTGAGGCCGCAAAACTAGTCATTTCAACTTAGAAAAACTGTCTTGGTTTTGGTTAAAAGAAACCCATTTCCTTTATCAAATTACAAGGTTCCATTTTGCTCACTCCAGCGTGATGACTTCATGAGACACTGGCACCTACTAAAGTGGAGGAGGTTCCTTCTGGCCCATATGTATGGGAATGATCTCAGAAAATGGGTATGTTTTGTGGAGGGCTTTTTTTGTGGTAGGACTTATCACTTTAGCAAGAAAGAAAACAAGTGGACCTTTGTGATTAGCGTATGGATGGGTGTGTTTTAGCCTAAGCCATGATGGACGTCTTCCTCAACCTCACCAAATAGTCTGGTAGTGACTGAAAACGAAAGAAAGAGTCCTGGGTTAAAGTACTGGGCTTAGTTAGTGCCACCATCATCACCAGGCTCCCAGTGTTGACTTTGTTGTTCTTTTTAGGTGCAAAACAAAGGAAACTTGCAAATCACAAGATGTAGATGTAGGCCAGTAGAAAAGAAGGCCAAAAAAAAAGTCTTAACCGACACATTTTGTGCTGTGGACCAACATAGCGGTTACAGATTTTGGTGTGAAATTGTGTTGGGTGGTTCCAAACACCAAAGTTTTTTCTGTTTGGATGTGCTTCATCAGATAGCCTTGTATCACTTTCTACTTTTCTTGAATAATCATCATTTACAAGCCTAAGCATCCATTTTCAATCAGATGGAAGTGGAATGTAATGAAAGGCAAGAACTGGGGCCACTGTTGACCTAAATCTGACAGGCACATCTTAAAATTATCCCACATAAGTTAGAAAAACTGGCCCATTGTGAATAATGGCTGCCAAATATAGATGTTACTACCTATTAATCACGGATTACACTCTCATACATGTGGGGTTTTCAATGTATTTTTGATTTAGTTTGAAGTGTGTTTTCCTATTGATAAGCTAAACAAACACGAAATCTTCATGATTTAATTGACTGCCTTCCTGTCAAATCTGGCCCAAATGCAAGTTCAGCTATATTGTCAACAAGTGAATAATTGCTCGAAGATCTTATCAGTATGAATAAACAGCCTGGAGAATTCTCATGCTTATCTCTCAGGTTTGTGACAGTTAACTGCACAACAGTCTCTACAGTACAGAATACTTTCTTCAGTATTGCAGCCCAAATTACAACAGTGTTGGTCATAACTGTTTAATGAGCCATTCAATCTACTTTATAGCAAAATTGCCTGACGTTATGCAGCAGTTGTAATATTGGGGAATGGGTGTGAGAGATGGATTTGGTATTTTACAGCTGCAAAAAGTTTAAACAATATAAAAATATACTGGGACAGCGTCACTGCTAGTACTGGTGTTACTTTTATTCCATCCCTCTCTGTGTGTTTAAAATCGAACAGCGCTGTTCAAACTCACATCTTCGGCATTCGACTCTCGCTGAAATGTAGAAAGGATCCATTACGGAGCCATTAGTTTACGTAATTTGTTATTCCCAGCAATCCTCACAATCTTGCCTCGGTTTAGCCCTTCCTCTGTGAGACGAGACGCCACAGGTCAGCCGAGGACAGAGGCAAGCTAAGCTGAAAATACGGACTAACCAAACAGCTAATTTAAAAGAGGCACTTTGATTTAGTTTTGAGCGTATGACTTTTTGAAAACAGACAAAGGATGTTTAATTTTCTTCCCATCTCAGGACATCTTGTCAGCATTGCCCAAAATTCCACCTCTGATTAAAATTAAACATCCTTTCACTTAAGGAAGCTCTGATTACATCCTCCCTTTCCCATCTAAAGGTTAGTTAAAAAATTATTTCCTAAAGAGGCCGGACAACTCGCCAGGCTCTTGAAGGGAGTCGGGAAGAGGAGCTCCGAAAACCTTGAGAGTGTGACTCACCACTCTCACTGACAAAACACACAAACATCTGGAAGCTAGAATGCTGTCTAAATAAAGTTAGATCTAACAGCGCTAAATCAGACAGACATGATGTCAACTCCCTGATAAAAGTCTCGATGATGATGATGATGGAAGATGGTATTTTCAGTTTTCTCGGTGGAATCTGGCTTGGAGAGAAAACAATTATACACACAATCAAAAGTGAGTCCAACATGATGACTAAGCTGTCTGCTGCACTCCGGATTTACGTGCATCAACACTTTTATTGATCAAATTCATGTGAGCCGAGGAGTGAAAAACATGTTGTGTTGCTCGGTGATTTGTTGCGGTGAAACTGTGTTGTGATCAAAGAATACAAGATCACAAATATGGACCAGCGTGGGCTAAAACCTTGAGGGGATTACGCCATAAGACAATAAACACATACCAGAAACCTCTGACGATGACGGAAAGGTAGTACCCATTAGTACTGTCTGAACAGAACTCTGAACAGCGTTTAA
The DNA here is from genome assembly GCA_024666655.1 of Dascyllus trimaculatus. Classification (NCBI taxonomy): domain Eukaryota; kingdom Metazoa; phylum Chordata; class Actinopteri; family Pomacentridae; genus Dascyllus; species Dascyllus trimaculatus. The sequence continues at coordinate 12,702,005 of CM045458.1, forward strand.
CTGAGCTGGATCTCGTACCAACGTCCATATTAATTCTACTGGTGCTCTCCAACACCTGTGTTTTCATTTGAAGCAGAAAATATTAATAATTGTGTCTGTATATAAACCACATGTTTTCCCTCTTTAAAACAAACCTTTTTTGTTGTAATTGGCCATTTAATGACTTTAGAATCCAAATAAAAGAGTTTATATGTAAAAAATAATGTGCAGCCAAAGTGAAGCTAAAGTGAGTGAGAAGAGAGATGCAAAAATTAAAGGGAAACTCATGCTTTGTAGCATGTATAAAATGCTGAGCATGTCTTGTTGATTCAGATTTTGTATCAAGGTGATGAGGGAAGAGCTAAAAAGTGACTTTGAATGAAGGGTCAATGCTAAGGCACAGATGGCAGGAGATTCATTCACAAAGACTGATCTTTCAATAGGAACAGCGACTTCAGTGGCATTTGAATTTAGAAGGGTCAGAAATTGTGTTCAGCAGTGCACATTTAATTACTGTGACATGACAGAAAAATTTCTTCGAGTGACTAAGAACATCAATGCACAATGTGATCAGACTGTCAGCAACAACAATCTGTCGATAATTACACCAAGGGGGATATTATAGTGACACAGCAGTGCATAAATCCTCATTAGAAAGATAAATGCACATTTTAGAGTTCAGTGGTGACAAAAACCACCAGAGGCACTGGTATACAGAGATGTGGAAAGAAGTGATATGATCAGATGAGTCATTCCTCGTCAGTGTCTCAACAAATGGGGGAGTTCATGGGTGGCCCACACAGACTGTATGTAAAAGATGGATGAAGCCACCATGATGCCACTTGTTAGTTTGTGAACTACTGTAGAGAAGCTTTGAGTTGAGCATTTGGCCTTTGCCATGTTGGCCTTTTGAAACTGGAATTAAGGAGCAATCTGTGGCGCCAGTTGGCGAACCCGAGGACTCTGCACTGTTATATGGCAGCAGTTTGTCATTAACACAGTTGCCTCGCCCTAAAAGTCGGCTTTATTGTCTGTTTTACTCTAACTGGGACCATAATTTAAAATATTGACACTGTGAAGTAATGAGGAAGACATGAGACCAAAACTCATTAGTGAAATGTTTACTGAGGTAACAAATCAAGTGAGTAGTGGGATCATTATCTAATAGACTTCTATGCAATCGGACTTCCTCTTGCAACTAGAGGAGGCCCCCCTCCTGGCTGTTAGACACTAAGCAGGTTTAAGGCATTTCTGCATTGGCTTTATTTTTCAGACTTGAAGCTACTTTCATCTTTTACATACACCCTATGGGCGTACATGAAAAGAACATTAAAATAACTATACAAAGGAGGATGTATTGTGAACACAACCAGCCATATAGAGAACACTGAGTGAGGCTAGATACTTGTTTTTGTATAGAAATGTACTTATCTATCACATTGTTGCTAAAGAAAATAAACAAATAATAGGGTGCTCTGAAGAAATACATTTGTGTGTTTTTCAAGGAGATACTGTAGTCCCTTGGCTACAGGAGAGATTATCAAGTGACTGGCAAATTACTGCAAACAAACCTTCAGACTGAATGGCGATGACACAAACTGACTAAAAAGGGGGCTAAAGCGGGATGAAGAGGAAAACAGTGAATGCCAAACATTTAGGTCAGGTTCTCCCAGAATAAGAAGCGAACACTGAACTGGAAGTTTCTCAGAGGGATAAACTAGACTATTTTAGGTGCCTGTGTACATAGTTGTGTATGCAATTATAGCCCTTATCTCTGGCTCAATTTAGATTTTGTTTACATGCAAATGTAGTGATGCTAATCTCTCACTTCTGTTTACCTTTGATTCAGTCTTTGTCTTTGTGGCCACACATTTGTAAAACTCAGATATTTAATGTGGACATTATTTACAGTTTAGGTCTTCGTTTATAGTCAACATGCAAAATGTGACTTTTTTTGTGGATTTTATTTGCCATTATCTTTAACCAAACAAAACTGGGAAAATCTAAAATATCTGCATTTTTTCCAAAATTAAAATGTATTTATTGAATTATATTAACATTATTAGTTATATCATTAACAAATATAGTAAAAAAAAAAAAAAAACAATGTAATTTTCTGACCACATAATACAAAAGATTAAATTAACATTTGTGAAATTACAGATTTTGATTTGAACATTACTTGCTGTTTCGGTTCTGTTTTTTTACAGTTAATATGCAAACTACTATGGCCTACATAAAATGTCTGTGGATTACATAATATTATCTATAACTCAACAAAATTGGGGAAATGTGTAAAATACCAGTAAATTGTTTAAAAGATTTGACTTGAAATACAGATATCCGCAACATTTACCCAGTCTAGCTATTTAATTGTAAAAACTGATTTTCATCCAATAGAGATGACAATAAAAACACACTTATTTTTCTTGTCGCATTGCTATAGTAGTATAGTGTAGAAATAGTTGATCCTAGTGTTAAAACCATCAGAACAAATGTTCAGATCAGACTGTCGTTTCATTCTTATATAACCCTGTTTAGCTGCTCTAGTGTGCACACTCACATTGACATGACAGAGGTTCAATTTCTACTTTAATGCGTTTCAATCACTAGGTTTAAATACGAATGATGAAATAATCATGCATTTGTCTGTAATTAGAGGCCCATCCAGACAGCGCTAACAGGAACATTTGTACCACAAAATCCAATTGTTTCAGCAGAGAGTATCATTTATTTCAGTATGCACTCTATTCATCAGAAATCGATGAGGCGATTATCTTTTTCCTTCCTTACAGCCTTCTGGTGGCTAATTAACATTTCACTGCATTTGCTTTTCATCCGAGAAGTGGTTGTGGGAGCGCTGCTCTTCTTAATGCATCCCCAGCATCCAAACAGATCAATAATCGCTCGCTGGGCTGAAAGCATGGTTTTAGGCGCAGGTCTGTAAATAACACGGAAATAGCTCCCACTCATTTCGCCCACGCTGCTGGAACTAGACAAACTCCAGTTGAGTTTAAAGGGACCCTCAGCCTCAGGCCTTATAATGTTTTATGAAACTTTTGATCAACAGTTTTGCAGATAATAACGATCCAGTAACTAGAATAACAGATGAGCTGATCGAGAGTCTTCCAGAGAACGTCTCTGTTTTTAGGAGATAAGGTTGGAACTCATCCCACTGACACTGGTGTGGTCCCTGACAGTAGCTCTTTTTATGGACATCGCTGAACAACGGTTGTTCTAATTGCACTTTCTACTGATAGATTTAAGAATTCTTTGGTAAATGAACAGCAATCACAACTCAGCTTGCGTGATCCAACAAATGATTGGAGAAAGTCTCTCCAAAGTGTTGCTACAGCAGTTACATCTTTTCAAAGCATTAAATTTTGACCTTTACTTTAGTCACAATCAGTATAATTTTTTAACTTTCAGAGCACAGCACCACAATCCATGATCCCAACAGATTATAGGAAGCATTAGATTTCCAATTAAAATTCTGTGTTTGTGTTATTATAGATCTCATATTTGATATAATATGTTAATCAGCTCAGCCAACAGACAGCAATAAAAACTTAAACCAGTAAAAGTGCTACAAATAAAACCCAGCTGGCCCAACAAGCTGGAAAGTTGGCCACTTCTGGGGTGAGATTGATGCGATGTCCCCCAGACGACAAACATAACCTCATTTCAGTGGGAGCGAGGGACACGTGGTGATTCAGAGTTACGAGAAAGTGGCGTAACTCTGCATTGCCGCTCACTGTGGAACAAGTGACATTTAAAGCCACTAAAAAGCAGGTGATGAGATGCTAATGTGTGTCTTCATAATCTTGCTCCAGGGATCACAGACTTTGGTTCTTTATGGGCTGCGGTCAATCAGCGCTCACCTCTCCAGATGGTGCTTATTACCTCAGCAACCTGGCACCGACCCACTGAACTTAACTAAATGGATGTGAGTGCAGCAGTGATGTGGAATTTACATTTCATGAGACTCAAACTGTCAGCGTGGAGACCTATTACTCTGTAACTTAGGCTAAAACATGTTTCCATATTAGTGGCTGTTAAGAAATCGAACCATGAAGTAATGAGGAAGGAGTGTAAAAACACAAAGACATTTGGACGTCTTCACATTTGACACATCTTCAAGAAGGACTGAAAACCTATCCAAAATGGCTAGAAAATGGTACAAAATGTCCCAAAAAGGTCGATAATGAATGAAACATGTTGCTAAACAGTGTTGCTGCACTCTGTGGCAAATTTGAAATTCAAATTTCCAATTTCTGACTTGGAAAACTCCAAGAAAACACCACTAGAAATGTTTTCTTGTTTTCTTGACGTGAATACAGCTTTTCTACTTTCAATGAGTTTAACAAATAATAATAGTAATAAATTTTATTTAGCAGCACCTTTCAAAACACCCAAGGACACTTTACAGAAAGATAAAAACACAATAAAATAAATAAAACAGAAAGAGTACAACATTAAAATGAAAGTGAAGTTAGAGACCGTATGCAGTTTAAAACAGATGTGTTTTGAGTCTGGACTTGAGACTAACGGTCTAAAGCACAAGACAACATATCGTGTCTTTTTGCTCTTCTGGTTCTTTAGTTAGGTGAGGTACATGAAGCTGGTGAGTGTTCGTTCAGCATTTATTCAGCAAACCTGGAAGCCATTATGCTTTATGACACATTGGAGGTCAAATATTTTCAAAATTTCCAAGATCCCACTTCGCAATCACCATCGAATGCAGCCCGCTTTTAATGACATCCTCCCTTTATCATCAGGATCTCCACATTCAGACTCTGAGGCGGGCTCACTTTAAGTGCATGAGGGCTCAGGACTCCTCAACTGTCAAATCATCAAGCAAATGAGGCCTCAGATGCAGACTTTTGGACGCCATTATGCGTCCTCCTATGAGTCTGCAAATCTGCACTTTCCTGAGGGGCTTGATTACTGTTCCTGATGAAAGTAGTGATACAAACGTGGCTGTCCAGCCCCTCTAAAAGTGTTAGAACCGAGCATGGATGATGTAGGGAAGACATTTGCTAGGAATCACTTTGGCAGTTTGTTTTAATGTATACCGATAAGACATGACATTATGACCACCTGCCTGATATTGTGTTGGTCCCTCTTATGTGGTCAAAAACACTCTGAACCACTGAACATGGACAAAAGGGCCTCTCAGGGTGTCCTATGGGGTCTGGAACCAGGATGCTGGCACTGGATCCTTTGGGTGCTCTGGGTTGTGCAGTGATGTCTCTGTCAATCAAACTTGTTCCACTGCATCCTGTTGATGCTTGATCAGAATGGGGTGTAGGAAGTTTGGAGGTCAAATCAACTTGTTGGTCCATTGTCATGTTCCTCAACATGTTCCTGATTGGTTGATGTTTTTTCCATGTGGTGGGGTGCATTTTCCTGTGGGGGTAGGCCAGTAACATTTGGGATTTTCATTTGAATGAGGGAGTGTGTTTGTTCTGGGACAATGTTTATTTGGGTGTCTAAGTTTGATCAACACGGATGTTATAATCCAAGGTTTTCCATCAGAACACCACATAGTACCAATATGATCAATGTTATTTACTTGACCCGTCAGTGGTCAGGATGTTGTGGCTGATCGGTGTATAAACACTGGAATGTCTCAAATCTATACAGGTGGTGTGGCTTCCTTTCCATTTTCAATAGGAAGTTTTCAAAATGGTACTACTGATGCCGTTTCAAGGTCTCATGAACTCGCATTCACACACACACACACACAGAAACAAATTCAAGTCTGCCATTTTGTTTCACTTCACACAAACTGTACATAAACTTATAACCACTCAATGTGAAGTTGTTCTCGATGCTATTAACTACCAGCTGTTCCACTATATGTCATGACAGCAGTGTTCCAAAGAAGCATGGTCGGGACGGACAGTGCACTGTTTCTTTAAAAGATCAGATCATCCTTAAGAATTTACTCCTGGTTGATCTGTCAACACTTGTGGTCTGATTGTAGCAGCATGTGTGGTTTACAGTAAACACTCCTGCAGCTGCTTTGTCAAAAAAATACACCACAAGAGCAGCTTGTGTACCTGTTTACAGTGCAGCTGCACAAGCTCATGTTTGTGTAATTTGGCCGGAAATGATTCCCTCATACCAGGAGCAACAGCAATCTGATTTTAGGCTACTCGCAAGGAGACTTCAACACAACTGCAGGGCCTGGTGAAGAAGTTTACTGAGGAGTTCACTGTGGCTGCTCTTTCTTATCATATTTCTCCCAACAAATCCGTAAAATTGATCTCAGCTTTGATACAGCTGTCCGAAACTGAATAGTGAACACAAACTAACACAACCTCCCACATAGACTGCAAACTAGAGAATGTAGAAGTATTGACTGGATGGAGAGGAAATGTGGACCATAAATAGTATCAAACACCTGATCTGATTTCAGGTGTTGTGTTCACTGCTCTGTGCAATGAAAACTGCAGACTATCATATTAAAGTGAGAGAGGAAAACCTGAAAGCTGATACTCTTCAGCAAATTTACAGACATCCGACTTTGACAAAGCAGCTCAGGCAGCAACCAAAACAACAAGTAACCTGAGTGGACGGAGGTGCAAGTAAACAATCTGCGGTACATTTCCACTATGAGCAATTTGGTGTTGAATGAAACAGCCCCATGGCCAGCGAAGAAAGAAAACAAACAAACCAGGTATAAATCTGTCCTCACGGTTTATAAACCATGTTTTCCAGTTCATAATGTGTGCCTAAAAATGCTTTGCAATCACTACACACAGATTGGCAAACAGCTTTACACAACACAGAATAGTATGCAGCATTTGAACGGTCTGAAAAGCACGATAAACATGTGACACAATGACTGTTTACATGAACTTGAGTGTCCTTTTAATGATCAGGGTTTCGAGGTTTTCGTGTCTGCACATATAGACATCATATCCTGATAACACAAACCTGGATTAGCCATTATCCCAGCTTTACAAAACCTGATTCTATGGTCACTCATCATTAACAGAACCGATGCTGGTACTGTCATTTCCTCTGGTTTCATATTCATCTGTGGAGAATGTGTCATGTTTCCTGTCATTCTCATGTCAGTTGCTGGCTAAAAGCTGAAAAAACCTGGTAAACGACCTCATAATAGCCAGACAATCAAATCAATCTAAGGTGAGGCAACCAGTTACAGGAATACCAGATTAAAGTGATGGTTTGTGTTGTAAACATCACATGTGCCAGCACAAACTGCACACAATAACCAGGAAGTATTTATCCTGTATACAGGGATATGAATAACCATTTTCCTCCATGTTCCATGGAATATCTCAAAACCCAGATAAGCCCCATAACCGGGGCTGTGCATGTGAACACAATCAATAAAAGCTGTGAAGCATTCAAAGATAAATACAAGCAATAAATCTCTCCTTAAATCTAGACAATGTGGATTTAATTGGCGAATGCGGTCGCTCTTGTTCTGTGAATAAAGCAGTTAGAAATGCATGTGCAGAGTTTACAAAATCAACAGCATGTTTTATAAAATGAGATTTACACATTCCCCCTTTTTCCCCCTCAGCTTTTCAGCCTTGCACTAGACTATCCTGCCAATGCCAGCTCAGCTCTGCCATGGACAAATCAGGCAGTTGATTTATGTGTTGTGCTCAAAAGGTGCTGCAACTAAAACTGCAGCGGCTACTGGAGCTGAACACATTTCCACTGTCAGGGAGATGTTTGGGGTGGTCCGTGAGAATGTGGGACTTGCTCAGTCGAAACACTCTGTTGTATGTATGAGTGTGTGTGTGTGTGTGTGTGTGTGTGTGTGTGTGTGTGTGTGTGTGTGGAAATTGGTTCTGACAAGGGCTTTGTGAAAAAATAACATGGATAAAGTGATTCTGACCAACCTCCACAGTGTGGACCGGTTAGAAGGTTAGAATACTGCTGAGTTCACTTACAGCAGGAATTACTTGTGTCTCTTTCCAAGGTTATGCAACCACTGTTCCTACGGTGGCAAGTTTACATGCATGAGTCAACTATAACTGACCACACGATGACATGTTTAAATGACTTCATGATGTTGCAACTCATTTATTTACAAAAAGAACGGCTTAATACTCCCATCTAAAGCTTATTACGTCCATACTTTCTCAGTACCTTGTTATAATATAATTATTATGGGGGCAGTGGTGGCCTAGTGGTTTGTGAAGTGAACTTGTAACTGGTGGGTTGCCGGTTCGAGTCCCTGGACCCACCACTCCTAGTATGTATAGTATGTATAATATGTATGAGGTTAACTATGAATAGGATGGGTCAAATGCAGAGAAGGAATTTCCCCAAGGGGATCAATAAAGGTTAGATTATTATTATTATTATTATACAGCAGATTGAAGCCTAACAGCCTAATTAAGATATTTTTGTAAATGAACATGTCACAGCCTGATTTCAGGCCCCAACACTGATAGACTGATAGCTGTTCCATAAATTAAAGCATATGTTGCTGATTTTTTTTTTTATCCTTACTAGTTAACACATGAGAAAAAATTGTTTAATTCACTGTGCTGCTCCAAGACAACTGACAGCTACTGACAACTTTAAAGGTGGAAAGTTTTGCATGTGGCTCAGTCCATGAGTTGACATTTTGAATCAATGAACAAATCCTTAATGTCAGAACGACTCTGACATTTTGTTTTGATCAGCTCTCTTGCGTGACCTATGCTTTGGTGTTAATTGGATCTTGTACGACTCTTTAAAAAAGAAAATCATAAGTTTGGACCTGATTATACAAACTACAAATGGAGACAAAATAGCAAAGCATTGTATTACACCTGTACCTAACCTTGTTTTCTATTCTTCTTAACAGCCAGCGGGGGGCGACTTCTCTAGTTGCATTAAGAAGTCCAACTTATAGGGGTTTATGAGAAAATGAGCCAACTTCTAACTTGATTAGTTACCTCAGTAAACATTTTCCTAATGAGTTTATGGTCTCAATCACTAGTTTTAAGACTTTTTGAATACAGTATGATGTCTATTTATGAGTTATGGTCCCATTTAGAGTAAAAACAGATGGGGGCTATCTTTTGACTGACATGTAGTTACTGTATGAAAATGTCCAGCGTTCTTGAGTTCTCAGCTAGATCAAGCCCTTATTTCTTACATCTGATTTCAAAAAACCAAGATGGCAATGATCAAATTTCAAACACAAGGCTTCAAAATCATAAGACAAACCAATGGCTGACGTCACAGTGGCTATGTTCATGTTTGAGAGTGGATTTTGGGCCAGTAAACATATTATCAAGCTAGTAAGAGATACTATATGTGGAAAGTTTAGTGTTTTACTGTGGAAAAATATGTTTGTAGCTTTTACTTTCTGTTATTTCCCCCCAAAGTTTTGTGTTGGAGCAGCTCATATTAGAGAATATAAAGACATTCGACATCTGTAAACATGACATTAACATTTGTGAGTTTAACATTTTTTGATTAAAAGCTCTATCGACTATTTTAAACATAAAGTTCCTGTTGTTGAATGTCCTGGTCAGTGTTTCATGTTACTGAAAGCCATTCCAATGTCCACCTACAACCTGGATTCATCCATGGTGAGTAGTGAGTGAAAAATTAGAAGCCTTTGGTAATGTGAAGGGTGATACTGTGCAGACAACTAATTTCACAACGGTTAAAAGTTTGTAGTTTATGATTCATAGTTTCGTATTACGGTCAGTGAGGCCATTTCTTTCCAACTGAGAGCTATGCCCATGTTTATGCTGTTAATTCCCTGAAACCAAATCTGTCGGAAGTTCACAGTGAAATGGTTTGACAGTTTGTCAAATACAGTTCAAGTTTTTCCCAAAGAAATTCATTTCCGCACTTCATCTCCAGGGAGCCTACGACCAAATCATGACACCTCCACCCTGAGATTTGCCCCCGACTAAATAAAGTTGAACTCTGCTCTGCTTATATTAGAATCTCGACAAAGCAAGGAAGCAGTGTGCATAAATTTAGGGCTATTTTCTCAATCAAGTCTGTTTTAGACTCCGCTATAAACACATCCACTCCTGAGGGACGAAAAAGGCAAACATTTCACAGGAGCATGTGTCTCCGAGGACAGAAGTGGTGTTTTCAGCAGCAGTCACGGTCGCAGCGTGGAACCGGAATAAACAACGGCTGCAACAGCAAACACAAAAGTGACTGCAGGATATAAATTTGTAGATAAGAACAGCTTACAGTCTGACTGTGACTGAGGCATTACTTCTTTTCCCTTAACTGTATGTTTTGTGTAAACAGGGGCAATGCCAGAAGTAGAGATCTTAACTGGACTGTGGATTTGGGAGCATTCTAAGTGACAGAGAGCAGGTTTTTCGCCTCAGGGAGCGATTAATCTTCAGCCAGTCAGGCCGCACAGATAGCTGTGGGTAACATATTGATGCTCGCTGGCCAGCCCACTCACATATCTCCTGATGATGAATAGTATCCTGGAGGAATCGCAAGCAGGATCAGCGCCAGACTGTTAAGTCTTTTCTGCTTAGTGTCTCACTATCCAGTAAGTCTGTAAAATTAAAAGGCTGACAGTTCTAAGCAATGGCATTGACCAGAGACTTAAAATAGTCATCCCCTCCGTCTTCCCGAATAAAAGTTTATCTGCTGAATAGCTTCACTCAGTGTGAGGCAGGCTGCTGGACTTGCATGCAGTAGGAGTATCTTTGTCAGAGATCAGAAGTGAAAGGAACGGTTCGACCTTTTGCTTTTTAGCCAGTGTAACGTAAAAGTAACACACTGTGACTTAAAGGGTAGAGTTATGTATGGGACTATCATCAGGTCACTTCTCGTTTTTGCACTTTTTTTAAATAAGGACTAATAACAAAATATGTACAATATGTAAACTAAAGAGCACAGGAGCTGCTGCAAATGCACATATTTACCAAAATGTCAAACTGTTCAAAATGAAACTAAGTTAGAAGAAAGAAAATCTGACTAGTAGTGCATTAGAAAGTAGACTCTACATGCTGGTTAGACAGTCACAGTGGTGCTTTGACCTCAACACTAAAGTACAAATGTCATTAAGCTCACAGTGATAGTATTTACTTTTTTTTTTACTATTGTAGTTGCATCTTTTCAAAGACAGTTTTCAATAAATTTAAATTTTGATTTCATACACTGCACTAGATGGAGGAACAAACACTGGTAATTAATTTGACACATTTCATGGTAATCAGTTCAGTATTTGTTGACATTAAGTCTAGGCAAGCGGCTATTTTACAGCCGGATCATAAAAATACAATAGTTAATATTTGGGAACTTTGCGTTCTAGGCAAACCCTGTGATAGACTGGCGACCTGTCCAGGGTGTCCCCTGCCTTCGCCAGAGTCGGCTGGGATAAGCTCCAGCCTCCCTGCGACCCTACAGAGGATTAAGCGGTGTACAGATAATGGAAGGATGGATGGGTTCTAGGCAGTTCAGAAGTTAGAGAAGTTGAATGCTAATTAGAAGGTTGCATTTTTGATGCTGGATGGCATTTTGTCCTTGAGATTAGTGTTGTAGTATGATCCCCTACATAAATAGACCTGACAAACAAAAAAAACTTACATTTATAACATTAATTTGTTCCAATCCATACACGAGTTTGGGCAGTGTTTGAATTGGTGACTTTTCATGAGCAGTGGGACCATGTTTGTGCAGCAAGTTAGAGATATCACGACATAAAACACAACCTAAATATAACCTTGGATTCAACATGTACATCACACATTGTCACATTTGCAGTAACCTGCTGTACTTCAAACCTGTTAGTGCTTTGACTAGCAGGAAGGAGTTTCTCAATGTGTCGTTGGAAAAAAACAGTTCATACCAGCTCTTTTCAGTTTGTTTAAATCATGAATGACATTAAACATTGGTGACTGAAGCACACAGAAAACTGGAAATGTGTCTTTTCTTCCATCAAACCCACAACATCTTCCATGTACATTAAAATCTGAAACACATGGTGTGCAAATGTGAGAAACTATTGAAACAAGTTTTCCTGGCGACCAGTCAGTCATACCACACAAGTGCAATGACCCTGTGCCACAGGATTAAGCAAGTCTAGCCAAGTAATTGGGCACAACCATAATGTTTGTCTTGGCTTTATCTAATTAGGATGAAATATGTTCACAAACAGCTGAAATGGACCATGCAATTTAAATATTTGAAGAATAACACTAATTCAGTTTCAGCATGTATCTGGATCTTTTATCATCTGTCTCTTTTGGTGGTGACTATACTTAGAAAATCAATAATCAAGCACACTATGGCATTTCCATCCATCCAAGACTCAACTTTGTTAAGCTGTGAATATGTTCAAGTTGTCTGCTATTGTAATAATAAAACTAATAACTGGTTGGAGCTACACAGTGACATCTGCATGCAAACAAGTTCACATAATGCAACATAAAGCAGCATAGAGAACCACCAAAATGGCGCTGCAGAATTAGGAAAAGTTGTGTACACAAGAGCCAGGAGCCATGATAGCATTGTAAAAGTACATTAAATAGTCATAACAAGTTATTGTTAACTCATTAAACTTTATCTTCACTTGACCTGTGTCTACTTCACTTCGTTCGTGTCTGCTCTGGTCAGTTCTGCTCCGGTCTGTGTCCATTCATGTACATGAACACATGAAAACAGACACCCATGGCCAAAATGGAACAGATACAGTAGAGAAAGAGAAGCAGATTAAAAATGCCAAACAGCAGTAGAGACTCTATATTGAACTGAACAAGCCCAATGTGCAAAAATTAGGTACAAAACATAATAAAATACTTAAATTTCTTACTTATATTTAAATGTTTTGTTTCTTATTCACCAGCCAAACACTCCAGACTGATTTTGCTTTTAGAGTGTGTTGTGGGAGGTCACTCTTGGTCTGTTTATAAATGTAGGGAGGGCCAACAGTTTCAAAGGGAGGGATTCACATGCACTAGCATGCACTAACACACATGCTGCACTAAAATGTAGAACAAAGATGCTTGGATTACAGCACAGTGGGAGTGTGACTTCATTATCTGCTCAGAATGTTATGTTTTTTCCCTTAGCAAATTGTTTGCTGCTATATTTATGTTCAAAATCTCATATATAGCAGGTATAAAACCACAAAAGCCCTATAACTTTTAACTTTCCGGGAGGAAAAGTCAAGGAGTCACCAAGAGTAATACAAGTAAAACTCCAGACTGTGAAATGTCCCATAAATCAAGTCAATGAAGTGTTTTGTAGGCAAAGATGTGAACAATCTGATATGCAGGCAGACACGAGTTCTAGCCTAAATGATGAAACTCGACCCATGTCAGATTCCAGTGAGTGTTAACAGGATGAGCTCAGTGGAGGTTCGGAGTGGTCTGAACTGCTCTCAGACAGCACTTCGCTGCAGCAAATCCACCATCATCCATCACCTTCATCCGTGGATGAGGCTTCAACTGAACACGTCAAACGGATGGATTTTCAACAAGGGAGACACATACTGTCAAACAAGAGCAGATTTATGTCTTCTGCATTCGGCAATAAAAAGAGAAACTGCTGGGTGGTTACTGCTGAAGTGTTTTCTCAGTTGTATTTGTGGTTGTCTGACTTGCATTGTTGTGCTATTTTCAGTATGTTTACTTTTAAAACTTTTTGCCAAATTGTCCAAAATAGTGATGCTTCCTGCTTTTGCTTCACTTTGTGTATGTTTGTGTGTAACTCTGTAGCGTAACAATAGGCTGAATTGGGACATTCCTGTAGCACCTCAGGGGTCCAAGGATCTAATCTCTACAGAGAGATCCCAACTTTTCCTGTTTTCACCCCTAGTTCCCCTCTGAATTAGTTTCTCCCAAGATTCAAAACAAATGTCAAGGAGAGCACGTGAAAGTATCAAGATGCTGGAGGCCAGAGTGCATCCTTCTACAGATTTACTTATTAAAATATTTGGATCCATCAGTGCAGACACTTAATCCCCTCGATACGGGTCAGAGTTGGCGGGCAAACACAACACAGTTTAAAGGTGGGATTATCTCTCACTCTCGCTCCAAATATGGATGTGAAAAGGAATGAAAGTACACATAATAACAGTGGTTTGACTTCTGAGGGCTTCCCACATTTTCTTCCCCCTCAGCATTTGACATTTATTTTCTACAAACCAGTCTGACCCGGAGAATTCATCATCTTATCAAAACATTCTGGCTCTCTGTATTGCTACGTTGGGATAGATGTTGCAAATAAAAGAAAACAAAATGAAATGATAACATGAAATTACATAAAAACAAAAACACTGTTAGGTCAAGTAGAAGGGTTATATAGGGTCACATGAAAGATTTCCTAACTTTAACTCCAGGTGCAGCCTATTAAGTGCTCACGTGTAGCAGAGGGTCAAATTAAGATATGGATATTTTTCACCGCAGGCGTTTTGACTCATCATAGCAGGAAAATCACAGGTGGTATTAATTTAGCTAATGATCGCTCAGTTCTGTTAAGTATCCTAGCAAGGCATGCTAATGAGCTAGTACTTACGATACCTATACCACAAGTCAAGCTCACCTAAATGGAATGCAGCCATATTGTTATTAATTACACCTGTTCCTGCTATAATATACCATCTACTGTTCGACAGAAACAAAGAGAGAACTGCTAAACTGACGACCTCCACACAAACAATAAAAGTTGAACAAGAACTTGTTTGACGAACATCAATGGGCCTAGCCGCCAGTGAGCTCGTCACTGATGCTAACTCAAGATAACAGTAGTCACATCGTATCAAAGTTACGGTAATTACCCGTTTGCCCAGTTCTTAATATTTTATACTGAAATATACCAATAGCGAAATTGTGATTACGACTATCATATTGCAATATTTAAAACTGACCATTGTTAGTGTTTTTAGTGAACAGTTTGCTTGCTAATGTGACATTTTCAATTATGTTTCATAATCGAACATTCTTTCTCTGCATTTGACTCATCCTATTCATAGTTAACTAGCAGCAGTGGACTACCGCGGTGCAGCGCTCGGGGAGCAGACAGGGGTTAAGGGCCTTGCTCAAGGGCCCACAGTGGTGGTGACTGGGATCGGTCGCACTCACTTCCCACCTCAACCTCTTGCCTGTCCAGGGACTCGAACTGACGACCCACTGGTTACAAGTTGGCTTCACAACTTTTGGTCTGCTTTTCTGAAGTTTGGGATTTGGCTGTTGCTATGTTGATCGTTGCGGTCTAAGCTGTTGTATCCTACAGTGCAATAGAAATAAAAAAAGGCTGGAAGGGCTGATTAAGGGGCCGTTCCAACAAAACGTTAGCACTACCTTGCACTTGGCCAGAGTTCCTGTAGTGGAAAGCTGCTTATTACAGATACTCTGCTTTATTGTCTGCCACCAAATAATTAGCAAAATGTTCACAGAAGTAGCAAAATTTACTAGGAGGAGGACTCGCCTTCTGCTGTCCATTAGAAAGAATGCAAGTCTAAGGCACTTGTGAATTAATTTTAGCCTTCACTTTTCAAACCCAGGGGTAGAATCCATCTTACTGTAGGCTATATGGATTTTTCAGGAAATCTAGCTTTGTTAAAGGGGGACCATAGAAAAAACAAAAAGTAAATGTCCAGTAACTTTTCCCAATACGGGCGTTTAGCCAATATTGACCATTTAAGGTCATTTCATAGAACAGCTGATTGGCCGGTTACATTAAGTTTTGGAGCCAGGGGTACTTCAGCTCACCAAAGAATCACACATTGCAGGGCTGTTAGGTTAGAAGGGCTTGTGTATTCAGAGCACAGACTGTATAATACTTCTACAGTGTATGATACAGAGTGTGGTTACAAACTAAGTATGTTAGCTTCTTAGCCTGCATGGCGAGTACCAAAGTGGTTGCATGCAATTAGTGAATGCATATTCTGCTAATGGCTGATTTGGAGTCTCTGGGCAGGTTAAGACTTTGTCTAGACACAAAGTGCTTTTGACTTCATTTGTGGTTTTAGCAGTACCTGTGGCTTCTAGACTTTTTGCAGTATATACACTAGTTTGGTCTTGATGAGTTGACTCTTGTTGGGGCTTTGTATGAAGTGTGAGCTTGCAGGTGGCTAGTTTAAAGGACCAGTGCGTCTGATTTATCCATTAGCAGAAACGGAATCTAGTCATATTCATATTTATGTTTTCATCAGTGTATGATCACCAGAAAATAAGAATCACTGTGCTTCACGTAGAGTGAGGCCTTTTTCAGGAGTGGGTCCTTTTCCAAGGAGTCCACCATGTTGAACCATCAACTGTCACAGCTGATTCGAGAACCAAAGCGCTGACACTAGTGAGGATGTGGAAACTAGAAACTAAGTGAAGAAGGTGTTTAAGTACAAATGTAAACTCCAAGGTGAATACTACGAACAAGGATCCAAAAACAAACCTAACTAACCAGGGATGTAAACTGTGGAGGGGTTACAGGCAAGCTAACTAAGCAAAGGACTAGGTCAACTCTAAAAAACTGAACACTGAAATCCAAACTACAAAACCCTCAAGAAAATGCCTGGGAAAACTAAAACATGAGTTAATAAAACAAACACACAAACTTATTGGGGAAAACACAAGACACTAGGAGACAGGAGACAAAACCAACCCAAACTGGGTACAAAGAGGTACACTGGAGTTTTACTGAGTTTGTAGAGGAAAATGAAACTGATAAAACATGAGTCACACTCACCTGATATAAATCGGGGCTGGAAAAAGGCCAGACATGAATCCTGTGGGAAGCTGAGAAGCTGAAGCAGGCAGGTGACTGGTTCAGGATGAGGGAATCCAGCAGAGAAGTAACAGGAATCAGGCAGCAGGTGACCAAAAGTGAATCCAGGGAGGCGAGTGGAGGACAAGACTGGGAACCGGTCAACGGATGTGTGTGAGTTGATGATCTGGCAGAGAGTGAGGTCTGAGCTGTGGTTTTAAAGAGAGGAGTGTAATTGGTGGCAGGTGAGGCAGCCTCTGCTCAGGTGCTGCTGATTGCTGCAGATCAGAGGAGGAGCAGAGACCCGCAGCAAAACAGGGGCTGGAGCTGGGATCCTGACACCAACTTTATACGATAACCCAAAATGGACCAACCTGCTCTCGTAAGTGCACATTTTTTGCATTTTAGCATCCAACATAGATTTTCCTACACACTTTGAAGGCAAAGGTAAAGCAAAATTTATAGGAAACACAAACTCTTTTCCTATTGGTTTGTTATAAATGGGTTGTAAGTTTGAACCTTATGGCATAGTGCCTGTACCATGTTAGAAACCTGAGGTCATCTTTGGAAAGACAAAAACCTTTTTAGGGGTGTAAACATCTTCTCTGGCTGACCTCAAACCTTGACCCCTAGTTACCTCTTCTATAATTAAGCTACAGCAAAATTACCCTATTAACAACAAAGATACATCTACACTAAATGAACTAACAGATAATAAACGATAACCTAAGGGCTCGTGATTGATTTTACTCTCACAGATGGCAGATTTGGAACTACAGCTGTGAGATGTTTGATCACAAGAATGCAGGGGATTGGAAGAAAGTGTTACATAAGCGATACACAGTGAAGACAAAATGGCTGTCAACCTTGCAAAAGCTGCTGGACATCGAGCACAAACATTTAGAACAGCTCACAGTTTAGATGATCTTACAGGCATTGTTGGGATACATTCTGAAAGAAGAACCACAACATTTTAGAGAAAACATATTTTATGTATTAGGTGAGAAGAGCTATTTATAGTGCTTGCCAGACTTCTCCTGGGAAAGATATTATATTAAATGTTGCCGAGCATGACATTGGGTATATTGTTAAGACTATTTAACAGAGTTTGGGATACTGGCCAACTTTCTGTAGTGTTGTAACAAACAATGAAAGTGCCCATTCTTAAACCAGGAAAAGACCATTCAAGTCCTTCTGCCTCAACTTCCCATTTATGTAAAATCATGGAACGAATGCTCACAATGTCCTTAGAGAGTACAGCTCCTTTGTCTTTCTATTTAAGTGTGTTCTGTATTGGTTGCAATTCAGTGGATTCTGTATTGTGCTTAGAATCACACATCCAAACCAACAAGGAAGTACTGTTGCTGTCTTCTTTAATGTGGAAAAGGAATATAACATGGTCTGGAATGAAGGGTTAGGTTAGACTCATTGGGAATTTGAAGCAGAGAATATAATTGAGTTCTGGACTTATTTGGCAGGAAAGTACAAGTAAGAGTAGGTGCAGGATACTCCAGTGTATATATACAGTGAAGAGTGGAACCCTGTAAAGTGGTTTGTGTAGTCTGTTGTTTTTCAACATAATAATCAATGACATCCACTTTCAAGGATAAACAAAGAGTAGGAAACTCCTTGTCCAAGCATGCTTTGTAGTGCAACAGCTGTAGTGCCAGTAAGTGAGGATTTAAGGTATCTTTGGCAAAAACACAAGTAATTTGTTTCTCAAAAAATTGCACCAGTCTCCTTAAAAATCAACTTTTTGGGCAAGAAAAGGTGTTTAGCTTAGGAGATAAAGCTCACATGAAGTGTTAATTACATACAGAAAGTCATCTCTCTGACGTGGAGCTTCCATGTCAGAAGGAGAAGCAAACTTCAACTTGTAGTGGATCAATTAAGTGGAAAAGGGAGAAAATACCTCGAAGGATCAGAAGAGTGGCGTTAATGCTGGCATACTGGGTCAATCTCCCAAAGAAATGTGATGCACATCCTTCAAAGACAGACTACTGGTAACATAATGAGACAAACCTCATGAGGTTTGTGTGGACTGATGATGCAAAGGTAGAACACAAAAGACGACGTAAATTACAGCGCAGCCCCACAGCTTCCATTCCTCCCTGATTATCCCCAGAGCAAAGTGAAGACCTAAGAGTTGAAGTACAAGTCTGCGCAACTACCAGTGTGGCACTTAATCCATCCAGTTTGATCAGTATTTGCCAAGATTCACTGTTTATCCTCACAGAATCAAATATCCAGTTACAGGGTGTGGAGGTGTTGCAGTATAACCCAGTAAACGACTCATATAGGGAATACTGGGGAAAGGACATCAGACCATTTGTCATTATAGAGGTACTGGCAATAGTATTGGCCCTGCAGTGGATAGAGGAGAAGCTCATGTCTGACACTGTTTTTGCATTTGACAGCTTTACTGCACTAAAGGTTTGCTACAGCATGCTATGACAATAACTTTTAAAGAGACACTGATTGAACTAAAATAATTCAAAAGTTATTTTTCTTTATTTTCTTTGATTTCCTGCATCATCTAATTTTCCACATAGCAGTCCAGTTGGTGGCAGTAATGCACTTCTAACTTAAATTATGAACTATTAACGTTTTTTTTGTTAGATACTGCGCATTATATAACGTAAGAAATGTAAAGTAAAGTAATATCACACATGATAATGAAATATTTGACCTGAAAAATAAGATTAAAATGAAAACGTTGCACAAAATGTGAAAAAATGTTGCACATGAAACTAAAATATCACACCTGAGAAATGAGAATATGAAACATTGAACATGCAGGAAATAATATTGCACCAACTATTGAGAGGTAATATGTCAGTGACACTGATAATATTGTTTAGATATATGTAAATACGACTGCAATAGAAATAGATTATGAGGTAGTAAAGTAATACTACTCAGGAGGGTGAACTGTTATTGCATTAACGGTAATATTGCAGATGATATTGATAGTATTGCTACTCCAGGGCTTCAGCTGTCATTCCTGGAGAAGGGGGAGGAGTTATACAGACTGATGGCCACTGATTGGCCTCTAAGTTGGTTTGTCACTAAGGAAGAAGAAGTGTGTGATCTGTAATAGTTTGATTAATGTACCACAGTCATGTCAGGAAGACCTGTTGAAGCTTCCACCTAAAACTGTGTTTGGTTTCGCTTTATTTCTAGCCCTGCACCAGTTGGATATCTAATACAAGACTTTGTAATATGTGGGAATGTGATGATAATCTCGATGCCCCTGTGGCATTAAAGATAGAAATGTTGAGGAAACATCTGCAGCGACTTATTCTGTCACACTCAGATTAACATCGTAATAATCAGGAAGCTGGATTTCATCAAAAGTAGTTCAGTTCTATCAGCGGAATAACTTCTGATATGGCTTCAAGGAGCTTTTTCCTGCTTTCATCTAAACTCATGTCCTGATTCTTATTTTCTACAGAATGTAAATATGACCACAGACGTGAACTGATAACCCTGCTGAATGATTTAGAGAGATTTCAAACTGCTCTGCTCAGGGACTTGAGTTGTTTATGCATTATGTTGGGGGCTATTTCTGAATGTTTACAGCTTGGTCAAATGTCAGAAGACAAATGGCTCACTAAAATGTGTCTTCATATTTCTTTCTTTGACACATTACAGCTCGCATAATAATGTGTCCTCTTACTGGAATCTCCCAGAGAGTTATTTACAATATAGAACAAATATCTCCTCGGTAATAATTACCATCTGTGCCTCGGTGACTTAAGAGTTCATTTGGTGTAACTTTTCCTACGTGGCGGCCATGTTTTTTGTTTGGATTCAGAGTGCAGCCCCGTGAGATTTGTGTGCTTAAGGTGTTTGTGTATTGGCAGGCGGTCAGGGATTGACATCTGCATCAGCGTGGTGCTTTTGTTGAAGTTCAAACTAAACAAGTAATTGCAGTTGACTGACCCCTTTTCATTTATTAGGCAAGTGAGTATTCTGGGCTTATCATTATTTCTGTGTTTGTTTTCCTCCTCCAAGCCGTACTAACTTGAATGCTTATTGGACTTAATCATTTCCAGGTGGATGTATTCATGTAATGAGGGAGGGTGTAGTTTAAAGTGATTAACACTTTATATTAAGTGGCTGAACAGAGCAAGTTGTCTACTAAAGGCAAGGTTGGTGGTTCGACCTCTTGCCCTTCCATGTGGCAAAGTGTCCTCAGGCAAGACACTGAACCTCAAGTTACTCCCGATGACTGCCGATCAATAGCGTGTGTGTGTGTGTGTGTCTGTGTCTGAATGAGAAACACAATGGAAAGTGCTTTGGGGAATCTAGCTAAAGAGTAAAAAGTGCTGTATAAGTGCAGACCATTTACCACTAAGATGGGTAATTACAAGGTAGCTTCATTACCATGGCTAAAGTGGGCAGAACAATAGGATTTTAAGACCCCTTCCAGTTAAATCTGTTTTATTTTACCTTGTTAGCGTGCTCATATTATGTTTTTATGTGCTAGCAGACATATAATCAACATAATCAATCATTTCCATTGCTGAGCTTTTTCAACTGAGTCTCAAAAACACAGATTTCATAAAAGTCATAGTTTGGTAAATAAAATTCCAACACTAGATGGTTCTAAATTCTGCATTGCATGCTATTTTAGTGGCTCTAGATCTTGACATTTTTCATTTTTTCTGACCATGCCGTTTCTGTTCCATGTATTCCCTTCATTATTTACCTTAAAAAATGTGTCTAAGCTTAATTAAACATCTTGTAAATGTTGTAGCAAGGGATCTTTTGTATCTGTTATAGTTCAGGTCTTGAACTCAGTTCTTGTGGGGCCTGTTCGCTTGCCCCCCCCCCCCATTGAATAGAAGAAAAACAGTGAGATCCACACAGATGTTCTCAGGAACAAAAGACAGTTTTGTCCACTTGGCCAAGTAAAACAATGTCGCAAATGTTCCTCTGCTCCCCGGATATTTCAGTCAGAGGAATCGTCCACCCACACATCAAACCTGTTTTGACAGAAAATATAAGCCACTGTACTGATGCACTATATTGTTGTTACATAAATAGGGGTAAAGGCAGAAAGATACTGGAATTGGCTGCTAATGTCTCTGAACATGAAGTGCAGTGGAGCCTGTTTTGGAGAACTTTTGTTAACCTCGCCATTGATCAGGATGATTGCTTTTACTTTAAGACGGGGCTCAGGTTAATAAGAATTGATCTATGGAGTGACATCCTGGGTTTCAGATCATTAACATCCTTCCTGAGCTTACGGAGCAAATGTTCTGCACATTAAACCTGAACTCAAAGGAGCTATGATCAATATTTCATGCTAATTGTGGGTCACATGTTTAGTTGCATGTGAAAAAGGTTGCTCCTACTATTACGTGACTCCAACTGTGCAGAACTTTTTAGCATCTTCCAGCTCACATTTCTCATTTCATCCAGCAGTCCTTTTGTTCTGCTTCACTCTCACTGCTCTTATAGCTTTATTTAGGCCACAGCAGGAAAATGATTTCAGTGAGATGCTCTTAAAACTTAGTATATACCTCCTCTTCAGCATCAAACCACAGACAGACGACGTTAGCAGCTGGCTGGTGGAGATTGCACAGCTTGTCTTGTTTTTCTCACACATAGTGAAGCTCAAAAACAGGGAAAAAGAAAGTGAATGTTGCACAGGTGGTTGGACTCACATCTCAAATAAACAATAATCTTGCTCCATATCATAAATGTCTATATACTTAACCTGTTAAAAGAGTTGCAAATCCTGGAGCTGGTGTTACATCAAAGCTTTTAAAATTAGATAAGAGACCAGAATCAGACAGTGGCTACTTTCCTCTGACAGATGCCGTAGTGCTATTATTAAAAGTACTGCTGTGTTTCAGGTTGCAACTCATATAAACGCAGGGAATCTGACAAATCGTTATTATGTCGTTATCATGTCTTGCAGCCTCTTCATGTCACACAAAACAATGAAGTGCTTGGAACATTTTTTTATACTGGATGTAATCTGTAAGAACGTTACACAATAATGTGTGTTCCAGTGAGCTTCATGTCACATAACGCCGCTGTCGTAACCGGAACATTTCTGAGGCGGAGTGAAAAAGACAGCAAGACATTTAACATTACAATGCAAGATTGATTACATCCAGGGCGTTACATGGCAACCTCTGTAGATGACCAACAGTGTTAGCAAATGGAAGAATCAGTGACATTGCAGCCACGGCTTTTAAAAAGTCAGCAAAAGGTGTTTAACTGCATCATTGTACCGGCAAAAAAACTGAAATATGGACAGTGTGTGTGCAGCATCCAGTTTCTATGTGTGAAAGAACATTTTACATTACATCAGAGGAAGAACCCACAAGATGGTGTTGTTTACATATTACAAATACAATGCCCAGACAGAGTAGATTTTCTTAGGTTACATACAATTTTATGCGCCATCTAAATTGGGGGAAATCTGTATAATTTACAGACATGCTGTAAAAGTTTACATGTATGTCAAAGCACTTTACGACAAGACTTTTTTCAGACGGCAACGTTAGCTTGAAAGTGGTTGAATGCCAACAATACCGGCTTTTACCCAGTTTTACCCTGAAATATGGCTCTCCAGATTTTCACTGTCCAATTTCTTTGGAGTTGTTGATAAATTGGGAAAGGATAACGATTTCTCAGATTTCCTTCGTGTGTGTGACTTGCAGCAGGCAGCAGTACTTTTTTTTAACAGCGAATTTCCTACGCTGAGTGTGATGCCATATTAGTAAGATAAATGAGCTGCAAAGTAGGGTGATAATACTGCCTCACCACACTTGATCCCTTTCACAGTGCATACTGGCAATTCATCTGCTGTTATTGTAAAGACTTTGATTATTGCAGCTTTAATTCATTTTGAAGATATCAAGCATACTTTGTCTAATACATATGGCATGTCGTTTGGTGTGAAAACCAAGTGGCAGGCTCTGGACTGAAAAATGCAGCCACCACTCAAGTCCCAAAAGGTGCAGTTCCTTAAATGGCCTCTAGAGGCTGACTCCAAAACAGAGTCAATCCCCATAGACGCCCATGTTAAAATGTCCAACTTTACAGCAAAACTAAAGACGTTTACAGCCTGGTACAAAAGTTTAGTTTTGGTCTCTGTAGCTACTTTTCCCACTCATGACAACTGTATAGGAGTGAATTTATATATATCTCACCCATTTAAATTGTATTGAGACTTTAAGTTATGCATAATTAAGGGTACAGCTGCTTTGAGTGACACGCGGGTGGCGTCATCATACAAACTTCAGTGTTCGAACTAAAGAAAACTGCTGACAATCACAACTATACCCAACATAAAGATTCCATCGACGCAACTAAGTGACAAATATTAACCACAGATAATGCTTTTCACATTGTAAGTGATCCTCCCTCTTAGGCAAATGAGAGCTTCCATAAATGCCTCTTGGAATAAGTAAATGCTCTAAATTTCTCTTTTCCCCGAGCACTTTATTAAATTTCCCATCCATAAGCTGTAACATGATCAAAAGCTCCATCGCAGCAATTAAACAGAGCCTGTGGTGAGACTGTTTTGTCCACTGTTGTTTCCAGGGGAATGAATGAAATTTGAAAAACTCTCTTTTACTGTCTTTTAAAGCCACACTGGTGATGTTTTGTTCTAGAAGACTGTCCCAAATTAACTGTATTGTTTTGTTTATATGCTCTGCGGTTAAGCCAATTTCCACATTGCAGTTAATTAAGGTCCTAACCAACTTTGTCACTACCATCTGAGCTTGCATACATGTCCAATCTGTTTCAAATTAATAAGATAGCTAAAGCTTGCATTGCAGCTCCCTCTGGTGGTCAAAAACAATTACAACCAAACATCCAAGTAGGAAATATGCTGTGACGTTTCAATAAAGACAACAGTTCAGTGTCTGAAATTGAAATCACATTTATTGTTTGTTCTGGAGTTGATTCACTTAAAACTTAACCCTTTGTGTACAGTACAGTTCTTTCTTCAACTGCGTCTTTTTCTTCTTAGTTATCATTGTCATCTCACTGTCTTTTCACTCACTCACACACTCACACACACATTCACACAAAACAGCCAGTTACACCAGCTGAGGCTTGATCAGGTGATCCTAAAGGGGAACTCGAATGCTCCGGCCTCCGATTGTTGTCTCACACCACAACGCAGCCACAAACCTCTAAGAGGTGACAGCATCTATTACTCTGTGGCAGCAGGGAGCGAGGCTCATATCTCACCGTGCAAAGTGGTCCCCTTTAAGGCCTGCTTATTAGAGTCCTTTGATACCAGGACGTGACAATCACATTAAAATGCTATCCTCATGTTCAGTCACTCACCAACTCCTGACCAGCAACATTCTCACCAGCACCAAAGTTTCAGCTTGGAGAGACTAACATAAAATAAAAAATACTCTAAGATTCACCTTGCAGGACTGCAAATACAGAAATGCACAGAGCAATAAAAAATACATAGCATCAAATGTTGAAATCAAAATCACGATAGAGGAATTAAGATCACTTCTTTTTCAACTACCTTGCTAATAGAACTGCTGATAGCTCTACTAGCATCAACAGCTTCTTAAGTACATGTAGTTATATAGTATGTATCTATACTCCATAAAAGGGTTGGGGTTTGGATTGAACAGTCATGTTTCAAACATGGCCAACACCGGAACAAACTTTGAAAAGGTTGCCAGCCTACATGGACCCTTTAGGTAATGCTTCAGTTCTAGGTTGATATGAACACACTGAAGCAACATAAAAAGAACCAGACCACAGACTTCAGCCTCAGGAGGCCGAGGTCAGACGTGTTTCTGTATTTGGACTGAGGGCTGACAGTTCTCAAGAGCCCTGCTTGAAATCAAGTTTGGTTTGTGTTTGTGTTTAATTGGAATTATCTAACCCTACAGTAACAACGTGAGTCCCAGGAAGCCGCTCCAGTATCCCGAGTCTTTAAAACTGGGGAAACTCAGTGGTGCGTGTAGTGGCTGCAGATCACCGCTGGTTCAGTCCATTGTTCTGTGTGGGGCCTCGGGGAACTCGGTAGCTGTGCAGAGTTTCCTCCACCATCAGGTCCAATGTAAACAGCTTTTACAGAGGCAAGACAAGGAAGTAAACAGACTCTTTGGCACATCCTAACACGACAATGGATGCTTATAAGTCCTGATCAGACTACAACAGACAGACAGACTCCCATGTTTAGTTCAGTTTGAGCTAAGGAGGCGTCTTCCTATCAAGCAGTTTTACTTTTGTCTTTCTCTTTAAAATGGGAAACAAATGCACGTCTGCTATGTATGTACACAAACATACAAACTAACACCCACACTCGCGCTGTGCACTTGTGTAAAAGCGCACCGCTGACCTATTTTCAAACATTCCTAAGTTATACGTTAGCTGTTAAATGACCTAGCTTACCACATTCAGATGCAAAATAATAAATAAATAATTTGGGTTACATCGAAAAAGGCAGGAAGAAAATGGCAACACTGTGAATGGAGAAACTAAAATGTGTAACCTTGACCGCTATAGCCCCACTTCTCAAATCTCAAAGATCAAAAAACAACTGTGCCTTCAACACAACAGCAGCCCCCTGATGAAAACAGCAGGCTGTCGAGTAAAAACATGTCCAATGGCATCGTAGGATGGGGCATATGTTTGATTGTGTATGAATGTGTGCATATAAGGTATTATTAGGTGCTTTAAGCTACATTCAAGCAAAATGTATACGTAGGGGACAGTATTACATTATAAAGTTAACTAGGGGGGTTTTCCCTTTTTGTGTGTGCTTCCACTTCTTGCTCCTTTAACCAATCGGAATTAGTCTGTGTCAGTCCACATTAACCCATTTAAATGGGTGTTTCAATAAGTGCTGAGTGACATTGTCAACATTAAAAGTGCCTTTTTAACACTAAGTGTTACATGTTTAAAGTCTCAACCACAAGACTAGTACGATTAGAAACGCCATTTAATCTCAGTCAGGACCCTTAAGTGCCAGGCTGGAGTCTGCGCTACCAGCAGGCTGGTAAAAAAAGGTCAACACCTCTCAGGTCTAAGTAATACGCTGTTCATAAAGGGAAAGGTGGGGAACAGCTGTAGGAAACAGGGGGTTAAAGTTTGATATAGGGCTACATTAACCCCTAAATCACCCAATAAATGGGAGAGGTACAGTAATGGTCCACGGTAACACCTGGACATTCAGTAAAAACAAGGCAAACACAAAACATTAGTTCATTTCTCCTCATAACCTCTCGTAATCACTCATCCCCAGAGGGTAGATAAGCCAGGAGAGCTTCATTCCCATGGTAACAGGACTTAGTAACAGTCTAGAAAGCTGCTTCAAAGGTGCTTGGGCTCAGAGGGCTCTTTGGAGGGAGAACGCTCCTCCTGAACAACACTTTGTGAAGGCCAAAGGAAAAAAACAGGTGGATGAATAGAAACTGGAAAAAAACTAAAGTGGGCATGATGACGGTGGGCGATGGTTTTGAGCTTACGTCGTCTGGGTGGGGAGGGGGATTGGAGTTGGAGTTAGGGTGGGCTGCTCCTCTGAGACCTGTACTATCTCTGTGGCAGTGACGGTGGCAGCACACTCGGCCTGATGCGTAGGGGAGCGGCTCCTGGGACCTGTAGTGCGGGTCGGGGTGGTAGAGGTGGTTCTGGAGGTAGAGGTGGAGGCTGGGGCGGAGGCCTGGACCACGGCCGGGTCATCGGCCACAGCAGGGGGGTCAGTGGCGGCTGCTTTGGGACCAGCAGGCTTGTTGTAGTTCATCTTGAGAATGTGCTGCTGAAGGTGTCTGATCCAGTCCTCCTGCACCGACAGCGGCCCGTGGAACTCCACCTCACAGAACCTGACACAGACAGAAGAACACACTTAGGGTGAAACACATGTATACCTCATTCACTGATTAATTTTGAGAGTTTGGGCTATTTTAGTTTATTTTTGGACTAATGAAAAGACCAAACTTTTAATTTTCATTCCCATATCTTCTCTAAAGATTTTTTTTTTTTTACAGAGGAGGGTTTTCATTTATAATTAATAGCCTGATTTAAAGAACACTGAATTCCTAAAAACATTGTGGAAATGGACATTTTTTTCTGGCTGTTGACGGCATTTTATTATTTATAAATAAGACAATATGTAATACAAAAGATCACTGTATTATTGTATTCATTATAATCAACGGGTTAAGTAAGCTGATTGTCCTATTCACCTGTAGTGTCTCCCCTTAAGCTGGAAATCAGGCCACATATTACTGCCAGTAATCAGGAAAACTACTGCAGCATCGACTGTGGCTCAAGCAAGAATTCACACAAAGACATAAAATGCAGTCTGATGCTGCATTTGTTTCCCTCGCGAGCAGCTGATTCTGTCAAAACTTTTGTACCGCAGTTTTATCAGACCATAAGCGCTCATTCATGTTGCCTCAAAATCCCAAATGATTCACTATTCTCAATATAGTGCATTAGCAACTAAAAGTGGAGTACGGCTCGGCAGGGGGTGGAGGTAGGGATTGCTGCTTGGGGATTAAGGGACTATTTAAAACATAGCCAGACTGTTCTATTAATGCCACGGTCTCAAAATTTCTAATGTGAGAGCCCTGAACGCTTTCTCTCGGGCCCTGGGAAGCCCCTGCAGCAACATCCAGTTTGACTCACCGGCACTTCAAGGTGTAGAACTTGCCCACCAGCTTGACCAGTGGGTAGGAGGGAGGTTTGGGCACCAGGGCGGGGACAGTGCCTGTGCGTGGGGGTTTAGGAGGACCGCTGTCCCTCTCTGTTCCATCTGGACAAGACGGGTGCTTCAGGGGCCGACGCTCAAAACCTTAGCAAGAGAGGAAGACAACAAACGGTGTTGATGCGAAGTGGAGCTGCACCAAACTGCACTTGGTATGTCAGTGCATCAGTCAGTCGAGGTGATTCAGCCGCTGAGAGCTGATA
Source organism: Dascyllus trimaculatus (assembly GCA_024666655.1). Classification (NCBI taxonomy): domain Eukaryota; kingdom Metazoa; phylum Chordata; class Actinopteri; family Pomacentridae; genus Dascyllus; species Dascyllus trimaculatus. The sequence goes on from CM045458.1 coordinate 12,730,583, forward strand.
AGGAGTTCTCCTCTCAAGCCTAGCAGATGCATTAATGTTGTGCTTTCAAGGGTAATTTTGTGCAAATATTAATACATCAAATGTATTAGTCTGACTCTTTACACTTCTTTTCAAAGACATAAAAAATAAACACAAATTAAACTCAATGTCGAAGAGATAAAAGACAAAACTGAGACTGAAACAAAGGCCAGCGTGGTGCAGTGGCTCGAGCATTTTATTTATTTCCCCTGATGTAACATCTCACTTTCAGCGGTTTTGTTTTTCGTTTAACATTACAGGCTTTATTTGACTTTACCCAGCCTGCTACAGTGTGACTGCAGTCAGTCACGCTATAAGGGAGACTCTCCACTTAAAAGACCCTGAATAGAAATCTGTAAGTGGAATACAGTGATGTTGATGATGGTGGTTGTACGACACATGTCCTGCCCTTCCCTTAAAAAGCCAACTGTCTGCTTTGTCACAGCCAAACTTGAAATTCCAGCCTATTTTGCTGTTAGACCGGTGCCATGAAGTAAAACCTGTGGGTGAAATCGCTTTTTCAGCCATATTTTGTGGTAAAGTTGCTAAATTTTTAAAGCCATTTTAATCAGATTTGACTGGTGATTCCATACATGCAGTTTTTATGTCCTGTGTTGGTCACTGAAAAGACAGCTATGACTCTCTCCTCATTCATTTCGACAGGACTCTGGTCTTATTAGACCAACATAACCGCCCAGGGGCCTGAACATCATCACTGTTGAACACAGGTATAGTGCTGCCAGAGCACACAAGAACACCCTGCCATTTTTTTTCACCTCAAATTGAGAAACTAAGAAATTCACATTTTATTATCCAGCTGAAAATCATGAACATTTGTAGTTGCTAGGAGACGTAATCATCACTATACGTATTTCAAGCAAGAGAATCAATATAACATCAATATGACTTTATTTCTGCCTGTTTAGCCCATTAAACACTGCTAATACTGGGTTCTGTCAGGGTTTGGCGATGCTGTTGGGTTGCAACATGTTTATTTAAAAAAATGTCTTGATTAAGTTATTGCCTTACAGTCTGCCATTCAGAAATTTTTGACAAGCCACTGAGACAATATGGACAGAATCCTCTAGATGGGAATATAAAGCTGCTGTTTTTGTAAATAAGCACAAAGTAAGTTTCACAATGACAGTGTTGTTTAGGAGGTTCAATGTTAAACATCTTCACCATCTTAGTTTAGCCTGGGAGCATGCCAACATTTGCTAATTAGAACTAAACACAAAGAACAAGTAAGGGCTAAAGGAATAGCCACCGGTTTTGCAGCTTTTTCAGTCATAAAGCAAAAATATTGTGCAAATTAAAAATTGTAATTATGTGGTGCCACATAAAAACTTAACATATCACAGAAGTGATTCTGCTTCACGTGGGGGCCATATTTTGTATTTTTAATAAGTTGGTACCAGCTGAATATTTTCAATATTTAACCAATTTTGTGTAATTTGTTTTATATTAAAAAAAATATATTCATATTTATCCACAATAGACATTGAAAGGCTCATATTGCCATCCCTAAAGTGCCACATTTGTGATTATGTGTCCACCTGAACAAGAATAAAACCTACGGTATGTGATACATGCAGTACTGTACCTGAGTGAGTGCATGAGAGACAAACATATGCTGTACCCTGACGTACCTCTGGGCAGGCGGACGTTCAGCTCACTGCGTGCCACCTGTGCTTGAAGCGGGAGGCCGCCGCTGAGCCGTGAGAGGCTGGGGCTGCTCCGACCGGCCCTGATGGGAACGGCCTGGAAGTTGGTACCAGCTTCTCCCTCTGCGGTCTTGGAAGAGCCCTGGCTGACCTCGTGGCTCAGTGGTCGCACCAGGCTGACAGCCAAAGAAGAAGACCACTGAGAGGAGGAGGAGGAGGAGGAGGAAGAGGCGGCCTTCTGCGATGAGATGGGGAGGATATGATCAGAATCCACTGACGCAGTGAGAGGTGAGCTGCTCTTCTGGAAGATGGAAAGAATGAGTGATCCTATCAGCAGTATATTAACAAAACAGCGACACGTCCTGGTGTGCTTACCGTGGTGATACAAGGAACTCAGTGACATGAGAGCAGTCACTGAAAAGCTAGATAATATGGTGAACAGAAAATACCTCTTTCAACTTATTTTTCATCAACTCTGAAGGCATATCTACATGGTGAATATGAAAACGAGACGCTACAGCCTGCAAATCATTAGCTTACCTTAGCATAAAAACTAAAAACCAAGGGTTAGTCGGCCTGGCTCTGTCCAAAGGTAACTAAATCTACCAACCAGCTCTTCTAAAGCTCACTAATTCATTTTTTACATTCAAATTTTGAATAAAAAAAAGAGATTGCAAACAATTAATAAAAACATGTGATTTTAGGCCAGGCGCAGTGACTTGCTAATCTAAGCCAGCCAAACATGATTTCGATTTCTGTTCATTTTAAACATCTTTAAGTTAAAAACTGTAGTATTAGTGTCTCTGATTGCCACCTTTTTGCTGCAAATCCAACAAATCGCCTCCTCCAAGTTATTGTGCTCTAGTTTTTTTTTCCCATTTGGCTTAAATCCAAAAAGTACCCACAGCAGAACTGTGGTGTTTGGCTTTGCAACTAATAAGTGCCTCAAGATAAACAGTTAGTACCCTTTAACCACAGCAGAAGCCGGGGGCGTAGACGGTAGAGAAAGATGTGGAAAAAATGACTGAATTATGACATTTCTGTTTGTTTCATCCAGCTTTTGTTTATACAGGTGGACAGAAATGACCATGATTAAGCAAAATGATGGCAGTCAGCTTAAAGAGTTGTGATTGTAATAAATGAGAAAGACCTAACTGTAGCTTCACTGAACAAACATGAGAGCTGCATCAATCTCTTAATCCACCGTTAGCAAGAAATGCAAATAATGTCAAAATACTCTCGTGATTTGCTGCAGAATGGCATCTAAACAGACAAAATCATCAAGGTCATTTATAAAACGGACCTTTGAAAACAATGTACTGTTATGTATTTGTTTGATTGGAGGCTCTGAATAACTTAGTTGCTATGTCTAAGGTTTACACCAGAACACAAAATGCCAAATGGTTCTTTTAAAGCACTAAATAAAAATACAAATAGAAATAAGTAGTTGAGAATGTTTGATCCTAATGTTTCTGAGCTTCATCTTCAGTCCAGACTGTAAGCATTTAGGGAGTTACACAGCTGTTGTTCTTTGACCTCTGTCCTTCAGCCGATTCAGCTTTAATTAGAGAAGGTTTGTGTCATAAAAACAACTGTGTGGGAGATAAAAACTCTTTTAACACATAGGGCTCAAACTGTAAGGGTTCACACGTAAATCTAATGACAGATACACAAGTCAAAGAAATTAAATCAATTAGCAAATACATTCAATATTTTGTGTAGTGCAGTCAGACACTGCAACAAACTTTTGTTCTACTAGTTTTGTTTTGTATGCTTTTTGCAAATGGTCATGAAATCTTCTTTTGATTATTGGCAAAAGGTCACGTCCGCTTACATCCAGGAGATCATTTCTGCATTACTGTGCTGTCATTTCTGCTCATCTATAAGACATGCCCTCCTCAGTGTTTCTTTTAATAAGTATCCAGCTGCTGATTTTAGCAAACCAACCACCTTTGGTATTTGTCAGCTGGAGTTTTGCTTTTTCTTTGACGCCCCACCCTCTTCTCTTGTACAGTCACCTCTTAACTCCTTCTAGTGACAGACAACGAGGAGAAAGACAAACTCCACCTCAGCCTAAATGGCAACTCTCAGCTCAGAGCCACGTGCGAGCTCTTTTGAACTAACTCCGAAACAACACACGGCTGCCCAGGAAACATTTAGTAGTGACCAATTACTTTTGAACCCTTGCAATTATGGGCACTGTGTTAAAGGGCCTCTATCTCCCACTCAGTTCTTTCAGTACTGACGTAACTCAGCTGGAATGTGCTGAAGCACTGAGCCTGAAGGACAAAATATGTCTAACTGTGCACACACTTACACTACTTACAGTCTGGACTGCACATCTAACTGGAAATGCTAAGATCATGTTAAACATTTAGGCAGCTGTAATGGACAAAATAGTGTATTTTAGTTTTACAAATACCCTACAACACACCACATTCAGCCATTACTGCTGACCTTTTAAGCACGTCTGCCTGAGACAGAGCACTAAGTAGGAGTCTAATTAACATATGAGCACAGAGCGGTTAACAGATCAATGTACTGACTTCATGAAAACCATGAGATGCATTTGAAAGCATCCAAGAAAGCAAGTGGACTTTGAGCTGAGATTGTTTTTGCAGAAGAAAATGTCATTGTTGCGGTGACTGAGGAGTAGCTACAGACAAGTCTCTGCAAAATTACAGTTGTTTGCAAGTTTGGCCATCACTGGCCAAATCACATACTCTGTTGATTTTCTAAATCAAAAGTACAGACGCTTGCTGTAAGCTAATTCAAAGCAGATGTGTGTTGGAGTGTGTCTGTGTGGCAGCTACTGTCCAAGAAATACTGTGGCACATAATCCCCATTAAACCAGTTGAGCTAAGCTAACTGGTTGTTGGCTCTAGCCTTAGAGTTTGTACATTTGGGCACCTCTGGACATAGTTTGCTGATTTTTGGAGTGAACACAGCCTCTGCAGCAATCAGACGAAAAATGAGCCTTTCTTCAAATGTTAATATATTATTTAAGTGTAATTGCATCTTTGCTGTCAATAGAAAGTGGCATTAGTGGGGAACTGTGAGGGCCAGAATAAGATGTGTCCAGGAAAACTGCATGTCCGCTGGGCAGAAAGGCAAACACTGCACATTCCACTAAATATCAGCAAATTTCTGGCTGCAAATGTCACACAGTCAGTCAAGACACAGAAAATGAAAAGAGGCTGGCTTCTACAAGAGGACAATGAGCCCAAGCAGCCCTCAAAATCCACCGTGACCTACTTCAAGAAACACAAGCTGAAGCTTTTTGAAGAGGCCCTCACAGTCCTCTAACCTGAACATGATTGAAAATCAGACAGGGTGGATCAGGTGGAGGAATAACGACGTCAGTACTGTATGATATTATTGGTAAGAATATAAATCTATATGTTACAGTTTGTCAGTACTGTGAACTGCATTGCTATTCATAAAGTGTAACCCTCTCTCTCTTCGCAGTTTTATGTTTCTCTGCTATGCCTTTGTTACCCTTGTGTATGTATAAAGGGAATAAAGACCAGAGTGAAAAAAAGAAAATCTGACATGCCTGTGTGCGCAACATTGTCTAAAAATATCTCCGAAGTTGAAATGATCTGCAAGGATAGAAAGATTCTTAACTGGCTATGAACAGCGTTTGAAAGCTGTGATATCTGGCAAAAGGGTGTGACTAAGTACTGACGCTGTATGGTGCCCAGTCTTTTCCACATGCCACAAATGGTTTGACTATTTTCTATTTTTTAGGTTCTTCAAAGGTACCACTGTAATACATTTAATACCAGTTTTGCTATACATTTGCTGAGGAGGTTGTATTTAATTCTTTTTACTGAAGAAATCAACAAAATGCTGGTTATTGGTACCCAAACCTTTGTATAAAACAACCATCCCATGCATTTCAGCTGCAACCAAGAGCATGTTTTATAGTGTAATTCATAGTCTTAAAAGCCACCATAGCAATCTGACAATCATGATCCACTGTTTACGTAGCAACTCTAATTAGATCAGCTTTCCCACACAGCGCCCACGCAAGCTACCTTACTCCTGTTGGTCATAATATGTTGGGTTTTGTGTTTTACATCTGTTCATGAAAACACAATATAATAACAGAAGCTGTCTGAGTGTGGGTGTTCAAAACATGTGCTAATACATTGTTTCTTCCAGACTTTGGTTCATTGGGGTTGGTGACACTCCACACTCCACTTTTCTATGAAATGTTGTTATTATCGAATCACAGGATAAGTAGACGGGTGAAAAGAGGTGTTTTCATTTTTAAAGATTTCCTTTTAAGCTTCTTTTTTTTTTGCTTATATTAGATAGGACAATGACAAGAGAAGAAATGGGGAAAGAGAGTAGGGGAGTAACATGCAGCAAATAGTCTGTTGCAAAGGGTGTATGCACCAATATGGTATGCACATTATCTACTCAGCTATCGGGTTGCTCCGAGACATGTTGTAACTCATGCTGATAGATCAGCTACAAGACCAAAAAGCATAAGTCATCTGGTTTAGTGATCACAAAAAATGTAAATAATTTTTAACTATGTGCATCATCTGTCTGCTTAGGCTCTCAGTCACCCAGTTTGTAGTAATCCTCGGTGCTTCAGAGGAATGCAACTAAGCCTCTCTTCTTCTTTAGGGTTCTTAAAAATGTTTCACCTCTCATCCAAAAGGCTTAATCAGTTCAAACCTACGCTTGTACGTACAGATGTGGAAAAAAAACTTACATATGCTTGGAAAGACCATGCATACCATGGCAGTCTTGCATTTCCGTTGACTCCTACAACTCTTCATTTGTATAAATGGAATCCTTGAAACACATGTCTCAAAAAAACAATCACAGAATTTGGTTCTTTCATAGATTTATTATAAGTCTTCTTGGAATATGACAAAATCTGCTGGGTCATAAATATACATACAGCAAAGCTAATGTTTGGTTAAATGCTGTTTGGCCATTTTCACCTCAACTAGGCCCTTTTGATAGCCGCCCACAAGCTCCTGGTTGTGTCTTTGATCATTCCTCTTGACAGAACTGATGCAGTTTAAATAAATTGTTGGCTTTCTGACTTGTTTCTTCAGTACATTCCACAGGTTCTTGATGGGCTTTAAGTCAGGACTTTGGGAAAAGCAGCCTAAAACCTTAATTCTAGCCTGACTTATCCATTTCTTTACCACTTCTGATGTATGTTTAGGTTCACTGTCTTGTTGGAACACCCAACTGCGTCCAAGACCCAGCCTTCTAGCTGATGATTTTAGGTTTTGTGAAAAATGCAGTGGTAATCCTCCTTCTTCATTATTACATTTACTTATGGTTCTTAGTACTAGTAAACCACCGGTTCCTCTTGCAACAAAACAGCCTCAGAGCATAATACTACCACCTCCATGCTTGATGGTAGGTATGGTGTTCTTGGGGTTGAAGACCTCACCTTCACTCTTCTCAACATATTTCTAGTCATTGCGGCCAGATAGCCCAACTTTCCTCCAGAAGGCTTTTTTTTTTTTGGTCTGTGTGATCAGCAGCAAAGTTCAGTCATGTCATAGGGTGCTGCTTCTGGAGGAAGAGCTTACTTTTTGTACAGCAGCCTCTCAGGTCAACTGAAACTGACACCTGTGTTCTAGCAGCCTCTCAATCATTGCGGATCTGCTCTTTGGTGATTCTTGGTTGACTCTTGACCATCCTAAACAATTGTCTCTCAGGAGCAGGTGATAGTTTCTGTTTTCTTTCTTTCAAAGCTGAAACTCAAAATGCTGTATGTATATTTTTGACCCAGCTGATTTTGTCATCTGTAATAAATCTATTAAAGAACCAAAATGCATAATTTTTTTGTGACAAAGACACTAGTATTTCAATAATTCCATCACAGATGATAAAGCTATTTGAGTCTTCAGAAATTAAGGACTGCCAGGATATGTATGGTTTTTAAAAGTGAATGTAAACTTTTGTTCACAACTGTAGCTGGCGTGTCTGAGATATTTGAAAGGTATTCTCCAAACACCACATACAACCCAGTGCTCTTCAGGCACAGCAACACTCTAAGACAAAAACTAGTTCACCCTCAAGATAAACACCCAAATACAAGCTGAACAATATATATGCTGACCAATCCAGTGAGGACTGCACAGACCTACTGTTATACATAGGGGAGACTAAACTACCGCTTCACAACTGCCTGGCACAACAGCTTCTCACGACAAGACTCAGCAGTCCATCTGCATATACAGGATAAGGGATACTCCTTAGAGGACAGACATGAACACATGCTGGACAAAGAAGACAGATTATTTGAGAGGGGAGTCAAGGAAGCCCACCATTCACACCTTCGGGGCATGTGAGCCCTGGCCATTAGCCATGTGGTTTGAGGTGAGAATAAATAGCTGGGACTTTCCACCAGTCAGTTAGAACAGAGAAAGCATTTGGATAATAGGTGAAAAATCTCCAAAAAACAAAAAGACAGCGTCCAGTTGCCTTCTACTAAAACACTTGGACTGCCTACATTATCATACTGATGAGACCTGCATTAGACCTCTTCGATACTTTTCATCACTGAAACATTAAGCTGCTGCAGCAACACAAAGTCAGCTAGTTGAGCTAATTTTAATCTAGCAATCACCAAATGTAGTTTAGCCCCAAGGTTAGTCTTTTTAACCTAACATCTGTGCTGTGGGGGCACTTGTATTTATTATTGCCAACAACAGCAACCAGAAGCTGAGAGACAAAACTGGAAATTGAACAAATAAGAAAAGCTGTGGGAAGATGAAACGCTCTACTATTGCACCGATGTTGTTATTTACCCCTCTCAGGAATGAGGCTGATGGACACCTTCCTTGCTAGTTTTATCTTTCTTATTAGTAGTGAGGCCACATCATACAGACCAGCCTTGCTCCACCCTGAGGAGACCAGAACAAAAACACCTGTGTGGGCGTGCAGGGCTTTAAGGAATGTCTGGGCGCTAAAGTTTGCACTAAGTGCATCTAAATAACTTGAAATTCACTTGTACAGTGCAATTTTCCTCAACTCACTTATTCACAATTTTATAATCTTTTTCTATTTTATTTTGAGGGTAATATTACATGCACACATTAACTACAATGTAACTATACTAAATCATAGTGTTAAACTGATTTTGAGTGGCAGTGCACCAGAGCGTAAACAGTTAATGAACTCACTGGTGCCCTATGACAAACAACATTTATTCCTGAAATGTGAATATTTTTCTTTTTCCCGATTTCATATCATTTTCACACTGAATGTATTTGGGTTTGGGATTACTGGTGGTGAAAAAAACATGACAAATAAGAGGTCGACATTGTAGACCACTACAAATACCTGGGTGTCCACATAGACAGCAAACTGGACTGGACTGTGAACACAAATGCCGTTTATAAGAAGGGTCAGAGCCGACTGTACTTCCTCAGGAGGCTCAGATCCTTCAACGTCTGCAGAAACATGCTGCAGATGTTTTATCACTCGGTGGTCTCCAGCGTCATCTTCTACGCTGTAGTGTGCTGGGGCAGCAGGCTGAAGGCAGCCGACACCAACAGACTTAACAAGCTCATCAGGAGAGCCGGCTCTGTCCTGGGGGTGGAGCTAGAGTCTGTGGTGGAGGTGTCAGAGAGGAGAATGCTGAGGAAGCTGCTCAGCATCCTGGATGACACCTCTCACCCCCTGCATGAAACACTTAAGTCCTGCCAGAGCACCTTCAGCCGTAGACTGAGACCACCGAGGTGCACCACAGAACGCCACAGGAGGTCTTTCCTACCTGTGGCAATCAGACTGTATAATTCCTCCCCTTTCTGCAGGGGGGATACACAATGAACACACCTATGCAACACTGACTTGGACTCATTTATGACTCAACACTATGTGCAATCCATACCATAAACACACTTGTCACTTTTCAAACTACTGTATATATGTATATATTTTATTTTATTTTATTTTATTTTTTATTTTATTTTATTGTATTTTATTTTTCTTATTAAGGCACTGTTCTTCTCTTTGTGTTTGTGCTTCTACTGTACTCTGGCAACAGAATTTCCTTCGGGATTAATAAAGTTGATCTTTATCTTTATCTTTATCTTTATAAACTGTGATGGACAGTTTTCAATACTTTCTGACAGTTAATTGCAGCCTGACGACTAACAATGAATTCCTTTATCAATTAATCTGCTGATTATTTTCTCAAACCTCAGACCAGTGGCCATTACAACTCCCTAAAGCCCAAGATACCATCTGAAAATAAACCATTACATCTTAACCACAAGCATATTCAGTTTGACATCACATAAGACAAAGAAAAGTACCACATCCTTTCCACTGAGAATCTGGAACTAGGGAATGTTTAAATCAGCTAAGCCAATTGACTAATCAATTAAAGGTCTAACACTATTTTTAATCATGCCATCCTTTAGTAAGTGCTTAGATACAAGCACGACAGTCTAATACCTACTTCTTTGTTGAGTATACTTCTCCGGGATGAAAACCTTTTTACAATATGATTACAAGGACATTTTAAAGGTAATCCATTCTGTATGTGTGTCACATCACAGCTCAGGGAAAAGGTGTGACAGTGACGCAAATGCACCAGAAACTAATTCAGCAGGGAAAAAAAAGAAAACATACATTTTCTTCTATCAACAGCATGCCATAATTTATCTGAAGATGAAACATAAGCTGCCAGGCACCCTGGTTACTATGGCAACACCCAAGTCAATAGCTGAGTTGTTCTGGCATCTGTCCCCACAGTGATTTTTTTGCTGGGTGTAAAGACACAGGATCTACAGTAAGGCTCAAAGCTGCGAGACAACACGTCTGAAGCTTTCCAAGACACAAAATGTCTGTCGTGCCACCAGCTGAGGCTTGTTAGATCTCCAAGCATGACGCCTATTCAAAGACACTGAGAGGAAAGTGAGTGTGTCAGAAAAGTAGCACAGTGGGTTATGATCTTTTATTGTATATCTGTTTAGCTTTTGTGGAGGCACAAGTTCTTTCACTGATATTCTCCCTCCATTTCTGTGGGGAAAAAAGCTATTCACAGCAGCAACAATAGATTTTGCTGAAGTGCCAGCGGCCAAACATAAAACCAAGCAGCTCGATCTGTTAATAAAAACACCTGAGCTGTTACACTCAAATGAATTACCAACAACCTCTCCTCACCTTCTTGAGGGTTGAGCGGTTACCCTGCATGTAGCTCCGGTGCATCTCCAACACCTTCTGAGGCCTGCTGCGCATCCAAGCGCTAAGCGTCTCGATAGGTGATCCATTTACACACCACTCAGTCACACCAAACTGCCGCAGGTGGGCTCGTGCGTGGCTGGCTAAAGCCTTACGGTTCTCAAAGTAGAAGCCACACAGTTCACAACTTGGATCTGAAAAATATAGGTAAGAAGTAAAGGGAATACCTTTCTTAAGATTAATGTTGAATATAAAATGGGATTCAGGGTAACTAAAAACTCACCTTGGTGTCCATGCTTGTCTGGGGAGGGTTTTCTTTTGAAGGAGAAATCATGTGGAAGGGGGGAGAAAGTCTTTAGCTGATGTGGTGATGAGTGGGCAGCCTCCACTGACTTGCCCTCCTCAGACAAAGGCCTTTTACCCAGTGGAGACATCCTGAAAAACTTCCCTGTAGATGATGTAGCAGATGAGCCCGCAGACCCCAAACCCTGCTTATGGAGCCTGGACCCTGACTGCAGCAAACTGAGAGGAGATTTACGGAATTTGGAGGACTGGTAACCTGAAACACCCAAACCCTCAGAGCTGCTGGCGCCTCCTGTGTTCTTCCATGGAGGACTGTTGGTTCCTTGGCTCGATTCTTTCTTTACTCCCTGGTTTGAGTGAGAGGCACCACCTACTCCTCTCTTGTGCATGACCTCCCTCAGGGTGTCGATGGGCGAGCCATTGACCGACCACTCGGTAATGCCCATCTGCCGCAGGTGGGAGCGAGCGTGGCTGGAGAGCCCTTTGCGATTCTCAAAATATTCCCCACAGAATTCACAGCGAATATCCCTTGTAGGCTCCACTTCATGGGCCATGGCTGAGGAGAGACCAGGAGAAAACATCCACTAAATAGTTATTTTTATCAGAACTTTCCAGAGAATATCCTGTGTCTGCTGCTAAATTTCAGATATGTCTTGGAAGTTTACAAACAAGAAAAGCTAGAGGTTACATGAGAAGATCTACACACTGCGACCAGCCAGTTAAACCGAGAACAAAGACTAGGAACAAAGTGAAGCAGGTAGCCTGGCTCTGCACAAAGGTAACAAAATCTGCCTAACGAGACCTCTAAAGCTCCCTAATCAACATGGTATGTCTTGTTTTTTTTAAACTTGTACAAAAACATAAGTGCAAAATGATGGTTTTATGCTGGGTTATGTACAGGATTATTTCTTGGCTGCAACCAAGTTGCTGCTGGCTGCCTGGAAACTGGTCTTAGCCAAGAAATAGCTCAGAACATACCCTCCCGCACTGCAGCTAATTCAAAATTAAACAAACAAGATATAACATGTTAGTTAAAGAGCTTCAGAAGTCCTTGAAAGCTTGGTGCTGGTACAGAAATACAGATGTGACTAGTATCCACCTTCTCATCTAACTTACAGCAACAAAACAAATAAATGCAGCTCCTAAAATGTCACAATACTCCTCCGAAATTGCTAAATAAGCACTAAAATTAAAAATGAATTCAAGTTACCCAAGTTGAGGGGGAACACACTGTCTGAGCTGCTCCAGCTGGAGTTTAGAGACTCAGCAGAAAAGCCTCCAGATCTCCCCACAGTTCCAGGTGTGGTGACTTCCAGCTGCACCGGCTCAGGCTTCATCTTGAGAATCTGCCCACTCGGGGATGTTGGTGGAGCCGAGCTCGACTTTGACACAGTCTGAGCAGGACTGGAGGGACGGGCGAACGCGAAGGGCAGGCGACTGAGGAGGGTAGCTGAAGGAGACGAGGAGGCCGACAGAGGGGAACGAGCGGGTCCTGGGGAGGATGGAGGAGGGGTTTTGAGAGGTTTTACAGGAAGGGCGCAAGGCAGGCCTCGTCTTGTGATGATCTCCCTCAGGGTATCGATTGGGGAACCGTTGACAGACCACTCAGTGATGCCCATCTGGCGCAGGTGGGAGCGGGCATGACTGGAAAGCCCTTTACGATTCTCAAAATATTCCCCGCAGAATTCACAGCCGATTTCCTTTGGAGGTTCACCTAAGAGATAAGAAGATTGACAAAGCATTATACTTCATAAAATCATCTCATTATTCAGACATTGTGTGAAGGATTTATCATGTTACACAACAGGCTGTCATTTGGAGCAACACTCACTGTGTGGAAGTGCCATGAGCTCCCCACTACTGAGGCGGAAGACCTGCATGGAAGAGGACTTGAGACGCTTGGCAGGTGGGCCAAGTAACGAGGAGGCAGAGGAAGAGGTAGCTTTGGACGTTGACCCACTCCCGGTTGTGGTCACCTTGTACAGGAGTGAAGACGAGGAAGAGGATGAGAGTGTCAGTAGGGATTGCTTTGGGGAGGAGAGCGTTGTGGTGGTGAGACCCTGCGGCTCTGTGTGGCTGTCGAGCTGCAGTGCACTGGCTTTGTGCTTGAAGTCGTCGGTATCAATGAGCTGGTTGAGAAGGTCGATGGGAGAGCCCTTGGATTCAGAGTACTCCACCCCAAAGTGCCGAAGGTGGGCTCGTGCGTGGCTCGATAGGCCTTTCCGGGTCTCAAACCAGGCACCGCACAGCTGGCAAACAATGTCCTTGTTGGGGTCTACCTCCAGAGCTGCAAATGGAGAAGAAATAACTAATTTAAGACTAAAAAGAACAATGAACAGTTACTGTAAATAGACTTTAATGAGGGCAGTGAAACTTACTGAGGTTGAGAGGGGCGTCATTCTCCTGTGGTGCCCAGAGGGGTTTGGCTGTTGTGATGGTAGATGGAGCAGAGAGGTTGGTCAAGCTTTTCATTCCCCCGGTCTTGTGCTCTGGGGAGCGCAAGGGAGAAGACACAGGCAGTAAAGAGGAAATGGGGGCTTTCTTTACCACTGAGGAAGGGGAGCCAGAGTGAGCCGGAGCTGGAGAGGCACCAGGAGAAGGTGAGGGCGTAGAGGAGGAAGAGGGTGGCACTGCTTTCGCTGCTTTGGCCAGGATGGACAGAGGGATGGGCTTCTCGTCTAAGTCCATGTCGTCTAACTCCTCATCTTTCGGGGAAATAGAAGGAGAGGAGCTCTTGGCAGCAAGCGGCTCCAGAAAAGACGAGCCTAATTTGCTGTCCACGTCGCGCTCCTTGGAAATTTGGTAGAGGAGGTCGATGGGCGCTCCACTGCTCTCGGAAACGTTGATGCCCAGCTGGCGCAGATGAGAGCGGGCGTGGCTGGAGAGTCCACGCCTGGTCTCGAACTGAGCGTCACACACCTCACACTTCAAGTTGTGGACTGCAAAAGATGCAAAAGACATTATAAGACCGGATAACAAGCATCATCACATTTCAGACTAGAGCTGCACAGTATATCGTGCCAGCATCGACTCTGTAATGTCCACAATAGTCACATCACATAGAGGGCGATAAGAATTAAGTCAAAAAGTCAAACACATCAGGCCCCAAGTAAACTCACACAGTTCTAATTTCCACAACTAATCTCCAAGAGAAGTCTGTCTGACAGAACATATTCATTCTGATTTAAGGATTCTTGGATGCACCGAGTTATTTTAAACTTCATTTTAAAGACACAGACTTGGTTGAAATGTAAGCTCTACACAGCAAAATGAGTGAGGAACAGGAAAGAAACACTGAATGGAAAGATTTGGTTGCAAAAACTAAATGCGACATCAGTTGTACGGAAATAACTTTGGTTACAGAAAGGATGACGTTGACCAAAAACAAATTCTGTCAGTTGTCACTACACGACCACACAACCAGTTTGTTTGACCATTTAAATCAGCACCACAAAGCTGTGCCTTCATGCAAAGCTAGATCAGATTTTTATTTAAAAAAAACTACTTTGGATGCCTTTGCCTGCGTTCCACTATATGAGAAAGCTTCCAAACTGCAGAGATCACTGATGCAATCACTTTTCACCTCGTGAAATACGTGATAACAATTAACACTGTTACCAGAGAGGTTTTAAAAAACACGATCCAGTCTGTAATACCATCACACGCTTATATTTTTCAAGTTACCATCACTGAGCTGTATGAAAAATGCAAGATACAAGTTGAAACAGAGCTGTCACAAGTGGAATATCATGCAGCTACAAAAAGACTTGTGGTCCAGCAGGACAACGGAGCCCTACATGCATCTTACAGTCTACTTTAATAACGAGGACTTCCAACTGACACTGTTTGCAAACGACACTGGGCTAAAAGCTTCGAACACAGACTGCATCTTTCAGTTGGTAACTTATAGCCATTCTGTATTTACTAAGCTGTATTTCACATCGCCGTATAGATCGTAGAAAGACTAAATATCCAGGACCAGTTTTTCCAATATCGTGCAGCCCTGTTTGGCAGCGTTACACCATATGAGAAAGACTCCAAATGGTTTGCACTCAAAAAAATCATCCCAGTTAAAAGTACTCTGGACTAATGTAAATAAGTAAATAACATGTAGGTCTATGCACGCACACACACACACACACACTCTCACCCACGCTCTGATGCATAACACATATAACAACACACAAATCGTTTTTAAAGATTTGTCCTTTTACAGCATCTTATTGTTTTTGCACAGCCTTGAGAACAGTCACTTTGCATTTCACTGCTCATACTGTACGAGCATGTGACAAATAAAAACTTGAATCTTGAATCATTTTTCTTTTTTTTTTAAAATTTTCTATACAGATGCACTTTTTGGCAAAAACTCCCCAATTATCCAGGATGATGAGTTCCTTCCAAGTACAGTTATTCGAGTCATCAGGTGAACATTCCTGTGCAAAATGTTCATATTGCAGTTTAACCACATGGCGCAGAAAGAAAGATATCACACAGCTCTATTTCAACCGTCTGATTAATGCATCCCTTGTTTTAACTAACTCGAGCAGCAGCACAGAGATTGAAAAGCAACAGCAGGTGGCTCAGGTTCTTCCAGAGGCCACAGATATCCCAGCAGACACGTCACCTCACTTACCCTCCCTGTCTACATCTTCACCCAGCCTGCAGTAACACTGGCACGGTGCTAGAGGTGCTCATATTAGCCCCTAAACGCATTTGTCTACCTCTGAGGATTTCCCTCGGGGGGCAACCCTCTCTGGTGTAGTGTCTCCACGACCTCGGGTCACTTTTACAATTTTCCCCACTGACAGCTGTGATAAGGCTCGGCTGTAGCAAATCCAATCCCTTGTCAACACTCTGGGGTCAAGCATTCCCATATATCTCCGCCTCACCCTTGGTGTCTGCATCCTCCCCGGCAGAGAGGCTGTCTGTGTTGGCGCCGCGCAGCCCTGGTTTCCCGGGACTCGAGCTCAGAGCCGAAAGCTGCAAGTCCTCCTCATCGTCGTCCTCAGCTGCCTCCTCGTCATCATCACCTAAAAAACACATCAGTAAGTGCAGGAATTCCACCTTAATTAGGCTAATTAATGCTGACAAATAGTGAAAGATGATGCCAATCGAATGAGTCTCACATAAATGCCAAATCCCCAACAACCTCTTAAAGCATATACATATATATATATGCTCAGTGCCTTAATGAATAAAAGACGCAGGCTGGGAGCTGGAAAATCAACTCAGCTCACTGCCTGTAATTTCTCAGTCCTTGTAACAGCAGAGCACTACAAACGTCCTCTTTTAGGGAAATCTGCATGAAAATGATTCAAGTAATGAATTCCTGTCAGAAAGTCATAATTGCACTACTGTATGAAACAAACACGGCCGTCTCGCTTCCCCGCAGTCAGGCATTCCTGGGACAAAAGTGCCATTTTCTGCGACAAATCGGTAAATCAAAAGAGACGTGGAGACAGACAATGCTTTTTGTCTGGTGGGCGGCTCTGCGCTTGTCAGTTCATCTCTTGACTGTAAAAGAGCGGCGATGTGACACCTCGGAGCGCAGCGTTATAACACCGTGCATTAGAAGGAACAACAATACGGAATAATCAATCAATCACTGAAAGAAAGCCGATCGGCGAAGTAGTAGGAGCCGCGGATTCGGGCAGAAACACAGAAGCGATGAGTGGGGGGAAAAAACTTGGATTCCACTTGGTTGATAAGTTGTAATAGGATTACTGATTACTTTCGCAAAGTTACCACGTTCCCTGGGCTAAAGCCACTGTCAGTTTTGTGGCACAAATGCGTGCACTTGAAAGCACAGCGTGTCCTCTATCAAAAATCAAAGCAAAGTAAAATGGCGAGGATTGGGCAACTGTAGGTAATTTTAGAGATCCTGCAGCAGCAGCACTGAGAATACTGGACGTCATAGGAGACAATAATAAAAAAAACTGGAACAAGAATATGAGAGAGAGGGGGGGAAAGAAAAACAGCCTCCAGTTTATGACAATGAGGCGCTTTCTGAGCTTTTGACATGCATGTCATGGGCTCTCAGCGTGGCTCCGGTAGCGACTCTCGTTTTCTTTAATAAAGAGTTTTTAATGGCAGTTTTGTTCCGGATACAACGTTGGAAGTAGAAGATGCGGCGCGAGACGTGAAGCGCGACGCCGCTCGTGCGATCCGAGGGCACGCGGTGCTCAGGAATTAGCAGCGCGCGGGTTACTCACCGGTCCGCAGCCGCAGTGCATCGGACTCCCGGCAGCTGAAGCCAGACAGTTTTTCCGCTATTGTTTGGGTCTGCGGGGAGGTGGAAGCAGCCATTTTGCCCCCATATGCACCGCTAAGCTAAGGCGTGACCAATCGAGTGGAGGCGGAGGTTGGGATAAATGCACCGTGTGCCACATCAACCATGGGCATCAGGGACTCTCACTCTCACTCTCTCCAACACACACGCTCACTTATTATTTTTCCCTACATCCCGATTCCAACACTTCACACAGCGGTGTCACTTGGGTCTTTTTTTTTAGTAAGAAAAAAGCAATCAGACATCCTCAAACAACACTGACAGCCTCTCAAGTCACATTTCTCCAAGCAATAATCTTCTCCTCACTCCTGCTATAATCACAGTTCAAACTCCAAACACTGCCAGGATCACCAGGTAATCAAATCCATCAACACAGCAACCACACAGGCAAAAGTCTCACTCAGTCCTCCTCTTAAAGTATGGATCAATAATACAAACTTACCTTCCTCTTTCTTCTTCCACTGTGGAGATCCTGAAGGCAGTGCATCAGCCACAGCAGCACTCAGCGTCCTCTCACTCGTCTCCCCCTCCAGCTTCACCTCAATGATTCCCTCCCTTTCCTCGTCAAACTCTTTCTCCTCTTCCTCTTCCTCTTCATCGTCCTCCTCCTCCTCCTCCTCTTCTGGAGAGTCCAGGCTCTGAGGGGGAGCCGTGGGGAGCACAAGGTCAGGCCTGCTAGAGAACAGCTCCCTCAGGATGTGGATTGGGGAGATGGTAACGTCCCAGTTAGTGATGCCAAAGTCTCGGAGGTGAGCCCGGGCATGGCTGGACAGGCCGGCCCTGGTGTCAAAGCCGGCGCTGCAGAACTCACAGTGCATCACGCTGAAGGTGTCTGGGTCGAAGTTGGCAACTATAGAGCGAAGAGGAAACTTATGTTAAATGTGCAGAATAATACTTCATGCCAGTGGTTTCCAGCCTTTTTTCTGGCCCCTTAAATCAAGGCAGTATGTTCTTGCAAAGTGGAATCGACATGCACTGAAGTCTGTGCCATATAAAAAAACCCTTTCGGCATCATTAGTAATTGCAGTGTTGATCTGTTGGTCAGTCAGTGCACTACTTTGTAGGATGGATGGTCAAGAAAGTTACACTAATGGTACCCAGAGGATGACCCTGAGTAACCCCCTGACCTGTCCTCAAGCACCACCTGCAGGTTAACATTTGTGCTTTTGGGTGGAAATCACATCTACTGGAAGGAGTGAGAAACCGATGGACACACTCACACTGGATGTAATGTGATGCAACCTTGGTCCACAAAATTCCTGACTTTCATATCGGCCCCCGCTGTACTCTGTGCTGACGTCACCCACTGATTTGTCGACTACAGTTTCAAAGCCTTAAGAAAAGTGTTTTACTGTTGCCATCTTGCTCTTTTGAAACCGAACATAACAAGTGAGAGGTTGATTTGACTGAAAGCTCGAGGACAATACAATGACAATATGGTAACAACCTGGTATTTACAAGGTTCCCCTGCTCTAAAACATACACTGCTTTTCATTTATTTTACTCTAAATGCCACCATAACTTCTATGTCTCTAGTTGAAAGAGGCCTGCAACTAGCAACTGAGACCATAAACTAATTTGGAAAATGTTTACAGAGGTAACAAATCAAGTTGGAAGTAAGCTTATTTTCTCAGACTTCTATACAATCAGACTTCATTGTGTTGTCTCCTGCTGGCTGTTAGAAAGAATGCAAGTTTTAGGCACTGCTGCATTGAATTTGCTTTTCTTTGTTGTTTATCATACAGGTAAGGCAGTAAAAATACAATCAAGGAAGTTTATCAGTCACCAAAACACCGAACGGCTTTTAACCGGAGTGTATAACTTTAAACAGTTATCACACCAGCAGCTATTTAATCTTTTGTCATGCGGAGTGCAGGGTAAACAGTATGAAAATGGTATTTAGCGAATGAAATAGTGCATTTGAAATGTGTACTAGTATCACAGGCTGCATTTAACGATGGGCGTCACAACAACTCCCCAGAAATGAAGCCAAACATCTCAAGCGCCTCTTGTTTCTGTCTTTTTTTACATAGATCTTATCTCTGATCTATGTTTTATATTCTTTATATGCAGTATATGATGATATCACATTGCAGCAAAAGTCAACTTTTTGGACTACTGCTGACTTCTCCTTTTCCTGTATGATTTGAATAATCTGAATTTGAATACTCCTGACCCTCAGGTTGGTATCACTGCTTTACATTATTGAAATCGCTTGAAAATGCATCACGTGTTCCAAGCATATCAACAAAAATGTAATACATACTAATTTTTTGTTTAACAGGAGTTCAAAGGGGTATTTAGGAGAATGCTGTTACAGTTGTTACTCTTTCAACTTGGCCTCTGTTATGGTTACACATCTATATCAGAGTTATTATTCTGGGCATGGTTTGAAACAAAGACAATGAAAGGACGGGATTGCAAATCTGCACAGACAACGACATAGCCTGAAGAAACGCATGCAACAAGCCACTGACCTTTTTTTTTCTTCTTCTGATAGGAAAACTTCTTCTCAATCGCATTGACCTCCTCGGGGGATATGAAGTGACGCACATTGTAGCTGACGCCCACCCGGTTCAGGTGGCCTCTCACGTGATTGGCAAGCCCAATTCCATTATGAAATCGATCGGGGCAGTAGGGGCATTTCCTCTCCACACTCTTCAGTGCCTCTGTGTCCTCATCAATCTCATCTTTGTCTTCATCCAAGATGCCCTCTGACAGGAAACGTCGCACACGTTCCTCGTCAACGTCGTCGTCATCATCATCACTGTCAATTTCTGCAGGAGCAGCAGTAACCCTGGTGCTCCTCCTCAAAAAGAAAACCTTTCCATCTTTCTCCAACTCCTGCTTGTCCTCGTCCTTTACACTCTTCTTAGGGGGCAGCGGTAGTGTAGGGCTCTGCTGTGATGAACTGTCATCTATCAAGAAAGAAAGCACTTTTGAATGAGATGAACAACTAAGAAATCCAGCTAAAACTGAAACGGCACCTTAAATACTGAATGTGCATCCATGGTTTGGATGAGAATTCCTGTAGAGCTCCTTAAAGCCCTCCTCTGGTTCAACAATTTAACCCCTAAGAACTCATCTCTGCATATTAAACTTACATATTAAGATTTTTTTTCAACAAAAAGAATCCATTTCTGCCTTAAAATGACTTGGATGTAACTGTACAGTGTTTCTTCCTTTAGAATTTGCAGATCATTGTTGTCACCACTTCCTTATAGTATATTTTTAAAAAGCCCTATGGTCACATTTACAAGGTAAAACACTTGAGCTTCACTGGAGGGGGTCTTTAATAATACTTCCTCTTTATTTCTACAGGGGTAATTGTTTAGACCATAAACCATCATTCCTATTCATAATAATAACAGTACACTTCCCCAGGTTAGTTGCTGATATCTTGGATGGTAACAAAAGTAGTAAAGCAGTACATATAATAAAAAAGCTCAACAGTAGCTCACTTCTATGGACGCCCCATAAGCTGCAGTGTTGCATCGCTTGCAAATGACTTGTTCAAAAGAATGGTTCTTTGAGGCAACATGTACCATGAGCAGTAAATCCTCCATTTGATTCCCAGCTGGACTATTTTCTGCATGTCACTTCTTTGCTCTCTTCTACATTTCTTGTCCCTTTACACTGTCTCTATCAAGTGAAGGCAAAAAGCCCCCCCCCAAAAAAAATCCTAAACAAAACAATGAATCTTTTGCACGAACGAACTAAACTGAAACGCTTGTGATCCGTTTATTTCTCAGTTCAGTTGAGCTTTCAGTCTGCAGGGATACACTCACTCACTGAGCGGGCGGTTCAAGTCATTGATTCGTTTGCACTCACATTGAGGCCAGTCTTTTCTCTACGCTAAAGGCTAATGTAGCCTGGAGTTAGCACGAGAAAGTCAGTGGCCTAATTCCTCACCTGGTTACGCTTACACAGCACATTGCAGGGATGCCAACTCTCACACCTTAGCGTGAGACACTCGCTTTTTAGGTGGTCTCTCAAGCCATGTAAGTGGAAGCCTCAATGTATATGAATAAAGCGTTCTATAAGTTAAACGGGCTTTTGTCTGCGCACAAGACCAAGTGTGGAATTCAGGCTTTTTTTTACATTTCACATCAACACTGGTCCATAAACATCACAGAGAGTGCAAAAGACACAGTTTGTGTGTCTTTAGCTGCACACAGACATCTCCAAAATCACAAATCACCTTTTGTGGATGGTAAATTTGGACCTATATACTTTTCCCTAGAATTTCACATCTACTACAAACTGAAATGCCTGTAAAAATACAACTTTACTGCGTTAAAGAAAGACTCTCATAAAAATATGTAGCAGATTAGAAAAATGAGACTTGGCAATAATACATTTAATCTGGGTTTTGACAAAACGTTAACGGAATCTGAGGTTTAGTTTGTTGCGTCCAGCTGTTTGTTGGAGTTTCTCCTCAGAGTTTATTACAGCAGCAGGATCCATATGAGTGACTCCAAAGCGAGAGAGTTGAGCTCATTTACGCATGTGGCAAAACAGCAGTAGCTTTATTAATTAATTATAATTACAAATTATCTCCAACGTGGTGACAGAACTGATCAGGATCTAACTCTGAATAACACTGTGTACTTTTTTCAATCCAGACAGGTGAGCTGTTACATGCAAAATTATAACCTACAGCTAAAGTATCTGGTACATAGTGACCATCTTCAGATTGAGTCCTGAGCTCCATCACAGCTGCCAGGATATCACTCCACTCTAAAAGTCTGATCTATTTTTCTGTCATATCAAGTTTTTTATTTTTTATTTCACAGCTTCACAGTCTCACAGCAGGATATTTGCAGTGGTGACACTGTGCATGGATGCATTTCCATAACTATATATAGAATGTGATCATTAAGTAACAACCATAGTCTGGCACCGGGTAGCCAAGTAACAATAGAGATGCTTTTAAGTGTACCGTAAGTGGTTGTAGCTAGATAAATCATCATCACACATGGACAGAATTTTCTCTGTTGAAATCATAAATAAACTACGAAAGTCTGGCCTATAGGTGAACTTTTTTCCCTCAAATACACCACAGCATCTCTCCTCCTGGGCTATTTTGGTCTCCTAAATTACCCCCCTCCCCTCTACCTTCTCCGACTCTCACTCCAGCTGGTTGGCTAGCTGAAAGTTGGCAACCTCGCCATGAACACAAACACACACCTTCCGGTTCCCCATTGTTTTAACAGACTCCCAAAAACACCATCTTAAAATGTTACATTATATGAGAGGAGAATGTGGAGAGACACCGGTGCTGCTGCAGCTGCGATGTGAGGAAAAGACTCACTGAACATATTACACAGTGAACATGAGCCATGGGTGATAGACCATCAGAGGCTCAGGCTGCTGAAATCAGACCCAGCATGTTCAAAAGTAATGATATACTGTGGATCAGTTAAAAAGGCTTGAAAGTAATTAAAAAATCATTTAAAAGCATTTATCTCTGCTATTTACCGAGGAAACGTTTAAAATATCAAGAATTATAAAAAGAGTTTGGCATGTTTGTCAAGGCGACAGCGCTTTTGAACAGTCTTTAATAAACTGATCACAGTGATTCAGGACACTGAAGAAATCTGTTAATGAGATGTGTCCTTAATAAAGTCTGAATTTAACAGATTATTAATAAAAACCTTCAATTCATTAACATGCCAAAATCTGATTATTCACTGGCTTTTGCATTTATCTGATTATGCTTTTAGACATAGGGACTAAAAATCACCATATAAACACATTTAGATTTCTGCTAATTATTTTTTTTTTTGCCACATGGTACTGTAATATTGTGGGAGGAATACATTATGCAGGAATATTATCATCTTATAAAGCTGTCAATGGCTGACAAGTTAGCAAATTGTTACATATTTACACATCAATCAGGCACAGGGCAAATCAAGTACTCATTTAGAGTCATGTTTTAGTCCAATGAACAATGTAAATCTGGTACTGACTCTCCTTTTTGCTCTATTTTTGGTTTCCACCACCCTTCGAGGAAAATATCTGGCTCTTCAGTGCCTGAAAGCTCCACTATGTCCACTAGTTAATCTACAATTCTGCACACTTTTTACTGATGAGCAAGCAGTGTACAGGTGGTTTATCAGAGCTTTTGAAAACAACTGCCTGTTCAGGCTAAAAACAAAACTAAAAACCATGAGAGTGAACCCAAACAGCACAATCTTGGACTATAAAATCAAAACAAAAATCTGAAAGTTGCTAAAATCTTCTGTAGGACTCAGGAAACAGATTTGGGCGATAATTTTCTGAGGTTGTCACCACACACAACACCTTTCACATATCATATAGTCATCTAATGAAGTGTTTAAAGTTTAAAAAATGAGTGCAGCTTTAATACTTTCTGTATGAAGCTATGACCTTACAGTGTGTAAACTGTGTTTGAAGTGATCAAAAAAATGTCCTATCCAATTTCTCAAGCATAAGGAGAATGTTTTTGTGCTCATGTCTATGTCATTACTGATACATGAGTTGGGTGACATAGCAACTTGAGTATAAATCAAGTAAAAAGGTTACTTTACCTAATAGTCTAACTTCAATATGCAAGTCTTTATTCTGCCTTTTAGTCTCACCTATGTTGGATCGCGCTCTGGTGTGTGGTTTCACTTCCACAGGTGAATTTGCCTCCTGCTGGGACAGCTCACTGCTAAGCTGTCTGCTCTGATCTTGGTCCTGCTCTTCCTCTTCGCTCCCAGGCAGCTTGTCATCATCCATCTCGGAATCAAACTTGGCCAGATCCGTCCAAGTCTTCCCTCTTCGGCTGAATCTCCTGTTCCCAACACACTTGTAGACCGCCTGGCTTGCAGGCCGAGCTGCTGTGCTGTCCTCAGAGGTTCCCTGCTGGCTTTTGCCTTGATCTGCATCAGGTGAGGATCGTGAATCCGAATCTATGGTCGGTTTTGAAATTCTCGCTCCTCCGTTAGACCTTGAACGCTGGCCGGTCTCATCATCCTGTGCCCCGCTGACAGACACCTGTCCTGGGTGAACAAGTGTCTGGTGTTCCCTCAGTATGGTTGGACTTGAGGTCAGGAAGGCACAGTGACCACAGGCCAGGGAAGTGGAGGCCAAACTTGATGGTGAACCAGGAGATGGAGAGTCAGGTGGGAGAGCAGGTTTTTTTCTGTTGTGTGTCTTGGAGTGATTAGCCAGTGCCTGGGATGTCCTTGTGCTAAAGTTACACTTGGTGCAGACAAAGCGGCGGCGGTAGGCAGACGCGGCTCGGGCCTGAGCTGGGGTTCGAACTGAATTTGGTGGAGTTGTGTCTATGTCGAGGACTGCAGCGTCTGTGTCTGGTGTTGAAACTGGTGCTGGGGATAGAGATGGAGATTTGACTGTTTCTGGGTCTGCGCTTATATGTTTCACTACCTTACTGTCCAGTGTCTGAATTTCTTTCGCCTTCTCATTTTCATTCAGTTTCTCAATCTCCTCCAGGATCTTCAGGCGGGACTCCTGGTGCCGTCTATGGTGGTCTGCCAGTGCGAGTCGATTTGGCAGATTCCACCCACACTCAACACACCTAAAACGGCCACCTTTTCCTAAACGCCTTCCACCCCCTGCACCAGTCTGACAGTGCTCAATCATGTGTTCCTGCAAGTGGACCTGCCTTTTGAAGTAAATGCTACACTCCACGCAGGTGAAAATATCTTTACCTGGCTCCACCTCACCTTCTTCTTCCTCTTTGTCTCTTTTTCCACCTCTCTCTCTGAACTTTATCGGTTCCACATCTCCCTCTTCAAAGCTAACCTCCTCAAAATCATAAACCCCTCCTCCTCGATTCAGCTGTGCGGTCTCAGCGGTTTTGGACTTTTGAGGACTCAGTCTTGCTAGCTTGCCAGTCTCAGGCAATGTGCGCTTCAGGGTGCCAAGTCCAGAGAAGGGCCTGAGCAGCACCCTCTTCTTTCTGCACCGCTGAATGAATGTGCAATGAGCCCAGGGAGCGGGAGGGGGACTCTCTGGGTCTGAGTCTCCAGGGAAGGTGTACACATCTCTCTCAGGCTCCTTGGTTTCTTTTCCCTTGGGCCTTTTCTCTCCGTCACTGTTGTCCGCCTCCTCCTCCATTTGGCAACCTTCCTTTGGTTTTACTTTGGACAGAAATGGCTCAGCTCCCTTTGATACATTCCAGACTTTGCTGTCTGCCACTGTGAAGAGAGCAGAGCAATTCTGAATGAGAGGAGAGATAAAAAGAAAGATATCAAGTGTGAGGGCAGATTTAGTTTCTTCCTTATGGTGCTTACATTCTGTTTGGCCAAGCTGAGATGTTTTTGGCTCCTCTGTCTTTGTGCTCTCGTTGTTGTCCTTGTGCCCCTCCACAGGGGAAGACGTTTCAGTCTTACTATGGAAGTGCTGCAGTTTTTCTGGTTCTTGGTCATCTTTACAATCAAGTCTGTACAGCAGCAGAAAGAGAAATAAGTTACACAAACATCCGAAAGCAGCATCACTTTCTAAAATAAGTGAAAATTACAGATCATATGTGGACTCGTTGTTCTTATTCTGAGGGCCAAAGCTACCACTGAAGACATATTTTTCCTGGGAATTTGTTGAGTTGTAGCTAACCAGGGGAAGTGTAATTATAAATAAACACACGGTGGGAATGTTTTACGTTAATTCCAGTGTTTGTGGACTCTTTATATTTAAAGTTGACTACTTTTAGGCCAACTAAATAAATCAAGGATTCAGTATTTTTCCACCATAATATTATTGCTGGCAGCACAGAGAAGGCTTTGTAATAAAACAGAAATGCTTTATTTTTGAGGACCCTAATTTTGCCATAATGTCCGATAAAGTTTCCTGAGAAGACTTACGTGGGAGTTTTAGAGCTTTATTTTGTGAAAGCAAGAGCTTAACATTTTAGGGAATATGCTTGTTTGCTTTCTTTCCAAGAATTAGTAAACCACTCCAATTTCTGTCGATCTAATACACAGTTTCATACAAAAGTTTGGCATACATGTTTAAAGGTCCAGTGTGTGGGATTTAGCGGGATCTAGTGACAGAAATAGAACACAATAAATAATTACATTTTCATTAAGATACAACCATCTGAAAATAATAAACACTGAGCATCTTTATATCTACCGGGAGAGGTCCCTCTTTAACAGAGTCTATGATATTGCTATAGCAGCCCAGAACAGATGATTCAAACGCTGGCTTAAGAGAGGGCCTTTCTCATTTTTAGCAATGACTAGGACTATGACTGAGCTCTCCAACATGCTTGCAAAGGGAGGGGTCAGGAATTGGGATTCAGCCAGTTGCAAACTGTGACCCCACCTCTAGATGTCACTACATTCAACACATGGGTCCTTTAAGATCTCCACACAGACACTTACACTGTGGCTTACACTGAACATGTAACATGTGGGCTGTTTGTAGAATGGATGTGCTGCAGGATTTTGTAGTGTCAAAACGTACAGCCTAAAGTTGTGGCAAAAGAAAACGGTGATCTTTCATTTGGGGACTGTTGTCTTCAGTTTCTGGACCCAGCAAGCACTGTAAAACTTGGTTTGTGACTGAGTTTGTGCAATAGTAATAAGTTAGCAATTACAGACAACAGCAGATTTCGTAGCATTACTAGCATTACTAAGTAACTACCTGGTAGCTACCCAGAAATAAATGCCAGTAGGGTGATCAATACTCTGAACTGGAATCTCCGTTTGGTAGTTCAGCTTTAAAAAAAAAAGAAACTTTATGTCCCAGTTCTGTATAAAAGTACTGTGAAAAAACCATGCAAAAGGCAGAGGAATGGTACATCAGAAACATGCTAATTAGCTAAATATGCTAACTAGCTAAGTGTCAACAACTTCCTTCCAGAACTGCAAACTCCACCTTTAACTATAAAGAACTTTTTAATAAGTAAAAATATGAAATTAAATAAGTTATGAGAAAAACAAATCACCACCTTTGAAATCCCTTTGTTGCTGTTGGGACTCTGTTTACTTCTTTTCGCTCCAAAAATTAACACAATATGTGCCTAAACATTTGCATACAAATATATAATTCAGCCTATAGACGATTAGCCTAGCATAAAGACTGGAAACGGAGGGAAACAGCTATTACATCTTGTTTCTTGGCTAAGACCTGTCTACACACACAAACACGGCATTCTAGCTAGTTTAAAGCTAACATCTGTCCACTTTTTTGTTTGGGATATTTGAGGGGTCAAATTCCCAAAAATTATACAACAAAGACACACAGCTACACATTATTCTCTTACATGGGAATTAGAAGTGCTGGTGGGCAGATATTACCTTTACAAAGAGCTTGGCTAGCTGTTTCCAACTATTTCCAGAACATCACACTAAGCTAACTAGCTGCTGGCTGTAGCCAAAGTCCTCACATGTAAGTCTTGCCACTTGGCAGCCATCTTGGAAGTTGCTGCTGGCTAACACAAGCCATAAATATACTTTTAGCAGACACCAATCTGATTTTTTTTTTCAAAATTTGCCAACTTTGCTCCTAACTAAGGCCTAAATAGTGTTTTTCTGTGCAGGCTATGCTTATACAACACATGCACAGCTTATTGGCCCTGGCCTCGAGTCAGTGCACCCACATGATTGGCTGGATGTTTCGGGTTCGGCTGTTACAAAGCAGATGATTGGCTTTTTGCAAGGAGGGGCGGGAAATGTGTCATACAGCTGCCAAGTTTGGC
The DNA here is from genome assembly GCA_024666655.1 of Dascyllus trimaculatus. Lineage (NCBI taxonomy): Eukaryota > Metazoa > Chordata > Actinopteri > Pomacentridae > Dascyllus > Dascyllus trimaculatus. The sequence goes on from CM045458.1 coordinate 12,758,712, forward strand.
ATCACAGAATTCTCCTATATATTTCTGTTCAGGATTCTTTCTCTTATTCTCTGCCTTATAAAACGTCCAAAACCAAACATTTAGAAAGCATATTCCTTAATGTTGAACTGTTGCTTTCACTTTGTTATACAGTTGTTAATTTCCAGGGAAATGACTGTCCTGTTTAGACAGATGTAGAAGGACTGAGCAAATTAATTTAAAAAATACTAGTGTTTTTGTTGTTGTCTACACTAGGATTTAAATGACACTATATGTCACGACCTCAGTATGGCAGGAATCCTGGCTATGACGCTACAGACTTATTAAGCTGTGATTTCACTACTCTTCCTCCTGCACCTCCTCCTCACCTGAGTCCAGAAGAAGGAGATCCTGGGCTGTGAGCAGCCAGACCGTGAGGGTTAGAAAAGTTCTGTAGCTCCTCCTCTGACGCATAACAGCACACAAAACACACAACCACAGGAACATCACTTCACGGCTCAACAGGTAAAATTCACAGTTAAAACCATCTGTGCATACTGAGGTTACATAGAGAGCGAGATGAGAGACTTGTGACTGCAAGCAGACTGGAAAACATTTAAAAACAATGAAGGGACAGTGATGGTTGGTACACTGATGCACTATGCAGAGTCCTAGCTGAATTCAGAACTACACTCCTGCACTACTCTTGAGATGTGTGCAACAGTTTTCCAATATACGTTAAGTGTTACCATCTAGGGTTTCTTTCTCAGAGTCAGAGTCCCAGCTTAGGGAGGAAGGGAAGGCTGAGGACTTGAATCTCCTCTGTGCACTCCTCCCTGACTCTACAGCGAGCTGAGGGCCTTCAGTCGGCTCCGAGCCCTCGTCTCCACCCCACGAGCGTTTGCCAGACATCAGGCCATCTCTCAGATCTGGAGAACATGAGGACTAGTGGACATAATAAACACAAACAGAGCATTTGTTATTGACGGGTGAAGCAGATGACAGCAGACGTGATGATAGTAAAGAAAGTGTTACCTCTAAGGTGCAGTTGAGGAAAGTGGGGCTGACCGGGTTTTGTGCTGAGTTGAAGGCGGGGGGCCCATAGCTGGTCCCTGGGGTTAGTGGCTGCCCTTCTGGCTCCATGGTCCCCCAGAGAGCAGTATGGAGTCCCACTGGTGACCAGCCTGCCTACATGGTGCAGCCTCCTCTTCTCCTGGAAAACATGCACACAGGAGCTCACACTGAAGTTTTTATGGTGCAGAACTTTCTGCATAATGTTTCCCTCAGCAGACTGTATGCCAGAAACACCAAACATACAAGCTCTAATCTGCAGGATCTGTCATCCTCTGCCTGTCCTCTCTATTATTTTTTTTCCTTTTTTGTGCCAGCTGCAGTTTTCGGACTGTCTGACCTATTTTCACAACATGTCTGGTCTTAAAGAATGAAATGGGCCGCCTAAATGGTTACATAAATAAGTGGCCTTTATATCCAGGCCCGTGTCCTCTCCTGCTGCCCCCCCTAAAAGCAGAAAATCGTTGCCCGGGTGCATCAAGGTGTCCCACGGCTTGGCCTCTGCTGCTTCAGAGGACGTGGCTCGTATCGATCCGGCCGCTGTCAGGTGATTGGAACAACAACGCATCCATGCACACTTGCCTTTTAGACCCAAAACGCCCAGAAACTGCAGTTTTTTTTAGTGCAAATACTCACTGAAATCGGCCTGGTTTGCGGATCGCAGAGGGAAGGCAGCCTCTTCTAAGCGCCGTTCGTCATAGTTTGAGGACGGAGCTGAAGCTTTACGTCCCGCGACGATGCTGGCCGGAGGCTCGGTCTGCTCCCATGGACTAACTTGGTGTTTTTCACCGCTGCTCAGGTCTTTGCGTGGATCCCTTGGAGATGCCAGGCAGAGGACTCCATGTTATTTGGCTTGCAGGCACGCCACGGCAGCGTACGTAACGTCGACGGGGAGGGCGACAAGAAGAGTTTCGAGTAACCCACCGGGGCAAGTTTAATAAGTTCAACTTTTGCGACCGCTTTGTTTGTGGCCATAATTCTGCGCTGTGATCGCGTGAATGTAAAATACTTTATATTTAAAGCGAACAAATCACGATTTCACTGAAATCTGCTGCAAACACACGGCGAAGCAGCGATCACATTGCACACCGATAATCAATCAGTATAAACACATTATTTTATGTAAATAGGTGAAATATTAATATAAATGGTTGCAATCTCAATAAATGTAATATCATGTATTTGACCTACATATTAACACCGCAGTGGGTGGCCTGTTTACACATCATTACACTGATGTATTCCTTGCTATGTGGTAATTATAGTTTGTGCTGAGTTTGACAATTAGTTTGTGTAACAAAAACCCCCCAAATGCTCTGATCGATACGCTCCCCACTGATTATTAGATGGTCGTCTGGCGCCGCCTGCTGGACGCAGCCGGGACTGTGTGTTTGGGTCAGTGGAGGAAAAGGTTAACGGTTGAAAACGCCCCCCTGAAGTAGCCCACAATGTCTATTTTTAAATAAATAATAATACTGATAATCATCATCATCATAATTATTATTATGATGACGATGATTAATAGTATTATTATTAAAAATAAATAATAATAATTTATTATTGTTATTGTTTTTAATTTTGTTTGCACCGGAAGTATTCTTACGTGAACAAATTTATTAGGTAATTGTCATATAAGCAGAAAGCATCATAGCAGAAAAAAAAAATTAAAAAGCTAACGAATCTTGAGAAGAAGAAGAAGAAGAGGAGGGATTATCTTACCTCGTGAGTCATTTTGATCAATACATACTTATCATTTTTGCATAACATTAACTTCGTCAGAAATTGATCTTTGCTATAACTTTAACTGCAACATAAATGTTAGCTAAAACCTACATCGTTTCAAACTCAGTTTGAATATTGCCATTTTTTTAAATTAATGTGCCAAGGACACAAGTTATAACTTTATTCTAACTTTATTATCACATGTATTTAAATTCTTGACATAAAAATAATGTCAAATCACCAGGAATGCTCAGCTCACTAGCAAAGAATTCAAGCTAGCTAACTAGCTAGTGCTACAGTAAGCTAGCATAAGTTTATTAGTTTAACATAAAGTCAGCAAGTTAGCCTATTAGAGAGATAATAATACTTTTTAAAAATGTTTGTTAGCTTTTATGTTGTTGTGTTACATGATAGGGTACATTCATTACTGCAGATCTAACATTAAAAAGGCTACAGTATTGAAAATTATTGATATCCATGGGGGGCGTCTTACCTTGTATCTTACATTTTGATGTTTAACAAAAAAAGTATTTTTTGGTGAAAAAGTAATGGCTCTCTTGTAAACAATTAAAAGTTTGTATATGTTTATTCTTATCACAAAAAAAACAAAAGGTGAATTTTCAAACCTGTTGAATTAAACCCCTGATGTCTAATCTGTTGTCTTTGCTGCTGATCTGTGTAGTGTCATCATGCCAAGATCTAGCAATCAGTCTAAGGCCTTCAGAATAAAAGGTTGAGGATGGTCTGGCAAGGGATTTCTGAAGTTCCTTGAATGATTTCAAAGAAATTGTTCTACTGTGAGGAAAGTAATCTGTAAGTGGTGTAGATTTCAAATGACTGCCAATTTGTGCAGGACTGACTGGCTCTGGAAATTCAGTGACAGAGCAACAATAAGTCTCAAAGAAGCCCAAAATTTTATCACAGGATTTGCAGGCAACTCTGCAACTGTGTCAGAGTTCGGTAGAGTAAGTTGCAGAGTTATTCTACAATTAGAATAACATTGTACAAACTTGACCTGCATGGGAGGTGTTGCAGGGTCTAAAGCTTTTGTTAACCAAAAACAACAGTAAAGCAGAACTACGGTTTTCCAGTGAACACAGGCAAAGAGCAGGCCCTTTGGAATAATGTGCTCTGGAGAAATGGATCAAAGATAGAGCTGTTTGGCCACAGTAACAGCAGACAGGAGAAGGACTTCATACTGTGAAGGATAGTGGTGGAAATGTTCTGGTACGAGGTTGTTTTCCTCAGGGGCTGGGCAGCCTGCAGCCTGGTGTATTTACAATGTCATGGAGAGAGAAACAATAAAAAAAAAACAACAACATATAAAAACACTAATAAGAGCATTTAAAATTTAAAATCAAATTAATCAACTAAAAGTAAAATAGTGGGATATAAAATAAGATGAACAACAACAACGACTTCTGCATCATATGAAGAGTGCTTGAACATAATGTGATACCATCTGTCCCAGATTTGAAGCTGAACCAGAAGTGGACCTTTAAACAGGATAATGATCCTAAGCAGACAGCAAATCTGCAAAGTAATGGCTCCAGGAAAAAAAGGAGGGTTATTTAGTGGCTTAATCAAACCCAGATTTCAATCCAATTTAAATGCTGTGTGGAATTTGAAACAGGCATAACACGCAAGAAAACCCTCAAACATCTGGCAGCTGAAGGAATTTTACATGGAAGAAAGGTCTGAAATTGCAGCAAGTCGATGTCAGGGACTGATGGACAATTATGCAAAACACTTAAAAGATGTTATTTCTACTGAAGAGTTCAATACCAGCTTCTGAGGCCAAAGGTGCACTTATTGTTTCTACAGAAAAAATATTACATAAAATATATATTATATAAATATAAAAAATATTACATCTGTTGATATTTTTGCAGAATAAATGATTGAAAAAGCTCATGAATACCACATTTATCTTATAAGTCAATTCCTTATGTATTGCTTTGTAGTTATCTGTAGGAGATCTTGATGGAAAAGTACCTAATGTTACGCTGCAAACTATAGTGGTAAAAATATATATATAGAACAGTAAGTCCTGCATTTCTGTCTGAAATGTAGCATAGTGAAAGTATAAAATAGTATGGAACTGTAGTACTCAAATACAGTAAACATACTTAGTTATGGTGTTAAAATAAAATGTCACAAATTTGCACAGGAAAATGAGACAAATATTTATTGTTTGATTGTTCTGAAGCATAGAAGGCACTTCCTCTTGTCAAGGAGATCATTCTTGTTTCTTTACCAGCTGAAAGAAAGGAAAATAAATATTAAGAAAAATATTGATTCAGACCATTAATAGAAGTTGGAATACAACAATGTTAAAACAATATTACTTCCTGTATTCAGTCCTGATAAAGTAAAAGTACCAAAGTATTGGCAAAAAAAATGTATTGTAAGTATCAGTTATAAAAAATACAGTCACACTGCCGTAAGTGAAATATATCTGTTAATACTTAAGGATAAGTACGTTAGTGTTTTACTTTGTTTGAACTACTTTATACAGTCACTCTAGGTAGTTTAGTGCAATGGCTTCCAGTTCAAGGGTTGGGCTGTGTCAGAGGCTCACAAGATAAATCTGAGGGGTCATAAAGGAACTATTATGTTATTTACAGTGGATTCAGACCTCTTTTTGGACACTGTGTGGTAAAGTTGCAAAGTTCTGAATAATGAAAGTAGCCCAGTTTACACTCAGTAACTCAGTATCATGAAGCAAACACATGTTTTTACAAATTTACGCAAACTTAAACAAAATCAAAAACAGAAATGTCTCATTTACACTTAGCCCCTTTGGCAGACAGTAGCTCTGGGTGTTCTTGAGTAAGTCTCTACAGCCTCTGCACATCAAGATTTGGGCACTCTATTAAGTTCTTCTTGTCAGATTCTGTCAGGCTTCATTAAATTGGCGGAGAGGTGTCTGTGAGCTGCCATCTTCAGGTCTCTCCACAAATGTTCTCGTCAATCTCAGGCAGTCTGAGACTTGCCCCAGCAAACTGTCATCGTGAAAGATGAACCATTGACCTACTGTCAGGTTGAGAGCTGCTCAGGGATCTCTCTGTATTTGGCGCTGCCTTCATTCATCCCATAATTTTGATCCTCTCTGTCTCTCTGTTCCTGCTCCTATAGCATGATGCTGCCACCACTATGCTTCACTGTAGGGGCAGTATTAGCTGGTGATGAGCAGTCACTGATGTTTGTCAGATATAGTACTTCTGCCCAAAAGTTTTTTCCCCCTCATTAGACCAGAGAATACTTGTCCTTGTTCTCTCATCATCAGAGTTTTCCAAACTCCAATCAAACTTCACCAGTGTGGCATCTGTGTAGCTGTACCGTAAAGACCTGATTAATGAAGTACTGCAAAGACCCAGATGCCTTCTGAAGTTCGGTTATAGTGAATGTTTGGTTTTTGGCTTCTCCCTGACTAAACTTCTTTCTCAGCTACTTAGTGGGGCGAGATGATCAACTGTTAGGCCACCAGAAGAAGCATCAGTGTGTTACACAAGTTTCACCACAACCCTTCCAGTAACCCATGAGAAATTTCTGTCAAAAAACAAAAATGTCAAACCCGCAGAAGTGCTAGTAGAAAGGTCAGAGGATTTCTAATGTCAGCAGGATTCATTATGTGGGCACCATGGAAATCTGTCAAATATAGTGGCAATCCACGTAGTTGTCATGTCTGAAGGACTTTTGAAAAATCTTATACAATGAGTTAAAGCCTTGATACTAAGGATTTGACTGGTGTTATTTATACTGTATAGTATCTAGATTTAATGTCCACATCCTCAAATTGTGAGAAGAAAGACAGTAATTAAATATATACTGCTAGGAGTACATGTGGCATTGAGATAAAACTGGAAAAATCATCTATTTAAAAAGATAAAGTGCGCAAAATGTGAAGGGGGGTTGGATATTTCTTAAATCCACTGTATCATGTTAAGCATATTCAAGCTTTATTTGAGCTCAGCAGACCATGTTTATGCCCATGTAATGCCTGCTGATACGCCAGTAGTTACCTGAAATGTTCCCAGGTTTTTATCTCAGCAAAGAGGGCATCTCCAGGACAAGCCGTCTCCCCCACCTGCCTGTGCCCCTTCAGGGTGAAATCAGATACCAGTCGCCCTCCACCAACAGCACAGGATGTCAGCTGATCTCTGACCAGCTGCATGGTGTGTTGAGAGGGCAGTCTGTAGGAGTAGTCTCCAATGAAGGAGACTCCATAGCCTACGGAGTTGTATCCATAGGTGTGGGCTCCTTGCCAGCGCCATCCTCGGCCCTCGTAGATGTTTCCATCGGAGCCTACAACAAAGCTTTTAGAAGCACAGAGGATCTTAGTTGTTGTAAAGACTTTGCATAACCCATTTTGACATGTGCAAGAGCTCCAACCGTTTTTTTTTACCTGTACCCTATGTCAGACCAGCCATTGCTGTCCTGGTGGAAGCGCTGCATGGAGCGCATGTCTGCAGAGCACTGTTCAAAGGTGAGACAGGGCTGGCTTGGTACGGCAGTGTGGTGGATGAACATGTAGTACAGAGGCAGAGAAAGGTAGGTGGGCGATCCTATGTATGGCCTTGCATTCCACATACACCGAGAGATGATGTTTGGACAATCTGAAACAGTAAGAATGTGTGAGCTTGTTAAATGCAATTAAAATGAAGAAATCAGATTTTGAAACTGTCTTCATGTGGATTATTCTCAGATCATAAGTGTTTTTTCTGACTTCTTTCACTTCCTCTGTGGTTTGGTCTTGTGCTCACCCATGTACATATGGACAAACTCCTTCATTCCCTCCTTCACCGCAGCCATCAGCTGCCTTTTCTTCTTCGCCTCCATCTCAGACCGTCCCATCAGTCTCTGCTGCAGCTCTTCTGATTTCACCACATGTCTAGCCAAGACTGGAGGGACCACCAGTGTTTTGAAGTTCTCCCTGCGGCGTCGGCTGATGAGGCGTGGGGCAGCATCCAGCCCGCTGCTGTCCAGTTGGTGGCAGTAGTACTCTTTCAGCAGACTGCTCAGCTTGAGGGGACGTGTGGATTTGGCAGGGATCGCCATCCCCAACACCACGCCGTCCATGCCTCCATTGATCTGAGCGGTGGTGAGCAGAGAGGGGCTGTCTGAGAGGGTGAACACTTGAGGAGAGGTGATGTTGTCCCAGCAGCCATCTGGCCCGAGGCGCCGTGAGAGAGAAGAGCGGAGAGAAAGGCCGAGATCTTTGGCCAGAGTGAGCTTGTAGAGACCTCGAACACGCCCCTGAGTTTGAGAGAGGAAACCGGCCTCGATGCCCAGAAGGAGCTGCCTGAGGGCAACAGTGGTACCATCAGGAGTCAGAACCACTCCTTCCTCTCTGCCATCCTCAGTCACTCTGTGATGCACAACCTTGCTAATGTAATCTGAGAGGTTGGCATTCAGTTCAGGACCGCTGGAGTTGGCGTTTCCAAGGAAGTGCTGGATGAATGCATCATTAAGGCCAGCTGCCCTGCGCAGCCTCTTCAGCACAGCTACTGGCTCCGACCCAGAATCCTCATCTTCCACCTGCTGCACTGCTTTGATGAAGTCTTCCATGCGCCTGGAGAATGAAGCTGGAGACAAAATACCAAATGTTTATATCTTTTAGATGAAGACCTAGTTCTTCAACCTTTTCCAACCTTGCTATTTCTCGTGGGTTAATTTCCCTACACTGATGTCACCTGGAAAGTAATAGTGAGGCAAATAGTGAAACTAAGTAACTGGAACCCTTACAAGAAGTATAACTACTGGTTATAGAAAAATGTGCAAGTGCATATTGCCACCAGTGTTTTAGAATGTTTTGTATTGGTAAAAATTGGCTAGTCAGCTAATGGTACAACAGTTAGCTTACTGATAGGTGAAGTAACATTGGCTTGAGGTGGGTACAGGAAGTAGTAGCATTACTACAGTAAAAGTATTGCATTAAAATGAAAATGTATCCAAAGTATTAGAAGTAAAAGGACTCAATGCAGAAAAAAGTCTCCTGTCACTATTATATTTTTGCATATTATATTGTTATTACTAATACAATAATGTAAATGCAGGATTTAATTGTTGACGTTGATAGATGTGGAGCTTATTTGATTATTGTCAGCATGAATTAACCTGCTGATTATTTTCTATTTTAATCAACTGATTGTTTGGTTTGTAAAAAATACTACAAATTTTGAGAAATGCTCCAAAAAGTGCTCCAAACGATTTTCAAAATAGAAGCCAATTTCCTCTCAATTGACCTAACTAATCAATGGACGTATAGTTTCAGCTGCACTAATGTAAACTGTAGACTTCACGTTTTCTGTGCAGAAATCTTTATTTGTAAAGGAACTATAGCTGTCAGATAAACGTAGCAGAGTTAAAAAGTACTATTTTTCCCTTTAGAGATGTGAGTAGAAAGTTGGATGTACTTCAAATTCACACTTAAGTACAGTACATGAGTAAATGTACTTAGTTACATTCCTCCTCTGCCTTTAGTTTCATTAGAAAAGTTAAATAATGCTGACTTCAGCTGTATTTTACAGAAGCTGTTTCCTGCATTAAGATGATTAAAATCATTAAGTTTGGGAATATGTTCTAATCCAGTGGTTTAAAATTGAAGCTAGTTTCTCATGTTTAATTATGTTATTTCCGTGTTGCAGTTGACTGGGCTAATGCCAATAATCCTACAAGGAATACATGATTGTACTGAAGTCTGTTGTCTCTTATGAAATGTAGTTACACAATAATCCTTTCCATGGAGGTCAGAGCTATAGGAGCTTCACAATGTGCCAGTTTTGCTGAAGTACGGATATCATGTTTTGAGAATACACTAGAGCCGAACAATTATTCGATTTCAAAAACACAATCGTGAAATTATACATTTAGCAAATCGCAAAGGCTGCACTTACAGATATACATAATGCAGCACAGCTGACGCAGGACTTCAACTGCTGCGTCAGTGGTTTTACAAATTCACGCCATCCTTCTTGTGTGACAGTCAAACTTTTGATGGTTTGTTGTGTGGTACTGCTCCATCGCATGTGAATGTTGAACGGAAACTTGAGTTAAAAGAGTTATACTACAAATTAAATTTCAATATGTGGCAGAAAAATTGCAATTAAATATTTTCCCTGAACCATTCAGCCCAACGATACACATGTAGTGATAATGATAAAATCAGTAGTCCAGCAGCAGCTATTATCTGGTTGAGAGTCCAACATATCATACAGTTAAGGTTACAGACTCTCTCCGCATCTCTGTACGCATAATTTGTGTGTAATTATTTGTCAAAATTATACAAAACTCACAAGAAACACAGCTAAATATGAATTTGACTGATATCATCATTGTGAATTCTTTTAGACACAATCTGGTGTAGTGAAAACTGATATCACTTGAAAATCTATGGGAAAAAAAGTTCCCTAATGTTCTAAAACCTTTTAATAAAAGCTTCGCACGATTGCAGCATGCTGAGAAAAGACAGATGAAAAACGCTCAGATCTCAGACGGTGTCGATTTTGTTTCATAAAGAAGTTATTGTAGTACTGTTTGTACAGCCCTGACAGGTCAATAAGAACTGTCGAGGCCGCACATGTACGGGGGGCACCACATTTTTGTGCTACACCACAGGCTGCCGCTATGCTGATAAGACTAATGTTTTGATGCTGCAGGCTGGTATGTCAGCTGTAAATGACACATGGGCTGAATATGCACGGATAATACATTAATAGTAATAAGAATAACTTTATTTGCATAGCATCTTTTGAAAACACAGTTGCAAAGTGCTACACACTTGCAAACCAACAACAAAAACAGGATCATTTAGTTACAGCAAGTCAAGACAAGTCATGACAATGTTTTTTTATAGCTCATTTAAGACAACAACTGTTGCGCCAAAATACCTTCTGGTAAAAAGGATTATGATTGGTGTTACGAAAGTAACATATAAAAACCAAAAATATTGTAGTGAAGACCATGGAGTGTGATTATACTGGAGTCATTTGCATATTAGTGATCAAACCCTACAAAAATAATATAAAATTCTACTTTATTTGAGCATAATTTATATTATAGTGAGGCCATATAGTGTTATTTATTATGGATAATAATGTAACTAACGTAATAATAGAGCTGGACACTACGGTATTCTAAATTACCCTAATTACTTACCCTAACTAAAAGAAATATTGTGGCTTCTTTTGTTTAGTTTTTAATATAGTAATATATATAATCATACGTATGAACAGCTAAGAGAAAAACAAAAAAGCAGAACCAGAATTACAACAATTTTCTAAAGGTTTGTGAGTAAAAGTCAAACAGAAAAACACACACATCATGTACCAGAGTCAATACAGTTTCTGGATCTAAATACACATTTGACTGTTACGTACACGGCATCTCAAAAAACTGCTGAAGTCATGAATAAATGTTGTTACCTTCTGCATGTGTGCTGACCAACAGCACCACAAAGATCAGGATCAGTTTCCAATAGCCGTTCTCCATCCTGAGCTGTGAACACCCAAGTGTGCACACCTTGTTGCTTGCCTCTCATTTATATGAACAATAAATGGGCGGTTGTGTAACATCTGTACACATGCTGTAGATACGCCTACGTTTAATCAGTTGGTGTGGCTGGCTGACTAATGTGGGAAACTGCCACCTGTAACTTTAGCAGAGTGGCTTGTCCTCACTGCCAAAGGTCTCCTTGTTCATAGTGTTGAAGTAAATGACCTGGACATTTTCAGAAAATTCACCCGTTCCGTAAAAAAAAATTACGTTTCTGTCATCTCGTTTGCGTGGCCTCTGCTTGTGAAATGAACATTTCATTAAAAATCACTGCCAGCATTAAACTGGACACTGCTGAACAAATCACTGGCAGTCCTCTCTGAGGCAATAAGCATGTTCTTGTCAATGTTCAGGAAATACAAACGCAGCCTGCAAAACTGAGGAAGTCCCAAAACCATGAATCTTGTGTGTTCTCTGTGGCAGTGACGGGAATATACCTCCAGCATGCTGATGGATTCCCTAATGAATGTAATGAAACTGCTGAAATGTGTGTACAAACTGTTCAGACCATAATTCACATATCAGCTCTTGCAGAACTCACACCAGAAGAGGAAGTGGATGTTGTCTGTGTGTGATCTGGAAAATCCACTGCAGATGGTCTGGGATGCAGACAACAGTAGTCAAAGATGTACTGACGGTAATCTATAGTAATAACATTTTAGAAGGAGGACCAAGAAATATAAGGTGGTGTTTGTGGGAATAAATTGAGAAAAAAAAATTAAAATATTATATAATATTGCTGAGGGAGGCTCGTGATCAGTGGGGATAATATGGAAGGAAACTCTATGTGATATTTTCCCTGTCAAGTATAACTAATCACACACTGATTATTGCTTTATTGCACTGGCTGCTGGTCATAAAATTAAACTGAAACTAATCAGTCAGATGCTTGCATCAAAAGGTATCTTTCATTTTACAAATGAAAAATGACACGTAAAGATAAAGAAAGGGAAAGAAAAACAGGTCGACTCCAGTGTTTGTCAATGCACGTTCTCATACACTCAGTTCAACGCAGTTTAAATGCTGTTATTAACAAGCATTTTCAGTCCCACTGAGAAGCAAGATTCACGATTCAAGGAAACACTGTCCCCTCCAGCCTGCATCAGTATCACAGAAAAGACAACAATCAAGAGTAGGTTAAAAAAGTAATAAAATAATCTAACAAAAAGAGATTGCTAGAAGACAAATAACACAAACACATGCAAACACAATAGTGGAGCAGGAGCCTGAGCACAATACGTTAAAGTGCTATAAAAGTGCCAGTAAAGTCCATTCAGACAGCTTGTACCTGTTTATGAGGAGATCAGTGTGTGTCCATGTTTATGTGAAGGGTAGAGGATGGTGGTGTAGGAAGAAGAAGAAGATGATGATAAAGTAATGACATAGGCAGAGGTACAGGGTTTTAAAATTTCAGTTACACTGTAAAAGTATGTGGTCTTTGGTTTTTTTAAACACATTGACGTAGGGAGAAGTTACATCTGGTTGGAAAAGACAATGACATACGTGGTGGGTTCATGTAGAGAAGACAGTCATCAGCATCATGTGACGTCTGGTAGGGACTGACTGGGAGCACTGATGATGATATACAGAATAAATACATAAAGGATATATAAATATCTGCACTTGACTATGTGTGTGTGCCATATGGAACAGCGACTCCTTCTGTTCTGAAGAATCTAGACGTGTCGCAGGCTGAAGCACTGAGAATGTGTAGTGAGGCATTTAAAACAACATGTATATTACTGCTCTGTTAATTGGAAATTGGGAAACTACACTTGAGTTGAGAAGGAGCGAACTGGTTCTAAACCTAAGGAGGGAGAGCCTGGTAAATTCCATGTATGTGGACTTCCATCCCATGTCTGTTTTGCCATGACTCCTGCCAGAACCTTATGTTTCCATATTAGAGCAAATCCAGAAGGAGGATACAGCGGATCCTGTGGTGTTGGTTAGTACGATTTACAAAAATGGACCAAAGAATCTAAATAAAGCTGCAGCCACACATACAAGATGGAAAGTGGATATCCAGTCATGGATCAGTCTTTACTGCAGAGCTGGTGGCGATCCTGTGAGCACTTGATGGGTGAAATTAAACCAGAAAAGATAATTATATGCTCAGATTCTACTGCAGCACTAATGGCACTGAAACGGAGGGGAAAATGGAGCCAGACCAGATCTAACGGTAGAAATTTGGATTGTATTAAATTGTGCATCAAAGTCAGGGAGCACTGTGGGGTTTCTATGGGTTCAAAAGTGTTAAGACAGCAAAACATACAAGAAATAGGTAGATCTAGAAGTGCTGGATGTAAGAACAAGTATAAGAGCATAATACAGCAAGGAAGGGCAAAGTTATAACCCCAAAAATGAGAAAAAGGACCTAAAGGAAGGTCTTATTTTCAGTACATCTAGACAATGTGGTCATAAGAGATTGGGTCACTGTGCAATGAATCATAGGCTGGCAGCGGTTAGCAAATGCCCTGATGGAAAATACATCTGTGGAGAAACTGTGAATCATGCTCTGATAGAAAACCATCACACAGGGAGAAACCTCATGCGAACAGAGCTGTCAGAAACTGGAGTCACACATCATTCTTTAAAATCAATACTTACATGAAACATATCAAGCAACAAAATCTGTGACTCAGTCTCTCCCATACAGTCTATGGTCTCTCCACTGTACTGCATTTAACTGTGTTGGTGTAATTCCGCTAATGACCTGCGGGGGCAGCAAACCACCTCCGCTGCGTTTAGTCTGCCGCAAATTTCATCAACAGAGGAAGAGGAAGCGGAACCTAAGCTGCAGCTGATTTAGCTCCAACAAGGTGCGTTTATCCTTTAAATACTTAACTTATTGAAAGCAGGAATTCTGATACCAAGGGCTGTTTGTTCTGTGTTAGTAAAAGTGTGTGTTTCCACTGTTTGAATAGCTCCCGTGCGGTTATCTTTCCAGGATGTACCGGTTAGCATGAGTAGCTAGTTAGCTAACAGCTAGTGGTGATCAGCTGTTTGTTGGGTTTGAACAGGACACAGAAACAGAGAAGGATTTAGCAGCTTCCTTGCATTTGTTAAAAGTTCACACAATGTATGATTTGTGTTTGTTGAGTGGCATAACGTTTAAAATTAAAAAATACCTTGATTTCGACGTAGCTAGAATTGGCTAATTTGAGCCTGACGGTTAACAAGTAGCCCCTAATTTGAAAATTACATCATGTCATATGATGTCATTGCTTCAAATGACTCGTGTGTTAAACGGAAGCTGCATAAATATGTAGCACTTATGTGTTCTCCTAGCTGTATATTAAAGTAATCACGTGGTTTTATTAACATAAAAAGACTGCACGTTTAGTATTTCTGGGTGTATGAGCTACAGGTTTGTCAATCTCAAATGATTTGACAGGAATAAACAATTCAACTGGCACTGTTTAAGTTTGCATTATTACCACTTATTGTCTCAGAAGCTGGAGCGTTGTTTTGAAGTCAATGTCGTGCAATATAACTTAAATTTCATATGATTTTAAACTGCATCACCTCTCATGAACGGCAATATTTCTAAGTTGAACAGTTGAGTATTTCCGCTTTTGAACAATCAAATACTTTTTGTTTAAAAGATTATGATAAAAATACAGCTCCAAAGTAGAAACTTCATGCAGCAATAATGAATACAGCCATGATCACTGACACACAAGCTGGAAAACCTGTGATCACTGAGACCAAACCGAATAAATCTGTGCTGTCCAGTCAGCTTAATTGTATGAATACGGTGATAAAATGAGCTGTGAACTTTCTGGGTTTTGGGCCAATGGGCTGCGTCTATCTTCATGTCTCCTCATCTCATGGAAAAGAGCTGCCAGAGGACGTGAAAACCCTGATTTGGAAACTTCACAAAGATGGATACGGGAAGATTGGTAACCCACAAGAAATCAGCTGAAGCACAGTTGCAGCAGTAATCAAGACATAGTACCACAAATGAGAGCTTCAAGTGTTTCAGACTTGGTAGAGTTTTTGTGACCACTCAGAAAATGAGAGGGACATTGCATAACATCAGCCGCTATGGCATCCAGGAAACATATCTTTGGTTGCTGTTCAGAACAAAAGTGAAAAATTATTCTTTGTTAAAGAATATGAAAAGAAGCCTGATAAATGCTGGGAGAACATTCTTTTATTAGATGTGACAAAGATAAAAATTTGTTTGGCTCAAATGGAGTTAAGCAAACTTTACCACAGTGAATGCATAGTCATGACAGTGGCACACAGAGGTGGGAGTGTGAAAATATGGGGCTGTATGAGTGCAAAAGGTGTTGGGGAGACAACATTTAGAGATGGCACGATGAATGTCTGTGGATAAACCAAAATACTGGATGACAAGATGAGTCCCAGTCTGCAGAAGCTTGGCAGAAGAGAAATATTCCAACATAACAATCTAAAGTACACTGCCAAGCTCACACAAGAGTTTTTACGGAAGAACAAAGTGAAAACTATGATCTGGACAAGTATGTCGATTGACTGGAAACCAATTGTATTTTGAAGAGACAGGCAGAGCAACACAAGTCTTCCAGGAAAGAGCAAGTGAAAAAATAGTCTCTGAAGAATGGGAGAACTTGTCTCTAGAAATATATTGAAAAAATCACAGATCTGAATCTCAGTAATGAAAGGTGTACTGACTTTTATCGTATTGAGTTCTTACTGTGGGGCCTGTATTTTTAATGTAATAATTCTGAACTGTTAGTTTCTAATTTTACTACAGAGCAAATAATCTACTCTTTAACTTGCAATTAATGCAATTCCTGCAAGGTAATACAGTTTAGAATCACTTGATCTCAGGTGATATCACACTGAAGTATACTCACTTTTGTTGTGTAGTGTATTCATTCATTGCTTTTAGCTGACTATTTCACCTCTCAACTGTCAACAACTAATAGCACAAATTAATATTCAGTGCTGCACACATGTGTCGATACAAACCTGTGTCTGTCATCACTCTCCAACAGAAAATGGACACACGGTTCACTCGAGGGAAATCCAACATCTTGGAGCGGCCCCTGACCCGACCAAAGACTGAAGTCAGTGTGAGCGCCTTCGCCCTGCTGTTCTCTGAGATGGTCCAGTACTGCCAGAGCCGAGTGTACTCTGTATCTGAGCTGCAGACTCGGCTGGCAGACATGGGCCAGAGCGTGGGAGCCAGCATGCTGGATGTGTTGGTGCTGAGAGAGAAGAACGGGAAGCGAGAGACCAAAGTGCTGAACATGCTGCTCTTCATCAAGGTCAGCAAGATGTAAAATAGCTTCAGGATTGAGTAACATTTTTGATTTTTCAAACTCCAATTAACAGTTGTCTTTCTTCTAGGTTAATGTGTGGAAGTCTTTGTTCGGTAAAGAGGCAGACAAGCTGGAGCAGGCCAACGACGACGACAAGACTTATTACATCATAGAGAAAGAGCCACTTATCAATGCTTACATCTCTGTGCCCAAGGAGAACAGCAGCCTGAACTGTGCTGCCTTCACTGCAGGCATCGTGGAGGCCATCCTCACACACAGCGGCTTCCCCGCCAAGGTCACAGCTCACTGGCACAAAGGCACCACTCTAATGATAAAGTTTAACGAGTCAGTTATAGCCAGGGACAAGGCTTTGGATGGCAGATAAGAAAGACTGGACAAAGTGAATTGTTTTGTAAATCAATAGGGGATAAGGATCAGTCATCAAGTTCCAAGCTGGTGTTTGTTCCTGAAGTGTGGATGACTGATTTTCCTCGTGGTAACTGATGAGACAAGATGACTTAATGGATGAATGACTGCGCTGTACTGAGCCACATGTAGAGCAGAAAAGATGCAGCTAGTTGGTTTTGTGGATCATCTCTCACTTGTTATACCTCATGAAGTTGCATGAATATGTTTGGATCACTTTTCATTCGTAGTATTTTGGTTGCACATTTTACATCACAGGTAATTCATAAAAGATAAAGATACTGGATAATATTTTCACTTCATTATTCAGTTTTCAGTAGTGAATCTCTGATTTCTAAGAGTACCTTTGTCATAATATTTTATTTAAATGACTTCAACTAAATAGCAACCTTTTGGGCTTTTTATAGATTAATAATGAATCAAATATGGCCAAATTATTTGTTAATAATCATCAAACTCAAACTGAAAAACAACCTACTAAATGGTGGCGAAAAAAAAGTTACGCATCCTATCCATAATGTTCATTAAGATGGTGTCACAATACTTTTTTAACTACAAAATATTTTATTTTACAGTTTTTTTCTGATTCATTGCAGTTCAATCTCCACTTTCATCTCTGCAAAATAGCGTCATTATCTGGGCCTCAGCTACCACTGAGGACTTTGAGGTCGTATTCTCACTGTTTGTGTTTTCCTTTACTTTTATTGTTAATGTGTATATTTGAGGTGTCTAAAACACAGGGCAGTTTACATTCTACAGTTTGAAACTTGAACATGAAACATATTTTAGAACATGTGACCACTGTTAAGTCAACTAAATATTAGTAAATATGGTTTCAGCATTTCACTGCCAGGATTTGATTTCTGGCTGTTTGGGGAGGCTTTGAAACACCATGTTCGGCAAGAAAATTTATACAGAGTAGAATTTGACAGTTCGCAAAATAAATAATATGTGAAAAATCCTTTTGAAATGTACCTATTTTTATTTGTATGTCTCAGAACATACAGAAAGATGAGAAGGTTGATATTATGTCTGGATATTTCACATACAGCCTCTTAGCTTAGTGCACAGACTGGAAACAGGGAGGAGAAGCTAACCTGGCTGATGCCAAACACAGTGTGATGTGTCCACCAGCGCCTCTGATTCTCTCTCATTCATATATTATCGGAACACATGCTGCAGTGTGCAAAAATGACTTATTGTTGTTCAAACCAGAAGCAGAGGAAGCTGAAGACTTGAGGTCATGTCCAGGCTAGCCTTTGTTCCACTAGTTTCTGTAACTCGGGGCAGTTGTCACATTCAACATTCTTTGTGTAAAAATAAAGCAAGTTCCAGTGGTCAGCTTTATACATTGTGAGACAAAATACATTACAGTGATGGAATGTAATGAAGTAAATTTACTCAAATACATATCTACAATATTTGTACTTGAATGTTTTAGCTTTCTGCTACTTTCTGCTACCTGCTACTTTTACATGACAGCTTGTGTACTTTACAGCAGATTGGGACTTTAAAACTCATCATGATAAATGATTTAGAATACATTGTTGTGCTATAAATTAGACTACATGACCCATGTTGGTGTGTAAGTAACATTTGTGTTTCTTTAAGTATATTTTGTTGAATATATTTAGATATTTTTGACTTAACCAAGGTTTGAAGAGCTCTTACTTATACCCAAGTATCTTTAAATTGTGACGCTGCTGCTTTTACCTAAGTAAACATTTCGAGTTCTTTCACCACCGTTACATTGAGAGCAACAAAAAGAAGATAGCTCCAATGGAAATTTACAAGCACAGGGGCAACAGATCATTGTAACTTGCTTGGTTCATGGCCCCAAAACTCTCCAAAGCCTTTTAATGTTCATTTGTCAACATTCCTGTTGCAACATCTGCCATGTAAAACCTTCAACAGCAATCAGTTCTCTCTGTCCTGCTGTTATTGTAGACGTATCTGACCTATAACCACTACACTTTGATGTTTAGCCCATGAAGGTGAGGGGCTTATGGGAAATGGTGTTCCAAATGATTTGAGTATCGAGAGTGGCTGTGTTCTCAGATTGTATTTTATTATTATTATTAACAATAATAATAATAATGACAATGACAATCCAATTACAGATGTATGCTAACTGTTTTCCTCTATTTCCAGTCTTTATGCTAAGCTAACTAGCTGTCTGTGGGCTATTTGGTTCATATTCAGACATAAATGGTAATTTCTCATCAACAACAAACATCAGTACATTTAAAAAAAGACGACTGTGACAGTTCTCATAATGCTCATAATGTGTTGTTGTTATTGATGACACTGTTTATTCATCTTTAAATAAAGCTGTAATAAACACATATAACGTGTGTCATAAGTCATTACATTTCCGCATATTAAACCTGTTACAACATGGTAATAATCTTGACAACAGCCTTTGTTTTGCCGGCAGCAGCGCAGACAAAACGCCGGTCACGTGATGAGGGTCACGTGGTGGTGATCAGGAAGCAGCGATGTGTTTACCTATGTGTCATCTATACACTGCGACACCGAACATCCTTTAACTCCGATCAATCTGGACGCGCTTCAGTAACATGGACCCGATCTCTGTTCTCTCTCTGTCCCCCTCCGTCTGAGCCTCATCATGGCAGCTTCCAGCTACACCTGCATCCAGGACAGCGCCACAGGTTTGTCACAACAC
Source organism: Dascyllus trimaculatus (assembly GCA_024666655.1). Lineage (NCBI taxonomy): Eukaryota > Metazoa > Chordata > Actinopteri > Pomacentridae > Dascyllus > Dascyllus trimaculatus. The sequence goes on from CM045458.1 coordinate 12,778,383, forward strand.
CAGTCCTCTGGCTTTGTTCACAGCGGCGATCCGTGCAATCCATTCTCTGCTACACGAGTGTTACAAATCTGTTACGCTTAGTTTTATAAGACGGATCCATCTATTATATGTGTTGTGGTGTTATGAAGGTGTGATTGCAGTGACGGAACCAGACAGTTTATGGAGGGGGGGCCAGGATGAGACCATCACTCACACTGGGGTGGCACAATGTGTTGTTTATATTTTTACCATCAAGTCACTGTAGACCTAATAATCTTTTTTTTCTTAATCGGTAAATAGTTGATAAAGCTTATAAGATAATTACAATTTAAATTTCACAAGATAAATAAGTCTCCTATGTGCAAAGTGGGTGTCCCTTTTCTGCCCAGTACACCCTTGTAGTTGACCCATCACACTGTGTCCATCCAGAATCTTGTTTCTGTCTTTTGGCTGCAGGTTCTACACCAGTCTTACATTGATCAGCAGTTTCTACCACTTGTTTACAGAGATCTTCAGTGTAGGGTTCAACCTTACAGTCTGCACAAGAGATTCAACTAGTTAATGTGGTTCAGTGAGGGGAGGTTGCACAATTTTACCCCAGCTGTAAAGAAATGTTTCCACTAATAAGATTAATCAGAAAAAATTACAGGATGTAACCCCAGTTGTATGAGTATATTTGTAGGCCTCTAACATGCAATGGTCAGACTTGAGCCTGCGTTTGGCATGGCTACACCCCTGATCCACCTGAAAAACAACAAAAAGATTTATTAGACTACTGTGATGGTGAATCAGAGCTTCAAGGGTCACTCCAACAAAATTGTTTTGCATTGCATATTGTAATTCAAGTAGTCTGAGAGGAAACCAGGCATCTGCACCTACTACTGCCTCCATTTGAAACGAAGACCTGCTAAACTGCCTTTCATTGTTTAGCGACAATGACAATACAGATCTATCTAAAGATCTATTTTCAGGGCTTTTAGGCAGGAAAGAAATTGATCTCATTATGCCACCCAGACCAGTCGAGGCAGATGGCCGCCTTCCCTGAGTCTGGTTCTGTCGGAGTTTTATTTCCCCCCTCCCTATCCTAGGGTTTGTTCTTTTGGTTCCTTCTCACTGTCACTGACTGCCTGCTCATAGGGAATCCAAAGGCAACTTTGGATTGTTGGGTTTTCTGTCTTCTATGCATCATTCGTGAGGTCTGTACCTTACTTACTATGTCAAGCGCTGTGAGATGACACATGTTGTGAATTTGCGCTATGTAAATAAAATGAATTAATTTGAATTGCACTATTTAGAAGGATGTCTCAGTTAGTAAACTGAAACTTTTGGATTGAGGAGGCTTGCCAGAGGACCTTTGGGTGAGGATGCTCAGATGTGCCCTCAGTGCATCCTTTCCTAAAGTTTTTAAAAGAGCTTAACACACAGCTGGAATCTACAAACCATCATCTTGGCAGCTACATGGACAAATGTGTGTCCACGATATATGCCATTATTTATTTACTCTTTCGTGAGTCACGCCTCTTTTATGCATCAATGGAATATTTGCATAGTTTGTGAAATAAAACAGTAAAAATGCTTGAATTGGCTTAAAAGTTAATCTATAGTATAAACAAACACATATAGTGTTGTGCTCATCTGAAAGCCATCACAAAATACAGCAGCAGGTCATAACAAAACAATGGACTGATGATGCTGGTGGGCCACATGTCATGTTTAATAGATGTTGCTTTCAGAACAACAGCTCTGAGGCAAAAATGTCTCATTGTTTTAAATGCCTGTTGCCTTATGTCTCTTCCTCGCCTCTGATGCTCATGTGTCTGGAGGGAGGGACTAAGACCAAGGTGTCAAGGATGTACAAACTGGGAAGTGAGGAGGGAACAGTATAAAGAGCAACAAAGCTAAAGTGGGTTTAACAGAGGACTTTCAATCACAAGTGTGGGGTTTTGGTCCAGTTTGATAGTGGAGCTTAGGAGAGAGAGGAGGGCGTCAGTAGGAGGGCTGTATATTCAAATTTACTTTTTATATATATATTTTTTGTTTTATTGCGTTTTCCAGATTTCTGCCTGCTGCAGCTATAAGTTAAGTTTGTCCTAAGAAGCACTGCTAAGCCTCAACCTGACAGCCTCCCACAGTCTGAAATTACAAAAGATTTCAGCTTTGAAATCAGTAGCAAACATTGGAAAATAGTAAAAGTCTTCATCACAATTAGAGAGTCTAAGGCGATGTAATCAACTGTCCAGTTTTGTCCATCTGGTTTTGCTTTAAAAGTGAGTTAAGTAGTCTATTTATTATCAAAGTAGTTGTGATTAATCCTTTAATCAAGAACTCCTGCAGCTCTGAATGAAAGACACTCTTCCCTTGAGTTTTGGGAATTGAGAGTATCTGTAATGTGACCCACACCAGAGACAAAAATTCTGGATCTTCTTCGCTCTTTTGCTTGGATTTTCACCATTTGATCTGTCTCCTGTGAGTGCCCCAGCGTTATGAAAGTGCAGTTCCGAATCTCTTGAGTGCCTCTTCAACATTTCATTATTGCTGATCTTCAAATCACCGAATTTCTTTATATTTCACAGAGAAGGACAGGCTTCTCTCCTCAGGAGCCACCTATGGGTCCCGGGATCTCCTCGGAGATGGAAGCTCCCGTCCTGCTGGTCTGGTGGGCTCTGAGTTCCACCGGCAGCAAGAGGAAGAGGAGGAAGAAGCCCTGAGAAGGAAACTCAAGTACTTCTTTATGAGCCCCTGTGACAAATACCACGCAAAGGGACGCAAGCCTTTCAAACTGGGCCTGCAGCTGCTCAAAATCATCATCGTGACTGTGCAGGTGGATCCGGCTCTCTGCTATGATGATATAACCTGTCTGTTTATTCTCATGTTAGTGCAGTTTGCTGTAACTACGACTCTGCCTGGATGCTAAAGCTCATTTGTTTTGTCCTTGACTCCCAGTTGGTGCTGTTTGGACTCAGCAACCAGATGGTGGTGACATTTAAAGAGGAAAACACTGCGGCGTTCAAACACCTTTTCCTGAAGGGTTATCGGGACAATGCTCCGCAAGCCGTCCACACACAGATGGAGCTGTACAGCCACATCCACTTCGCCATAGACCAGGTGACCTTATGTTAACCACAAGGACACACAAGAGTAGAGTAGAGTAAAAACTAGTTAGCAGGTGAGAAATATGCTGCTTACTTTCCTGGCAGTGATAGTAATTACATACTGTTGACATGTGCCTCTCTGTTAATTACTTTCTATTTTTAGACTGCTGTCCAAAAGAGTTTTTTATCTGAAGCAATGGAAACTTTTCTTGAACGCTGTTTAGGTTTTTCCACCACAGGCTGCCATCTCTGTCACCAAGGTTGCTCCCCTCTATCTCTGGCAAACCAAACATTGCAGGATGATGTAAAATGCACTGCTGCCAGGGTACAGCAAAATTTAGAGAGATTTAAGTGGCACTGATAGGCTATGCAAGAGATGAATGTACCAGAGGATTTATTAGTATGTAAAAGCTCCACACTTTAATCATAGACTTTTAGGAAAACTTTGTCACTGTAGGTTGTAGTTACAATTTCCTGATTTTGGCCACATATGACCAAGTACTAAGTCATGTTTAGCTGGGGGATCAAATACATATTTCCCTTAATCAACTGGGGATTAATTCATAAATGTTAGATAGCGTGTTTTTCTGGATTTTTATGTTGACATTCTGTCTTGTACAGTTAAAGTAAAGTTTTTGCATGTGGCCAAAATCATGAAATATGCAGGGGATCACATACTTATATCCCTCACTGTATGCATGGGTTGCTTGATTGTGACAACTCCAGAATGCTGATCTTTAGCTGTATTATTGTTTACAGTGTTCAGCATCGTGCTAATTAACACTAAACACAAAGAGCAACTGAGGTAGATGGGGGTAACCTGAGTTTTGCAGGTGTTTGGTCATAAACCAAAGCAGTCAGATTAAAAAATTTGCTTCAGATTTTTCCAGTGCAGTGACACAGTTCTGGGAAAAAGACACTGTTGTCTTGCAGCACAAAAGAACTTTTGTATTGAGGAGGTCACAGGAACATCTCAAAGGCCACCTGCAGGGCTGGATACCACTGTGACCGAGGGAGGGAAGGGATTGGGTTTTTTATTCTTTTGTAATTTGGGTTAAGCTGATCCTTTAAAGAATTTAATTAGCATTTGTGTTCAGATGTGACCTTTAGTGTGTGAAATTTGACGTTTTTCTCTATGAATGAATTTTATACGTACTTTATAATATATTTTGTCTTTTTTAAATCCCACCTCTGCCTCTGCAGTACTTGGCTCTACCTCAGATCTCACTGGGAAGGTATGCGTATGTGTTGGAGCCAGGCATAAATGGAAGCGCGCTGTCCCTCTGCCAGAGATACTACAGGAGGGGCACCATCGACCCCGTCAATGACACCTTTGACATCGACCCATATGTTGTCACTGGTAGGCTGATGTTGCTGGATTATTATTACAGTTTTTCTCAAATTCAGTGACTATCTCTTCAGTGTCCTCTGGCTGTCCATTCTGTGCGTGCTGAAAAAATATCTGGCGTTTGTACACAACCCTGGCTCTGGAAAGGGGAAACAAAGAAAGTGGCTTGAAGTGATCCAACATTATTCCTGTGCATAAGTACAAACATGCACAGCGAAGGGGGAAGTGAAAGACAAGGGGAAAAGAAGGGGGCAGTGAGAGGGATGGTAAATGTGGTGGATCTACACTTGCTAAGTAGCTAAATATCTTAAATCTGTCTCTAGAATCGCCCGCTCCCCCTTTAAACTAATTAAATCAGCCCTTTTGTCTTCACATGGAGACCAATTCAACCAGTTATTTCTCCCCGGCCAGTGTTTTCTTGACCCATAAGGAAATGACTGTGTCAGTGAGTCATTGTGTTGCTGCTCCACATATGTCAAGAGCTGCCCCGCAACTGTGTCCTACTTTTAAAGGCTTAAAATAACTAAATTGAGTCATCAAAAACGCAACATGAAAGCTTCTTTTTCTCCATAAACTTCACTCGTAGCCACGCTGTGTCTCTTCTTGGGAAAGGAGTTATTTGTAGACACCTGCTGACTTGGCTCAGATGGCTATTGGTAATGCATGATAAATCTTGTGGTGGAAATAAAGTGGGAGCGATAAAAATGGATGTTGAGCGCCTAGAGGGTTAATCTGCATTTCACACGCTTTGAAGAAGTGTAAAAATGTGGTTTGGGATTCATGTGATGTGGAAAAAGAGCATCATTTGTAGGACTTTGAAAGATTACTTCCCCATGTGAAACTTTTTAGTTCCTCTAATGCTATTTTCTGATTTTCTTTTTCCAGATTGCATTGGACTAAATCCTTTGATTGACAGTTCTGTTCCAGGAAACGCTGACTACAAGAATTTCACTCTCAAGTTTTACAAGTTAGATGCTCCTATATTTATCTACTTAACATTAAAAGACTACTTTCCTTTTTACAGTTTTAGCTCTGCACATCAAATTCTCTGAATACCTCTGTCATATGTTTTCTCTCCAGGCTCATCAATGTAACAATTGACTTCCAGCTGAAAGCCATCAACATTCAGACCATCATCAACAATGAAATCCCCGACTGCTACACCTTTGCTATCACAGTGAGCCAGTTCTCCTACTGTTGCTTTTTAAATCAACATCCTGCATCACAGTAGAGCACAGAGAGATATCAGTCCTGATTTGGATGCACATAATCACAACTGTGACTCTGAGATAAGAGTTCAGATTAAACTGATGAAGTTGTGTCAATATTTTCATGCTCACAGGTTGTATATTTGCATGCTTCTTGCTTGTGCCATCAGATCGTCATGGATAACCGGGCGCACAGCGGCAAAGTTAAGATCAGTCTACAGAACGAGGCCTCCATTAAAGAGTGTAAAGACCCCAACGTATCTGGACATGGTGAGCGACTGGTGGGAGGGGGAATGAGCTGAAATTAGTGAAGACGTTAATTCATCTGTTTCTTGATTGTCTTAATTGCCTTTGATCCTTGTAATTTGTCTCTTTTTCTGTCAGCGGAGAGCTACGCTCGGGAGTTCTTTGATGTGCTGGTGGCCATCGTCTGCCTGCTGTCGCTGCTGCTGTGTGGGCGCTCCATCCTCAGAGGCATCTTCCTGCAGCACGTCAGTAAATTTTCCATATTGAAACACTGCCTTCACTAAACTGGGCACAGTATTCACCAAACAGCCATAACATTAAAACCACCTTTCTTATATTGTCCATATCCACGATATTAGTAGCAGCCGGAATAGCTGTGACTCATCAGGCCATGGACACAGAACCTTTAGGTGTGTTCTGTGGAGTCTGGCACTGGGACGTTGGCAGTGGATCCTTTGGGTCCTGTGGGTTGCAGGGTGGGACCTACATGGATAAAGCTTGTTCTGGTGTAGTCTGACTCACTGGCTGTCATGTCCACCACAGATCTAAGCAGCATACACTGCAAAAACTCAACATCTTACCAAGTGTATTCGTCTTATTTTTAGTCAAAATGTCTCAGCCCACTTGATTTAACATAAATTCATTCATAACATTTCAGCAAAATGGAGGGACTCGTTTTAAGACAAATTTTCACTTTTTCTATTGGCAGATTTTTTAACTTATTTCGAGGTAAAAGTGCCTTGAAATAAGGGTTTTTTTTCTTGTTTTGGGAGGGGCATTTTTTCCAGTGTAGTCCTCCCTTTTTTCAGCATGCTACTGCTTTTAAAACCCTCGTTGCTATGGGAAAAACAACAGCAATGACCTCTGAACAGCAATCTGCATGCTGGAAATCAGAGGTTTTGTGGAAAATTTGCATCATGAAAGAAGGCAGGCCTGTTTTTTTTCAGTGAATATACCACATTATGACAGTGCTGACAAGTTCCCCTCAAACTACTTACATTTATCATGAAAATAGTACCACCCAAGATCATTTCATTTGTTTAAAAGAAATACAAACATGCCAGAGCCTTTTTTAGTAAACAGAACGATTACATGGTTGAAGCCAGACCATTCTCCAGTGCTGACACAACACTGTAGGGATAAGCCTGGCTGTGTGACACTAGTTCCAGCACATCCCCTGGAAGCTGCCAGGAGGATGGTGTGCTTGTCAGGTGGTATGTGTCATGGTAGCACCCACATGAAAGCCGGGACTGAAAGTTTCCCAGCAGAACATTGTATTGTGACGAGATGATCAGTTTAAATCCACAGACATTAAAGCTACCCTGTGGAGTGTGTATGGTCCCAACTGCATGCTTGTCCACATGCATCCTCATTTATGTAGTCAAAACATTGTTCCACAGCACTACTAGTGGACAAAAACTCCATAGCGTAACTTGAACTGGAAATTTGAGAACCTTTTTTTTCTTTACTTTGGTAGGTTTAAATTAGTCTTTAAATAGGATATATAAAACTTTATCAATAATGCTGCAATAAGACAACAAGACTGCAGTTTAGCAAGTTATGGTGCATTTGTGGTTCTGTGTTGTTGTCTATTTGTCATTCTACTTGTATGCACAATGAAGGATTATGCACTGTAAAAAAAAAGCCGTCAAAACTTAAAATATCAAGGCAACATGATGCAAGAGATTTTTAAGTTTTCCCAACTTTTGACTACCAAAGTTGACTTTACTAAGTTTAATAAGTTTGGACAAAAGTTCTGCCAACGAGGATATTCTTGTACATCCAACTAGATGTTGGGTCTAAATGTTGTTCCAAGTAAAACTTTCCTTTGTCCAGGCCCCCTCCTGCCTGTTTTTTTGGGAGAGTTTTTCCATTTTATTGGTAGTGGGGTAGAGCGGAGAGTGGCACACAGCAAATGGTCTTGAGCCCGACTCGAACTCATGACCGCTGCTAAGGGACTGAGCCCATGTGGTATCGCCTTAGCTAGGTGAGCTCAAAAGCAGACCAGCCCCCTGCCTGAACCTTAAGGAGCATGCACGCACGGACACTATGCTGTTCTACATGGTTTCCATCCAGGAAAATGCAACTCAAGTAATTTCAACAAATACATTCTTGCTATTGTTTTAACAGAACTCTAGTAGAGGCAATGATAGTGAGAGGTTTGCTGTGCTGACTCGTTACTGTTGGTTGCAAGTGGCAGTGCTTAATTTATGAGTGATGTTAGCTTAAAAACACTAATGGGAACAACAAATGCCTAGTTATCATTTTTAAAGTGTGGGAATTAAACCAGCACAGAGGCTACAGGGACACCCTTGTTTGCAGTCCTCCAACAAACCAGCATCATGATGTCCCCTTGGCGATGACACCATGTGTAGGTCAGATGCTGATTAGGTTGAAAGGTTGATTTGAAGTGGAAAGGGTAAAGGGCTATCTCAGTGTGAAGAACAATGCACGCATTTATAAGCACTGCTGATGGAACAGACCAGGGAGAAAGGATCTCTGATGTCAGTCCATTATTTTTAGCACTTGATTTCACCCCACAGCACTCCACTATGGCATCTGTCTTTGCTGCAGCAGGGACAAAACACAACAGCACAGACAAGAACATGAGTAGCCAATGTTTCAGATTCTTCCACATATTTTTGACACTGCCCCTAAGAGGCAGCAGACGGCTACAACAGGCGGACGTGTGTCTGCAAAACTTTATGTTGCATCATCCCATTGCCATGCTGGAGCCTTTAGTCGTCAATGGGAACATGTGATTATAAAAGTACAAGTTTTTGTGTGCATGCAGTCAGGAGGAGATGGGCCTGGTCAATTCTGCACAGTTGGAGAGAGCCAAAGGCAGAGCACTGTTATCCCATGACGATGCCATAATGTCATTTGTAATTTCAACATGACAACAATCATGCACACAACTAAGAAGAGCATCATTAACATATAAAAGCAGTCCAGTGCCCAAAATCTCCCAGTTTACAGGAACAGAATACCACCTTTAAAGGATCAGACTGGCTGTATTTAATATTTTTTTGCAGCTAACAGCTTCTCATCTTGTTTCTCATCTCCCCTATCCAGGAGTATGTGCAGTTTTTCAAACACAAACTTGGCCGCAGTGTGAGCTGGGGAGACAGAATGGAGTTCATCAACGGCTGGTACATTCTGCTCATCATCAGCGACATGTTCACCATCGTCGGCAGCTTCATCAAAATTGGGATTGAGTCCAAGGTAACGTGACACATAATCGTGTCATATTTTACAGCTGGTGATGTGTTTTTGGTAATTTAATGACTCCCTTGTGATGTAGACGTTGTCATCATATGATGTGTGTGGGATCCTGCTGGGAACCTCCACTCTGCTGGTTTGGGTGGGAGTCATCCGTTACCTCAGCTTCTTCCAGAAATACAATGTATGTAAAACACACACACACACACACACACACACACACGCAAATACTGTAAATATCATGTTTGGAATCTTTGTATTTCACCTCCCAAGTGTCTATATTTCTGTATTTAACTGATTATGTTTTCATATCTTGTTCTTTTTGAAGGGTCATGTAATACCTCTTTCCTTTTTATCCCCACAGATCTTGATCGTGACCCTAAGAGCTGCTTTTCCGAACGTTATCCGCTTCTGCTGCTGTGCGGCTGCCATTTATTTGGGATATTGCTTCTGTGGATGGATCGTGCTGGGGCCCTATCACGCTAAGGTATTGTGCTCACACAGCAGGCATGAGTCATTCAAACCAGGAGTGCATGTCAGAACAGCCTACTTATCATAAAATGCCCTCTAGCAGATCATTTTTGTAGCTATGTATAATTAATGAGAGGATAATTGACAGTTATTAATAATGAATCAAGACAGCTTTGTAATGTCTCTGCTTTATGTTTGCAGTGTTATGTAGGCCATGAAACAAACCATTGAAACTTCACATATGGAACATTTTAGATAATAAAGACTTCAATTAACAATTTAAATGGCACACCACTACAACACGTGTTTAAACAGTTCTCTATGTGAATTATTTTTCTGACATTGACTCTTCATTTACAGTTTCGCTCCCTGTCTATGGTGTCCGAGTGCCTGTTTTCTCTCATCAACGGAGACGACATGTTTGTAACGTTTGCTGAGATGGAGCAAAGCGGCACGCTGGTGTGGGTCTTCAGCCAGGTTTATCTCTACACCTTCATCTCCCTCTTTATCTACATGGTGCTGTCCCTCTTCATCGCGCTCATCACCGGAGCCTACGACACCATTATGGTACGATCACTGCTTTGGTTTCTTTTTATAATGCTCACGTTTGTGTCAATTTCCAGGCACATGAGTGATTTGACTTTCCATCAGCCTCAATTGTACTGTGAGCTAATTTGCGTGTTGGCCTGCCAGAATAAGATGGTGACAAAGGTAGACTATTTACCAGGGCTGTAGTCAACCAAAAAAAATGTTGGTGGACTGAAACCATAGCTATTCTTTAACCAATCGCTTAGTCACGGCTGGAAAAATCTGCATGTTATCCTCAGATTAAATAAACTCACTGAGTGCACTCTACCTGCTAGTCCTAATGAATTATAAATCAACATTGAAAACTAGCATTTCCAGCATAGTAAATCATTTTAAAGTTGAATATTTAATACTGAAATGATTACAACAGTCTTGGAGTACAACAGTGTGTACCTGCCCATAATTACATGATAGAAGAAACCTGGTTTTGTTAGTCCAAAATAACTGCCCAGGAGCTTTGACAAGGTGGCTGCTGAGTGACAAGTCTTGCCTGTAAGGACTTGGTTAACCTAGCAGTCTCCTTTGTCTATTGATGTTCTGCTTTTCTCCTTTAGAAAGTCACACTGGTGATTTTGTGATCAATGAGAAACTGTTCGGATGAGAGCACCAATCAGTCGGCCTAGACGCCTCAGCTCTGCATTTAATCTGCTTACTTTCAACATGATAGCAGTGCAGCCTCACAGAGCTCCTAGCATGGGTCTCATCTTTTTCAAAATCAGTAACCAAATGAAAACATTATTTTATAAAAAGAAGTTAAATCGTTATATGCCATATTTAGAAAAGGAATGTGTAGATAAAAGCAGGTGCATGTGGATTCTTTTTTCTTTTTTGTAGCGGATCCATATTAGGGCTTTGACATTTTGCATGACATTCAGTAAAGGGCTCTATATAGTAGTTCCTTTTCAAGTATTTTTTAAATAAAATATACCCCTCTTTGTTGTCTTCCTACAGGCCCAAACACAGGAGCAGGTTCGCATCACAGATCTCCATGCTTTCATCGCAGAGTGCATGGACACGCCCAGCTCTGGCAAGTTCCGAGGGCCTGAAGGGTCGTCGTGCTCCTTCCTCTGCTGCTGCGACTGGTGAGGAGGGCGACCGAGTGGATGCACAAAGGGAGTAAGAAGCACGTCTGTTGAAGGGCAAGAGATTCTTGATTTTTTTTTCCCCCTGTCTCTCGAAACCACCATATTTCCACTCCAGTGAAAGCCACTTTTGCACTCCGTTTTCCAGACAGACACCCAGCAGGGGCGATAAATGCCTTGAGAGTGAACCGACCGACCTTGGACCACTTTGTTCTCTGTTTTGCATTTAAATTTGCGCCAGAACGGTAGATTGCACTGTACACTCACAAGCCCAATTACCTGCTTCGGCTTTTGTACTGTATGAATAATGTATCGTCTCTTTCTGAAATGTCAGTTTGTTAGGGCTTTGATGACTAGACACACAGTGCCAGTAAACACATTCATGGCTGTAGACTGGACACAGGGTCCACTAAGTAAAATGGAAATTTCCGCTTGAATAATCCACTATGTACAGGATTTTATTATTATTTTACTGTCCACATGGCTACCTAGGTAACAGGATTTGTGCCTCTTGATTATGTAAATATATGTATGTGTTGTGGATCTTTATGGCAAAGGTAGAATAGGCACAATACGCAAAAAGGAAAGCTGAAAATACAATAACCATTAACTGCTGTACGAATGCATTAGCTCCTGTAACATTTTCAGTCAAGGCCGCTCCTCCACTCCACTTTAATTTGCTCACTCCTCATCTCCTTTTGTTCGCGTCCTCCTGTGGCCAGAAGATGATGGCTGCACGAGGAAGGACGAGCCCTGCAGCCAGCCAGTTAGTAATCAATATGTATGAACTGTTTCTGCCGTAAGAAGCCAGGTGACTGTGTGCTAATGCGCTATGTTACAGAGCTTTTTTTTTACTTATATTCCTATAAAAAATCAAGAAGTAACATTTAAAGGAAGGTGTGTTTTACTTGAACATTTTACGGGTTGTTTGTTGCTCTAGAATGTGCTGTAATCTCAAGGCAGAGTTCAGTAACTACAGAAACGATAAAGCCTGTAATTTTACATCTTTTTATGCTGATTATTAATCTTCATTACAGCCTTTACATAAAACCTAAGAACAAATCTTGATGCTGTACTGAATTTGTGGACAGCACATCTACAAACAAAAGCATTCTTGATACTGTTGCAGCTCTCTTATCCATTTGAACTAATTAGCTTGTTTAATATATCAAAAATAATTTTATTGTGTCATTTAAATGTACCTCAACCAAATTAAATCATATGAATTCCACTAAAGGCTCCAAAGACTGCATTTACAGCACCTATGCTAAGCTAGGCTAGTTTCTTTTCTGCAGGGCTTGCAGTTTCCCCGTTGCCCAGTCACTAAAATGGAGGAATATCAAAATGGAAGTTTCAGTTCCATTAAACAGGATAACTAAGTTAGCTTTAGCTATGACTGTTTCACCACCTAGTGCTACCTGGCATTTACTGCATTTTAAAAAAATATATAGTTTGTCCTGTTTTCCCTCCTCAAAATGACACATTTCCAAAGAAAAAAACTTTTTCTTTTCTCTTAATCTTTCACGTTTCTGTCAGCTACAGTAAAAGATAGAAAATATATCCCTTTTCTCTTCTTTTACAGCACCTACATAAAACTTATAAACACTTTTCGATGCTCATTTTATTTCTGGACAACACACCTACAAACAAGACACATTTCTGATTCTACCAATTAGCTACTCTAATAAATAAAAAATGTGTTTAAATATATAATTTAAAGCCAGCTAAAGCAAATTAAATCATGTGAAGACCACGAGAGACTGCAGTGACTAGATTTACTGCTTATCTGCTATGCTAGGCTAATTTCCTTTTAGCAGGGCTAGTTTATCAGCTGTTAATTTTTCTCCTGTATGAATTTGAAAGTAGAAAATGCCTTATTTATGTGGTGTAAAAAGCTTAATGAAATGGTAGAATATCAAAGTAAAAATTTCCACTCCAGTTAACAGAAAAATTGTAAATTAGCTTCAACTATCACCATCTCACTACCTAACCTGAACTAGCATTCAGTGTAGTTTGGTTTTTGCTGTTGTTTGTGAGACGTTATCACTGTATCCCCCAACCAAAACCCCTTATTTCTTAGCTATGACGTGTACTGATATTGCACTCCGCATTCTTGCTTTACTAATTAGCTTGTTTAATCAATCAAAAATATGTTTTAATATGTACTTAAAAGATAATTCAACCAAATGATATCATGTGAGTTCCATGAGAGGCTGCAGAAAATGCATTTCTTGGTCCTCTGCTAAGCTAGGGTAGTTTTGTTTTATGAGAGTATTTATATTTCTTTTCATTTGGCTAGTGTATTATTTATGTGGAGTAACAAGGTCAGTCACTAAAATGGTGGGGTATCAAAATTGAATTTCAATTCCAGTTAACAGGAAAAATAGTAAATTAGCTTTAACTGTGGCTATCTCACCACCTAGCTAAACTAGCATTCACTGCAGTTTGGCTTTTTAAATGCTGTTTGTGAATTGTTTGCGCTGTTTTTCCTTCCCAAAATTACACATTTCTTAGGGATAACATTTACATTAGGAGAATACCGCAGTTTTTGTCAGTAACTACAAAAAATATACACAATATTATCCATTTTTGTGCTCATTTTTAGTTGGCACTCTAACATAAAACTGAACACATTTCTATATTGTACTTCTATTTATTGACAAACCATCTACAAACAAAACACATTTTTGATTCTACCAATTAGCTAGTTTAATCATTCAAAAATCAACGTAAATATGCACTATAGAAATAGCTGAAGCAAATAAAATCATGTTGCAGGGACTGCATTCACTGCTACTATGCTAAGCTAGGTTGTTTTCCTCTTTGCAGGACTAGTTTATCAAGTGTTGATTTTTTCCCATTAAATTTTTAACATTTAGCTAGTGTCTTATTTATATTATTTAACAAGCTCAGTGATTAAAATGGTGGTTTTAATTCAGTTTTGAACAAATATGTGGTTACTGCACTTTGGCTTCGTAGGGTAGTTTGTATTGTAGGCAGCTTTGACAGTCTTTTCTATAATGTGTCAGACTTGGACACTGTCAGTGGACTGACATTGAAGCCACGTGTGAAAATCTCATTAATTTTATCTGTGAATGAGTTAAGGCGTCTCTACAAACCAGCACTTATCTAGTTATCCTTTTAAAAGAAATATTACGACTATTATAGAAAAACTTACTGAAGTGGTAATATCGTTCCAGTGTACTGCATACGGTCATGTGAAGGGCACTGTTCAGCGGAGGAGAGATTTTAAAAAGGGACAAATGGATTCAAGATGCTGCAAAGATATTTGCACATTTGTGTTTTTATTTCCTCACTGACATGTTTAATGCATTAACGTTGTTTACAATTACAGAGGTAGGAAATATACTGTCTTTTAATTAGTTTTTGCACACTTATTTATTTCCACTTAATGATGACTGATGTACAGCTTAATTTGATTTTAATGTGTCACATGGGAGCCATATATAACAATGGAGCAAACATAATGCATCTGTTATTGGCCTCCTGGCACTTTGGGGAAGGTACTTTAATGCTGTTTTGATTTCATGTAACAGTTACTGCTCATTGTATGTATTTGCTTACATTTTGAATGCTGTCTTAATTATTTTCACCTCATTTTGAGATGTTAAGCATGTAATAGCCCAAAGGGAGTTACTTGGTTTCTGTATAATAGGAATTTGTACAGGTTTTTACATTCTTTTCTGTGAAGATGCTGCCTTCTAGAAGTACACATCTACAAAATAAACAGAAAAACACTAACACTGGTTGAGCTGTTGTTATTCATCATGAGATTTATGTTATTTACAAACTCATCTTTAAAGAATTTAAATGTTTTTTAGCTTTTTTTTTTAGTGTAATTTAATATTACAAAATAAATCCATCACACAAACTAGTTAGGTGGGATTCTGATTTTGGCTTGTTATTTGCCTTGTTGATGAGCAAATATAAAAAAAATTGCAGATTTATCTGAGGAATATCTTTTTTTTTTTTTTAATTAATTTTTCTGGGGGAGATTTTTGAAGCTTTTTTATTGATGAGGAGAGAGACATGCAGCAAAGGGTCGTGAGCCGGACTCAAACCCACGACCAGCTGCTGGCGACCTGCGCCCACGTGGTAACGCCTTAACTCAGTGAGCTATACGGCGGCCCGAGGAATATCTTAAAGTAAAAATGCTGCAGAGTATCTCTGAATTATCAAGTTAACGGACTAAATTTGGTAGATATTATAATTACTAGTATAAAAGAGGCAAGTGGCATGTGATTGGCTGAAAGATGAAGGGGCGGGGACAAAATCTTTTTCATGTTTAAAGACAGACTTTTCAAAACTGGCATTTAGAAAAAAATGATTAAATGGAAATAAAAAATGTAAACTATGACAATAATTATATACAAATTATATTCCATCACAATGAGTTGAGTTTCAATCATTTACTTAGAAACATTACAGTTCATGTGTTTGTTTGCCTTCTTTATAATGTATCTTTAATAATTGAATATTGATCACTTTGGGGTTCCATACATTTGAGGTACCAGAAGGGTGAAATTGCTTATGGAATGTGGGAGTTACCTACTGCATCTTTAGTTTATCATGAACTGTAAATTAAATGACCAGTCCAAAGTGTGCTGGTATGGAAATAGATAAATATCATAGAAAACCTACCTTCCATTAGGATGATGAAGTGCTTATAGTGTGCCGTGGTAGTGTGACACCACTAGAGGGAGAGAGCAGGCTCAGTCTGCAGCCACCAGCCAACCCATCACAGGAAATCAATACAATCAGAAGCTGAAACACTGGAACTGTGAGGAGGAGGGGAGGAAACATTATCCTCAATGCTGAGCAAAGAACTCAACCTTCGTGCCTACCATTACCACAAACCATCTTACATCTCAAGACAAGATAAATGGAAGAAGAAGAAGGCAGGTTGTTCCGGCTTAAGAAAATGCTGAAGATGTGAATGGATGAAAATGAGAGAGTCCATGAAGCAGACAAAGATCAAGGCAGATATGTGCACACTCATTCCTTTTAGAGGAGTGGTAGAGCTGTTTAATATCCTCAGTACCTGCATGCATTATTCACTCAAGGATGCTACTAGGGCTGAGACGAAGCACTTAGAATCAGACTGACAGGAACTGGCCTGCCTGCCCTGGACATCATCAGGTTTCAAGCTAAAGCTGATTAAAACGTCCCATAGAGAAAACAAACTGTAGGGCACGGCCTTGCAGTTGGTTTCTAGCTGGTTAACTGCATTCATATTGCAACAAACCACCAGTCTCTGATTAAACGGTTTGTACAAAACCAAGAGGGAATCTGAACCTACAGATTAGATCCTGCGCAGGGCTGATATAGGCCACACACTGCAAAAGAACACGCAGATGCATGATGATGATCCATTAATGAGGTTGTTGCTGATCTTCATCACAAGTTGCCTGTCGGTGAGTGTAGAAGCATCTTGCATGTTAATGATATGCTGTGCTGGCACGGTAGGCTCTTCAGGGAGCTTGTACTGTGCACAGAGAGCAGCAGCTGCACCGGCTTGTGCTAACCTGTATCTGCCTGGTATTTGTTCACACACACCCCGTTTAAAAGATGATATTGGTGTTATTGAAGTGTTTTGAATGGTGATGCCTCTTCTGCATGTGTAGACCACTTGTACTAAGAGGGGCTTGATTTGTGAATATCTCTGTATAAAACATGGCGACAGTGTCTGCCTGCATGATGGGTGTGTCTGTCAATGCCAGCTGCTTTCTTGGGTGGCTTTGCGGACTCGCAGGCCTCTGTGCAATCTGATGCTGGAATAAATGATACATAATGAAAGCGTGCCTGTATCTGCAGCGATGTGTTGTGCAAGAGTTCGTCAAAGGTAGCAGACTCCTGACTGGAGGCCAGGTTCTGGGGCTTGACAGAGTGCCAGTCCTTTTGTGCCGTGGCCGCCCCAGCTGGACTGCGGGCTGTGCGGAAAAAACAATGAGATAAATAACACGGGAACTGTGCAGCGGGGTACACGGCCCTGCCCCTTCCTGTCTCCGCTGCCGCACACCACCGCCTGTGTGAAAAAAACACCTTCCTCTCTTTGTTGCGCCTGGTTGACCATGCCAATATGTCCATCAGCATCAAGTCAGAAGGCATCGAATGCCCCACAGCCCCCGCCCTCTTCCTGGTCTCCTTCCATGTCTTTCATATGGTTTCACACACACCTGCATGCGAGCGCCATGAGCACGTGCTCACACAATGAAATTCGCACACGTCTACAGTACGTGGGTGACATTTTCAACTTGGCTCAGTCTCCCCAGCTATTTGGAACACTTGATTTGATCCTGCAGATATTTCTGTGGGCATGGCATGACCTTTAATTATGATTCCGCAAAACAAGTGGCATTGTTCAAGAGCAGCACTTAGCAAGAGCAAGAAGGAGCTAAATTATTAGAGGTGAATCCCTCTTAGCAACGGGCAGAGTGGTCTGGTATTAGTCTGCTTTAGAGGAACACAAACAAAGCTTCCTCTGGAAATCTGACTGACCGAGATAAGAGATCTGTTTTTGTGCGATCAGGTGCATGTGCAGTGTATGAATTCAGCTTTGTGCCATGCATTTCCACCCTGAGCTCAGACAAGAAACACAAGATCAAATCCCTGCTGCAGTTCTTGGAAAGAGAAGAGCTCACCACAGGCTGGACATGAAAAGAAGCCCATCCAGAACAGACACAGTACACAAAAGCCTGGCTCATGTAGACAGGGGCAGGCGGCTGCTGGGAGCTGAGCAGCAGCGCGGCAGACAGACAGGCAGACAGGCGGCATGCCCACCCATACTGTCTCTGATGAAAAGCCCTGTTCTGGTGAGGAGCGCGGCACACAGAAACAAAAGCTTTTAAAGCAATGAAACAACGCCCTTCGCTATCTAATTGTGACTGAGAGAAAACACACATCTGAACTGAGAGCCAGGAATCTTCTCTGTGCTCCTCCTTGCTGCCTTTTTTTTTCTTCTCCTCTTCAATTACTATCTTCCAATTTGAGATCTTCCCACTCCGACTGTGAGAGACTTAAGTTGCAGGCAGGTGCGCATTTTAAATCTGCAGGGTGGAAATGTGACTTTTAGGACAAAAGAAACAAAAGAATGCAAGACTATCAATCAAATATGCATACTAATGGCAGGGTTACATGTTAATTTAAAAACAATATATATGTGAATTTTTTTTGAGGCCAGAATCACTTATTTAATTGCAGTTTGTACAATCAACAGGTCTGAAATGTGTTGAGCAACTCTGAATCCTTGATGCAACAGTAGCACTGAAGGCAGACAATGCAGGCAACTTGATGCATGTGGTGCAGCAGTAATGCGCGGTTAAAGAGTGTGTGTGTGTGTGTGTGTGTGTGTGTGCAGTCGGGCATGGAGAATGGAAGAAAAGGGTTTGAACAGTAGAGAGAAAGGGGTGTAGGGGCCTAGAGGGAGGGCAACAGACAACCGGGAGAAACTCGGACAAGAGAGTAGGGTGACTTGCAAGAGGTGACATCATCCTTAATTTGAATAATCCCCCAGCCTGGGAGGTGATTGGCTGCTCTTAGAGAAAGCAGAGTTCCTCTGCTATTCGCTATTCACTCCTTTCAATTGCAGCATGGCGCGCTGTCGTGGTGAATGCTGCCTTCAAGGACTCATTGTTAGCTACTGTTTCTGAGGCCTGCTGGGACTTTCTGCATGTTCACTTGAGACAAACCTGCAGTTCAACATATTTATCCGATTACGAGTTATTTTTGTGCGGTGTGAGGATGGAGGCTGCCACGTCACACAATAATAAACTAGTAATAAATAAATAGTAAATATATCGGTAACCTGTTAAATTGTGCTACTCTCTGTCTTGACCAGGGTGTTATTTTAAAAGAGATTCTTAATCTCAATAAGATTTTTCCAGGTTAAATAAAGATTAAATGCAAAAGGCAAGATGGTCTGGAATATGACCTGTAAAATATTGAATTCTTGAAAATCAGGATAGGTATGATTACCATGGAAGCAGTGGGGCAGTGAACCCTGTTGCTAAGCACTACTAAACATGTAGGCCTTGATTCTAACGTTAGATATTAATAGTTAAAATCACATCTTGAGTTCTCACAAAATAGTAGATAAACCAAGATGGATGCATCTTCTCAGTGATTTTCTCATCCAAACTGCTTTAGCCTTCTGCTTCGGTTGTATTTGTCACTGCAAAGTATTGCTGTTATTGTTGCACCACAGTCTCCATTTTGTTTCCATCTGCTTCCTCATGAGATCATGTGGGGTGCTCTGCTCCCTGACTGCTCCCTCTGCCACAATAAACTTAATAATGTTCTGTAGTGTGTGATACGCCATTATTTTCCAACCTTGTACTTTGAGCAGAAGTGGTTGCTACGTCCATCTTTTTTACAGTCTATGGAAAGAACCAAGCTAGCTGTTTCCCCTTGTTTCCACTTTCTATGCTAAGCTAAGTTAACAAATACTACAGGCTGTTGCTTTATTTTTCTTAATGTGACCTTCAAGAAATGCAAATGTTCTCATCCAGCGTTAATTCTCCAATAAAGTGAATAAGCATTTCATCCAAAATATCGAGCCGGGATTAAGTTTGATTTGCTATAAATTGACTAACTGATATATTAACAATTATGCAGCCAGTTTTTTGTGGGCCCCTTTGTCTGTACAACCCTCCTTTTGTACAAGCCAGTGTTGTGCCAAAAAGTGATCGTCTGAAAAAACGGATGTAAAAGCTGTTTTATACAGTTTTATATCAGTATACAACTGCTTTTATCTGAATCAAGCAGTCATAACGTTCAAATATACATAATTTTTTTTTCTGTGGTCATAGCAAAAGTGTGTTTTTTGTGAAACCTCAGCATTTTCACAATTTATAGTGTAATCACGCCTTGCTTTAAACATGTTTTATATGCAATACGAGAATATCTTTGGTGTGTATTGTCGTTTTAAGACTGTAATAAACATGATTTCAGGATGCCTTTTATATATAGAATGAACAAACAATCTATTTTGCCATTGTCCTATAATCTATTATCTCTAAAATGTAACTCAGGAATGAAAGCAATCATTTCAGTCACAACGTAGGGGCTGCACCCACAATTTGGCAAATGTAAAACTGCATTATGTGAGTTGAATAAAGCTGTTTCAGTAGGTAAAATAACAGGATTCGTTCCAGGTCACAAAGCAGGTTAAAGAAAGATGATGACTGTTCCAACAAACGCCAATTACTTCATGGGCACAACCATAGACATATATACGTATATATGTCTATGGGCACAACACCGGCTCCTGTGCTTTCGTGTGTACTGCTGTGATTTCCGACACTTCCGGCGGGCCGTGAAGGCAGCGGCAGCCCTCTCCTCCGCCTGTCCATCCATCGTTCACCGGTCTGAAGCCTCATTCTCCTCTTTCTTCCTCCGAGCGTGCATCACTTGAGAAAAAACGGCGCTTGAGACACTGAAGTTTCTCGCTGTCGGCTCGTCTCGAATCGTTCCGCTCCGTTCACCGGCGATTTTCCTTCCCGGTTTCGTTTTTAATCCTCTTCCCTCTACTTTCTGTATTTTCCCCCTGACTCGAGGACCCGGTCTGGTTGTACTGGCTAAGACTGGGCGTAGCTGGAGAGGATTTTGCTAGCTTGCCGCTGCATTGACGGGTAAGGTCGAGATTCTTTTAGCTTTAGCTAGCATGCTAGCGTCAGTTAGTAACTAACTGCTTAGCTAATTAACGTTACGAACGTGGAGCCGGTCTTTTACTGACCGTTTTACTACTTGTCTTTCCTTATTTTAACACCAAGCAGTGAACTGGAGGCAGAGCTTATCTTTGTGTGAATGAATATTTCTGTTAAACATTCAGTTAAAAATGTATAAAAGGTTGTGTTTAAGTGTCACCTCATCTTTCTGTCGATGAGCCGCTCTGTTTCTGAGTCACTTTGATTCCAGTGGAAAGCGGCTGATGGGGCGGTGGCAGGCTGCGTGGTGACTGGAAGTGCTCCACAGACCTGTTATCTTCACCTAAAAGAGCCTAATTAATTTTAATGTATGCTCTTGTTCATTTAGAGAATATTTCCCCTGTTTTTGTGGCCATTTTGTCGCCTTTTTCACCCTAAACTTTTCCTTATCTCCCCTCCTTCTCCATCGCGGATGCCCATTGTTCTGTGATGGGCCAAGTGGCGTGAGTGCTGAGAAATGTTCCAGTCGCCTCAGGAGGAGAAGCTGGCCGATTTTCTCCTAATAAATTAGCAGATGCCCGCTCAGTTTCCATTTTCACTCAACAGAAAAACTTTGGGGGGTATTTGTAGCGTATTAAAGCAACCATTCCCTCAGATGCTGGAGGGAGTGTGTGCAGCTTAAATATCTCTCAGAGAGTTTTGCTCAGTGTGAAGCTGGCATGTAATCAGAGGTGATTAATGTCACCCCCAAAAGTGATCAGCTATTGTGGTGTAAGACTGGAGGGGCGAAGCTGCTCCCTCGCTGACTCTTTTTGGTGAGTTAGTGCAGCAAGACAGATTACGCTCCCCTCTGTAGAACAATAGAGGGTAGAAAACACTGCCAGTTCCCAAAGCCTGGCCAAAAGCATTTAATAAACTGCAAACATGCAAGCATTGAAAATCTTTATCCTTAGCCCACAACTCTATTCTCTTCCCCTGAGGTGGCGGAGACAGCGACATAAATTGTCTCAAGCTTTTGTAGCCACTGTGGGCAGGGGCTGGTCAATAATGTGAGCTGATCGACCATGATGTATTGATATCATCCTGAGCAAATGGCATCCCAGGGCAACTAATATGAGCACTTTTAAAGCTCAGCCACGCAGGGGCTTGGAGACACTCCACAACTCTTAAGTCAGAGGTGGGCTAAAGCCATCAGTGAGTCCGCCCCCTCCGGTCCATGGATGAGAGAATGGCTGACTCACAGTGTTGGTGGATGAGGCAGGGAAATGGAGGACAGACAGGCGGCCTAATGCAATCATGTGAAATTAAATTTGGCTGCCATTAAAAACAGCAGTCTGTTTTTATGAAGTTATTTAAGATGGTTTTAGAAAGATGATTACTTGGAGGATGTGGATTACAGCCAGAGGCATTCTGTGTGGGGAGAGGATTTGTCAGGAACTAAACTTGAATGAAGCCGATGATTGTGTTTGTGGAAAAAATAATAAAAAAAATAAATTGGATACAATAATCTCCTTTTCACTGTGGAGTGTGAAAAATTACAAAAATCGGCTGGAGTAATCTCCTTTTCATTGTGTTGAGGACTCTTGTTGGATCTTTTCTTTATTGTTGTCAGTGTGTTTTTATTAGAATGCATCACTGTCTCTTGTCACCGTGTTGGAGGAGCTGGAATTAAGGGTGTGGGTGTCTACAGTGTTAGTTACCCCAGCACACTAAGAAGGAGAGCACATTGCCAGTGTCTGAAATAGTCATCCATATGCAGGATGAAAATATATTCAAAATGATGGTAGTGCTGCTGAAATGGTTAGATCAAATGATTAAATCAATCAGTGAGGTGCTGAATATTATTAATCAGATGATTAGTAGTTTGTGATCAATGATGTTTAAAGTAATAATGTCTGATATTAAGAAACAATACTGCTGAAATGTTCACAAAAGCATATTCTGATGTTAAGACACAAGCTTAGGCTCTGTTTATTTGGTGTTTTTCAATATTTCTGATGTTAAATATTGTTTGTGATGTATTTTTTAATTACATTTTGAACAGTTGCCCTATTAATCAATAAAACGTGCTGCAGATTACTTTTTAAAACTACGTAAGCAGTCATTTTTACAAGCAAAAATAACAAGCATTTGGCAATTTAAGATTCTCAAATTGATGTGTTTCCTGTTTTTATTTGTCATATAGTATATGATAGAAAATTAAATGTCTTTGGGTCTTGGGATGGTTGGTTGGATGAAAAAGACAGAATTTTTATCTTGGGCTCTTTGAAATTACATTAGTCATTTTTCATTATTTTCTGACATTTTATTAAGAGAAAATGGGTTCTGCTGCAGCTACTCTGAGGATTGCTCTCAGTGTTATTATATACAATGTCTTTCATAAGCTTGTATATTAGGGCAATTTAAATTTTAATGTCCTATTTTGCCCCAAGCAGGCCTCTTGACCCGTGCCTTGGACGGTCATCTCCAAGGCTTTGGGGAGGTGGGGGGTTGCATTAATAGACCTATGTGTCAGCTTGCCCTTAGCCTAAGGACTGGTGTTGGTGGGTGTGTGACTCAGAATAAAATCCCCCAGCTCTGAACTTCTCAATAGTGACAAGGGCAAGCCTGTGCCTCTGGTCATCAAGCTTTTTTCAGCCTGAACCCGTGGTCCTTGCACTTCTTGGCGTCATTAAAAATTACAGCCATCCTCTGTAGCTGTGTTTTAATTCGTGGCAACAACTGCACAATAGTTTCTTGTTTTGAGATTATCAAAACACCAACAGAAACGGTATGTTTGGCTGAATTTCCTTCTGTTTCCTGGGTGATTGAGGCTTGAGGAAACAGCCACTGGCAGTAAACTGATTTTGCACAGTGAAGATAAAGCAGAGATAAACTTTGCCTTTACCCCCATGTATGATAGGAGCCTCAGTTGGTGGTGTCACAGTTGTCAGGGCATGCAGTTGGCAACTGGCAGTGCAGTTTCGAGACTGTATTTGCCAGCAGCTGCAGTAATTTGCTCTGTTTGGACGTTCTGAATTCCTGTACCGGGAGCATGGATAATGGATGTGGTTCACAGCCCTGTTGCTTGGCTTTAGGACCAAATTTTTCATGGCATAGTGTGCTGGTGGTGCCTTGTCACTTGGTACAATGCAGTCTTGGAGATGGTAAAACACAGCCCAAAATTTACCGTTGTTCTGTCAGTCATTAGGTGTGCTCTAACACTTGTGGATCAAAGACAATGGTGTCAGTGGAGCCCTCTTTACATCATTATTGCTGTATGTTTTTTTTTGTGGCTGATGTGGTCTAGATTATGTCAGAGGCTGCCCACCCTGCCACACCATAGCCACGTTTGGAATGATAGGCATTTCTACCAGACGTTGGTGCTGACAGAATGATAAACTCTTTTACTATAAGCAACTGGTGGACCACATTATTTCTTTGTCAGTTTCCCTTGTTGATAGTCGGATCTCGCTTTGCCTGCTTCATTGTATTTTGTTTGCTGCTGCAGAGATATATCATCAGCGGCCTGTGAAGTGCTAAATGTATGTCTGTGGTTGTAGATGTGGTTAAAGACGAGTTTGTTGCAATTTGTGGCCAGATGTTATGGTGTTTCAATGCCAGATGTCTGGTTCGAGGTTTAGTTCTTAGAAAGTTGTAGTTAGTACTTGCTTATCTGGTCAACCATCCAACCTGTCTGCCATCCTGCGAGAGATCAGATTCCATCTGGAACGTGCCTTGTTCCACTTCAAACAGGAGAACATAATCCTCTTATGGACACAGTCGTTCCACTTGTACTTTGCATGCAAGCGACCATGGCCTTGTACAAAATCTCGAGAGAGCGCTAGAGCTTCTCGGGCGCGTCCCTGCCATCCTGTCCAGATGCCTCGGTTCTGTCCTCTTCCTCCATCTCTGGATCTGCTCTATCTTGTGTCATTGATCCAAGCCACCAGCTGGTCCTGGGCTGGCCTGATCTCATTTACCCCCAGAGAGAAGCTTGTTTGTGGGCAGACGGCCCATTATGGAGATGATCCAACAGCTCTTCAAGTTACAAATTAGCCTTAGTTTCTCTGTTGGGTCCTCTGTCGCCCTTCTTGTCTTGCTGTTCCTTGCTGGTTCTCCCTGTCTCTGTCCCTTTTACCCTGCCCCCCCTTTTTTTAAATTGTCCTCTCCTAAAACCATGTCATGACTATCTCTTATATCTCCCAGGGGAGACGGCTAACAGCATTAGAGGAACCTGCCATACTAATGCACTTCCTCGGTCTGTCTCTGTCTTTTTCTCTGCCCTGGCCATCTGTAGAGTTGCCTGCGCGGCTCCCCACTTTCTCCCATGTGATCAATATCCACACAGTTGAGCTCTGC
Source organism: Dascyllus trimaculatus (assembly GCA_024666655.1). Lineage (NCBI taxonomy): Eukaryota > Metazoa > Chordata > Actinopteri > Pomacentridae > Dascyllus > Dascyllus trimaculatus. Next base: position 12,803,625 of record CM045458.1, read on the forward strand.
GCTGCCCTGCTGGTCGTCCCTGCAGGCGGTGGAGCTCAGCCAGGCAGTAGTAGGGCCCTCGCCGCTGGGGCCTTGTTTGTTGTTGGGTTCTGTCTCCCCCCTTATTGTTTTGGGGCTGATAGACCCTCTAGCCCTGCCTCCCCACAGTATTGTCTAGTTTCTGGGACATACTGAGGCCTCTGCTATATATTCCTCCCTTGTTCTTCCTTGTCTTTCTTCGTCTCTCTCTCTTTCTCTCTCTCTCTCTGTCTGTGTACTGTTTGAGGACAGTCGAGGCCGACTGTACAAGATTAGCATCTCTCTTTGTCCAGGGTTAACAAGCTCTGTCATGTGTTAATCTGTCCGTCCCCAGGGGGCCGAGTTTCTCCGAGCCTGGGTGTACCATGGGAAGGACAGGGTTTGAATGTTTGCATGTTTATGTTATGTGCGTCAGTGTCGGTGTTTTGCATGGAGGAGGGGGGAGGTATGAACCCACACATCTACAATGTATACGGCCTGAATCTGTGACGAGCATTGACATTTCTACCCTTTGCGGTAGTCATAATTGCCTTTTTGCTGATTAGTTTTGTTGTTTTATTGCAATGAGAAACTTCATCGAAGTGTGTTTTTGTATAGTGTTGCCAACCCCTAATACCATTTGAATCACCACTTGAGGACATTGTAAAATCTTAGTGTGCTCCAAAGAGTTTGTAGGATTAGTGCCAGTGTTCCTGATCACATGTTTCTGTGATCCAGGTGACTGTCACACAATCTGCTGCTCTCTCTCAGCGCACACACCAGCAGCCAAACAAACAAGGATACAGATAAAGACTTGTTCCTTCCTCTCAGCAGGGCTTTTGCTTTGCATCACTTTGTCTTATTGAACATTGCAGCAGCCCAGAGAACCACTGGAAGCCAATTGGTTGGATTGACTGTACTGTACAATATTAAGGAGTTTGACCAGCAGCAAGGGAGGAAATAGGTGTTTATGTTTGCTGTGGCTGTGCTGTTTGTAAGAGGTAGGTTTTGGATTACTAATGGCATCAGAGGCCACGTTTTTACAGTTTTATCTTCAAGTTGTTTTCCCTTAGTTCCACCTGTTTATATGTGTATTTTTCACATAACATCTTATTGACAATTTAAAAACAAAAAATCAAATCGTTAAAGTTTGGGTAATTCTGGCTGTCGTCAACCAAAGAAAATCTTGTTTGACTGAAGTCATGCCCTCTCTTCTACTAAGTGTTCGCTGGGAAAAAAAATCTGCACATTTTCTCTAGATTAACAAAATTGGCCACAGTTCATTGGCCTTTCCTAGTGTATATAAATTCTAAATAAACATAAAAAGTTATATCATATAAAATCATTTCAGCCTTTTTATTTTATACTGACTCAGAGAAGACCAGCAGACAGCTGCCTGTAATCTTAGTTTTTTCTGAAAATAAAACTATATCAGCTGGTTTCCAGCACAAGGACAGTTAAGGAATATACCACAGACAAGTTAATCAACTGTTTTTAGATAATCTTCCATTTTTGTTGTTGAGCCGTGATATAGGAACTGGAAAGGTTGTAAAGAAGTCTGTTTCTACTGCCCTCGAAAGTCATTCTAGAAAGCTGTTGATATAGTGCTTTTCTCCTCATGAAAGTAACACTGGCCATTGTCTGACCAATGAGCATTTGGAAAGACAAGAACTGCCCAACCAACATGAAAACTACAGCTATTAAAATTCAGATTTGTATGATTTGATTGAGGTGCTAGAGTAGAACATAAATTGCAGCTAAGGTATTGAAGTACAGGACTCTTTATAGGTGAGAGGAAAATACAACAATATATATCATAAATCAACCTCATTAAATATGATATTTTTATTGGGAAATCAAATATTTACCTTGAGGTTCTAAAAATGTTCCAATAAAATGTAAGTTAAAAGAAGGGTTGCTTTATTTGCCAGAGTCATTACTTTTTCTCACAACTTTGTGCAGCATTTTAATGGAAGACTACTTTCTGCTTCCCTCCCCCCTCTTAGCTGCTTCCTCAGTCTCTCCGTCTCTCTCCCTGCTCACTCATCCCTCCCACAGTCTGTGGGGAATGCCAGGGAGAGCAGCAGGCTTTGTTTGCACTTTATTTGTGTGCAGGACAGAGGCAGTTTCTTGACCTCAGGTCGGGGGTGTGTGGGGTATGTGTGAGCTGTGATTAGTATCAAGTGGATGGAGGCAGCAGCACTCGTAACCTCCAGCTGGATTAAGCTGGGTGTCTGTATTTCCAGCACCCCTCATAAAACTCCCACACATACACCCATCTTTTTTATTCCAAAATCGCTATACACACACTCATCAGGGATGTGTGTGGTATAATCAGCCTCTCGTCTCATGGGTGGCTCTTCAGTGTTCCTCTGAGATTAGCAGTGAGCCTTAATGTTGTGTGTTGCAGCTGAGGAGGAGGCAGTGACGGGCAATGACACTGTCCCACTAAATGTCACACAGGGATAGAGTCAGTGGTTTCAGTGATGGTGGGTTGGAATGGTAATAACTTTGAACGGGGTTTGTTGTGGTCATAGTGAAAAACTTATTTTGTAGATGGAATTTATTTAGTTATTTCTAAATATAGCATTTTTGTTTTTATTGGACAGTTACAGTGAAAAGAGACAGGAAATGTGGGGAAAGAGAGCTTGGGAATGACATGCAGTTGAGGTCCAGGCCAGCTGGGAATAAAACTGGAAACTCATTTGTGCCCATGTAGTGTGCCCCCTAACCACTCGGTTAATAGGCCAACTGAGGATAGATTTATTTGACAATTTCTGTCTATGAATGTGGAAATATCTCATCTTTGCTCAGTCTTATTTCTTGTTCTCCACCTGTTCGTACAGTGTATACCTGTGGCTGATGTAGCTGTTAGTCTGTTGCGGATGTTCTGCCAAGATTTGACTGAGAGTAAATGAAACATTCAGCAGTGGGGCGTCTCTGCTGTACATCTTTACTTTTGCCAGTAAGTTCCTGCCATCTGTCTCAACACCATTTATTAGTACTGATCTTAACCTCACGATGTATATCACATCTTCATTTACAGATATGAAGTTTTACACTATGTCACCTACTCATTATCTGTTCCAAATCATGCTTAAATGATTGTGTTTTGAGCACACGGGGAAATCAAGGCTCCAGCCATTTTTATTACTGGTTAATCTACCAGTTTTTTATGGATTAAGCATTCTACTACAGAGTCTGTTTACAAACTCTAAAGAAACGTACAGATGAATTGTTTTTCACTCTCAACAGTCCAAAATCCAAAGAAACTCATTTTACACTGATATAACAGAGAATTTCATCACATCCTCTCATTTTTGAAACTGAAACCAGATAATCTGTGCCATGTAATCACCCAGCAAACTAATCCAATATAAAATCATTGCAGATTAATTATCTGTAATTACAGCTCTATTTGAAATACATGCTTTTTGTTATTTTTTATCTCGGTAAACTACATAGTACTTAAAAGTGTTACATTTGGGATAATTTTGTACACGGAAACAGAACAACTTTTTCTAGGGTTTGCATAAATATCCATTTCAAAGACTGATTGAACAAATGGAGCCCATGCCTCTAAGTAGCCCTGAATAGGGTGGAGAGTTGACTGAGACTACTGTTGTAATTTAGAGTAGGCTGAATAGACAATCTCAGGCCTCATGCCAACGTGTGGCATCTTGAATGTGACATTCACCCCCTTGTAGAGGAGGAGTGATGCGCACACTTATGAAAACATGCTCACATTTGGCCTTATTTGATCATTTTTGGTCACAAATATAACTGCGTCAAATCTGAGGCTACTTAGATCAGCCCACATAACCATGAGCAGTGCCACTGTTAGCAAGATGGCAGTAAATTATTGAAGCAGCTCTACAGAGTTGTGCTTCTTAAAGAGACAAGTTTGGAGCTGTTGTGCTACTGTATGTGATAGCAAAGTAGGTTAAATTGACACCTAAAATACCGTACTGATGATGTGCGTTGTGATATATTCCCAAATCTGCCCATTGATTTCCTAGATTGATACAATTAAAGAACATGCATCCTACTCAGAGACATTATACCCATCACTAGGAAGCAGAGGAAGGAGGACGGTTAATTAGCAGTGTCAAAGAGCAAACGCTGCAGCTCAGCTATCTTCTGTTTGCTGCTTGTGGAGATAAAAGCATGTCAATTACAGGGTCAGAGGCCACCACATGCTCGTTAAAAATGCCTACAAAAACCATACACGACCCACCAACATCCTGTCCCCCCACTGCTCGAACCTCTTACGAACACATTAGTTATGTCGTGAGTATTCTATCAAGCTTGGCAAAGTTCGTGTCAACATTCGCGCACGGTTGCCTCGTCCACACAAGCTCACTTTCTTTTTGCATCTTTTCTGGTGTCTCCCATACCCCACCCCCACCACCATCCCCTCCGCTTCCTTCCCCCACAATCCCTCCCTTTGACTGCTATTTAGAGTAGGCCCCGGGGATAGAAGAAGGCTCACAGAATGCATATGTGTGTGTGTACACCGTTGTGTACTGTGAAAGCACCGTTGTTTTTCTACCACAGCGATTCATACATGCTCTTGGACAGTTGCTTGGCTTAAGTAAGCGAGTAAACCGAGACACTTTGATTTAGATCTTTGTGTAGAGAAGGCAAAAATATTCTTGTTTTTAGCTGACAGTGGTTGTAATTAGATGTGAACACACACCACAACCCCAGAGCAGACTTGACATCAGTGTAACATTTACTTAATACCCCACACTGCCGCGTCTTCATTTTAATCTGCGTAATGAATCACTGCTGTCCTGCATGATTGAAAAAAACATAAAATTCGGAAATTTTTCTGTTTTTTCCATGAGGAATTCTTTAAACGTAACCCCCTGTATTCAAAACAGACTTGGTTGATACATGTGCAACCCCCTATACACACACACACAGTAGGAGATTGTACTTGATGCAAAAAAGGGGTCAAACAACCAGTTTTCTGTTAAAATATGCTGATGACCTGATTATTCAAGAACGCTGTGTTTGTGTCTAGACAGTCAGAAAAGCTTAGATCCCTCAGCAGAGCTGGATGCCTTCCAGTTATTGACAGTATTGGCCTAAACACTGTAGCATGGCTGGGATCCACACACAAGTGTGAGCACACGTTTTGTTTATGTCCCAGTGTGGGAATTAGGAAGGGCTGATGCCTAGAAGGATGATCTCACCTTGCAGAGCTGACTTGCCCATCATTAGGGTACTGCTTGGGGTAGTGTGATAATAACAACAACAATAATAGGAATAAACAACACAGCATTTGCCTAAAAGCAAACTTTACAAAATGTTAGACCATGAAATAGAATGCACCATTAATGTCATACACTTAAACCCCAAGTAACGAAAATGTAAGCTACATACAGTATCTTGATTTACTTATATACACATGCAATATTTAAAGCAACTTAAAAGGAAGTCATATGCCAGATCATTTGCCTAGATCATAAATTTGATTAATTGTCGTACAAAGATTATCAACGGTGTGTATTTGTATGTCCCTCACTGGTCTTTTCTGATCTTGTGCTTTAACCACTGCTTTTGTCTTTGTATGGTTTAGTGTCTGTGTGGGTTTCCTTTGTTCACAGTTACTGTGTAGCTCATCACTGAGGCTTGCAGGGAATTTGGAGTGGGATGCTGCTTGGAAGCTGCGAGCATATGACTTGGATACTTTGTGAAGGCCAACAAACACATTTTTGCAAAGTCAACTACGTTCAAAACACAGAGGGAGGAAATTCCATATTCAAAGTAAGACATGAGCCAGATCTAGAGAGGAAAGATTTGCACACTGCTTTTGTCCTCCTTTTTATAATTCTTTATCTTCAGGCATTGTTTTTAGCTCGATATTGAGGAGAGCAAATTTAATTCTGTGCTGCAGCCTATAGTGGCCATGTCCCAAAGCTCCTGGTGTACTGCTGTGAAGTGAGACATGTCCAGTCTCAAAGACGGTCTCCTCCAATCACACTGTTGACTTATTTTTCTTAGTAACAGAGAACAAAGCTGTAATTTGAGATAAAGTACAGTGTGATCCTTCTGCTCTGTGCCATCTTGCAAGTGATCAGATGGAAATAGTTTCTTAATGTACTTGTCACTGATGGCTGTTGAACATGTCTGAATGAGCAAGACTGCTATTAGTATTGTAGTGGTGCTGCGTTAGCAGCTTGGAAAACCAGCGCTGAAGTATAAATCAGAGTCTGCACCACTAATATCTGGCTGACCACTTGCAACAACCATAAATTCGCCTATTGTCAAATGATTTTGTATTCAACAAAACCTTTAGTCTTGTTTTTGTCAGTGAAATTTCAGCGTCATTAATATTATGCATTTTCACTTTTTATGTCCAAAGAATCTTTAAGCTACAGCTGTCACTTTTTGTTGTGTACAGTTGCCATGGGTACAGATGTCTTTCTCATCTCTCTTTACTTGCCCATACTCACAGTGTCTGTGTCACTCTGCTCTACAGTAACATAGCAGACTGACTGTCTTCACATTACTCAGAAAGCATAGCATGAGCAGCATGTTTGGCAGCAACAGCCAGTGTTTTTGTCTGTGACTACATAGGAGGCGTTCAGGTGCAGTGCTAAGAGTAGGTCACCCATATTTCATAAGTGCTCAGAGCCCAATACACAGTGACTGTAGACTTGCTTGAGACAGAAAAAAAATACTGCTGTCTGAAAAACGCCTTCAGTATAGACGGTGTCAGACAATACAGCTGTCATTTCAAACTCTCTTTGAATACAGTCACTCACTGGCTGTCACCTAGCATCCCCACAGATGTCTGCCTTTGCTGTTCAGTGTAGAGCAGGTGATCTTTCTGATGCTGGATTTACTCACTTCTTCACTAAAATACTGTTTCCTGTCTGAGTGTAGCATGAGAGGTAAACTAAAAGATAGTAGGCTACTTCATTAGTGAACATCTTGAGGAAGTTATACATGGCTGATTGCCAGCATTAATGTCTTCCCTTTAATATCACTACCAAAGATGGTCTCCTAAAGCTAATGTCAGTGTTATAGCCACAGCCCTTGCCACTATGTTAGTTTATTTTTGTGTGTGTACTTTTGTAGTGTGACCCAGCTGTTTTGTTGGTGTCAGGTCTAATTCTCCGTGTATTGGAGACTTTATTAGAGTTCAGCAGCCAAATCAAAATTAGAACAAGACTGGAGATATTTTGGGTATTGGAATGTGCATATTTCACATTAGTGGTTACTTTGTATTCATGTATGCAATATATGTCACATCTAATTATAGTTTTTGTTTTTACAGATTACTTTTTTTAGTGCAACACTTATTTTTGTCATGAAAAGTTGACCTTCAACTAACATTTATCCTGCAATTACAAAATTAAGACAGGAGGATTACAACTACAGCCTGCTGAACTCTGTTTTAGAGAAGTAGTTATTCTGCTACAAATCCTTTGTGTGCATGTGTGTGTCACTGAGGCCACAGGAGGTCAGGACAGCTGATAATGTGCAACTGCCTGTTCTGAGGTAGTTTGACCAGAAACTCCTCAGGTTAAACCATTTTATGTCCTTAAAATTTTCCAAACATGTTTTGAAATTGACCTAATGTGGCTGGCAAAGCCATCTGTCTTGAATCAAACAACATTATGTCTCAGGTCATTGAGTACACTCCTTCCCTTATGGGTGGAAAATGCCAGCTTGTGTATTACATCCTAGACTGCAGAGAGGATTTCCCACAGCCAATCTGGGTTTTCACTCGGTTCTTGGAGAGTAGCCTAAGTGTTGAGACAGTTGGATGTAGAGTGAGTTATACCTAGGGAATGTGGAGTTTGAGATTAAATTGTGCCATACCCACACATTATTCCTAAATGTTAGATTTACTGATATTAGACTGGTAGATTACAGATATAAGGTATTAGCTTAGGAATTATTAGAATAGTTTCCGGCTGAAAAATGCAATGTAGCTTAATGTAGCTTTATAGTCTGTAACATAGAGCAATGTAATCTCATTGTAACCTCCTTATTGTAAAACCACCTTCAGCAGCTATAGTTAAAGTGCCAGTGAACCAGAAAATGTTTAATCCCTAGTTGCTTTAGTGAACCCGCTTAGAAAAAACAAGAGTTTTGCCTCAAAGGTCTAATGGTCCAGATGTGTTGTCGTATGAAATGTGAAGCCTGTGGTAGGAAGGGAAGAGTAAGATTTTCCATAGCTAACACAATCATAAAGTCATTACTGGAATGGAAAACAAGTAAACTTTTATAACTAGTTCTTTGAAATCATGTGGTGCAGTGCTTTGTGACATTATTACAATTATAATCAAGCATTTTACAAGCTCTGGATAGACTTATCTATGATGCTCATCCTTCCAAATGTGCCCACATAGCAACAGCTCACTCAGTTTGAAAGTGAATAACTCCTTTCAATCTAATTAGGTTTAATGAAAATCTGTAATAGCATTAGTGGAATTTCAGTTGGGAGTGCCACAGTAATTAGGGACAAAATTTTAGATAATGTAAAGCTGTTGCAACACATTCAGGAGGAGTGTGCACGGTAGAATCATTTATTTATCAGTCCAAAGCCTTACATATGGTAAAATACATGCTGTAGTGCATGAGTTATTTTCATATTTCTTATGATAATCAAAAAAATTAAGCCAAGGAGTATAGGATGGAGTATTAATGGTGGAATTACAGCATGGGAAGTTCATTTTGGCAGCAAAATAAACATACATTTTTAAATATCAGTTCAGTTTGTTTGGCTTCTTAAGTAGTGAAAGTTGTTCTAATGTGGCTTGGATCCCTCTTCTCTTCAGTGTCAGCTGAGAATAAAGTTAAAAAAGTATGTTCCCGCCCTGGTTTCCAGCCTGTTTGTGCTTACCACTGACTGATGGTACTGATGACGCAGGGCTGGGTGGATAAGCCATAGAGTCTGAAAGAAGTGCAATCTCACAGCTGCCTGGAAACTTGCAGGAGAAAGAGAAATGTTGCTTTGGATTTGGACATGCAAACAGGATTTACCACTTTCACTAACACTCACACACACACACACACACACACACTGGCAGTGTAGGGTCCTCTGGAGAGGAGCAGTGAAATGAACAGCCGAGCCAGATGCTTTAGTTTACTGTGGGAAGAGCAGGAGCCAAACATAAACTGAACACCAGAGTCTGACAGAGAGGGAGGGGGGCAAGTGGTTGCTATTGGACACAGTCTTATTTCCTGGTTCACTTTGTGGTCGAATTAGGTCACAGATTTAATAGCAAAACCAGGTCTGAGTCAGACAGTGGTGTAGTTATATTAAAGATTATGGAGTATCAAGTGGGCAGTGTTTGATGAGTTAAAACTTGAGGGATTAAGGAGTTGAGAAAAGAAAGGAGGCACAGTTCCTGTAGTGTTTCTTTCCATTCATTATTCACATTTCAAATTTATCTTTAAAAGACATCTTATGGTCTCTAATTAGATAATGCCCCTAAGTTTTGTGACTGCCATTTTTGATGACTTCATGTCTGAGAAATGTTTTTTTACCAACCTATTTTACAATAGATCTGAACACTGCATTACCCACTAGTCATGGGCTAATCTTTATTACTCACCTGCCAATTTTGAGCTCTGTGACTGGATGTTTTTTTGCTGATGTACACCTTTGTAAGTAACTGGGAGCTAGGCTGTGGGAACTGGGATGCAGAAGCAGGGAGCAATGGTGAAAAGTAATGGTTTTTAGTGGTGACGAAACTGGAAATGGGACATTGGCGTGAATAACCACTTGCACACGTCTGGCTGCCACCAGTGTGCAGGTTGTACAGAGAAAATAATAGGACCTGCTGTTTTGATGTGTGCCACTTGACAGTCTATTTTGGCCTTTAGCCTCTTAAGTTGTATTGGGTAGTGGCCTGCTGCATTCGCTGTGTGTATCTGTTCTTATGTGTTGTTTGAAATACATAGATCATTTTTCTTAGTCTCTCTTTTTCCCCCTCTGGCTCTGCTCAGCTGCTCTGGCCATCTGTGCAAAGGCAAACAGAGAACAGAGGGATGGAAGAAGAGAGGGAGCAGTGGGGGAGGAAGGAAATCGAGGAGGGGAAAATGGCTGGAAGAAAAGGAGGATCAGTCGAGAAAGAAAGAAGGCCTTTTGACAAGTGAAGTTTAGTTTAGAGGATGAGTAGAGGATGACTGAAGAGGGAAAGAAAGATAAAGAAGTGTATGCGGGAATTGTCTCCAGGAAACTGGCAGCATAAAGATGATGTCTGTCCTCATCTAGAAATAGAAGAATGAGTGTGTGCATACAAGTTTAGGTCAGTGGAAACTAGGATGACTAGTAATGTCTGGATTTCAAGTCAGACCAGCAAACAGTCAGATCAGCCAATAGTGAGCTCATTTTGTCTTTTTTCCCCTTGTCTCTTCGCTCGTGCTGTCCCACCTTCTCTTGCTGTTCCCATGCTCCACAGGCCAAGCCTCTTCCTCTGGGCTGGCCTCTGTGTTGCCTCAATGTTTGTCTCACCACTTAGACTCCTGCACAGTCGGCTCCTTACTCTGTTTGTAAACTTTGAAAAGCCGGTTTCCTGCTACTCCCCCACTTCCCTCTCTGCTGCTCTCTGACTTGTAAAGATCCTGTATGGTCTTGTAAATGACCCTCCTTTTCCTTGGATAATACGGTAGCTGAGGAAACAAAATAAAATGTCTAATACTGGTGGTGACAGGGTATGACCTCCAGTATTACAGATGGTAGCCTTTTGTCAGACCTTATCTGCTTCATGTCCCAATTCTTGTACTCAGATGCTCATGTCCCTGCTCTGTTTGTGACCTCTCAGTCAAACTCTCTCTCTCTCTCTCTCTCTCTCTCTCTGTCTTTGGGCTTATTTGGGTTTATTTTACATGCTTTTTACCCAGTTGGCAAATACATCTGATCCTTTCTCCCCACCTCATGCTACTTCTCTTTTTATAACCACTTTAGCCCAGTAGCAGTAGAGAAGTAGTAGCAGGGACGTAGGCTTTGTTGACTTTTCTCATCCATTACAAAGTTGAGCAGCTTAACATTATTACAGGTGGCATTTGCATTTTTGTGTGTGTGTGGAATTTGCGTGCTAAACCTTTTTGCACTCCCTTACGTGTACTATCCTAAAAAACTAGTCTTCCACACTGGTGACTCTGATCCTATTTTGTACAAAGAAAAAAAGCAACCCACAGCAGCTATGTTGGCCAAGTGTGTCACTGAGCTTTTTAGTGTCACAGAGGGGACCATTTGCAACTGCATTGCAGTTGGCATTGAAATTAATGAAGGCTATCTGTAGAATTTATTGTTTTTGCAGTGGACATGTTGTCCACTTCTGACTTTAATTTTATAGGTTTCTCTCCAGGCAGGACTGATGAAGCTGGAATGCATTTTTGCACAGGTGTCAGTGTTTGTGGGCACATGTCTTTCTCAGTGTGTTGTATTGTCCTATATAGGGTTCAGTCCTCTCTTAGGTTAATGCAGTATGCTGGCATTTCATATGCTCTTACATTTTATTTGCGTCCTAAAATATTTCTGTCTGTGTGATGCTAAAGCTGTAAAAAGATTGAAGATGATGCTTTGTCTGATTCCAAGGGCTGACAGCATTCCTGTGCCTCTGTGTGCTCATTGACCAAGAAGTTCTTTTCATGTCTGGTCTTGCTGTTGACTGACTGTGTTCTGTATTTTCTCTGTCCGTCCAGACCAACCTTTGCAGTCTCCAGAAAGCCTCTAGAGTTGTGGCCATCCTGTGAGATTTAAGTCAGTAAGCCCTGCCCTGCAGAGACGGACCACTACCATTCAAGGGGAGATGAAGCCGGATGGGGTTGCCATAACAGCAATGGAGCCAATGGAAACATTGGAATCCAATCCAGTAAATGAGGCAGCACCAGCCGCAGGACAGGAGCCCAATCAGGCAGCCAGTCCAGTGGAGGGGGAGATGCCACTGCAGTCGGCAGGAGACACAGGTCAGGCAGAACCACAGACAGACCAGGCCAAGGAAACCGCAGCTGCCAAGACCAGCAACAAGACCTCAGGAGATTCCAAAGCCAAGACTACCAACAAGGCCCCAGCCAAGACAAAGCCCAGCGCCACAAACCCAACCAAGACCACGCCTGGCTCACGGCCCAACACATCCCAGAGCCGCCTCTCAAATGGCGTGTCTAAACCTCAGACCAACGGCGTGGCAAAGAAGACCACGCCTGCTGCAGACAAAAAGAGCACCCCGACCTCAGCTCTATCCAAAAAACCAACAGGGACGGCCGGGGCCCCAGCCTCCAAGACCACCACCAAAGTTGGTGAGAAGAAAGCCACAGGGACTGGCCCTAATACCAACAGTGCAAAGTCAGCGACCGGAACAGCAGCCAAAAAGACACCATCCACAACTGCTAATGGTGTCAAATCCAACACCACTGCAGCTGCTGCTAAAAAGCCCCCAGGTTGGTGGAAATGTCATTGCAAAACTAAAAGCTGACATCTGTGTGCAAACATCAATATAATTTTGTATGTATACTGTCTGTGAAAAAGACACAGACAGTGAATGTAACATAAAACATTTTCACAGCTCCAACTCTAATGAGGAGTGTTCATTGTAATGTGATGACACAGATGCTCATAGGATGGATTCAGCACACATATTAGACATGCCAGAGTGGCTGCTACTAAACTATAAATGCAATTTGCCCTAGATCCCTGTGACACACTGTATGAAATATGTCCTGCCTGACCTATATCTGGGAAATATGCTACTATATATTGTATACAGTACTGCTATAATTCAGCTTATAATAATGTTCTTATTGCATTTTACATTTGCTTAACTTTCCTCTCTCACTTCTGCTCTCCTCCACTCTCCTTCAGCTCCAAAACCTGCTTCTGCTACTCCCACCAAGCCGAGCTCTGTTGCCTCACCCAAACCCCCAGTTTCCAAGACAACCAGGTAGGTGTGACATTTGAGTAGAATTGAAGCCTCACCCAGGCTGGAGTATGTGTCTCTGTGCATGTACAAGCACACACAAAACTGTGTGTTTGTAGATAACGCAGGCTGCTGCCTATAATTGCTCCTTTTCTCAGACATCCTCCAGGCAAAAATGTTCTAAGTGAGCTCCTTTTATGAAATACCCTTTCCAATGATTTGCTAGCAAATCATCAAATTTGCTCCAGAACAGCAGCAAATCCAAATAAATGACCATATAGATGAGAGAATAAGTTCAGCATTATAAAGCTCCTCAGTGCCAAGTGAAAAGCAGTTAGTTCAAAAGGCTTCACTTGGCTACAGGTTCAAAGAGGACGCTGTTTAAGAAAGAACACCCTGGAGGAATGAGGGACAATGATCTCCCACATAGCGGGTTCGAGAAGCTGGGCATAAGTAGGACAGCAACCAGCCAATGTCAGAACAAGCCTTAGAGGAATGCCTCGCAGAGTTTCATCAGAGCAAGCATTATACAGCATTATTAATAAAACAAGTTTTGGGGAGGGCTTTAAAAAGGAGAGGAGGTGCAGTTTGATTAATTAGCCAAGAACAAGAGAGTGCTCTCAATGGTATATCTTCTTCAGAATGAGCACTTGCTTGTGTTTCTTCTGTTAAGCAGCAAGTCTTGCGTCTCTGTGTAGAATCAGCATGTGTTTCTCACCTGAGTCACACTGTGTGCATGGTGTTGGATCCTGAGGTGATTTGGAGATAAACCAGGGGAGGAGGATGAAGGAGGCCTTTGTCTGAGACTGTGATGATCATTATCAGACAGAGCCTTTGGGAGTCTGACTGCTCCATGAATAGCTTATCTCTGTTTGTTCGTTTGTTTGTTTGTTAAAGCAATGGCTGCTTTCTTCCTTACTGTTATGTCACCTTGTTGGTATTTCTGTGCCCATTGCTCAGTCGAAGACACCACATCAAAAAGATTGGACCTTTCTGAGCAAAGATCTTAAATAAATACTGGACGAACAACCACACAGCGCAAGTAATCCCAAGAAATAGTACTAAACCTGAGCAGTCAACTATGCAGATATTTGTCCATTGTGTAGGTATTTGTTCTTTATTGTTTTTTTGACATATTTACACCTCAGCAGTGAACCTCATGGTTCAGTTGGCAGTTAAACCTAAGACAAAATGCCTCAGCTGTGTGGGAGCATTTAAAACTGAGTGACAACAAAGCAAAGGCCAAATATGCAATTTGAAACTGGGCTACCAGGGTGGTGCAACAAACATAAAAACTCAGTTTAATTCTGTAAAAGTCGGTTGTTCTTTGATAGTGTTAAAAAAGGGAGAACCACACTAGCTTTTAAACTTACCTTAACTAATGTCTATTGTCCAGTTGCTGTGATGAAGCTGCTTTTATCTACCATTTATACTGCAACGTCACACATCCATCCATCCATTATCTATACACCTCTTAATCCTCTGTAGGGTCGCGGGGGTGCTGGAGCCTATCCCAGCCGAGTGGGGCAAAAGCAGGGGACACCCTGGACAGGTCATCCAGGGTGTCTTTCACAGGGCTAACATAGAGACAGACAACCAAGCACCCTCACATTCTTTGGACTGTGGGAGGAAGCCAGAGTACCCAATGAAAACCCACAGCGAGAGCATGCAAACTCCACACAGAAAGATCTCAGGTGTCCTAACTGGGATGCGAACCAGGGATCTTCTGTGAGGCGACAGTGCTAACCACGGAGCCACCGTGCAGGCCCAACATCACAGATGCATAACATAATGTAATATGGTAACATTGGAGGCAAAGGCAGTCACTGGCATAGAAAACATTGAGCAGACAAGTTCAATAACACTGTAACTTGAAATGGGTACATCCCTAAGCATCGCAACTATAGGCCTTCTCAACCACTGTCAATATTCCACAGCAGACTCTACAGTTTCCAAAACTGATAATGGACAAAAGACAGTGAGAGATAGCAGATGCCATGGTCTGCAAATGGTCTAGAGTCTGACACGCCCTGTCTGTGAAATACAGCAATCTGCGAGGACCATGAGTTCTGTCAGTGTGTATTTGTGGGATCTGAATCAAAAGTGAAGAAACAGAAACAGAATAGAGGACAGTAATAGTAATATTATTGTTTTTCTATTTAGTCAGTGACAATATAATAACATGTGCCTGCTCAAATAATATAATACAATATAATAATACAACAATATTAATAATGAAATGCAATACTAAGTTGCCAGGAGCCTTTGTCTACCTGACAACCAAGGCGTTTTCGATCCCCTCCCCCACTCCACTCTCTGTGAGCCACGGGTAGCAGTTGGATTGTGGAGATTATGCTCAGATTACAGCTTTATACAATGGTTGATATGCAAACATCTCATTATGAAGAATTACAAGAGGGCATGTTGGTAATCACTAGTGCAGTGCAAACCACTCACTATGCGACCTTTATGGACTGTCCTGGTGATTTAATTTCCAAGTACAGATGAACTTTATTGTGTTCCCCCAGTTTTCAGTGAGATGTCTGGCTGTGCTCGTTTTAACAACATAAAATACCTCAGCAAAAACACATAATCAAGGTTAGAATGAAACTTGTGCAAAAATTCTGTCCCCTCTGTTCTGCCAAAAAGTGACTATGCAAGCTGTAGTTTACTAAAATCAATTATGAAAACAATCTTGAAGCATGCAATTGAAGTTTTTAAACAAAAAAGACAGCAAAAAAACCTTTGGTCATTTTTAAGTAGCTAACATGAACCTTTTGTTAAAAGATAGAGCTGAAGTTATTATTGTAATCAGGTCAGACTCAGACTATGGGGGCGTATCTAAAGTAAAAATATGATGCATTGTTTTGTGTTTTTACTGTGGGAGTAAGTAATCATGTGTTACATACAGTGGACGTGTTGCCCAGAGAAGGATTTTGCTGCAGTAGACCTACATATGAATCCCCATGAGAGTGGTATTACTGACGATAGGCTTCTCTGACAGAACCCTGTAGCCTTGTAGGCATACTTTGTTAAGTGCATGAGTGCACGTTAGCATTTGTATATGTGATGTGCTTTGACAGGGCCATAAATTTCTCCTTTAATTAGATTTTGCCCTTTTCCTACCTCACTCAGTCCTTAATTCAGGCCTGCTATCAGTATAGTGGTAGAGAGCTCGACAGACACATTAACTGCCGTATCAGACACACCCTTGCTGTCACACACACACCCACCCGCCCGCAGTATTCCTTTAAAAGCTTAATTGATTTAATTCCATCCATTGCAGGCTCCAGTTATCAGACAAATAGAAGTGCAGAGTAAATGCAGTTTTGCCAAGTGATTTCAGTCTACTTTATGGTCACTGACAAATGTTTGGTTTTTCCTAATCAACAAGGCGTTTTAGGAAAATTGAATTTGGGTTTTGTAGTTATTGCTGCAAGTGACTCCATTGTAACTCATCCTTTGCCTTGCTGTTTAATGTAACTTCTTACTTGTACATTTATATTGGAAAGACAGATGGCTTCTTCTATGTGAATAATGCCTATTGTCTCAGTGTTTACCACCAGAAACTAGCTTACTTCACCTTGTTACCAAAACAAGTCATTAAGAGGGTTGAAGTTAAAAACAGGGCTGCAAGTAATGATTTCTTTTGTTGTCAATTAATCTGTTAATTATTTTCCCAGTTCAACAAGTTAGTTGTTTGGTCTGTAACATGTCAGAATATTGTAAAAAATGTTGATCAGTGTTTCCTAAAGCCCAAGATGACATCCTTAAATGACATGTTTCATCCACAACCCAGAGATATTCTGTTTATTCAAACCAATCAATCAGTTGTCAAAATAGTTGCTGATTAATTTAATGGCTCATGGATTAATTATTGCAGCTCTGTCACACTGCATGTTACCTGCTTATCAAAACAGCAACAGCTCCATGAGGGTGTAGAAGTTGAAAGCGATATATTGTGTATGTACTGCAGATTATGAGTGTGTGGTAAATGAAAAATAAAGTAAAGATTTTTGGTATGTATGTAGAATGTCAGCATTTGTGTGGGTGTCTGCAATATGCATTGAAATGTGTGAACTGGATTTCCTTTGTGTGCATGTTTATTTATACAGTATATGTGTATTTTTGACGTGTGTTTCTCTGTACTTTCGCTTGCATTAGCACTGTTGTGTTCATTATAATGTGTGTATGTGTTTGCGTGTACATGCATACATGTGTGCACCTGCTGTTTGAAGCTGATTGCCTATGTCATGCAGCTTGTGACAAGAAATACTGGAGCCTGATTAGTGTCCAAACACAGAAAGTGGAAATCATTATTGAGTGTTTGAATATCATATCTGCACATGCTGCATTGTATGCTAGTGGTTTATGTCCCAGCTTGTGTGCGTGAATATTAGTTTTTAGCTTTCTTGGGCAGCTTTAAAATGATTCTTGTCCAGTTATGCATGAATAATTTGGTATGGTATGCAGCATACAAACAGCAATATAACACATTGTGAATTCACTATATAGGTGCTTTTATATGTGTACATGTGATGCGCATGGATGTATGCATAGTCGAAACAGCATGCAATTAGCATGCAGAGCATGTGTTCATTTACTGGTGTAATACTCAGTATGATGTGGAGGTAAAGGGGGAAGGGAGACATACAGGCTGGTTTGCTGGACACGTGGTACAAGTGCACGTGACGCTGAGCCGCTTTCTCCTGCTGTCTGTGGATGCAGCAAAGTGAAGTAAAACAAAAATGGTGGCAGTCGAGTATGGAAGCTACATGCTTGAATAAGTCATGCAGTCCCTGCTGAGCTTCCATCACTGCTGCCAGAGATATATAGAGTGTTAGGGCTGTGCCTGTAGAGAGTGAGAGGAACAGAGGTGGAGAAAGGAAGGCGAGGACCAGAGGGCACCTCTGCGTGAAACAGAGGGTGATATTGCCATCTTGTAGATCAGAGGACAGAGCAAGGGTATTCAGTCCTTTATGTACAAACTCTGAGGAAATGGGATGAGTTTGCTTTTGGGCAATCAGGAGTTTTCCCCATCCCTTTTATTCTATTCATTCAGTCACTCATGTTCCCTCATTAGTCATGCTGTTTTCCTCACTGATGGTCCCACAGGGATGATAAATTTTATTGAAGTGGATTTCATGCAACCCTCCTCATGATCTAACAAATTACTGCTGATGTAATGGTCCGACACTGGTGGGTTTGGTAAGCAGCAGCAGCAGCAGTCAGGTCCTTGCCTCAGACACCGTTCAGCTGTCCAGCATGAAGCAGATGACATGTTGCGCAGGCTGTAAATCTTCCGTACTGGTATGGGTGTGGCCAATGACTCTATGATGCAGCCTTCCGCTGCTGTGATTTTATTGGGGTGCAGCCGCTGAGCCAATTACTAAATGGATTTGGTGGGAATGAGCTGTAGGGAGGGAAGGAGTGATGGGCAGAAGGAGGGGGTATATGTCTGAATGTAAGACGAAGATGTTGGTGGGCGTTACACTCGTGCTGCAGACGTGTGTCAGGTGGGATAGATAGTGGAGAACATGCTTTATGGAAAGTAGTGATTTTCTGTCTCCTAGACCCACATATTAGCTATTGTACATAAATGTAAAAAACAATATAAAAAATATTGATTGTCCTGATATTGAGTTATGGCCCCTTTTGAAAAATCCATATTTTAATTTTTTAAACTCTGCTTTCTACAACCAGTTGAATTCATACTGTGTACATGACTGCATCATATTTGATCAATTTAATGAGATATTTTATTAAGTGATTTACTTACACTTGGATTGCCACTGTGGCTGTGTCCTCAATATTTTATACAGTCTTGTAGAGATGTAGAGATGGCTTGTGTTTCTCTGAAACAGAAACACTTGATTATTTTAAAAGTAGTGCTGTCAATCGATTAAAATTTTTAATCGCGATTAATCTCATGAATGTCATAGTTAACTCGCGATTAATCGCAAATTAATCGCACATTTTTTATCTATTCTAAATGTCCCTTGAATTATCATTTTATACAAGGAGGAGGCGGAGAATTCGCGTCAGCTGTGTTTGGCCATCAAGTGGTATTACAGACCGGATGTGCTACGATGAGAACTCAGTTCACTCTGATAACACACACAGATAACTTTGGTCTTGTCAATCGTCATGCGCGCACCCCAGTCCGCCGTCGCCCGGCGGTGCGCGTCCCGAACCGCGTGGACCAGCGGCAGGCGGTTCGGGACGGGGAAAAGGAGCCGACAAAAAGGCATTGAGGCGAGGAGACTGCTGTACCACCGCCAGCAGGAGATCCTGTCGGACTCCGACGGCGAACACCTCGCCCTCGCCAACCATGCCCCCGCCCGCGTTAATCTCGCGATAAAAAAATTGACGCCGTTAAAATTGATTTGCGTTAACGCGTTAATAACGCGCTATTTTTGACAGCACTATTTAAAAGGCAAAGAAAATTTGAGAGCTTAATATTTCACATTGTTGTAAGCATTCTTTGTTTCATTTGAATCCACATGTAGCTGTTCAGTACATGAGTTAATCATTTGGATGTGGTGGAATTTATCCACATGATAGTGCATAGAGCCCCGAGGTCCCCAATTACTGCAGAGCAGTGCAAAAGGCAGGTAGACAGACATCACTTAGGGCTACTACAGTAAGTCCCAAATGGCTCCCTTTGTCCCATAAAAACACCTTATTCGAGGGAGAACAGCAGTCATTATCACTTTTAGAGATAAGAGGTCTGATCAAGTTAACTTAATAGTATGATGCTCTTTCCTCCAGATTTTACTGCTCATTTACTTCAGCATCATTTTTAATTTGGCGCTGTATTTTAAAGGGAGGGAGTTCCTCTCCACCATAGTTGGTTGCCTTTTCTGCAGGGAAGATGTGTGCCTGCACGCTTACTTTGCTCCTGTTGACTCATTTGTCACTTTCATTGATCTCATTATTCTCATTATTTAAATCATAGCCTGGATCTTGTATCGCAGCAAAGCAGCACCAGTAGGCAGCTATGTTTAAACACACAACAATCCATTCTCAGCTCCAGCGACTGAAGAAATGCATAGCTGAAATGAAGCTAAAATGCTGTCAGTGATCCTGAGGCGACTACGACGAACTTTAAGTATTGTGCTGTGTGCCTGAGAGCCCCTGTAGCAACAAGCCGTCGGAGTCAAATGATTTTTCAGCTCCAGTACATTTCTGGGCGTTGTGTTCAACGTTTTCTTTAATCCCAATTTATAGTGTGTCTTAAAGCAAGGCCTGTGGTGAAATGTGAACAATGAACACCGCTTTTCTGCTTTGGTACTCACTGCCCTTTAAATCAAATGTTGACACGCCATTTTAAGACTACAATAACTCTTAATAGTCTTCTCAGTCATTCAGCTGACAGTGAACTTAATTACAGAGTCAAGCGTTACTGTATTCACACATTGTCGCCATGACCAAGTTGTGTTAAATTACCCCTAATCCCAGAACACACAGCATCTCATTCTGCTGTGGCTTATTCTCTGACAATACTGTAACTGTGCAAACAGCTTTATTTGTGAATCAGGAAGATAGCACTGTAAAAGATTATGAGTAATCAGATAATTATCATCTGCTTATCTTTTCTTCTCTCTCTTAGTTCACTTTGTTTGAATGAACACTGCCATTCATTTACACGTCAAAACATTTGTGTAAAAAGTGAAAGAAAACAATAAAACAAAGAAAATACTAATATATATTCCTGAATATTCCTTTTCATATGAAATCATTATAAATAAACATTGGCCAAAGCTTGCAATTAGGAAAAAAGAAAATATAAAAATGAACAAATATTAAGCCAGATAAAAAGGATAAAAACCAATATATGCATATTACACATTTTTCTCATAACGGCACTCGACGTGAATCTCTCTCACTTGTTTCTTCTCCACCTCCCTCTTGCCTCGTTCTTTCTCAGTGACCTGGTTAATTTCCAGCGCTCTTCAAAGTCCTCCTGCCTTTTTGGATTATCCATATTCCTTTTATCAGGCAGATTATTGTGAATCCTCTCTTTGAATATCCCATTAGCATACTTCATCTCTAATGCCAGTCTCTATCTTTTAATTCTTCTCATTCTCCTGTCGCTGTAATTCTTATCTTTTCCTCTCTAATTCCAGCAGCACCATGGAAAATTTTTTAAAGGAACTTATTTTCATTTTGGGCTTAAAATCTGAACGTCTTTCTCACTCAGGCCACAGGATTTTGCAGTAGAGAATGATACATAGAAAAAAGTGAACTCTGATTGAAGTCAGTGATTTTTTTGTTAAAAAGGTTTTTTTTTCTTGGCCAGTGCTTTGTACAACTTTTCCATGTCACCACTGTGCCAGTTATTAATTATTTTAATCTCTCTCTCTCTCTCTTTTATTCTTTCTACAACTAAGTTAGTAGTATAGAAGGATTTGTTTTGCTACAGTAATATTAAAACATTTACTAGACAATAGGGTGGCTTAGTTAATCAGATATTAATCATGATTAAATCTTAGGCTCAGGAAAATGAACAAGATGGACTGCAATATTGGGGTGTAAATGCGTGTTCTGCTCATAGTAAACTGCATATCAAATTAAATGCTCTCTAAACTAAGAGGCTGCCACCTCACATATCCATAACAGCTACACAGGGCATCGTTGTATTGCACAATGTAAAAGTGAGAGAAGGGCTCTGCTGATTTAATATAGGGTCAAAACTTTTGGTACAATTTTATTTATATTTTGCTTATATGATGTAAATGAGGACCAGTCTTAGTTTGATTTAGGATTGTTTACTTTAGCAGTAATGTAGCACAACATGGAAGTGAAAGCAGTGCTCAATTTTAATGTGACACGTCAATAAAAATATTCAGTCCCTAAAATCATTTTAATATTATTGATCCAAATAATCATGATTACCATTATGGCCATAATTATGCAGCCTTGGTAGCAGTTTCCCCACATCAGCATTTTGAACTGTTCTGGTATTCCAGTGAACACAGCCAGTTCCAAACACACTAAATCAAAGTCACAGATTAGTCTTTCTGTGGTTTTTTGCCAGAAGGGTTTTATATCAGTGGTGCCGACATGATCTGATAGTCATAATAGCGGTAACACACCTTTCACTACCCCAAAGCCAGTTCCAAATAATGTGGATCAACTGTTAAAGCTTGTTTGAACTTCTAAAGTGACTGCACCCCTATTGTGTTGCCACCCGTTGCTCTCTAACTTTAATCTTATTTCATGTCACCAAACCGTATTCCATTGCATTTGCCAGGTTGTGAATAGCATGCACTACTTCATTGCCCTTATACAATGAGTGTGCTCTTAGCATTGGCTATGTTTCCAGCTGGGGGGATTTGGAGAAGTTATTTTTGTTCTCCTTTCACTATTAAAGATTAACATGGTCCCAGCCATCTTCACTCTCCCTCTACCTCCCTCCCGTTGCCTGTTCTCTTTCTGCCAGGACTAACTCAATTCTTTATTTAGAAACAGGCAGTTAGAGTAGTGTGGCCCAGGAGACTGCACACTACAGACTTGTCAGGACTACTAGATGTAGGTTACTTTGCTCAGACGTGACATAGAAGCCAGCTTTTAGGCTAGGACAGAGCAGAGCAGGCTGGCTGACGCACGCTGCCCCCAGTGTCGTTTGTTGTGGGGAGGAAGCTACAGACAGGAAATCGGGGACATGGCCAACTGGGGTTGGAATGGGTCTCTGGGGTCCACTGTGACTCACCTTCCAAACCACTTCACTTCATAGCCCCTCAGGGGAGTCGGTCATGGCATTGTGGAAGAGTTATCTGGGCCGAGGACTGTTAGCAGTGTTTCAGATGATGATGATGTGCTGAAGACAATTCCTTCTGACATGCTATTTGCGTATTGTTTCCTCTAATCAGTCTATTAAACTTTACTGCACAGCACCTTTTATAGAAGTTCATTACTTCTTTACAGATGACCTAAAAACATTCTGAAACAACTAATGCACACGAGAAAGAGAAATGTAAAAATAAAACCAATTAAATAGATAAATTTTAAAAAATAGTATGATAATGTAATTTTCTAACCGAAACCGAGGAAAGAAATGTTAATTTCCTATTCAAAGATGTAACCACTTTAAGCTGTTGTTAGATCATCAGTGTGACTCCTCCAAAGACTCAGAGCATATAAAGTTTTGGTCCTGAACATAGAAACAATCAAAAGACTTGTGCCAGAACGCCTGAGGTGCTGCACTGTTTATACATTGGGAATATGCCAGACAACTAGACATATACAACATAATGAAGTGCTTTAAAAATAAGAACACGTTCAATAAAATCTATAGAAAAGGGATTGGGAACCAATGTAAGGGCTTTAAAGTGGTTGTAATGTAATTTCTCTATCTGATCCGAGTGTGCACTTGGCAGTTCTGAATCAATAATAATGAGTTGTGTCAGTCTGCCCTCTAGTCCTTGAGAGGATCGGCCTTCCTTGTGCAAACCTGTTCACTCATTAGATGTGGCACTGATGCCACATCTTTGAGGGGCTTGGCTGCTCGTAAACCCTTTAAAAATTATTTTGTTCTTGCAGTTGATGCAAAGCGGTCTTGCTTGTGTTTGTTCCATTTCTTCGGGTTCCCCTCTGGCAGCAGCAGTGACTAATGGTGGCATGTCAATGTGTTGCTCCTTGTTACCCATCATTCGAGGGCACTTAGAGCATAGGGTTGATAAGCACATAGTCGGGGTGAGACATGATGTTTGCCCCGAGATGTGAGTGACTTGGAAACTCAAACGCTTGAGTCAACTTCAATTAATTCTCTTCCATTGTGTTCTGTATCCAGGGGAATGACTGTCTATCAAGCTCACTTAAATATGTCTCTTGAGGGCATTTTGAATGATTACACAAGAGCCCAAGCCTAGAGTTATCCAGTAGAGAGAAATTCATGACGTAGAAAGGGCAAAGGCTATAATGCTACTGAGCATTTCCTAACTTTATTCTTTGCTTTGTTTCCTCAGGACCCCAACTAGCACGGGAGCATCATCTCGTCCTGCCACAGGCTCAACTCGGCCACCCTCTACCAGCACAACCAAGAGCTCCACAGCTACAGCCAAACCTGCCACCCCTAAAACACCTTCCACCACTGCCAAGCCTGCTGCCCCCAAATCCACCTCCACTGCCCCCTCTGGTGGCAAACCTCCAGGATCACAGACATCCAGAAACACAACCCCTGTTAAAAAAGGTAAATTAAAAAAAACAATTAAGTAAAAAAAACATACTTAAGAGGGTATAAGTAAATTAATATCAGCATATGCTATCTTTTTAAAATCATGAAAACAGTCTTCCTGATAACTATTTAAAAGCTAAAGAAAAAGACGGGATTCAAGCAAAGTGGGAAGATCTGGGTGGCTTCGACTACTCCACAGTTTAGGGTTAACAATTGAAAATGCTCCATCACCCGTTGATGAAGAATGAATGAATAGTAGTGACTCTTCGGAAAATTTGAGGGCTCTAATAGAGGGAGTAATAATATGGTGCCAGTCCCTGTGCTTTCAAAACATCTTAGTCTTAAAATCAATTCTGTACTTCACTGGTAAGCAGTGAAGAGAGGTCAGTACAGAGGAGATGCGGTGTCTCTTGAGTGCCAGGAAGAATCTTTGCTGCTGCCTTTTGAACCAGCTGTAGGCGACATGAGGCTGACTGACTGATTCTTAGATTGCAGTAGTTGAGATGAGAAGAAACAAATGCATGAGGTACTGTCTCTTAGACTGGAATGGAATCTAACATGGAGGAAGGTAGTGCTGACAATTAAGTTATAGTATGTCAAATTTAAAGCCAGAATCAAAGATATCACAGAAATTTCTTGCAAGGGAGTTCAAATTCAATGACAAATGCATCCTTGGTGCATTTCAGCAGGATGTGAAAAGCAACATGCATTAATAGGTTTCATTAGAAGGTATAGCTGGGTGAGATATTTCTTAAGATGAATCCCAGAGGAAGCCTTAAAAGGAGACTTGTGGTACTGTACATGAGATAGCATCTAAAAGACAACACATTGCCAATTCTCAGAGTATGAACTATCCTTAAAAGCAGGAGGTGAAACTCTGAGAGAGGTTGTGTTCAAAGAAGCAAACGGATCCAAAAGATTTTTGAACATGAAGACAATAACAAATGACTCAAATCAATTCATTTCAAGTTTGTATTGTGCATATTTACCTTGATTACAGTGTTATGTATTCATATAAACCTTTATTGTTCAGTTTGGGTGCTTTTGAAATCTTGCATGTTATCACATTTGTCTACTACCTTGTACTGTCTTTTTGTAGATGTCACCAAACCAGCCACCCCAGCATCCAAAAAGCCTGCAGAGTCCCCCCTCACTCGTGCTTCTACAACAAAGTCAAAACCTGAGACTCCCAAGTCAGCTTCAAAATCAGAGGTAACCACAAAAAAACCTACTGCTAATAAGGCTGCAGACACAAAGACACCCAACCGCAAAGAGAGTAAACCCACAGGGGCCTCCAAGGCCCCTGCCTCCAAAACATCTGCAACCAAGACTTCTAGCCCGAAGAAAACTGTGGGAAGCAGCACCCCGACTCCTGTGAAACGTGGCCCCAAACCTGCAGCAGCTGCTGAACCTGAAATGGAAATTGCTGCAGCTGTAGCTGCAGCTGCAGCTATCGCTACTGCGGCAGCTGCTGTTGCCGGGCCAGAACAGGCAGAACCTCCAAAAGAAGTAGCTTTGGTACCATCTACTGCACAAATATCAGAGCCCACACCAGAACCTGTACGTGAACCAACACCAGAACCTGTACGTGAACCAACACCAGAACCCATACATGAACCAACACCAGAACCTGTACGCGAACCAACACCAGAACCCGTACGTGAATCAGCACCAGAACCCCTACGTGAACCAACACCAGAACCCTTGCGTGAACCTACACCGGAACCCTTGCGTGAACCTACACCGGAACCCTTGTGTGAACCTACACCAGAACCCTTGCGTGAACCTACACCAGAACCCTTGCGTGAAACTACACCAGAACCCATAAGGGAACCAACACCAGAACCCGCACGAGAACCAACACCGGAACCTGTACAAGAACTTGATTTAGACCAAGTACAAGAAGCATCTCCAGAACCCTCAGTAGAACAACAACAAGCTGAACCGGTCCATGAACCAGCCTCCCATGTACAGTTGGACCCTTTCAGATTTGAAGAGTCTGCCAATGACTCGGTTCCTTCCCTTGGAACCACTGTCATGTCTCCTCCTTGCTCCCCACCAGGCCCTGCTTCTCCTGTCAGAGAACCACAGAATGCCTCCTCTCTGATGGACATGCAGGTCCAGCCTGATCTCTGGGACAGGAACCAGGACCTGGTTCCCTCTGACATGGCTCCCCAAAGCACAGTCAATGTGATGGACTTCCAAAGACAAGAGGAAGAGGAAAAGGAAAATGACGAAAAGTTTGAGACACAGGAGACACTGGAAGAGGAGGAGCAGGAAGAAGAAGAGAAGGAAAACCTGTTCATGCCTACCTCCACAGCTCCGGGGACCATTAATGTTATGGCGCAACCTCAATTTTTGGGTGCCTCACCTCTGGATGATTTCACTCCCAGAGAACTGCTCTCCCCTCATGAAAAGGAGGAGGCAGTAGAAAAGGCTGATGAAGAAATCAATGAGGATGATGATGAGGAGGAGGAGGATGAAGACGAGGAACAGAGGAGACTTGGCCATCAGCCTTCATCCATGATCACTGACATGAGCTCGTCTCAGCCGTCTGATGAGTACCAGCTCCGGTCCTCAGCCTTCGGTGGCTCAGCAGGGTGGCACGGTGATGACCTGCTGTCTGGGATGGACTCTGAGGACGTGAGCAGCTGCACTAGCAGTCGACAGCAGGGAGTCTCTGACCTCAGCAGCACCCAACACACTGCCATATTAG
Organism: Dascyllus trimaculatus; assembly: GCA_024666655.1. Taxonomy (NCBI): domain Eukaryota; kingdom Metazoa; phylum Chordata; class Actinopteri; family Pomacentridae; genus Dascyllus; species Dascyllus trimaculatus. Next base: position 12,830,404 of record CM045458.1, read on the forward strand.
AGGGCACCCAGAGCTCAGACGCCTTGGTCGACACCAGCCTGCGTGGTTCTGAGGGTGATGGTAATCTCATGGGTTCTCCCAATGTGGAAACCCTGGCTAATGAGGAAGAGGAGGATGACGAGGATGAGCGGGTGGATGATATGGACCTGAGTTCAGAGAGAGTGGAGGAACCTCACAGAGTGTTCCAGGAGCAGTACCGAGATGAAGAAGATGATGAAGATGTAGAGATGCACAGTGAAGGTGTCACTGAGAGCTGTGGGAATGCAGATGAAGATGACTTTAATGAGGAGGAGCGCTTAGACAACCTCAATCGTTCTGGTCCACTGCCTTGCGCCCCCCCTGCCTCTTCCTGGGGCCAGACCAACCCGTTCTCAGATACCTGGGCTCAGCCAGCCTCACTGCTCTCTGTGTCCTCCCCCAGCCCTGTGTCTGACCACGGTGCTGCTGAATCTGAGACACCCACCCAGTCTCCTGCCCAGGCTTGTTTGGACAGCAGTGCCCCCTCCTTCGCTCCTCAGTCAGAGCACCATCAGTCAGAACATGAGGACATGAAGGGCTCAGCTCCTGAAGAAACTCACAACCTGCTCGCTCCCCCAGCTGTAGCCATGTCCCAGTCCAGCACTCTAAGTGGCACAGCTCTGGCCGCCCACAGCAGCAGCGAGACAAGCACACCAGAGGAGCTCCGCGATTATGACAGCAGCTCTGGGGTCGAGTCCCATTCAGACAAACAACAGACCCCAGTACCTGCTTCAGTCCAGCCCGACATGGAGCAGGATCTGGGTATTCACTTAGAGAAAGGCGATGGAGAAGAGGAGGAGGCTGAGACACTCCCTGCTGATGAAGTCCTGGGGACAGGACCTCCAACTGCTCCAGCTTCCGCCCCTTCTTCCCCTTCCACCTCAGGAGATGAGGCCAGCGACACAGAGGGTGAGATGCAAATTAATGACCCTGATGCACCGATGATGATGGATGAGAGTGCTGGATTTGAAAGCCCTCCTCCCACCTGTAACCTGCCCGCTCTTGAGGAGGATGAGGAGGCAGGGGACCACGCAGCCGGAGAGGCCGAAGAGGATGGAGGCGGGGCCACCCCTCAGTCAGCCAATTCTGTGGCATCTTACGGCTTTGACTGCACCACATCCAACTCCAATGCCCACTCCATGGCTGAGAGCTGCGGAAAAAGCCCAGGGATCTTCTCCCTGGAGAACGAGGAGCAACTTCCAGAGGAGGCCAAGGACCCCTCCCTCATCAAGGAGCTGACCCTGCCATCAGCTGCTGCTGCTGCCCAGGTAGAGGACCTGCTGGGCAGATCTGTGGACCTGATGCCTTTGGGCCACCCAGGAGACAGCCATCCCAGCCTGGGTGATCACCACTACATGCTGGGGGGAAAGATTGCGTCAGACCAGCTGGAGGACGTGGATCCACTGGAGCCCAGTCACCACCTTGGGGCCCAGGATTCCGGAGACACCGACGACAGCCAGCCGCCCTACTACTCTACCATATGTGATAAGACTGATAGTTTTCTGGCAGGTAACGTATAAGTCCCTCCTATTACCCCTGGAATGCACCTTTTCCCTGCAACCCTCCCCCTTTACCTGTTGTTTGTTTTCTCTCCAGTTGGGTTAGATGGCTTAGAAGAAAAAAAGGAGAGCAACATTGTAGGAAAAGATTTTAAAAAATGAACAAAGGATGGAAGGATGGAAAAAATGACTGTAGCAATTTTTAAATTAAGCCTCCCTCTTTCATACTGTTATGGTCATGGTTATGAGTGTATGGCTTAAACTCCCTTATGTACAATAGCTACTACCATTTTCTAGTAGAATGTTCTTTTTAAGTAACACTGCATATTCTGTAGCCCCTGATGGGGTATTGACTGATTGGTCCAATGGGACTGAGCCTTTAAACCGAAAAAGAAAAAAAACAGATGGAACGAAATGGACTTATTGTGTATTTATCCTACTGTTTTTACCGAACAAATGTCAATGATTTTTTTGTTTTGTATTTGCTTATTTGTTGTTTTTTTGTTTATTTCTGTTGAAACCTGGTCCTCCCTACCCTGTGTACACATGCTTCATGTTCAACAGCACCATAGCGATAGTCACATGCTCCTTTTTAAAGTTTGTGTTCTCGTTTCAAGACTTTTAGCTATCAAAATAAAGGCTAGGTATTAACACGGCTGTTTTGCCCTTACAGATTTGTTGAGGTAGGTATGGGAGTGTTAGATTGCAGTTGGTGACGTTTTTAATGTGTGCTTCAAGAGTTTCTACGCTCTTTGCATAGGTTGTTAAGGTATATAACGTGCAGTCACGTACAGTATGTGTTTCAGGCATTTGGTTTTAAGTGGCTAAGCTTCAAGCCTGAGTTAGCTGATCATTTGTGTTCCAGAAGAGACTAACAACTAGCCTTTTATTTGTGATGAGACCTGCATTATCTTACATCGCTATCACAGTTGACCTTTACACTCGCTGAAATCTTTTCATAGTGGGCCTTTGGTTTACTATTTCAACAGTATATTGCATGTTTAACTAACAAAAAGACTGTGTACTACCTGAAATTTGAAACAGTTCTACACTAGACATGTTCATAAATGAATGGTTCACACTAGGTTATCTTTCAAAATTCCATTAAAACATCATTGCAAGGCATTTTGTTCCTGTTTCTTATTTTCCCTATGAATCCAGCATGCCTGAACTTGCTGTCCTCTTGTTCGAGTCGCTGTGTGTGTTTTTTTGTTTGTTCGAGTATGCACCAGTATTTCCTATGGCATCTCCTATTCCTCACCATGGGAATGACTGGAAAACAGGAAGGGATGCAACATTATACAATGGTGTTGTATCTAAAATGGAATTTTGGTCAAGTCAAAGAGGTAATCCAAGTCTTGTCCCAGTGGTTTGTTATCCACCTTGCTTATGGCTTCATGCTGTTTTTCAATTCACAAGGATCAGTGTGGAGAACTCAGGGGAATTTAGCAGTGGGGTTGCAGATTGCCACCAACTGAACAGCCCTCCCTTACCCTTCTTTTCCAGCGTGTAGAGAACCTACATGAGCTGCTTCTTCAACAGAAAAATGCAAAGGAGCCAGTCTATTGTAGAAACATGGCAGGCTCTGTAGACTCACTCCTTATTTAGGTATAAAGGACTTATTCTTTGGTGATGAAAACAGTTACAGGTGATTATACAAGAACGAAAACACAATTATGAATGCTATATTCCATTTCTGCTGATAGAGCCCCCTAAATCCTGCACACTGGTCCTTTAAGGTGCCCTGTGGAGTAAACAAACATCGGCTATGTTCACATTTTGCGGTTGCACACGTTTCAGACCAAGGAATACTTCACACTTCTGTTTTATAAGGCAGGTGTGCAGAAGATGGAGGAGCATTTCTTAAGCATTCAAGTAGACTCATGCACACTGTCTCACTTGCAAAACTACATTGAATTGCAGCGTTTCAGTGCCAGACCTGCTTAATACAAACGTCACAGGATTTATAATATTAAGGATTTACAATATGTTACTAAAATAGGTCTAGCACTGTAATGTTTCTGAAACCAAAACATTAGAAATGCATGTATTTAAGTAAGGTGGACGGTGTGCAGGAGTCTCTTTGAAACTTTAGGTCACACATGTTTGTCAGGTTTCAGTTTGTATTTCCCTTGCTCGAAAAACATTTAAGTTTATTTCCTAATTTTATAAATCCCACTAACATCAGTGTCGTCTAGTTTACAATGTTTTCCATTCCTTAGTTGGTGCATTGCTGCATTACATGCCACCTTACCACCACCAGCTGTCACAGTTGGAGTAGCACTCAGTAACCAGCAGGAACATGTATTGTGTAGGACGCACACCTAAAATCATTGATCCATGGTGGTCCACAAACCCTCCACAGGGTACCTTTATAACAGCATTTAAAAAATATAACATATTTCTATTGTCTCGAAGGTTTTTATACATATTTGCTTGAAACCCTTCCAACTATGTGTGAGTGAAACTGACTCAGGTCAGTCTGCATCCTCCTGTATGTTCCACTCACATTCATTCAGCACAAATTACACACAATAATGGGAACAACTGTCCAAATGTTGAAGCTCAACAACACTTTTCTCCCGTTCATGCCCTTTTTCTCTGACCTGCCCACTCCTGCTCACTGAAACCTTGACATATAATACCCTCCACATTAAAATCTCACACACCCGTGTACATGCAGCTTCTCTGAATTTGCCCCTCTGGTAATTTTTAAATAGCTGATTTATGAGATGATGCAAGCCTCAATTCCGGTTTGTGTTTTGCGACACCTTTGCTCCCTCTACTGTCTTTAGTGTACTTTTCATGACTTGGTAAATGTGCATGAAACAGTACAAGGTAATCAAACATGTAATTATAGTTTTCACATCTTACACCACACATTCCTTTAGTGTCAGTTATTGCTGATGTTTTCTGTCAGTTTTAACCCTCATGTGGTCATTTGTCTCTCCAAATACCTGTTGTCTGTACTGTACTGTGTATTGTATGACTGCTGTCTTGCATGATAACCATTGTATTCAATGGAATATGGGACTGAAGCTACAGATAGGAGTTTAGAGTTTACATTATTGAAGCGATAAAAGGAAATGCTCTTGTATAAAAGAAAATGCAACTTAAGAGAGAAAACATCTTGCACTGACTGCCTTATGATGTGTTTCTTTGTGCTGGTTTATACAATATATAGTATTCCTCCATTTTTGTTACTTTACTTTGGAAACCCCTTTCTTTTTGCGTTACACCTTTGCGTTTCTGTCTGATTTCTCCTCCTTCCTGGCCCCTGTTGTAAGCCTGTTCTGTTTGATGCATGCATCTCTAATGGATGCAACAAGTGATCTTGACTGTCTCATAGGAGACGAGAAGAGATACGTCGAGGATGAAGCTCACAAGTGGCAAACACGCTCACAGCAGGACAACCAGAACCAGAACCACACTACCACAGTTCCCATAGCGAATGGCCACTACTTGGCACTTGTTCCAGGCAACAGGAGGCCCATTGATCCGACTCTCGCCGCACATTTTGCCAAGATCGTACCCCCTCCACCTTTGATTGAGGCCAGTAGTGCCGGTCGCGCTGGTGGAGAACAGCTGAGGAGGCTGGAGCAGCACCAAGAAAAGCTGAGGGAGATGCAGCAGCGTCAAGAGCAGGAGAGGCAGAAGAGGCAGTGGCTGGAGGAAGAGCGGCTGCGGCTGGAGCAGCAGAAGCAACTGGAGAAGCAGCGCAGGGAACTTCTCCAGCTGCAGCTGCAACAGCAGCAGCAGGAGCACCGCCACCGCAGGCAGGTCCTGCAGTGGCAACTAGAGCTGGAGCAGCAGTACCGCATGCAGCAGAAACAGATCCAACAACAGCAGCAGTTGAGGAGGAGCCCGACTGGAGTGATGATCTCCCCGTCCTCAGGGCTCTGCACCATCTACGAAGCCATGGAAACCAGCGATGAAGAGGACGAGGCCAGAGGAGAGCAGAGAAGGAACACACAGCTGGTGGGGAAGAGGATGTCGCCTTCCCAGGATTCCCAGAGGCAGCTGCGCCCGGTGCCTCCGCAGGAACTGGAATGGAACAAGAAAGTGGACATGGTGCAGCAGCTCATCAACCAGACCTTGATGATGTCTGGTGACGGGGGCTGCCCTCCTCTCCTTCTCCTCCCTGTGGGGTCAGGAGGAACCCTGAGCCCCCTGGAGAGTAGCATGTGGCCCAACATGCTTCCTCAGTTCAGCCCTCCTGCAGCCACAGTCACCTCAGTCAGCAGCTACTCCCCGGACAGCCAGGGCAGCTCCCCACCTGGAGACTGGACTGTGGTGGAGGTGGAGACTCAGCACTGAAGACAGCTAACCAACAGATGGTTCGGCACATAATTAGCCAGTTAAAGGAAGAGTTTGACATTTTTTGAAATACATGGACTTACTCTCTGGTACAGGGTAAGACGAGAAGATTGTCTGAACTCTAAAGATCCAGAGCTACAGCATCAATACATATAGTTAATATATTCTTGTTTATTAATCCATACAAACACTGTTGTGAGGGGGTCATTACCAAATTGTCTGTTTTTGTATGGATCAAAGTTAGTAAGCTTTAAAGGCACTGGTTTGTTACCTTCAAACAAAGCCATCCCAGCTGTTTCCAGTCTTTATGCTATGCTAAGCTAACCAGCTGCTGTTCATTACTTTATATTTAACAGATTGATCTCATTTGGTGGCACAGTGATGCCTCACATCAAGAAGGTTCTAGGTGTGAACCTCCATTTGTCCCTTTCTGTGTAGACTTTGAATTTTCTTCTTGTATCTGCTGTGGCCTCCTCCCACAGTCCAAAGACTTGCATGGCAGGTGGATTGGTGATGCTAAATTGGCCATAGGTGTGAGTGTGCACAGATCAGAGACAGACGAAGAGTGGTCTGTCTCTTTGTGTTGGCAACCTGCCCCAACTTCTGTAAAAGCTCCAGCCTTCTGCCACTCACAAAGGTGGGTGTAGATAATGACTGGATGGATAGATCTTCTTATCTTACTCTGCACTGGAAACCCAATAATTCCCAAAAATGTCAAACTATTCCTCTTATCATGAATATGCACCATAAGACTGAAATCTTCTGACAGATCTGTGTCTATATATCATTTATATCACTTTTTAAAAAAAGTATCACACAAAAATCAAGGCCATACATAAACTTCAAAGAAAAGACTGCTCACAGCTTCACACAATGATTAAGTTTATCACAAGTCACATCATCATATGACCATGCAAACATGATTTGAGAGCAACAATCCTGATTCTTATGAGAACAAATCCACTGTAGACTCTCTGTGTCATCGATTACTGTATCCCAGACATGCATATCTCATACTGTAACCTCTCGCATTAGAGCATGTTTCCTCACCACAAACACTTCTTAGCACTCTGAAATGCACTGTTAGAAATCACGTGTCTTGTGTGGGGCATCGCTCCAGCTGTATAGTGTGTTTTTTTTTAATTTATCGCAACCAGAGACCAAACACTGGTCTCCCTCTCTCTCATATGAGGGACTAAGCTATGACAAATTGCACTGATTTGTTTCTTTTTTTACTGTGTTGACCGAAGTGTTTATTCAGGTAAGTGGCAATACTGTTTATTATATTCGTTGAATCCTTATGGTGAAATATGTGGGGGAAAATAAGATTTGAATCTCATCTGTTGTGTCCCATCCACCCTCTGCAACCAGCAGTGTGTGGTCAGTTTACTGTGTTACTGTGGCTTTGTTGGACAAACCAAGGTTTTCATGGACTTAATAGAGCTGTCAGTTATGGGAGGAAGAGGGAGGAGGTACGTGAAAGAGAGAGAAGGCCCTCCTTGTTCAGCTGTGAGGGGTGAGAGGAGGCTGTGAGGGTGCTGGACTGGCAGAGGGGGGTGGTGGTCGTGGTGTAATGGTGGTGGTGGGGGGGGTGCAGTTGTTGTCTTCCCTCTCGCATTCCAAAGCTGTAACCTCATTTCCTGGGTCGGCCGGCATTCAGGGAGTCTCCGAGGTTACAGATGATGTCATGGTGGGAGAGAAAGGAGGATGTCGACATGAGACAATGTACCAGCCTGGGGAGGCACCTGGCTCTGGATGGGGGGTGAAGGGATGGTACCAACACTCGGCTGTTGCCCAATACATATTTTAGTGTTATTTATATCAACCAGACTGTTACAAGTTTCTCCACATTCCCCTTTGTTGTATCATATTCTGTGATTTGTGCAATATCCAGCTTAAACCCAGGTGATCACAGCTCAGCAAGATCTCATGTATATTAATCACTGTGGATTTTTTTTTTGTCGATGTATGATTTTTCTTGAGTGAAGGGAAAAAGCACCTGTTTCTCTTTGTGTCTGCACAAGGTAGGTGATGTCAGTGTGAGATCATAGAAATAAAGAGGCAACAGCTCCACCCGTTGGCCGCATGAGTGTCACACTAACCCACTTTCCACATCACAAAAGCTCTTGTACATTAACCCATTAGATGTGTGTTTTCTATCCGTTGTCCAATAGCCTTTGCTTTTATGTTCTGCTGCTGCTGCTAAAGTGCACAATTTTATATGAGTGTGAAGAATTACAGCAATCCCAAATTAATATTTGACAGATAAATAAATGATATTTGAAAGCAGAATATAGTTTTCTAAGACATTTATACTGCAGCTGAGCTAAGCATGCTGTGTCAGATTATATTTGTGTAAAAGCAATGTGGCCACTACTGTTGTATGCTGCTATATTATCATATCAAGAGTTTCTATTATGTAGTTTATCACCTTATATACTAACAAGCACAACTAGTAATCCTAATAATGCATGCATTTATGAGTGGACCTACATGTGTACTGATATTGTTTAATTAGTCTACAGTGCCTCAAGTTCCTTTACACTGATATTTTTTGTGTATCTTTGCTATCAGATTTCATATTATTCAGTTAGTATCAAATATAAATGTTTCCATTTCTAATATCTTAACATTTGTTCTGTGTTTGCCATAATCTTCTTTTGTATTGCAGAAACTTTCTGTGGTGTTGTGCCAGTGGTCGAATCATTTATAGTATGAAATGTGAACAATCACTGCTTCCAGTAATAAATCAGATTGCTTGAAATCTGCCCTCCATGCTTGTGTTTTAAGTGCTTGTGTCGGAGTTTTAAAGCCTGTTTTCTGGAAATCAGCTGCCAGTTCAGGGACAGTAAAGACAGTTTTGCACGACTGTGTCCTCGGCAGTGAGTCGACTGGGGCAGAAGAGGAGTAAGTAATGAAAGGAGAGGAATTTCTTTAGTCACCGACTTTCTCTTAAACATGTGGATGTGTAATAAATAGGCTTTTGTGTGCCCATATTTCAAGTCAAGTCACGTCACCTTCATTTATAAAGACATTTTACACCTCGTGCTTTCTAAGTGCTTTACAACAGGGAAAAATGACAAATATATAAATAGAGATTATATTTATTATATAAATTTACATAACTACTTTAGATATTAAGGCTGAAACAATTATATTTATTAAACAAATTGACCTAACAAGCTGAGAATCAAGGTTAGGATCCTACAATGATACTTATTACATAAACTAACAAGTTGTAATATTAAAATTAAGGCCCCACAATATTATTGATTATACAAATGTACGTGAGTAGTTTAAATACTGAGGCTAAGACTCTACAATATCATAAAATGCATATTGACCAGAGTAAATTAAATGTTAAAGTCAAGACCCCTCTACAGCAGGAAAAACCAAGAGATACTTTTATTTATTTACATTTTGATGTAATTTATGCATTACAAACCTCCCTCACCTGCACAAATGGTAGAGTCTGTGAAGGTACTGCTGTCCACATACATCATCAGTGACTGAGTCGATGGTGGAAGAGGAAGTTGCATTTTTTCTTACTAATTTAAGCTGGGGATAGTTTAGTGTTTAGTTTCCTAAAGAATTGGTTAATAAATGCCACCTTTGTTGTACCACATAAAGACCTGCCTATCGAACATTTATTTTAAACTTTTTGCAGATTCAGTGCATTTGCTTTCTGACTGGCTTGTATAGAGCAGACGGTATTCATGTCCTGAGTCTAGTCTGCAGCTCCTCACATTGGAAACACAGCTGGGAAAAAAGCACAAAACAATTCTCTAATTTCTTGTTCCTTAAGGAATCTGTATCAAGTCAAATACTCATTATTTTTACTCATGCACACAGGATGTTTTACTTATTTCACCCAATCTCATCTCTTGACTGACATCTCCATCACCCTGCTCATTTTGTTAAGATGTGGTATCCTTTCATCAGAAAATGCTCAATATAGTAATATTTCTATTTTTGGCTACTTTATACATCCGCTCAACTACTTTGCAGATGAAATGTTACTCTTTTTGTTGCCCTACCTGTCTAAAGTTTGTAGTTACCTTTCAAAATAAATTACAAACAAAAGCTATCATAACCTTACAAGATAAAATGCATTTTCAAGAATTAAAGCAGTGGTTTCCAACCTGTTTGGTTTAGGCACATTGAGTTGTTACCATCAAAAGGAGACTTTTGTTTTTTTTAATACATGTTTTAGGCCAGAGAGCTCTAATTGTATTATAGCTCTTTACCATAAAAGCAAAAATGAGAAAATAAGAGATTTTTCTGCAGAATGAGTGCTTTTACTTTTGTTGCTTTGAGAACATTTTACTAAAAATATTCTGTGCTTTCACTAAGTGGGATTTTGATTTAAGGTTTTAAATAGTTGGTCTACCTCTGTGTTAAGCATAATAAAAATTTATTTACTCTGAGGATACTTTTCTAGATATTACACATTTGGTCAGGATTACCATTAATTTTACTGCTGCACCCTGCTATCACTAACACAGTGAAACAGGTTGGTATCCTCAACTTCTCAGTAATGTAAGTGCTAAAGTAAAGCTTTTATCTGAAGCAAACAGGGTGCTGACTCTTAAAAATGAGTCAGACATCAAGGTTTACTAGTATCTTATGGGGACAATACAATAGATCTGACAGGATCTAAGGGGTCAGAGGTCAACAAAATCCAGGGCTCCAGAAGAGAAATTTGGTTTGCAGAGAGGGATCACCCAGGAGCAGAAAAAATGAATATCATACACTACAACATGCGTTAAAGGCTTAAATATGTAAGCAGGCCCTTAGTGACCAGCTTCATCCATGATTTGTCGTCTTGTGCAAAACTTGTTTCTTTCACAGTGTAATGAATGAATGAGGCTGTTGGTAAATTTCCCCTCCCTGCATGTGCTTTGGAGCTTTTCTTCCTTGCGTCTCAGAGAGAGATTCAAGGATACAGTGGTCATATTGTTGCTGCAGCCATCTTATGCATGGCAAACTGCTCTGGGGCAATAAGACCCTCATTCATCCGTCTACTGTAGTCATGTGCGGTGCAGGCTGGCCGGGCTTCCTCTCAGCGATGGTTTGCTGACAGCAGATGAGCCATCTGACACACACAGAAGAGAACAAATGCATGAGTTTGATATGGAAATGTTGTGACAGCAGTGGGTTGGAATAAAAGATTTTTTGCGACTACACAACTGTCCCTGCTGAAGTGCTTTTGTACATAGTAGCACTCGACTTCTGAAAAGGGGCAAGGCACAAATATTATAAAAAGGGGATTCTAGCCTGAATACCTTCAAAAAACGTAATGTGAATGAATGAGCTGCACAGTGCTGCAGTCTACATACACTTCTATAATAAATCAGAAGACTCCACCTCGGTAAAGCTGTCACATTTTTCATCAGTTCTCTCTCCCAGCAGGAATATATCACTGACATGTTCCACTGTGATCAACAGGTCTCAGGTTGAAGCAGGAGGGCGCTCAGCTGCCGCAGCGATTTGCGCCTCTTTCCAGCTGCGTCAAGCTGCCCAAAGAAAACAGCAATAAGGGCGCAGGGAGACTATGGTGGTTTCAAAATAAAAGCGCAACATAACTTCAGACTGATAAAAACAGGCTTCTTCAGCGACCATGTTCTGTTTAAAAAAAAAAAAACCAAACAAACAGCCGGATACACTAAAATACAGAGAGTTTTTGCATTAATTCATGCTGTGATTTTGACATCTGCAGGAACATGTTGATCAACCACCCACAAGTTCAATAAAGACAAGGCACATACAATAAATGCAGACACTTAAATTGAGCAACAATCAAAGAAGAATGCATGTCCATATCAGATAGAAACTAACTTTAACACTGTAAAAACTGCAGTAATTAACAAACCAAACAGCTAAATTAAAGATTCTTTTCCCAATGCCACATTGGGAGTCCATAAATTAGTTGTTTTCTTGTTTTTGTTTTTACATAAAGGCCTTACAATTAGACTTCCATTCACAAAATAACCAGACAGGAGGAGATGGCCCTTGAACCATTAAACCTCTGTAAAGAGATGACTCACACAGACAACCTACACCTGCACTTTTGGCACCGGAAGTTACGTTTCCATTTCTCAGTAATTGTCATGGTTTGGTGATGGAGAACCCAGGTGCAGACGCTGATGACGCTTACTTGGTGCAAAAGGTGCTTATTTACAGTTAGTGAAATAACCAGGTGAACTTTTATATACAGGGGGAAAACAGAAACCAAACTAACAGGGATAACGGACAAGCTAGCAAAACAAAAGGCTAAGCTAGCTAACAATAGACACTAATGAAAACCAACTCATAGGAAGCAAAGGGAAGTTACACAAGGAACACGAGACAGAAGTAAAGCAAACAATGTACAACACGGCAAGGAAAAACTTAGCTGACAGAACTGGCTGGGAAGGGGCAAGCAGGAAAAGAGGTGGCTAATTCAGAGTCCAGAAGTTGAGGCAACAGGAACAGGTAGCAGGTGAGGCAGCCTCTGCTCAGGTGCTGCTGATCAGAGACAAGGAGAGAGAGAAATGAGGAGCAGAGACTGGCAGCAGATCAGGGCCTGGGGCAGGGATCCTGTCATAAGTACCATTTCAAGTATTATTAGTAACTGCTGTGTTTTTGTTACTTTTTTATGTATCTAAATGCAGTACATTAAATTTCCAACTAAGAATGGTCATGACATGAATGCTTTTAACTCTGTTACCATTATTAATGGCCTGTGGTTGGCATGTAGTCTGACAAATACTTTCTAAGGCTTAACAAAGCTGACTGATAATTTCATTTTATGTTGAGTGAAAGTAAGTGTAATAGTACTATGTGGTAAAGTAGGATAAACCAGGGGAACTGAGGGAAGAAACCCTTTGAGTAAAAAAGAATTTGAATACTGTAGCCTTGCTAATGTTAGATTTGCGACAAACTATGTATACTATCACTTAATAACAGTTCGTTTAGCAGTAAAAAGGCATTGTCTGACTAAAAGGCTAACTAGCTAACATGACTTTATACTTTGCTAATAGCATTATGCTAACGTTTAGTGGTGGCACTAGCTACCCAGAGTCCTTTGCTAATGTAGGCTAAACTACTTCTGGAGTGACATTTTAAAAAAAAAATTAATGCCACTAAAGTTATAATCTGCCAGTGAAACTTATTTTAAAAAACAGTCATCATTTCTATGTGTGCTAACGTTTAGTACAATAATTTTCCAACTGAGAATGATCTGAGAGTGACATGAATGCTCTAACCTCTGTTACCAGTCTGTGTTAACGTCCTGTGGTTGTGCTCTGTCAAATTATTTTCTAGGGCCTTAACAACGCTGACTGTTAATTTGAATTTATACTGAATTAAGGTAAGTGGGATACTACTACTACTACTACTACTCTACTTTACTCCAGGTAAAGCAGAGTAAACAGGCTATCTGGAGTAAGAATAATCCGTGGATATAAAAGAATTTGAATACTGAATATTTTACTAATGTTAGCTTTGTGATAAACAAAGTACAACATTATCTAATATATCTATTATGTAACATAACATAATAGATAGCTAGTAGTAAAAAGGTGTTATTGTCTGTCTGAAGGGCTACCTAGCTGAATTTATGTTATGCTAATAGCATAACGCTAGCTTCCAGTAGCACTAGCTACCTGGCTTGCTTGATTTCTTTGCTAGCGTAGGCTTTACATTTCTGCTGACGTGACCTTTTTGTATAAGTGATTTAAATATTAATAATGTTAAGGTTTCAATCTTGCTATCAAACTTTAAAAAAAAAAAAATCAAACATTTCTGTATGTGCTATCTAACATTTATGGTACAGTTAAAGTCAGAGTAATGTCAACATTTGAAAATACTGTTAATCATTTACAACATTTAGTTTTACAATAACACAGCCGTCATCAGTGATGTTTTAATTACCCAGTAAATGTGTCGAATAAGCATACTGCCTGAATAAATACTATATTGATATTCTTGTTTTAAAATATATTTAATAACCACACAACCAGTAGTACACACATAGTCATAGAACTGGAGTTATATCCTAATGTGATTTAAATTATGGTATCATAGCATAACTTGCAACAACAATTTGAGATTTTTGTTGAGAGTTACATAAAAAAAACTTTTATACATGAATCTTCATGTTATACTCATACATTGCAGTCATGCCTGCATAAGCAAATGATAAAAGTAAGTAAGCAAAAATGTCTGAATATTTAGTACAACGATTTGCTATACAGACAAGATATTAGTTCATGTGGGAGCCCAGTGTGATAATGGTCTCTGTCTGGTCACACCTTAAAAACAATAATGCTCCAAGCTGTTACCAGTCTCAGTTAATTACATTTTAGTTGAATTTAAATGTGGTTAGAAGGAAACTTGTGGTTTGTGAGTAAATACATAGAGGTTGTATGTCACCATGTTACTATGAATGCCACCAACTGTATGATCGACAGAGTCTATGTGCTCATCCATGTTTTATTCTGATGGATCAAAGCCGGAAGTCTATTTTTTTGTCCTCCGTATCATTTCTCACTTGTCTCCTCCTCCCGGCAGCATCACTCACCGGCTCTCTGCTCTCCGTAGAGCCGACCAGGAGCGCAGCGCAGCGGGGAGGATGGCCTCAGAGCCGCACAGTGAGCACAGACTGTTGCGGTGAATCCTGTCGGATTTCGGGTTTCCTCTCTCCGCTGTCTTCTCTGGCGATGAGCAGCCAGCAGCTCCCTCTGTGCTACCGGGCAGCCTGCACCGCGGGATGCAGACCGCAGTCCAAGAGTTGACATCCTGCTACCAGGAGGTGATGGTCTGCTCCGTCCTCTGATCACCTGCTGCTCTGAGCCTCCAAGCGGCTCCATGTTAGCGCTGCCTGCTGCTCCCTGCATCCCACTGCGCCTTTACTCGGAATGCTGACTGTATTTTTTTTTGTATTTTACAGGACATCCAACACTGGACTGTTGGTATTTAGGCTCCGGAAGACTTCAGCTGACATTTCTGCCATGATCCGACGGCTGTGAGTGAGAGAAACAATAACAGAAGTCATCTAATTGGCTGCCTGCGCTACGTATGATGGCCAATAACAACGAGCTACAAGTGAGTTTCCCAACTTTTTCATTACCGTGGATGCTGCTGTGTTCATGTGGATGTGGATGCAAAGACCCAGTGTGGATTATTTTTAGCTGCTGTCTGTAGTGATGAGAGAGTGTCTGTGATGGAAACACTCTTACAACTTGGATGTCTGATGAGGGATAGTGTTCCCCACAGGGCTCCTCCGTTCATTAGGAGTGTGCATCTGTGACATTTTGGCATTTGAAGAACAAAGAGGCTGGTATCTTGACTTTTAGGGGCTACACTGGGTCCACAATGCTAGATCCTGCAGTTCCCTTTATACCTCATACTCAAACCAGTTTAAAGACCCCCTGAAAATCAAGTTGTTGTGTTTTACCTTTTTATCATGTGCACACAGTGTTTTTTATATGCTGGGCGACACATCATGAGCGAAATAAGTAGTCAACATTATGATTGAGCGTTTTCATCCTGAAACTGCAGTGTACCGATTCAGACTTCAAGGGTTTCATACATAACAAACCTAAAGAGCCAATTCTGTCGACAAGCAGGGTGGGCCTTCTGATATCATTATTTTTCTTTAGATTCTGATAGGAACCTGCGTGGCTGAATTAATCCAGTATGACCATTTGGCTTTGCATTGCATGGAGCAGTCCTGTAATGTTTAAGTGGAGTCACATGTAAGCTGGTGTTCTTGAACTGCACTGAGTAGCGGAGGGGTTGGGTGGAGACAGAGACTTCATAGATCGGTACAGTGTGGAGGCAGCGCTGGTGTGGATTCACATCTAAACCACTTTAAGGCAT
Organism: Dascyllus trimaculatus; assembly: GCA_024666655.1. Taxonomy (NCBI): domain Eukaryota; kingdom Metazoa; phylum Chordata; class Actinopteri; family Pomacentridae; genus Dascyllus; species Dascyllus trimaculatus. The sequence continues at coordinate 12,846,102 of CM045458.1, forward strand.
GAAAGGATTGTTTTCATGAAAAAAAAACTTTAAAATGTGAAATTTTGACACAGAAACATGAGGTCTTTGGGGGTTAAATCAACAACTGGAGATTTAATTACTTCTATAAACAGAAACATGAGCGCTAATAACAATAAAAAAAATAATAATAATAAACTAATTTCAACTTGGATGTCGACAGCATGGGCTGCACAGTGGCTCGGTGGTTAGCAGCGTTGCCTCACAGATAGAAGATCCCCGGTTCGCGTCCCGGTTAGGATCTTTCTGTGTGGAGTCTTCCTGTGCAGTGTGGGTTTTCACTGATTACTGGTTTCCTCCCACAGTCCAAAAACATGCTGAGGTTAATGGATTGTTCTAAATTGTCCGTAGGTGTGAATGTGAGGGTGCTTGGTTGTCTGTCTCTTTGTGATAGACTGTGATAGGCTGGCGACCTGTTCAGGGTGTCCTCTGCCTTCGCCCGAGTCGGCTGGGATAGACTCCAGCCTACAGAGGAATAAGCGGTGTATTGATAACGGATGGATGCATGGACTTGCACGGATGCAAAACAGAGAAAAGCATCTAATCTTGATGCTAGAGAAGAGAGATGAAACAGTGATTATCAATAGTAATAATGACAATATTCATATAGGTTGTCTGCTTCCAGTGCTATATAGTACTTCTTTTAAGAGCCAAAGTTGTCATAACATTCTTTAATATTGTGGATATGTAATCATTGTTGATAAATTGTACATTTTTTGCAGTTAGTTGTTCCGATCAGTGTACTGTGGGCTCATCATCAAGACTTCAGCGGTATAGAATGATAGTGTCACTGATTCACTGAGCTGTAATTCACAGAATTTCTTTTTCTGTTTCCTGTTTTGCTGTTTCCTGTTCTTTCTTACAATGTTAAGCGCTTTGTGACGACTTGTGTTGTAAATATATAAAAAAACTGAATTGAATTGAATTGAATAGAGGAAAACAGGTATTTGCACCAAACGTACCGCGGAGCTTCATAAAACATGAATACAAGTTTATATGTAGAAAACAAAATCTCTGCATGACTGTTAAGTCATACAACAAAATATACAAATGTGCTATTTGCCAGACACATGCTCACACAAGCATATTACATGATGGTGACCTTATAGTGCACCTCAAGTACAATGCCAGTTCCCTTAAACCATTTGATCTATTGCACCTGATACTGAGTGAAAGAACTACCTCCGAATTAACTAATATAGAGCCACGTCCAGGTGCTTCTTTCTAGGTTTTTAGGTTGTTCAGGGTGAATCTGCTGTTCATTGTCCAGTCCCCATGATGAGTAAACTGCTTTGCATGTGGAATTCCCCTTTAAAGACCTTCCACTTTGGGGACTAATGAAAAAATAATCAACAAAACAGAATATCATCAAAGTGATATTTTCAGGACAGAAGCCTGAGCTTCTACATTATTAATGAGACTTTACAACATTTGCTAATAGAATAACCTCTGCTGCTGCTGTTTCTGCTATGGTCTTGACCTAAATCAGGTTTTCCAAAGTAAATGACATGATTTCCCCTTTGTGACACACTTTTTGAGTCAGGGGTGAGTCATGAAGGGTGTTGTGGTGTCTAATTTAGAGGCATGGCTTACAGTTACCCTGGTTTCAGTTCAGCACAGGACATAGTGGAGGGAAATGTTAAAAATTAAAGGCTGAGTGCAGGTTGGGTTCAGCTCTTTGCCATTAGCCGTACTGCACTCTGTGGTTAGTAGCTCCTGTCATGAGGTTAAACTGCCGCAGAGAGCGAGTGCAGTTTATTTTGTAAATATGAAACACTGTAACTCGGTACGGGTAGACACAGCCGAAATAGTTACAAGAAAGACGTGTGACTGATGGGTGACAGCATGTAATTACAACCGCAAACCACTCACATTTCCTGTTTGAACCTGTGTGGGTTCGGTTCATACACACATCATTCCTGTGACTATCAAGGAGCAAGTGCAAAGGTGATTAAAAATAGCAGAAGGCACCTGTTTTCCCCAGAAGTCAGCTCAGTTAGACCATTCTGTGAGCAATCACTTTGCACTCTGACACTGCTGAATCATTTGTTGTGACTTAAAACTTGATTCTTTCCTGGCATTTAGTAGTTTCCCTGAATAGGGCAGGTCCCTCCAGTGTTTCTTGGAAAGCTCTGCCTATGTGGGTATGAGGGTCAAAAGAAACAGCTACTATGGGTCACAGTAAACCATCAAGGCCTGGACTGTACCAACTGGTCTGTCACAGCAGCAGAAGACGGTTCAGGTCTGTCATCAGATGATTAGCAGCAAAAAATGAAAATCGTGATTAAACTACAGACCATCCAAAATCATATTTTCACTCATTCTTATTGTGGCCAAAAGAATTCCCAGTTACAAACGTATTCCAATATCTTTTGAGTATTTAAAAAAAAAAATTGCTATCAGTCAATTTCATCTGTAACTTTATTTCTTGAGTGTTTCGTCTCGTTTTTTGCAAATGGATTATGCTCAAAATACAAGCGAAGGGAATGGAGAGAGAGTCTGTGAGCATAACTGTGTAAAAGCTTATAAAAAGAAACATTCAAATTAATGGAGAGTGAAAAAGCAACCAGATAAACTGATAAACGGAAGGTACAAAAGGCTAAACATCTGTCATCCGGACAATGCCAGCCGAAACTACCTGCTCTACTGGAGTGTCTAGCAGATTGCTGGTGCTTCATTCTGTCTTATGTAATTATTACATGTGTATTATGAACATGATATCAATATTTCATTCAGTAAGTATCGCAGTTATTGTCAGTATCAGTCAACAGTACAATATTCCTACTTCACAACATGGATTTTGAGATAATGTTTATAATTTAGAAATGCTGAATGATAGATTCCATCTGTGTTTTAACATCTACTGATCAACTAATACTTTTTGTGTGTGATTTGAGTTTATTAGTGGTTTAGTGGTTCAGCACAGTCATTTCAGCTTGTCTGGATAGTTTTGCTTTCTTTGCATTTCCACCCTGTGAGAATTTTTTATCAGAAGAGTTTACCTATTATTAGACTGTGACTAGTAGTAGTAGTAAAAAGCATTTTGCTTATTTATGTTTCCAAATGCCCTCGTGCATGACTTTGAATTAGTTCAGCTTAGACTTAGAATGCATGCCACAACACAGCAGGCTGATCCTTCCTTTAAAAAGTTGCTAAGGGTGGTACTGACATGATTTAGTGTTAACTTCCATAAGGTTGGGGGACATGTTTTAAAAGAATGACTGAAAAAGAAGCAGCACTGGGATGAGTTCCTAATCTCTAAAATGGGTCAGGCCATCGTGCCTCAGTTTGAAATGCAAGTTATCTATTATACATTTGTAGAGATGACATTATCATGGTTATTCCCACTTTTCAAGCTTCCCAATGCACCCTAGAATGAAAAGTGTGAATGGAGATGCTGGATTTAGGGGCCTAATGCCAATACGGATTTTAGTCAATGCAAAATTCCACTATCAATATATCGACTGATATTCTTTATATTGGTTAGAGTGCGGCTGAACAAGAAATTGAATATTAATCATCATCGTTATTTTGGCTTCCCACAATTAAAAGAATGTGCTAGACTGTGATAGTGTCATTTAAAACGCCCCGCTCATAGAGAAGGGTCCATGTAGATAAAGTCCCCTATTTTCAGTGTGGTTGATGTGACTTTAGAACTTCTTTCTTCACTCATTACAAAGTAATGTTTGGTCACACACCTGTCTGTGTTGCAGTAACTGAGTGGAGACTAGAGGCTTCTCTGTGCACATCCACCAATCTACCATTTACTTGAGCCTGCTTGTGATTCGTTTCGTAAATACTGGTAAATTGTAGTCTAACTATAAGCAGATTTTCAGCAAGTGAGGCGTTTTGTGTGCAGTTTAATTTATGCTTTGCCTCTAGGAGATCCGCTATGTTTGCAGGAATGCAGCACAACATTTAAGAGAAGGTGAAAAGAAATGCATGCAACCTTTTGTTATGTAGTTGTACTGACAATGGACAGTGACAGTTTCATCATTAATTAATTTTCCAGCTGCGTATTTCACAAACTAGTTAGCAACTTACCGCGAAGACACCATTTGACTCAGCTCACCCTCTGCTCAGCTGTGATGTGTACTCTGCTACATGTGCTGCAGACAGTGTTTAGATTAACAATGGAGTCATAAAAGCTGGACAAACTATTAAGACACTAAAGAGTTTTCAGGTATCAGACAACACATAAGCTGATAGTAATATATCTGACTGATCTATAGGTTGGGCTCTAATAGACTGGCTCACTCGCACACTGAACTACACACTCCATGATTATGGGTCACATACAGCACAATTATCTGAAGATTACTCTTGCCCTGCTGTGGAGGTGACACATTTAAACTTTTATGGCCACCAGAATTAATCTATAACTCCTTGCTGACAGCCTGAGCAGTTTCTGCCCACTGTGATGAATTCAGTCTCCTTCTGTGACAGTGGCAGGGGCTCAGTCATCATCCCTGCAGGCCGGCAGACTGGCAGGGAGTAACGGCTGATTGAGATCAAGGGGGCAACGTTGGTAATGATGATAGGCTGGAGCTGTCACAGTGGGCCAAGGCGCATTGGTGTGATGATTGTGCTCTCTGGGTCGTGCTCTCTTTCCTTTATTTCTCCACAATACATCATCAGGACTGAACTCATGCTGACACTCTTCCTATTCAAGGTCACGACTGCTGGTCTCACTGAGGGAAGCAACCGAAATGACACTGTTTTCACTCCCCTCCTCCACCCTGCCTCCCTTACATTATCCCTACATGCACAGAATGAGATCATCAGTGTAAAATGTAGCTTAACTACTAGTGTTTCTCTGCCATCTCTATCTTGTTGCCACTCCTACATTCATTGATTTGCAGCCTGTTGCTCTGTCGTCCCAACTTCTCCTTCGGATGGCTGTAAGGAATGTAAATCAAGCCTCCTGCTGAGGATGTGAGCTCTGCACTGAGCCGATAACACAGCATACACTTTGAGGTAGCTGTACACTCTGCGACCGCCCTCTCATGAATTCTTTATTTCTGTTGGTTTCCTGTAGTTATTATCTGTAAGAGGCAGGTCAGAGGGGTTGCTTCTTCTCTTAGTGTTGAGGGGTAAATGACTTTTCTATCGATCATCCAAATGAGTGGAGGCAACTTCTGTAGTGGCATCTGAGGACTTCGAGAATACTTACAATACTACTGACCGAGGTTGGTTCACATGTGTTATCATAGCCAGTGATGTGTTGCATCACACTCGCAATATGTGTGTCTCCAGCTGCCACTGCTATGGATAATAGGATTAGGAGACTGCGGACTTCACTCTGTCTCTGACCTCCTAGGAGGAGGGTAGCATTAGTGCCCTCAGTCACCAACACAGGCTCACAAACACATGCAATCCCCCAACATCCACTGCCTCCTGCCTCAATCCTGGATTACACTGTGTATGCAGAGAAAAATCTGTCTGTCTACAGACACATCAGTAGGCAAGCTTATGACTGCAGTTTTAATATGTTGATGGGACATATTAATAGAATTCATCGATAAAAATGTTGGGTGCGTCCAGCACTTAGATCACTCATTAGGGTGCAGTCGAGCAGTCCCAGTTAGTGTCAAGGAGGAATACTAGTATCTTAGATGCCTTTGTAGGGAAAAAAACTCATAAGAATGTTGAATATTCAATCAAACTTGGATCCTGTGTTTCAGTGTACTAGCTGCACCTCCTGACCATTCAATAGTCCAATCTCTTTTCAGCTGACCAGTCTAAACACCAGCTGTTGTTGCTATATGCCACCAGCCTCTCAGAGGATTAGTTATCACTGACACCAAGCCAAAAGATAGAAAAAACAACTACAGGCTAAAGGGAAACCGTAAACATCCTCTAACTGCTGGTTTTATTGGTTATGTGTGTTTTTCTAAGCTGGTTGTGTGAGTATTTTAGAGCTTTAAGGGATTGTGGTATTACATGATTGAAGAATGTGCAGCTAAGGACAAGTTAGAGAAATGCTGTTGTGTTTTCGGAGCAGAATATCATAGATTGCATCTGGAAATGATAAATCTGTCAGTATTACTTGTGAATAGGAAGGTCACAAAGGGAAGGGAGGCATTTAGGAGACATGTGTTCCTCTGAGAAGTGAGCATTGATTAGTGGCTAAAGTAGTTTTGTAATGCCAGAGGGCAGTGAGGCTCAGTGGTGCTTGCGAAATGGCTTAGACTGTGATTTTTGGCCTCTGAAAGAACATTCACTGAGGTTAAAAGGAGAAACAAAATGAGTGGAGCTGATACTTAAGAAGGCACATGTGATCTTTTGATTTAGTGACTTAGGTAATTGACTAATAAACAATGAAAAAATATTAATTAATTAAGAAAGCAATCTCAGTACAAGTCAATTTAGTAGTTCTTCTGTAACCTTTGGGCATTTCACATTATTTTCATCAACATAGATCATGCAAAATGAATGATTTTTTTCTGAGGATTTTGAGGATTTGTACCAACCTGAGCTACTTTCTCCAAAGTCATGGATTTTCCTTGGATCTCACATATTCAAAAGTAGAGAAACCTTGGAGAAATTAGTTTCTCTTTGCTAGAACAGCCAAACAATATTAATTGTAACTTTTGTATAACATTATTTTAATGCAGCTTGCAAGGACATGAAATGCAACATTTAAAGCTTAAGTATGCAAGACTATAGAAACAGCAAGGAAAGATTCGCCTAATCTCTTCAAGTCTCACTTCAAAACCACAGGATGTGAGACAAATATAACAAACACGTTTCTGGAATACTTTGCATACTTGAGCTTAAAACAATATCATGCTGTTAAGTGGTCCAGCCCCTTTCTCATTTATTGTTTGTGTCTCAGCTTCTGGTTACTGATGCTGCCTATAGAAATTACAGATAAAAAGTTGCATTTATGACTGGTTCAGTTACCCAGTATATATTCTTGAAGTTGGGAGGATATATGAGCTGGCAGTGCTGCGTTTACCACAGACACACACATTAATAAGGTGATCTTCCCTTGCATTAAGTAGCTCACAGTTAGCACAACTACTGTGTGTTGTAGAGCACCCCTGTTGAAAAGTATTGAAAGCTCTGATGCTTAGGTTAAGCATTATTTGATTAAGTCTTGCAATATACAGTTGTTGATAACATCATTTGGAGTATTTAGTTTGTTACTCAATAACAACTGGACTGTGTGTAATATTGTAGCTAACTGAATAAGTCTCCAGTGTGACTGTGTTTGACATGAAGAAATGTTGGTTTGTATTAGCACACATCACATTCAGATGACTTCTGTTTATGCCACCATGATGTTGTCAACACATGGTAAACACAATTACCAACACATTTTGACTCATCAGCATGACTGTTAGAAAAGGAACATGACCAGCTAGACAGAGCTGTGAGGGTGGAGAACTGATCAAATTAGTGGATGTTTTTGAATCCTCTAAGACAAAGTCTTTCTTTCTTTAAACCTGGCAATGGTTCCATCTTTGATGTATGCAGTCTACACAACGTGATACATTCCCATTTCTGCTGCAGACCTGAAGTGAAAAATGCTGGATTATGGAGTTAGAGCGCTTCTCCGATGCTGGAGGTCAATAGCTTTTTATAAAACCTGTGTTGCAGTGTTTGGCAACTAGTTGGACATGAAAAATGATTTAATCAGTATAGAAATAAAGATATGACGTGTCTTTATTAAGATATTCATAGACTTTATCCTACTTTAATGAGGGCTATAATGTTCAGTTTTTGTTATAACTGTCTTAGAGAAGTTCCCATTCATTTGTACGGTCAGAGGTCAAGACAACCCAACTGTCCACCTTTAAACAAGGTGCATCTGATAAACTGTCTGCTTAGTTCTCTGTCACCTGCCAGAATTCCTCCCTCAACCAGAGGATTTGATCTCATAGCTTAGGTTGCCATTTTGCTATCATTTGCTACCAACATTTTGCAGAAAACTCTTTTGCAACCAGTCAGTCAATTAATCTGCTTGTTTTTTTCTTCATTATTCTCTTCATGTTGATTGGTGATGTAAACTCTGCAGCCAGATTTTAACACTTGGTAGCTGTAGATCAAGAATTTTGGAAAATGGGGAGGTTGACACATACTGTTTGTAGAAACTGAAGTAGAGTAAAGGAGAGAAACCCGGGCTGTATGACCTGATTGTGGTTACACCTGAGGCACTGACATGAGTTATCCCGCCACCTTTCAGAGGTCATGTGATAGCCTGTGTGTTGTGCTACAGGGGTTAAGTTTAAGGGGTGCACAGAGCCAAGGCTTCATGGAAACAGTGGCCCGCTCGGCCATGATGCCTCCCGAGACAGTGAACTGTCTGTTCTGTCTGCCCAGAGGCCATAAAAGTGAGACAGACAGGGCAGAAAAACAGCTATTATTACCTGCGTAAGACAGAGAGTCAGAGGTAGTAGCAAAGTAGCCCAACAACAAGCCTAGCCTTCAAAATGTAACCCAAACTGCAGCTATTGTTGTTAATAAAGTCTCTGAGGCTGGATTGCTGGAACAGTGAGAGAATGAGGCACAAATAGCAGCCAGGTGCCATTGTTAGTTTGGCTTTTTTCACCCAGCATTAACAATGCACGGGGTATGGTGAGGGTTGTAACTGGAGAAGTATAAATAGTATTTAAAGAATAGAATGAAGCGTCTGCAGAGGGGAAATCCAGAGAGAAGAGACAAGAGAGAGTTCTGAGGAGATGTATTTCTGCTAGTTTTGTTACTGAGGCAGTTGATGGTTACAGGTGAAGTGAATAACATTGATCCTCTTGTTGCAATGCAGTGTTCTGCTGGGAAACCTTGAGTCTTGGTGTTCATGTGGATGTTACTTTGACACGTACCACCAACTCAAACAATGTTGCAGAACAAGCAGTAGCGATGTCCCGATCTTATCCGAGTCATTTAATATTTAGTTTCTGCTGATACCAAGTCCCAGTCCAATAACATTTTTCTACATAACACACACTTCAGGTACATTCAAGGACGCTGCCTGAAATGTAGTGTGCAGAAGGAGGAAGAAACTCCAAAAGACAGTGAAAATGCATATTGTCTACATGCATGTCTAAACATGTATTGTACGTTAGCTGTAGTGCCTGATTGCACCACTAGGTGTAGCCTTTTACTGTTTTAATACTGTAGCTGCCCTAGTAGGCAGTCCTTGCAGTTACGTATTGGCAAGAAGAGAGCATTGTCGGATTTTAGCTAGCAACGGGCACCATGACAAAGACTTCTGTGACGCTTAATATCCTCCAGCCAGAGCTTGTGTCTTTTAAGGCAAATGTTCCACAACAATTTGTGATTCATAGAAAAGACCGGTTTGGATTAGTGCTGATACTGATCAGATAAAAAAAAATGCTGTAACTGATCCTGATCCCATATATTGTGTCAGCACACCCCTACGAAGCACATGTCCCCCGATCCCAGTCATGACGGAATTTCCTGACAGCAGCGTCTCACATCTGAACAATATATTCTGCAAAAAGTGCTTGAGAAGCACAGCAAAGAGGCCAAGGTATTCATCCATCCTCCAAACTCTGAAGATCTAAATCTGATCAAGCAATGTGGCAGAATAGTACCAATCAGTGCAGGCCTACAGAACCACTTACATTTCCAGTGTGCTGTCCCCAGCCGACGGGGACCCCCAGAGGTCTTGTGTCCATTTTCTAATGGCTCAGAGCTATTTTGCATGAAGGGGGACTTACTCAACATTAGGAATGTGGCTTTAATGTTGTGACTGATCAGTGTAGCTTCTAGCTGCTGTCTTGTGATATGCCATTGACAGTCTAGGACTTTAATGACCACTTTCTTGATCCTTTTCATCTGGCTGCCTCTGATCCACCAAACTAGATTACATAGCACAGTTGCTGTCACATGGCTCTGATTTTGCGCTGATTACAAAATATAGCTTGGTATTTTTTCTGTCTAAATACACAACTGCACTCACATCAACATATAAGCCTTTTCTGTTTTTCTTACCATCAACAACCCCACAAAAATACCAACAATGAATTCATCCTGCAAATAAGCATTATGTGTGTGTCCAAAGCCTCTTTCCACAGACCGCTGTTATTGTCCAGACTGTTGCACTGCGTGACATGCTCCTTCATTACCATGAGCAAACACACTGTCGTTTATTTTGAGTTCTACCCACATATGCTGTCCCGCTGCTCCACATGGTCACCAGAACACAAATTGTGCATTAATCCACTGCTGGAAATACTCCCCAACAAATGCATTATTAACTCTTGTTTGAGCCCTTTGGTAGATGAAATTTGTGAAATGCATCTAAGTACACTGGATAAGAATTCCCCATGCAGTACAGAGTAATTGCGTAAACCTAGATGAACAGCTGGACAAATCAGAAAACCAAGAACTCCTGGCTATGTGCAGATGAGCAGCTTCTCTCTGAGTACTCCTGTGACCTTGCTAATTGTTTTCAATAGCCATTATACTGTAATTAAGACAACACAAATCTGTAAACATGTGTGCTGCTTGTGTGTTTTTCCTCCTCTTGTCAGTGCAGTGCTGTCATAATCAACAGCATCAGTAAAGAGGGATAATCGTCTGCATTATAGAATGGACCTCTTATCCCCCTCAGCCCTTCTGCCATAATCATTTTTAATCTTCCTTGCCCATTACCATCATGCCTGCTCAACCATTCCATCACATAGTGGGTTGTTTCCGCTCCCTGAGTCCCCTCCTAATATGCTAAGGTGACTCGTTAGCATACTGTACAGACTTACTGCCATCAGGCATGTTGTGAGTTGTTAGAAGAGGAGTAAGAGAGAGATACAGTTGGATGACATCCTAATAACTGCATATTTAAACACGTGGGTTTGATTTTCTGGTGAAATCTCCAGTGGACATCCATGCATGATTTTACACAACATCAAGGTTTGGATCTGTCCCAGGCAGTGGGGGAGATAGTAACGGATCAAATCCTGCTGCAGTTGTAGCTCATTCATGTTTTAGGCTGCTGGGTTTTGGTGAGATTTCTGTGCTGTCAGATGCTCAGTAGTGGCTTCCAAGAGGTGACACAACACTGAAATTATTTAAACCACCCTGCAGGAGAGTTACTTACTGTTACATGGTGCTATCATATCCTTATGTGGATGTGTGTGTGTCTCGTATCTGATGAGTGAAAAAGTAGTGTGTCAGCATTGCTGTCCATCAGAAGCCACATCCAACCTTTCCTCTCTCACTGTGGGCTCATTAGAAGGAAGTGTAAGATATTCTGCAAATATGTATCTTGTGATGGCTGGGCGGCTAAACAAACATTAGACTGAGTGTTTCTGCAGGTTCGTCAAGCACCGAGCAGAATTAATGGCCTTGCCGCACAGCACTGTGCAACAAGTCCAGCTCCAGAACAAAAAAGTTGTACTGCATCGGAATATAATGGGGCTGCACAAATGCAGACACCTAAAGGTTATTGTTGTCCAAACAAAACTGATTATAAGTCAGTTTTTATATACAACTGTTGTCATCTGGATCCAAAAAGTGATAACATGCAAATACACATAACTTTTTGTCTGTTCGTAGTAATACTGAAGGTATACCTCTGTGAACAGTGACATCTGCATTGACCTGAAATTTCTATAAGTGTAGCAATAATGTGGCACAATTTATGCAGGAATATTATTGCCATTTTCTGTTTAAATCAGTGAGCTACAAATGGTCTGCACTTATATAGCGCTTTTCTCTACCTTAGTGGCATCCAAAGCGCTTTACAATGTGTTTCACATTCACACATTCACACTCCAATGGTGACAGAGCTGCCATGCAAGGCGCTAATCTACCATTGGGAGCAACTTGGGGTTCAGTGTCTTGCCCAAGGACACTTCGGCATGCGGAGGGGCCGGGGATCGAACCGCCAACCTTGTGATCAGTGGACAACCCGCTCTACCACCTGAGCCACAGCCGCCCACAAAACAAACACCTTTTCCATTGTATAGATAAGTTGGGTATTTATTTGTGCAAATTCTTCTTTACTGAGGTCATCCGGTGATTGTTGATATTGTAGATGAGTCAGGCAGGAGGAGTGAGCTAATGGTAGGAGATGCTCAAATTGACGTGGTTTCATTTTGTCTGATGTCTTTGCTGTGGGGGCTGTTTTTGCCAGTGTTTGACTGCAACTTCCACAAACATTTTTGACTATCCATGTATCAATGTCCAGGACAGTCACCAATCACTGGTAGATTCAAGTTGTCCAGCAGCAGTCAGAGGCACCCAAGTACAGCTGCAATTTTGCACATCTGCACAATTCGGTCACTGTTTTACACCATTTTGCATGATAGTGAGACAAAGAATTCGATGCATTCAGCAAGAGTGAGTTCCCACTCACCACTCACAATTAAATGATGACACATTTTTGTTTCAAATTTCAGTTTAGGGTGCAAAATGTTAAACTGTGGGTGTAATCCATTCTTTTGCTCCCTGTAGAACCAACCCTGCTGTGCCAGCCTCTAAAAAAACATCAGATTTAACACCAATCATTCAGGCCTCTGTCTTTATACAGCTCAGACTACTAGGACTGAGTTCACATTAGTTCACTTCCTACATTGCATTACAAAATGTGCCTTTTCTCCTCTATGACCGTCCCTGTTTCTAATCATATGCCTTTACATTACTTTCTTCTCTTTAATGTATTGCTCTTAATCTCACATGAATTTTCTAAGTTTTTGCATGTACTCCATGTACTCTATCTTGCTTTCCAGTGCCCACTTTCCCAATCTGGAAACATAAAATCAGGTGCATGACAGAGGTTAAAGTAACTCTGGCTGGAAAGCCATGAAGTGCCTCATTAGTTCTCCCCTGAGTAACACCCTTATACAGGTTGACTGTTGTAGGTCAACAACTTTGTTTTCCACCTTTTTTATATGCAGGTGGTGCTCAGTGGAGCATTCATAGAAAAGTGGGTTATGTCTGTTGCATTTAAGTCCAAGGCCCTTTTTTATTACCACTGAACTGGTCAGTACCTGCTCTTAAGCCTGAAGAGATGAACTTCAAATGGTCTTTTTTGCCATTTCAGCTTTCTCAGTGGTCATTTCACAGTCTTTCAGTTGTTTCATTTTATTTTTAGTTTTTAAAGCTTCTGCTACATGAATGACAGAGGCAGATTAAGTGTGTGGACTGTAGAGCTTTTCTCTTTGGGGGTTTATGCTGTCCAATTCCTCAGAAACCTGAACAGAGCAACTGTTTGTTGCAGGAGGGTTCACAATGGACAAAGCCGGGAACACAAACACACAGGCATTTACTGAAGTCTCTTGAAAAGATAGACTCTTTTTACAAAGATGCCATTCATACTGACTTGCTCCTCCCCAGCTGTGGAGCGGACATCGCTGCAACACACACTCACATAGACACAGGCATGCAGACAGATGTGCACTCAAGCACACACAAGACACTCTTTCTCACCTAACTTTCAGTACAGTTTCTCTCCTGTTTGCTTAGGCTTGGAGAATCGTCTCTGCTCGTGCACGTGATGTTTTCACTGAGCTCTTGTAGTGCAGCAGGTATACACTACATACAGCAATGCTGCACTTTGTAAAACGACAAAAGGAGATTTGGCAACTGAATTTCCCTGGAATATGAGGGATTTTAGGGATTAACAGGCAGCACACACACAGTCCAAGGTACATTTCGTAAGCTGTTAACTCATTCATAGAGGGCATGAGTTTGTATTATTATGCAGGACATGATAACAGCAGGGAATTTGGCTACAGCAACGTTCAAATTTAGTTTAATTTGTGGTTGATTCCTAATCTGATAGTGTAGCAGCAGTGATTTATTATTTCACTTAGATAAAGTGTGTCAAATTACAAAACAAAATTAAGAATATTCAGAGTGTAGCCAGAGTGTGCCATTCCTGACATCAGTACTCCACTTCTCATAATCCTTTGGGTATATTATGTACTTAGATTGTATATAAACGATGGACAAAGCCATTGTGACATCACCCATTAGTTCTGGGCTATCTTTTTTAGGCCTCGATTTTGGCAGTTGCTGTCTTGGTCTTCTAAAACAGACCATCATGAGTGACCTTTACATCTGACTCAGGTTTCAGTGACGGTGCACATGGCTATTTACTGCCAACCTGTCAACCATAAGGTAGTCACACATTAAAACATATCCTGCTTTTTGTACATTTTACTCCAAATGAAACAGTGATGAACATCTTGCTGTATTGAAGAAGGCTTGAAACTAGCAATCGAAACCATAATCTTATTTGGAAAATCTTCAGTGAGGTTACAAATGAAATGAGAATTAGGGTCAGTTTGGACATCTTTTTACAACCAGAGGAGTCACCCCCTGCTGGCTGTTAAAAAAAAGCAGGTATCAGGCCATTCTCTCTCTTCATATACAGTCTATAAATATGTAACACCTTTAAAACAACTAGTCTTATTTATTTTCATGAATTCTGTACTTATATAATCTCCCAAATTTTTCAACAAAGCCCAGAGAAATCAGTAATTTTATTCAGTGTAATGGTACTTTGGAGGCACTGGAGGCAGTATTTATATGGGCTATAATACTCTACTTTATTGTTGTTTGTGTTTGTTTTTAATGTCTAATTTTTTATATGGACCTAAGACCCTGAAATAAAGATTGATTGGTAAATTTAATTTTGATTGCCTGTCAAAAGCATCATATCCCCTTTAGCTGCTGTAACCAGAAAACATGGTGGACACCATATGATATGTTAGAGCGTGCAGAAAGAAGAAAAGGTCACCTAGTTAGCCTGTGACTTTAATTTTTTTCTTTCTGTTGTTTGTATTACTCAGTCATGATGGATTGCAATTATTTTAGTGTGATTTAGCGTTTTGACCATGGGTAAAAAGCACTGGGCTGTCCCACACCTGAATTCACAGTATGTTTTGTTATTTGTGTTTTGTTCTTGCTAAAAGTTACACAAGAACATCGATACCAGAAGCATGTTCAATCGGTCTAAGTAGCTAGCTTCGTTATACTTTACAAAATCCGACCAACCAGCACATCTAAAGCTCACTAATTAACACATCATACTGTGGGTGTTGAAGTTCTCTGGCATCAAGCAGAGAGTCCAATAAATTGCTGCTACTTTTGGACAAAGCCAAGTGAGGTGGTTCCAGTCTTTGTGCCAAGATAAGCTAAGGCCAGTTTTGTATTTTCAGTGCTTGTGAGTAAGCGAGGGCCTACTGAAGTCCACGTGATGTTTGTCATCTTTTCAAGTCCCAGGAGTCCATGTTGACTCCTGCGTGTGCAGCCCAAAATTTGTGTCGCGACTGCACCAAACCGACAGTCGTGCGCATTATTGGCTTGTGTGTATGTGTGGAATACGTGGATGTGACCTGCTGTGCATGTATGGAATGAAGACCTGCTTGTTGACCAGTACTATAATAGCAACAACTATGCTTTGTTGGCAGCTGTCAGTGGGTGCATCCACAAGCGGGTATAATCAAGGCTTGACCAGTTGTTGAGTGTCACCTTTTATTTATCAAACAAACATGTGATGCTATCAGTTCCTCAATAAGAAAGCAGATGAGCTGTTTCTCCTAACTTCCTAACTGTGGTTTTAATAGAGCATTAAAGTTACTGATGATATTCTGCTCAAACAAGTGATGTGACCAACATCCTACTTACCTCTGCTGCTCTGTAGTGAAATTGGCCCACATGATTCAGCTTGGTCTGCACACAGAGCGTAACATTGTCCTGAAGTTAACTCTGCAGTCTGAATGCAGGTTTCCCTCTGATGTATTGTGTTGACATAATGAGGAGCAACATTTTCTCCTGTTAGTACACTCAACATCCAGCTGACATTGCTTTACAATGCTGTTTTATTCATTACCGACCAGTTCCAGTACATTAGGCCTGTGTGTGAGTGTGTGTGTGTGTGTGTGTGTGTGTGTGTGTGTGTGTGTATGCATGTACGATATAAGTGTTAGTGTGTCTTCATGCTCAAGCTTTTCCTCTTGCACAGTGTATTATTAATGTCTTTCATTTGGTATCCATCACTTTATTTTATCTGCTTGGCAGGAGTGTGTGTGTGTGTGTGTGCATCAAGAGATTAATTGGAATTCACTGTTCACCACCCCCCTCTCCACCTCAACCTCCAAACAAATCCCCCCACCCCCATCTTAACCCAAATCCCTGAATGAGACTGTGTGCAGACATCAGGATGTGAGGAGAATTTAAAGTTGTGGTTCTTCTCCCAAATTCTGGCTGTCTCACTCTCTTTCGCAATCTGTTTCACTGTGTAACACACACATCATTAAAAGGATGAATGGCACTACTAAGAGAAATCTGACCTCTTAGCTTTACTTTCTCTCTTTTTTCCGTTCTCTCTGTCTGGGCTCAACTTTTCTGTTCTAACATTCTGTATGTTGGGACCACAGAAGTCATGTTTTTTTCTCGTTCTTCATGCTAATAAACCACAGTCTTCTGCTCAGCTAAGGTTTGTCACTTCCATAAACACCCGCAGCCCAGTTTTCAACACAGTATGACACATATGCCCACATTCACTCATACTAAAGCTCATGTCATGACCTTGTGTTACACTGTTAAATCCATATCTTTCAGATAATAAACATATTTTCATCACCAGTAGCTTTCTGCAAATCCCAGCCCCCCTTTCACACACAAAAACACCTGTCCATGCAATACCTGGCTTAGGGTGCATTTATGAAATGATTATGATTCATAATATGATTACAACAATCAAGTTGAAAGTCCCAGGACTCATCGATGTTGCGTGTGAATTGCAGGTGCTGGTGTGCAAGTGAATGAATGAAGTTAGTGCTCACAGCTGAAGCATTCCCCCACTGCCTGCAACAAAAAGGACTTAATCTCTATTTTTAGACGCAGTGGAGTCAAGATGAGCTGACAGGCCATTAAAACTTAATCAAAGGGATGGCTTTCTATCACCCACCACCAGCGCTGGGCCGCCATCTGTTAACCTGAAATGTGTGTCAGTGGACAGTGCTTGATGGACGGGCAATAGAATTAAGAAAAATAGGAAAGAGAGGGCGAAATACTCAAATATAAAGGTGTAGTGAAATGCAATTACTGGCCAAGAAAGATGGAAGAGGTGGCAGTTAGAGAAGACACTGCAGACAGTAATAGACAGAAAATTATTTTGTTTGTCTAACAGCATGGTGTCATCTGAAAATAGAAAGTGAGATGACTATGTCTGAAGACCTATAAACAGCAGACAACAATCCTAAAGACAGTATTGCTGCCTGGTGTCACACAAGCACACTGTGACAAATAAGGCACCCACAACTATCACCTATTCATGTGTGTTTGAAACATATTGACTGGAGCTCTAGTCTATATCCATACTGAACTTTTGGAGCCAGTGACAAAAATGATGTTTTGGGGAAAACAATTCTAAATGAATATTGAGATAGACCGATTATCAGCCTGGCCGAATATTGTGACTGATATTTGGCTTTTTTCCGATTCTTGGTATGTGTATTTGTATTGACCGATTGTTGATGAATTAAATACGGTACTTCGGGTCTTGATGCAGCCTCCTCTCTCTGTCTGGAGTCACTCTGTGGTCTCAGAAATGTCTCTCAAGGAGAGACTGCAAAAAATGAACAAGAAACACAAGACGTTGTCACAATCCAGGAAATTAGCTTCTCTCACGGGGCCTAAGGCTACGCTAACGGCTAGCAGCTAAGTTAGAAAGCAGTCACAGATTAACCTGAAACAGAGTCTGGGAACCAATAATTAATAATGCTCTAAGATATGGACATGACTACACCATTTCCAGATGACCTCAAACATCTTTTCCTGCATTATGTTCCGTTAAAAACAGTTTCCATATGGGTGCATGTCAGACAACATACAATACACACCAATACTGATATACCTATGTCTGATATATCAATATAGACCCATAATATCGTCTAACTGATTGACTGCTGTCCAACACGACAGACTGTTAATGAACTTTATGTTCACTTCAGGGCTGCAACTGACAAATATTTTTTATCTGCAGACCATTTTGTGGTTAATCAATTAATTATTTGGCATATAAATGTCAGAAAACAGTCTCACAACCTCCTAAAGCAGGGGTGTCCAATCCTGGTCCTCGAGAGCCACAATCCAGCATGTTTTAGATGTTTCCTTCTTCCGACACACCAGATTCAATGATCAGGATTGTTATCAGGCTTCTGCAGAGCTTGATGATGAGCTGATCATTTGAATCAGGTGTGTTGGAAGAGGGAAACATCTAAAACATGCAGGATTGTGGCTCTCGAGGACCTGGATTGGACACCACTGTCCTAAAGCCAATGGGGATGACTTCAGATGTCGAGTTTCTGAGGGCTGCGAATGGCATTTACAATTACAATTACAGAGTTTACATATATTCCAGTTGAATCTTAACCAGGTAAACAGGGTGAGACTGTAACTTTAAGAGCTGTATGCATAAAGTGAAGTGAGCTTAGTTCCTGATAATGTGGTCAGCACAGTTTTAGCAACTGCATCTATTTCACAGACATAATTTGTAAGTCCAGGCATCACAGCAGTTTGTGAAGAGTTTTCAAATTGTAAGTCTTGACTCTTATTATGTGGAGTTAACAATGACAGCTCAGTCACATCTGTAAAGGGCAGAGACAGTATGGATGCATGGGGGCTGCTATCTCTGCAGCCGCCAGAACACATCAAACAGCAAGCATTGAGAGCCACAGCTGCTTGGTAAGGACACGTTTCATCACCTGCTCACAGATAAGGGCCTCAGGGCATTTATGTGTTTTATCAGAATGATTCTAAGCACAAGCAACTGCCTGCGTTTTGCATATGTTGGCTTAACTTCATGATATTTCACTTCCTATTCCCCGACAGCAGTGGGTGAAGAAGTGGATGTGCTTTGGTGCCACTCTGACTGTCACGCTGTGTTTGCTTTTCTGTTGCCTGCTTTCTCTGCAAGCGTCTATCGTTTCTGTGGAAGTGTACATGGTACAGTAGATGGAGATCGGGAGCCAGAGAAGGCCATCTGCCGCACAGTGAGGGTTCGGAGGGTCAGTGACCTTGCACTGCTGAGTGTCTGAGTCAGATAAACCCATGACCTGCTTGTCTCTCCCTGACAGGAAGAGCACAGAACTCAGACAGTGATGAGGCTTTCTATAGACCTCAGAGAGCTTGAGGCTCCGTGATCAGTCAGTGCTGCCAATTGGTGATCTCTGCTTTTTTAAGTCTCAGAAGTGGCTACTCAACTTGTAATCCTGCGTTTACTGTGAATGTTGATTTTGTGTAAGCTTCCAATTGACCTGCATGCGAACATCCATCTCTGTGTGCAGTTTGTCCCCGTATGGTGTGGTGTTATATCAGACAGAACTCTCTTTGTGCAGGGGTTGGCCTGTGTTATTATATTCAAATGAATTATTAATTATCAGGGAGACTGATAAGTGATTTTGGAACATACATTTGCAGTAAAAATTAAAATCTTGGTGTCAAAGTTTAGAAAAGCACAAACTCCAACAGAAAACGTCACTGAAATGTTGATGTTTTACATATGTTTAATTGAAACAGAACTTTTACACAGCATTTATTCTTCATCAGCTTTTACTCGTGAAATGTTGCCAGATAGTGCTGAGAGTTGACCAGTGGGGACTACAGATAAAGACAAGCAGCTGCATCAGAGTCAAAGTAGCACATTTATGAATTAATTTATTTTATCAGGAATAAAAACTGATGCACACAATTGGAAAAATACTCAGTACTGAATACAGTAATTGGCCAGGCTGATAATCAGTTAATCCCAAATGTTGTCTGAAAAGCAGAGAGTTTGTCCTTTTTCAAGGATCTTTGTTATTCATGACTTTGTGTCTATTTGAGGGAAGTTTGTCTAGTTCACAATGCAACTTGTTAGGAACCCTTGTCCTTGGAGCCCCATTTAAATATCAAATACACTGCTGTAGTGGGTCTGTGTGGTGCTTCACAATGAGAATATTTGCATTTTGACTCCTTCTTGCAGGTTTATTCTCATAATTTGGCACCTTTTCTGACAGTCTGTTCACATATATGCACAAATGCTAAGCTGCAAGTAGTTACACTGTACTGCACATGTATGCAGTTGAACGTCTTTACACGCACACACCAAAATACGCGTGGTCTAATCGTCCATTTACATGACCACATTCTATCAGAACAGCCTGTCTCGCAGCTTTGGAGCCCCAGTAGCAGGAAGCAGAGTGACTGTGAGCTCTCTCACTTACAAAACCACCCAAATGTGTGTGTGTGTGTGTGTGTGTGTCTGTACAAAGTGCATGACGCCTCAGTCTCTATCTGGCAAAGAGCAGAACAGGAAGCAGCGAGGTGGGGCTCAGTCTCTGCTGTTCTCTTTTCCTCTCCTCCGGCTCGTTCACTCGCTCCAGATTTAGACTAGCTTTTGATTCCTGGCGGGAAGGACATCCTGGATTTTGAGGAGGCAGGAATAGCACTTGGTGTCGCCTGATTGGTGCTGCTGTCAGTGCTGAGTGTGTGATAGTAACCAGGGACAGAGTGGAGGGAGAGGGCCTGGTAGCGAAGCCACAGGGAGGCCAAAGATGGCCAGTGAGGACGTACTAGAGGACCTGCCGGGGGATCTGCAGGTCGACGGCCCGGTGTCCACCGAGCACAGTGACACAGAGTCTTCGGTAGGCAACCGTGGCCAGAGCAGGCCTCAACACTGCCGCCTTCTCGCTGCTTTCTTTCCATCTATCTCTATGGTCCTTCTCTTTTCTGTCAGCTTCCTCGTTCACTTCCTATAAAAACATCTCCTATCTGACAGCGAGTCACATGTGAGTTTTCATTCCTGTCTGCTGTCGGGATTTTGCCCCGCTGTGTGAGCTGTCTTACACCTCGTTCCAGAGGTTCTTTGTTGTAAAACACCAGGGATTAAGTTGTATTGTGTCGAACAGGAGTGCGTCAGTGCACAAACTCTCCCTTCCTGTCGTTCATGGTGTGTTACTGCCTCTTGCTTGCTCTTCTGCTGCTGAGACTTCTCAGGCCTGCCACACCAAGAACGATGTACATGATGGACATACATGTGTCTGGCTCTTCATGACCAAGTTTTTCTCAAAATAGTGACACACTTGTGCGTGATTCGTCTTCATGACCTTGTTCCACTGTCAGTCTGTGAAACATGTTCAATTACATTGCCTCACATTCGTGCAGTGATGTAACGTTGCATTAAAGAAACGGTTAAAATCCTGCAAGCACTAAGGCCTGCGCCATGTGGCTGCTTGGGCTGTGCCTGACTGCTGTAGTGCATTGTGTTGCAGATGGATTATGGCTTTAATGAGAACTGAGCTGTAGCCCCAGCCTGCATGTAGCTGGATGGACACAGAGACCTAAGAAGTTGTAATCAGATCTGCTAAGCTGGATGGCTGGCTGCACGGTGCAGTGAAAGGCCCTGAGCACCCCGTCATTATACTCCAGCAGAGGGGAGGGGACAGTCCTCGGTGTCCAAGAGTGTGAGTGAGATCTGATGAGATCTGATGTCACAACAGCAAATGAATGTAGACGCCTCCCAGTTTGCAAGAATTTACAGTAGTTCTAATAAGAATATGAGCAATTGTCTAAAATGGAAACACAGACAGCGGACTGGAGGTGGAAACAGTAACATGAGCAACAAATGCAATTGCTCCTCAACAACAGTGTATTCCTTTTATACAGCTTTTAATGTTTTGTTACAACTGTGTCTCGGAAGTATTGAGTTACCTGCAGTATTTTTAAACCTTTAGTGTTGCTGGGGTTTGTAATGGTTTCATGTTGTTTTGTCCATTGTGTTGTGTGCAGTCTGCAGTCTCATGTTTAGGCCACAACTGACTGACCGACTACAGGAAACGTTCTTGTGGCCAAGACCTGTTTGCAGGCATTTTATGTGAATATTTTACGAACTGAATTAAACTGAATTTAATTTTATTTGATAGGGATGATGCAGTTTAAAAAAAGCTCCAATGCAGAGCATGAAACTGAGTTTGTAGCTCCTTTGTAGATAATTTTCA